>JAJOZX010000820.1:0-747500 GCA_023014485.1 Bathynomus jamesi | reverse complement strand
AAAATTTTGCATATAGGTTCGCGTAACAGTAATTTTGCGTATAGTATGTCAGGGAAAGAGTTAACAAGCGTAGAGCAGGAAAAAGATTTAGGAGTTATAGTCACTGGTGATTTAAAAGCAACGAAACAAAGTACAGCAGCGGTCAATAAGGCGAACAAAGTGTTACGTTTTATAGCTCGAAATTTTGAGTACAAATCGCGCGATATTATAGTTCCTCTTTATAAATCAATAGTTAGACCCCATTTGGAGTACGCGATCCAATTTTGGAATCCGCATATGCGCAAAGATATAGACAAAATCGAAAGAGTTCAAAGACGAGCAACTAAGATGATTCCGTCGCTTAGGTCAAAGTCGTACGAGGATAGGCTTAAGGAGTTAAAATTGACAACACTCGAGACTAGGAGGTTAAGGGGTGATCTAATCCAGGTTTTCAAAATTATGAATGGGTTCGATAACGTAGATAGAGATAGCTTTTTCGAAATATCTCAATATAATAGGACTAGAAATAACGGGTGTAAGTTGACAAGTAGAAGGTTCGAGACAGCAGTTGCGAAAAACTTTTTTACGCATAGAATAGTAAATAGCTGGAATAGTTTGCCGGTAGAAGTAATTAGTAGCACGTCTATAAATATGTTTAAAAATCGATTAGACGCATATGTTGATAGAAAGGGTTAGGGGATACTCTCTGTCCTTACACACCCCCTTTAATGAGATTCCTCTGCCGAGCGGTGCCCCCCATAGTACTGTGAGGTATTGAAAAACTCATGATCTTCACTTGCCCCACAAACACCTTTAAATGGGAAACCAAAAATGGGTGCACACACATTTCTACATTACTGTACAGTCTTTACAGCCACACCTACACTTTTCCTCGTAAGTGTATATATTGTAATGTATATGGTTGTAAATTTTGACTTGGTTCGCAATCGATATGGACCGTGACTTGATGGATACCGTAATGAAATTGACTGGATTCTTTGGATCTGATATATTTGCATGTTGGTTATAAATAGATATAGAGTGTAACATATTTGTGGATAGTAGTCAGTGCTGGGCAGTATTTAAATACATTTGTATTTAAATACGTATTTAAATACATTTGTGTATTTAGAACTGTATTTATAAATACATTGTTTTCATGTATTTAAATATAGTATTTAAATACTTTAATGAGTATTTAAATACAATGTATTTAAATACTCAAAATATAAAAATGTAAATACTTTTACTGGTTTGAACTGCACCTTGCGTCTACCTTGTCCAACACGGTGGAACTCACTGTACGACTCCCTCACCGTGCTACTGAAGCACAAAGCGAAGCTCCACGAACTAATGACTGCTCTAGAGCTACCAACATTCAAGACGCATGAAATTGAATTTCTCCAAGAGTATGTTGCTGTGCTGGCACCAGTTGCCACGGCGATTGATCGCCTCCAAGGTGATAAAAACAGTTTCTACGGAGAGCTGCTGCCTACTCTACTATCCGTAGAAAATAAACTGAGTCAACTGGAATCCAAGCCCCTGAAGCATTGCCGTCCACTGATCAACGCCATTCTTCAGGGGTTCCAAAAGAGATATAAAAATTATCTCTCCTTAGCTAATGAACGCCAAGTCACCGACGCCATCATTGCAACAGCCACGCACCCATACTTCAAACTGCGTTGGGTAGACATAAACAAGTCTTGGAACTCCGAAACTCAACGAGGAGTGGTAAAAAGCATTTTAATCCGTGCCGCCACTACTGTCGACCAAGACCCGCAAGCAGATGACAATACATCTAGTGGTGCATCGGACGGCGATGAGTACTTTGGCTTCGTCCACAACTCTTCGTCTTCGAGGTCCTCTATTGCACCATCTGCAGACATGAATGTATTGGCATTTCTACAAGATTCCGATCGGACCATCAACAGTTTGGGAAAACATCCTCTCATAAAAAGACTGTTCCTCCGCTATAACACGACATTACCATCTTCGGCACCGGTAGAGCGAATATTCTCATTCGCGGGAATCACTTTGACTCCCAAAAGAAACTCTCTTTCAGACAAAACTTTTGAAAGATTGGTTTTGATCCGCAGCAACCGTGAAATAAAAGAGAATTCGTAAGGTGCCTTATGTTTATATTTACGTCTTATGTTTACGTTTATGTCTCATCTACTCATTAATTGTTACTCATTTTGCAATGATATAATGAGTATAATATGTCACTGGTTGAACATCATAAGTTCTAAGTTCTTTTGTTTTTGTTTTGTTCTAAAAATGGAAATATATAATCGGAAATTAGATTGTACTATTTCTTTATCCTTTATCAAGCATTTTATATTGTTGTTACTCATGAATTAGTGAATGCATATGTTAAAATTTGTATGTATTTAAAATGTATTTACAAATGTATTTAAATACAATTGATGTATTTTGTATTTAGTATCTAAATACATTCGTAAAATGTATTTAGTATTTAGTATTTAAATACATTTCCCCCATGTATTTAGTATTTAAATACATTCATTGTATTTATTGCCCAGCTCTGATAGTAGTCTATTATGACTTGATCCTCTGGATCCAGAGATTCTATCTTTAGTTTTAAATCGATAATTAATTAGTTTTAAATTGATAATTAATTAGTTATGCAAAAATTGGTCGTTGCCAATGTACAGGCAGTTTTTGCATAAATTTCTTATGTTCTTGTGGTTCGGAACCCACGTAAAATTGTAGGTCCCCTCCGCCACCTCGGAGGACATACACAATTACGAACACAGTTAGGTAGACCAACCATGAGTGGATCCTAGGGTCTTTGTTGGTCTGTAACATTATAACATATATATATATATATATATATATTATATATATATATATGGTGTATATATATATATATATATATATATAATATATATATAATATATATATATATATGTGATCAGTCTTTCCTTGTGAACAGACGTGTTTATCGAGTGCCAAGTGTTATCAATTGATAAGTGGTTTTCGTTGAAGTGTTTTAAAAAAAAAAAGTGTTCCGTGCATTCTTAACTAAATTACTTCGTGCTACTAATCATTCAGTAACGAATATATTTCATTTTTTGACGTTATTCAGTACTATATTATTTGATCAAACCAAGGCTACTGCACGTGGCTTGCCTGTTTGTTTTTCAAATCAATCAGAAAACGTGCAGTCATAAGGTTCATTTTTCCGTGCTTCGAGAGGTCATGTAGGTGTCGTCAGAAACCGTGGAAAAAAAGGAAAAAATCGGGTCGAATCGCGGACATAAGTGTTATAAATACTCTCTTTTACAGATCTTTTGTCGGTAGCTTAATTCTATATTAATTTAGTATAAATTTGTGTTACAAGAACCTGTTTCTGCGTTTCAAGAACGCGGTAGACCTACGTTGTAATTTATTAATTTCCAAACGCTCGTTTTTGTTTTTGTTTTTTTGTTTTCAACTAATTAAAAGCATGGCACCCCCGTCAAGTACTTGCAGTCGCTGTGAAGGGAAATTTGCTGCTTACGCGTTTACAATGGCTAATAATAATGAACAGTTAGTTTGCAGGTGGTGCTCAAGCATGGAAGTGCTGAGGAACGAATTAGAACGTGAGAGGGAGGCCAGGGTGAGACTTGAAGAAAGCGTGATGTCCTGACGGCAAAATTAGAATCCTTGAGACTCCAGTTACGACCCCTCCTGCCTCAGTTTCTACTAATAATATAAATAGTACTAATAGCCCTCTCTCTTCCCCTAGTTCCCAACCCTTCGTTCGAGTGCGAAATGGAGCCCTATGAGAAAAGCAAAGACCTGTCTACCAGTAATAACAAGCAATAAGTTTTCTGTTTTAGGTTTCGAAGATGCTGATGAACCGGAAATACGACTCGTTGGCGATTCCATTGTTCGAGGGCAGCTCGAGGAATTCTTTGGGAGAAACCCTCGTCGTAGGTGCCGTTACTGCTACCCTGGTGCAAGGGTGGAGGATATAACTAATAGTGTTGACCATTTACAGACGGTACCACCGAGGACACAACGTATGTTATTCATGTCGGTACTAATAACGTTTTAAATTCTAGATCGGAAGAACTGCTGACTAGGTATAGGGACTTATTAGAGCGACTAAAGGAGAAAACTAATAAGATTGTTTTAACAGGTATACTTCCTCGAATTATCCAACGAAGCGATTTCTACAGCAAGGCGACCTATATTAACAATAACCTAAAGTCTCTTTGCCAACAGGAAGGAGTGCATTTTGCAAATTTTTGGAACAGTTTCTACGGCAGGAGGGACTTGTTCCTCGAAGATGGACTTTATTTTAATGACGTTGGAGCTGCGCGTTTAGGAAGACTATTTCATAATACTGTCTCTTCTTTTCAGGCTGCCGCAACCCGAACGGTCCCAGCGTAAATTCCACAAATTTCCCCTGCGCTCGCGAAGGTGTCGCAATTACAAACAATTTGAAGGTTCTATCCTTAAATGCTCGTAGCCTACGAAATAAAATAAACGATTTTTTTTCTTTAATTGCTTTAAAGACTATGATTTAATTGCGATAAATGAATCGTGGCTTAGCACTGAAACACGTGACTTTGTAGGGGAGTATCAAATTAAAGGTTATAGACTTTTGTTAAAAACAGAATAGTAAGGCGAGGAGGCTGTGTTATGTTGTATATCAAAGATAATATTGCGAACGTTATAGAAGTAAAGCACTCAATTCCAGAACCGATAGATTCGACTATAGCAGAACTTAAATTGAACGATTTCAAACTTCTTGTTGCGGTTATATATAGGCCCACTAATCAAACAGCTGATACGGACGAAGCGTTATATCGTGAACTAAAGAGAATAATCGGTAGTGAGCAGGCTTTAGTTATGGGTGACTTTAATTGCGCCAACGTGAATTACGATACAATGCAGGGAGACGCGGAAGGTAATCGTTTAGTTCATTTTCTCGAGGATAGCTTTCTTATTCAAATGGTTGGGGAACCTACGAGGTTGGACAGTATTTTAGATTTAGTAATAACTATGGATGATAGGCTAATTACTGATCTTCAAGTAATAGAACCGTTAAGCAATAGCGATCACAATATGGTAGAGTTTGTCCTCTCAGTAAGTCACTCGAAACCAACTAACTCGACTAAAATTCCTAACTTCCTGCACGCAGACTTTAGTAAATTTCGAAATAAATTTTCACACGTCAATTGGGAAAACGTAATGGGGAACTCCAACGCAAAACTAATGTGGGAATCGTTCGAAACGGTATTTAGGACTATAAATGAAGAATGTGTACCGTACAAAATTAAGCGTGCGAAAGTAAACAACAAGCCCTTGTGGTTTACTTCTAGAGTAGGAGACATTATAAAGAGTAGAGATAGGGCTTATAGGCTATATAAGTGCGATAAAGATAATCTGTTGTTACGAAACAACTACATATCTCTAAGGCGTGAAGCTAAAAGTGTAATAAAAAAGTCCAAACGCGAATTTGAAATCTCCATAGCTCGTGACGGTAAAGAAAACCCCAAGCGATTCTTTCAATACGTCAATAATAGAAATCCAGTAAAAAGTGTCTTGGGGCCTTTGAAAAATGTAAACGGAGATCTAGTTTCTGAAAACAAGGAAATGGCTACCTTGCTAAACGAATTTTTACGTCAGTTTTTACTATAGAAGATCTAACGAATATCCCTACGGTCATAGACATAATACCTTTTGATAATGGTAATATTTTGGATAATATCGTGGTTAGTGAAGCGGAGGTAAGGCGCTATATTGATAAAATGAAAACGCGTAATTCACCGGGGCCGGATTCCTTATATCCCATACAACTAAAAGAATTAAAAGATAGCATTGTTGTGCCGCTAACAAAGATTTTTAATGCGTCTATTTCTGAGGGGTGCGTACCAGATAATTTTAAATTAGCAAACGTAACACCTATCTTTAAGAAAGGCGATAAAAGTGCGGCGGGAAATTATAGGCCAATCAGTTTAACGTCTGTTGTAGGTAAGCTACTGGAATCAATAATTAGGGATCGTATAGTCGAACACTTAGAAGTGCATAAACTAGTTAGAAATACGCAGCACGGTTTTAGGCGAAACAAATCTTGCTTAACTAATCTTTTAGAATTTTTCCAAAGCGTGGTTGACGTTTACGATAGACATCGGGCGGTTGATGTAGTGTATTTAGATTTTCAAAAAGCGTTTGACACTGTGCCGCACAAAAGACTCATTGAAAAAAGTAAGGCTCATGGAATCAGGGGTGTAGTAATAAATTGGCTAGAAGAGTGGTTGCGAGGTAGGAAACAGAGGGTGGTCGTTGATGGAGCGGAGTCGTGTTGGGCTAATGTAGCGAGTGGCGTTCCTAAGGGTTCTGTATTGGGCCCCTTGCTTTTTCTTATATATAGTAACGATTTAGATGTCAGCCTAGTCAGTACAGTTTCAAAGTTTGCGGATGACACGAAGCTGGGTGGTAGGGCGATTAATGACGAAGATAGAGGTAAAATCCAGGAAGATCTGAATAAAATCGTTGATTGGTCAGTCACATGGCAAATGAGATTTAACGTTGATAAGTGCAAAATTTTGCATATAGGTTCGCGTAACAGTAATTTTGCGTATAGTATGTCAGGGAAAGAGTTAACAAGCGTAGAGCAGGAAAAAGATTTAGGAGTTATAGTCACTGGTGATTTAAAAGCAACGAAACAAAGTACAGCAGCGGTCAATAAGGCGAACAAAGTGTTACGTTTTATAGCTCGAAATTTTGAGTACAAATCGCGCGATATTATAGTTCCTCTTTATAAATCAATAGTTAGACCCCATTTGGAGTACGCGATCCAATTTTGGAATCCGCATATGCGCAAAGATATAGACAAAATCGAAAGAGTTCAAAGACGAGCAACTAAGATGATTCCGTCGCTTAGGTCAAAGTCGTACGAGGATAGGCTTAAGGAGTTAAAATTGACAACACTCGAGACTAGGAGGTTAAGGGGTGATCTAATCCAGGTTTTCAAAATTATGAATGGGTTCGATAACGTAGATAGAGATAGCTTTTTCGAAATATCTCAATATAATAGGACTAGAAATAACGGGTGTAAGTTGACAAGTAGAAGGTTCGAGACAGCAGTTGCGAAAAACTTTTTTACGCATAGAATAGTAAATAGCTGGAATAGTTTGCCGGTAGAAGTAATTAGTAGCACGTCTATAAATATGTTTAAAAATCGATTAGACGCATATGTTGATAGAAAGGGTTAGGGGATACTCTCTGTCCTTACACACCCCCTTTAATGAGATTCCTCTGCCGAGCGGTGCCCCCCATAGTACTGTGAGGTATTGAAAAACTCATGATCTTCACTTGCCCCACAAACACCTTTAAATGGGAAACCAAAAATGGGTGCACACACATTTCTACATTACTGTACAGTCTTTACAGCCACACCTACACTTTTCCTCGTAAGTGTATATATTGTAATGTATATGGTTGTAAATTTTGACTTGGTTCGCAATCGATATGGACCGTGACTTGATGGATACCGTAATGAAATTGACTGGATTCTTTGGATCTGATATATTTGCATGTTGGTTATAAATAGATATAGAGTGTAACATATTTGTGGATAGTAGTCAGTGCTGGGCAGTATTTAAATACATTTGTATTTAAATACGTATTTAAATACATTTGTGTATTTAGAACTGTATTTATAAATACATTGTTTTCATGTATTTAAATATAGTATTTAAATACTTTAATGAGTATTTAAATACAATGTATTTAAATACTCAAAATATAAAAATGTAAATACTTTTACTGGTTTGAACTGCACCTTGCGTCTACCTTGTCCAACACGGTGGAACTCACTGTACGACTCCCTCACCGTGCTACTGAAGCACAAAGCGAAGCTCCACGAACTAATGACTGCTCTAGAGCTACCAACATTCAAGACGCATGAAATTGAATTTCTCCAAGAGTATGTTGCTGTGCTGGCACCAGTTGCCACGGCGATTGATCTCCTCCAAGGTGATAAAAACAGTTTCTACGGAGAGCTGCTGCCTACTCTACTATCCGTAGAAAATAAACTGAGTCAACTGGAATCCAAGCCCCTGAAGCATTGCCGTCCACTGATCAACGCCATTCTTCAGGGTTCCAAAAGAGATATAAAAATTATCTCTCCTTAGCTAATGAACGCCAAGTCACCGACGCCATCATTGCAACAGCCACGCACCCATACTTCAAACTGCGTTGGGTAGACATAAACAAGTCTTGGAACTCCGAAACTCAACGAGGAGTGGTAAAAAGCATTTTAATCCGTGCCGCCACTACTGTCGACCAAGACCCGCAAGCAGATGACAATACATCTAGTGGTGCATCGGACGGCGATGAGTACTTTGGCTTCGTCCACAACTCTTCGTCTTCGAGGTCCTCTATTGCACCATCTGCAGACATGAATGTATTGGCATTTCTACAAGATTCCGATCGGACCATCAACAGTTTGGGAAAACATCCTCTCATAAAAAGACTGTTCCTCCGCTATAACACGACATTACCATCTTCGGCACCGGTAGAGCGAATATTCTCATTCGCGGGAATCACTTTGACTCCCAAAAGAAACTCTCTTTCAGACAAAACTTTTGAAAGATTGGTTTTGATCCGCAGCAACCGTGAAATAAAAGAGAATTCGTAAGGTGCCTTATGTTTATATTTACGTCTTATGTTTACGTTTATGTCTCATCTACTCATTAATTGTTACTCATTTTGCAATGATATAATGAGTATAATATGTCACTGGTTGAACATCATAAGTTCTAAGTTCTTTTGTTTTGTTTTGTTCTAAAAATGGAAATATATAATCGGAAATTAGATTGTACTATTTCTTTATCCTTTATCAAGCATTTTATATTGTTGTTACTCATGAATTAGTGAATGCATATGTTAAAATTTGTATGTATTTAAAATGTATTTACAAATGTATTTAAATACAATTGATGTATTTTGTATTTAGTATCTAAATACATTCGTAAAATGTATTTAGTATTTAGTATTTAAATACATTTCCCCCATGTATTTAGTATTTAAATACATTCATTGTATTTATTGCCCAGCTCTGATAGTAGTCTATTATGACTTGATCCTCTGGATCCAGAGATTCTATCTTTAGTTTTAAATCGATAATTAATTAGTTTTAAATTGATAATTAATAGTTATGCAAAAATTGGTCGTTGCCAATGTACAGGCAGTTTTTGCATAAATTTCTTATGTTCTTGTGGTTCGGAACCCACGTAAAATTGTAGGTCCCCTCCGCCACCTCGGAGGACATACACAATTACGAACACAGGTAGACCAACCATGAGTGGATCCTAGGGTCTTTGTTGGTCTGTAACATTATAACATTATATATATATATATATATATATATATATTATATATATATATATATATATATATATATATATATATATATATATATATATATATGTGATCAGTCTTTCCTTGTGAACAGACGTGTTTTATCGAGTGCCAAGTGTTATCAATTGAATAAGTGGTTTTCGTTGAAGTGTTTTAACAAAAAAAGTGTTCCGTGCATTCTTAACTAAATTACTTCGTGCTACTAATCATTCAGTAACGAATATATTTCATTTTTTGACGTTATTCAGTACTATATTATTTGATCAAACCAAGGCTACTGCACGTGGCTTGCCTGTTTGTTTTTCAAATCAATCAGAAAACGTGCAGTCATAAGGTTCATTTTTCCGTGCTTCGAGAGGTCATGTAGTGTGTCGTCAGAAACCGTGTGAAAAAAAGGAAAAAATCGGGTCGAATCGCGGACACATAAGTGTTATAAATACTCTTCTTTTACAGATCTTTTGTCGGTAGCTTAATTCTATATTAATTTAGTATAAATTTGTGTTACAAGAACCTGTTTCTGCGTTTCAAGAACGCGGTAGACCTACGTTGTAATTTATTAATTTCCAAACGCTCGTTTTTTGTTTTTGTTTTTTTGTTGTTCAACTAATTAAAAGCATGGCACCCCCGTCAAGTACTTGCAGTCGCTGTGAAGGGAAATTTGCTGCTTACGCGTTTACAATGGCTAATAATAATGAACAGTTAGTTTGCAGGTGGTGCTCAAGCATGGAAGTGCTGAGGAACGAATTAGAACGTGAGAGGGAGGCCAGGGTGAGACTTGAAGAAAGCGTGATGTTCCTGACGGCAAAATTAGAATCCCTTGAGACTCCAGTTACGACCCCTCCTGCCTCAGTTTCTACTAATAATATAAATAGTACTAATAGCCCTCTCTCTTCCCCTAGTTCCCAACCCTTCGTTCGAGTGCGAAATGGAGCCCTATTGAGAAAAGCAAAGACCTGTCTACCAGTAATAACAAGCAATAAGTTTTCTGTTTTAGGTTTCGAAGATGCTGATGAACCGGAAATACGACTCGTTGGCGATTCCATTGTTCGAGGGCAGCTCGAGGAATTCTTGGGAGAAACCCTCGTCGTAGGTGCCGTTACTGCTACCCTGGTGCAAGGGTGGAGGATATAACTAATAGTGTTGACCATTTTACAGACGGTACCACCGAGGACACAACGTATGTTATTCATGTCGGTACTAATAACGTTTTAAATTCTAGATCGGAAGAACTGCTGACTAGGTATAGGGACTTATTAGAGCGACTAAAGGAGAAAACTAATAAGATTGTTTTAACAGGTATACTTCCTCGAATTATCCAACGAAGCGATTTCTACAGCAAGGCGACCTATATTAACAATAACCTAAAGTCTCTTTGCCAACAGGAAGGAGTGCATTTTGCAAATTTTTGGAACAGTTTCTACGGCAGGAGGGACTTGTTCCTCGAAGATGGACTTATTTTAATGACGTTGGAGCTGCGCGTTTAGGAAGACTATTTCATAATACTGTCTCTTCTTTTCAGGCTGCCGCAACCCGAACGGTCCCAGCGTAAATTCCACAAATTTCCCCTGCGCTCGCGAAGGTGTCGCAATTACAAACAATTTGAAGGTTCTATCCTTAAATGCTCGTAGCCTACGAAATAAAATAAACGATTTTTTTTCTTTAATTGCTTTTAAAGACTATGATTTAATTGCGATAAATGAATCGTGGCTTAGCACTGAAACACGTGACTTTGTAGGGGAGTATCAAATTAAAGGTTATAGACTTTTTGTTAAAAACAGAATAGTAAGGCGAGGAGGCTGTGTTATGTTGTATATCAAAGATAATATTGCGAACGTTATAGAAGTAAAGCACTCAATTCCAGAACCGATAGATTCGACTATAGCAGAACTTAAATTGAACGATTTCAAACTTCTTGTTGCGGTTATATATAGGCCCACTAATCAAACAGCTGATACGGACGAAGCGTTATATCGTGAACTAAAGAGAATAATCGGTAGTGAGCAGGCTTTAGTTATGGGTGACTTTAATTGCGCCAACGTGAATTACGATACAATGCAGGGAGACGCGGAAGGTAATCGTTTAGTTCATTTTCTCGAGGATAGCTTTCTTATTCAAATGGTTGGGGAACCTACGAGGTTGGACAGTATTTTAGATTTAGTAATAACTATGGATGATAGGCTAATTACTGATCTTCAAGTAATAGAACCGTTAAGCAATAGCGATCACAATATGGTAGAGTTTGTCCTCTCAGTAAGTCACTCGAAACCAACTAACTCGACTAAAATTCCTAACTTCCTGCACGCAGACTTTAGTAAATTTCGAAATAAATTTTCACACGTCAATTGGGAAAACGTAATGGGGAACTCCAACGCAAAACTAATGTGGGAATCGTTCGAAACGGTATTTAGGACTATAAATGAAGAATGTGTACCGTACAAAATTAAGCGTGCGAAAGTAAACAACAAGCCCTTGTGGTTTACTTCTAGAGTAGGAGACATTATAAAGAGTAGAGATAGGGCTTATAGGCTATATAAGTGCGATAAAGATAATCTGTTGTTACGAAACAACTACATATCTCTAAGGCGTGAAGCTAAAAGTGTAATAAAAAAGTCCAACGCGAATTTGAAATCTCCATAGCTCGTGACGGTAAAGAAAACCCCAAGCGATTCTTTCAATACGTCAATAATAGAAATCCAGTAAAAAGTGTCTTGGGGCCTTTGAAAAATGTAAACGGAGATCTAGTTTCTGAAAACAAGGAAATGGCTACCTTGCTAAACGAATTTTTACGTCAGTTTTTACTATAGAAGATCTAACGAATATCCCTACGGTCATAGACATAATACCTTTTGATAATGGTAATATTTTGGATAATATCGTGGTTAGTGAAGCGGAGGTAAGGCGCTATATTGATAAAATGAAAACGCGTAATTCACCGGGGCCGGATTCCTTATATCCCATACAACTAAAAGAATTAAAAGATAGCATTGTTGTGCCGCTAACAAAGATTTTTAATGCGTCTATTTCTGAGGGGTGCGTACCAGATAATTTTAAATTAGCAAACGTAACACCTATCTTTAAGAAAGGCGATAAAGTGCGGCGGGAAATTATAGGCCAATCAGTTTAACGTCTGTTGTAGGTAAGCTACTGGAATCAATAATTAGGGATCGTATAGTCGAACACTTAGAAGTGCATAAACTAGTTAGAAATACGCAGCACGGTTTTAGGCGAAACAAATCTTGCTTAACTAATCTTTTAGAATTTTTCCAAAGCGTGGTTGACGTTTACGATAGACATCGGGCGGTTGATGTAGTGTATTTAGATTTTCAAAAAGCGTTTGACACTGTGCCGCACAAAAGACTCATTGAAAAAAGTAAGGCTCATGGAATCAGGGGTGTAGTAATAAATTGGCTAGAAGAGTGGTTGCGAGGTAGGAAACAGAGGGTGGTCGTTGATGGAGCGGAGTCGTGTTGGGCTAATGTAGCGAGTGGCGTTCCTAAGGGTTCTGTATTGGGCCCCTTGCTTTTTCTTATATATAGTAACGATTTAGATGTCAGCCTAGTCAGTACAGTTTCAAAGTTTGCGGATGACACGAAGCTGGGTGGTAGGGCGATTAATGACGAAGATAGAGGTAAAATCCAGGAAGATCTGAATAAAATCGTTGATTGGTCAGTCACATGGCAAATGAGATTTAACGTTGATAAGTGCAAAATTTTGCATATAGGTTCGCGTAACAGTAATTTTGCGTATAGTATGTCAGGGAAAGAGTTAACAAGCGTAGAGCAGGAAAAAGATTTAGGAGTTATAGTCACTGGTGATTTAAAAGCAACGAAACAAAGTACAGCAGCGGTCAATAAGGCGAACAAAGTGTTACGTTTTATAGCTCGAAATTTTGAGTACAAATCGCGCGATATTATAGTTCCTCTTTATAAATCATAGTTAGACCCCATTTGGAGTACGCGATCCAATTTTGGAATCCGCATATGCGCAAAGATATAGACAAAATCGAAAGAGTTCAAAGACGAGCAACTAAGATGATTCCGTCGCTTAGGTCAAAGTCGTACGAGGATAGGCTTAAGGAGTTAAAATTGACAACACTCGAGACTAGGAGGTTAAGGGGTGATCTAATCCAGGTTTTCAAAATTATGAATGGGTTCGATAACGTAGATAGAGATAGCTTTTTCGAAATATCTCAATATAATAGGACTAGAAATAACGGGTGTAAGTTGACAAGTAGAAGGTTCGAGACAGCAGTTGCGAAAAACTTTTTTACGCATAGAATAGTAAATAGCTGGAATAGTTTGCCGGTAGAAGTAATTAGTAGCACGTCTATAAATATGTTTAAAAATCGATTAGACGCATATGTTGATAGAAAGGGTTAGGGGATACTCTCTGTCCTTACACACCCCCTTTAATGAGATTCCTCTGCCGAGCGGTGCCCCCCATAGTACTGTGAGGTATTGAAAAACTCATGATCTTCACTTGCCCCACAAACACCTTTAAATGGGAAACCAAAAATGGGTGCACACACATTTCTACATTACTGTACAGTCTTTACAGCCACACCTACACTTTTCCTCGTAAGTGTATATATTGTAATGTATATGGTTGTAAATTTTGACTTGGTTCGCAATCGATATGGACCGTGACTTGATGGATACCGTAATGAAATTGACTGGATTCTTTGGATCTGATATATTTGCATGTTGGTTATAAATAGATATAGAGTGTAACATATTTGTGGATAGTAGTCAGTGCTGGGCAGTATTTAAATACATTTGTATTTAAATACGTATTTAAATACATTTGTGTATTTAGAACTGTATTTATAAATACATTGTTTTCATGTATTTAAATATAGTATTTAAATACTTTAATGAGTATTTAAATACAATGTATTTAAATACTCAAAATATAAAAATGTAAATACTTTTACTGGTTTGAACTGCACCTTGCGTCTACCTTGTCCAACACGGTGGAACTCACTGTACGACTCCCTCACCGTGCTACTGAAGCACAAAGCGAAGCTCCACGAACTAATGACTGCTCTAGAGCTACCAACATTCAAGACGCATGAAATTGAATTTCTCCAAGAGTATGTTGCTGTGCTGGCACCAGTTGCCACGGCGATTGATCTCCTCCAAGGTGATAAAAACAGTTTCTACGGAGAGCTGCTGCCTACTCTACTATCCGTAGAAAATAAACTGAGTCAACTGGAATCCAAGCCCCTGAAGCATTGCCGTCCACTGATCAACGCCATTCTTCAGGGGTTCCAAAAGAGATATAAAAATTATCTCTCCTTAGCTAATGAACGCCAAGTCACCGACGCCATCATTGCAACAGCCACGCACCCATACTTCAAACTGCGTTGGGTAGACATAAACAAGTCTTGGAACTCCGAAACTCAACGAGGAGTGGTAAAAAGCATTTTAATCCGTGCCGCCACTACTGTCGACCAAGACCCGCAAGCAGATGACAATACATCTAGTGGTGCATCGGACGGCGATGAGTACTTTGGCTTCGTCCACAACTCTTCGTCTTCGAGGTCCTCTATTGCACCATCTGCAGACATGAATGTATTGGCATTTCTACAAGATTCCGATCGGACCATCAACAGTTTGGGAAAACATCCTCTCATAAAAAGACTGTTCCTCCGCTATAACACGACATTACCATCTTCGGCACCGGTAGAGCGAATATTCTCATTCGCGGGAATCACTTTGACTCCCAAAAGAAACTCTCTTTCAGACAAAACTTTTGAAAGATTGGTTTTGATCCGCAGCAACCGTGAAATAAAAGAGAATTCGTAAGGTGCCTTATGTTTATATTTACGTCTTATGTTTACGTTTATGTCTCATCTACTCATTAATTGTTACTCATTTTGCAATGATATAATGAGTAAATATGTCACTGGTTGAACATCATAAGTTCTAAGTTCTTTTGTTTTTGTTTGTTCTAAAAATGGAAATATATAATCGGAAATTAGATTGTACTATTTCTTTATCCTTTATCAAGCATTTTATATTGTTGTTACTCATGAATTAGTGAATGCATATGTTAAAATTTGTATGTATTTAAAATGTATTTACAAATGTATTTAAATACAATTGATGTATTTTGTATTTAGTATCTAAATACATTCGTAAAATGTATTTAGTATTTAGTATTTAAATACATTTCCCCCATGTATTTAGTATTTAAATACATTCATTGTATTTATTGCCCAGCTCTGATAGTAGTCTATTATGACTTGATCCTCTGGATCCAGAGATTCTATCTTTAGTTTTAAATCGATAATTAATTAGTTTTAAATTGATAATTAATTAGTTATGCAAAAATTGGTCGTTGCCAATGTACAGGCAGTTTTTGCATAAATTTCTTATGTTCTTGTGGTTCGGAACCCACGTAAAATTGTAGGTCCCCTCCGCCACCTCGGAGGACATACACAATTACGAACACAGGTAGACCAACCATGAGTGGATCCTAGGGTCTTTGTTGGTCTGTAACATTATAACATATATATATATATATATATATAATATATATATATATATATATATATATATTATATATATATATATATATATATATATATATATATATATGTGATCAGTCTTTCCTTGTGAACAGACGTGTTTTATCGAGTGCCAAGTGTTATCAATTGAATAAGTGGTTTTCGTTGAAGTGTTTTAAAAAAAAAAGTGTTCCGTGCATTCTTAACTAAATTACTTCGTGCTACTAATCATTCAGTAACGAATATATTTCATTTTTTGACGTTATTCAGTACTATATTATTTGATCAAACCAAGGCTACTGCACGTGGCTTGCCTGTTTGTTTTTCAAATCAATCAGAAAACGTGCAGTCATAAGGTTCATTTTTCCGTGCTTCGAGAGGTCATGTAGTGTGTCGTCAGAAACCGTGTGAAAAAAAGGAAAAAATCGGGTCGAATCGCGGACACATAAGTGTTATAAATACTCTTCTTTTACAGATCTTTTGTCGGTAGCTTAATTCTATATTAATTTAGTATAAATTTGTGTTACAAGAACCTGTTTCTGCGTTTCAAGAACGCGGTAGACCTACGTTGTAATTTATTAATTTCCAAACGCTCGTTTTTGTTTTTGTTTTTTTGTTGTTCAACTAATTAAAAGCATGGCACCCCCGTCAAGTACTTGCAGTCGCTGTGAAGGGAAATTTGCTGCTTACGCGTTTACAATGGCTAATAATAATGAACAGTTAGTTTGCAGGTGGTGCTCAAGCATGGAAGTGCTGAGGAACGATTAGAACGTGAGAGGGAGGCCAGGGTGAGACTTGAAGAAAGCGTGATGTTCCTGACGGCAAAATTAGAATCCCTTGAGACTCCAGTTACGACCCCTCCTGCCTCAGTTTCTACTAATAATATAAATAGTACTAATAGCCCTCTCTCTTCCCCTAGTTCCCAACCCTTCGTTCGAGTGCGAAATGGAGCCCTATTGAGAAAAGCAAAGACCTGTCTACCAGTAATAACAAGCAATAAGTTTTCTGTTTTAGGTTTCGAAGATGCTGATGAACCGGAAATACGACTCGTTGGCGATTCCATTGTTCGAGGGCAGCTCGAGGAATTCTTTGGGAGAAACCCTCGTCGTAGGTGCCGTTACTGCTACCCTGGTGCAAGGGTGGAGGATATAACTAATAGTGTTGACCATTTTACAGACGGTACCACCGAGGACACAACGTATGTTATTCATGTCGGTACTAATAACGTTTTAAATTCTAGATCGGAAGAACTGCTGACTAGGTATAGGGACTTATTAGAGCGACTAAAGGAGAAAACTAATAAGATTGTTTTAACAGGTATACTTCCTCGAATTATCCAACGAAGCGATTTCTACAGCAAGGCGACCTATATTAACAATAACCTAAAGTCTCTTTGCCAACAGGAAGGAGTGCATTTTGCAAATTTTTGGAACAGTTTCTACGGCAGGAGGGACTTGTTCCTCGAAGATGGACTTCATTTTAATGACGTTGGAGCTGCGCGTTTAGGAAGACTATTTCATAATACTGTCTCTTCTTTTCAGGCTGCCGCAACCCGAACGGTCCCAGCGTAAATTCCACAAATTTCCCCTGCGCTCGCGAAGGTGTCGCAATTACAAACAATTTGAAGGTTCTATCCTTAAATGCTCGTAGCCTACGAAATAAAATAAACGATTTTTTTCTTTAATTGCTTGTAAAGACTATGATTTAATTGCGATAAATGAATCGTGGCTTAGCACTGAAACACGTGACTTTGTAGGGGAGTATCAAATTAAAGGTTATAGACTTTTTGTTAAAAACAGAATAGTAGGCGAGGAGGCTGTGTTATGTTGTATATCAAAGATAATATTGCGAACGTTATAGAAGTAAAGCACTCAATTCCAGAACCGATAGATTCGACTATAGCAGAACTTAAATTGAACGATTTCAAACTTCTTGTTGCGGTTATATATAGGCCCTAATCAAACAGCTGATACGGACGAAGCGTTATATCGTGAACTAAAGAGAATAATCGGTAGTGAGCAGGCTTTAGTTATGGGTGACTTTAATTGCGCCAACGTGAATTACGATACAATGCAGGGAGACGCGGAAGGTAATCGTTTAGTTAATTTTCTCGAGGATAGCTTTCTTATTCAAAAGGTTGGGGAACCTACGAGGTTGGACAGTATTTTAGATTTAGTAATAACTACGGATGATAGGCTAATTACTGATCTTCAAGTAATAGAACCGTTAAGCAATAGCGATCACAATATGGTAGAGTTTGTCCTCTCAGTAAGTCACTCGAAACCAACTAACTCGACTAAAATTCCTAACTTCCTGCACGCAGACTTTAGTAAATTTCGAAATAAATTTTCACACGTCAATTGGGAAAACGTAATGGGGAACTCCAACGCAAAACTAATGTGGGAATCGTTCGAAACGGTATTTAGGACTATAAATGAAGAATGTGTACCGTACAAAATTAAGCGTGCGAAAGTAAACAACAAGCCCTTGTGGTTTACTTCTAGAGTAGGAGACATTATAAAGAGTAGAGATAGGGCTTATAGGCTATATAAGTGCGATAAAGATAATCTGTTGTTACGAAACAACTACATATCTCTAAGGCGTGAAGCAAAAGTGTAATAAAAAAGTCCAAGCGCGAATTTGAAATCTCCATAGCTCGTGACGGTAAAGAAAACCCCAAGCGATTCTTTCAATACGTCAATAATAGAAATCCAGTAAAAAGTGTCTTGGGGCCTTTGAAAAATGTAAACGGAGATCTAGTTTCTGAAAACAAGGAAATGGCTACCTTGCTAAACGAATTTTTACGTCAGTTTTTACTATAGAAGATCTAACGAATATCCCTACGGTCATAGACATAATACCTTTTGATAATGGTAATATTTTGGATAATATCGTGGTTAGTGAAGCGGAGGTAAGGCGCTATATTGATAAAATGAAAACGCGTAATTCACCGGGGCCGGATTCCATATATCCCATACAACTAAAAGAATTAAAAGATAGCATTGTTGTGCCGCTAACAAAGATTTTTAATGCGTCTATTTCTGAGGGGTGCGTACCAGATAATTTCAATTAGCAAACGTAACACCTATCTTTAAGAAAGGCGATAAAGGTGCGGCGGGAAATTATAGGCCAATCAGTTTAACGTCTGTTGTAGGTAAGCTACTGGAATCAATAATTAGGGATCGTATAGTCGAACACTTAGAAGTGCATAAACTAGTTAGAAATACGCAGCACGGTTTTAGGCGAAACAAATCTTGCTTAACTAATCTTTTAGAATTTTTCCAAAGCGTGGTTGACGTTTACGATAGACATCGGGCGGTTGATGTAGTGTATTTAGATTTTCAAAAAGCGTTTGACACCGTGCCGCACAAAAGACTCATTGAAAAAACTAAGGCTCATGGAATCAGGGGTGTAGTAATAAATTGGCTAGAAGAGTGGTTGCGAGGTAGGAAACAGAGGGTGGTCGTTGATGGAGCGGAGTCGTGTTGGGCTAATGTAGCGAGTGGCGTTCCTCAGGGTTCTGTATTGGGCCCCTTGCTTTTTCTTATATATATTAACGATTTAGATGTCGGCCTAGTCAGTACAGTTTCAAAGTTTGCGGATGACACGAAGCTGGGTGGTAGGGCGATTAATGACGAAGATAGAGGTAAAATCCAGGAAGATCTGAATAAAATCGTTGATTGGTCAGTCACATGGCAAATGAGATTTAACGTTGATAAGTGCAAAATTTTGCATATAGGTTCGCGTAACGGTAATTTTGCGTATAGTATGTCAGGGAAAGAGTTAACAAGCGTAGAGCAGGAAAAAGATTTAGGAGTTATAGTCACTGGTGATTTAAAAGTAGCGAAACAAAGTACAGCAGCGGTCAATAAGGCGAACAAAGTGTTAGGTTTTATAGCTCGAAATTTTGAGTACAAATCGCGCGATATTATAGTTCCTCTTTATAAATCATTAGTTAGACCCCATTTGGAGTACGCGATCCAATTTTGGAATCCGCATATGCGCAAAGATATAGAAAATCGAAAGAGTTCAAAGACGAGCAACTAAGATGATTCCGTCGCTTAGGTCAAAGTCGTACGAGGATAGGCTTAAGGAGTTAAAATTGACAACACTCGAGACTAGGAGGTTAAGGGGTGATCTAATCCAGGTTTTCAAAATTATGAATGGGTTCGATAACGTAGATAGAGATAGCTTTTCGAAATATCTCAATATAATAGGACTAGAAATAACGGGTGTAAGTTGACAAGTAGAAGGTTCGAGACAGCAGTTGCGAAAAACTTTTTTACGCATAGAATAGTAAATAGCTGGAATAGTTTGCCGGTAGAAGTAATTAGTAGCACGTCTATAAACATGTTTAAAAATCGATTAGACGCATATGTTGATAGAAAGGGTTGGGATACTCTCTTCCTTACACACCCCTTTAATGAGATTCCTCTGCCGAGCGGTGCCCCCCATAGTACTGTGAGGTATTGAAAAACTCATGATCTTCACTTGCCCACAAAAACCTTTAAATGGGGAAACCAAAAATGGGTGCACACACATTTCTACATTACTGTACAGTTTTACAGCCACACCTACACTTTTCCTCGTAAGTGTATATATGTAATGTATATGGTTGTAAATTTTGACTTGGTTCGCAATCGATATGGACCGTGACTTGATGGATACCGTAATGAAATTGACTGGATTCTTTGGATCTGATATATTGCATGTTGGTATAAATAGATATAGAGTGTAACATATTTGTGGATAGTAGTCAGTGCTGGGCAGTATTTAAATACATTTGTATTTAAATACGTATTTAAATACATTTGTGTATTTAGAACTGTATTTATAAATACATTGTTTTCATGTATTTAAATATAGTATTTAAATACTTTAATGAGTATTTAAATACAATGTATTTAAATACTCAAAATATAAAAATGTAAATACTTTTACTGGTTTGAACTGCACCTTGCGTCTACCTTGTCCAACACGGTGGAACTCACTGTACGACTCCCTCACCGTGCTACTGAAGCACAAAGCGAAGCTCCACGAACTAATGACTGCTCTAGAGCTACCAACATTCAAGACGCATGAAATTGAATTTCTCCAAGAGTATGTTGCTGTGCTGGCACCAGTTGCCACGGCGATTGATCGCTCCAAGGTGATAAAAACAGTTTCTACGGAGAGCTGCTGCCTACTCTACTATCCGTAGAAAATAAACTGAGTCAACTGGAATCCAAGCCCCTGAAGCATTGCCGTCCACTGATCAACGCCATTCTTCAGGGGTTCCAAAAGAGATATAAAAATTATCTCTCCTTAGCTAATGAACGCCAAGTCACCGACGCCATCATTGCAACAGCCACGCACCCATACTTCAAACTGCGTTGGGTAGACATAAACAAGTCTTGGAACTCCGAAACTCAACGAGGAGTGGTAAAAAGCATTTTAATCCGTGCCGCCACTACTGTCGACCAAGACCCGCAAGCAGATGACAATACATCTAGTGGTGCATCGGACGGCGATGAGTACTTTGGCTTCGTCCACAACTCTTCGTCTTCGAGGTCCTCTATTGCACCATCTGCAGACATGAATGTATTGGCATTTCTACAAGATTCCGATCGGACCATCAACAGTTTGGGAAAACATCCTCTCATAAAAAGACTGTTCCTCCGCTATAACACGACATTACCATCTTCGGCACCGGTAGAGCGAATATTCTCATTCGCGGGAATCACTTTGACTCCCAAAAGAAACTCTCTTTCAGACAAAACTTTTGAAAGATTGGTTTTGATCCGCAGCAACCGTGAAATAAAAGAGAATTCGTAAGGTGCCTTATGTTTATATTTACGTCTTATGTTTACGTTTATGTCTCATCTACTCATTAATTGTTACTCATTTTGCAATGATATAATGAGTATAATATGTCACTGGTTGAACATCATAAGTTCTAAGTTCTTTTGTTTTTGTTTTGTTCTAAAAATGGAAATATATAATCGGAAATTAGATTGTACTATTTCTTTATCCTTTATCAAGCATTTTATATTGTTGTTACTCATGAATTAGTGAATGCATATGTTAAAATTTGTATGTATTTAAAATGTATTTACAAATGTATTTAAATACAATTGATGTATTTTGTATTTAGTATCTAAATACATTCGTAAAATGTATTTAGTATTTAGTATTTAAATACATTTCCCCCATGTATTTAGTATTTAAATACATTCATTGTATTTATTGCCCAGCTCTGATAGTAGTCTATTATGACTTGATCCTCTGGATCCAGAGATTCTATCTTTAGTTTTAAATCGATAATTAATTAGTTTTAAATTGATAATTAATTAGTTATGCAAAAATTGGTCGTTGCCAATGTACAGGCAGTTTTTGCATAAATTTCTTATGTTCTTGTGGTTCGGAACCCACGTAAAATTGTAGGTCCCCTCCGCCACCTCGGAGGACATACACAATTACGAACACAGGTAGACCAACCATGAGTGGATCCTAGGTTGTTGTTGGTCATTGTAACATTATATATATATATATATATTATATATATATATATATATATATATATATATATATAATATATATATTATATATATATATATATATGTGATCAGTCTTTCCTTGTGAACAGACGTGTTTTATCGAGTGCCAAGTGTTATCAATTGAATAAGTGGTTTTCGTTGAAGTGTTTTAAAAAAAAAGTGTTCCGTGCATTCTTAACTAAATTACTTCGTGCTACTAATCATTCAGTAACGAATATATTTCATTTTTGACGTTATTCAGTACTATATTATTTGATCAAACCAAGGCTACTGCACGTGGCTTGCCTGTTTGTTTTTCAAATCAATCAGAAAACGTGCAGTCATAAGGTTCATTTTTCCGTGCTTCGAGAGGTCATGTAGTGTGTCGTCAGAAACCGTGTGAAAAAAAGGAAAAAATCGGGTCGAATCGCGGACACATAAGTGTTATAAATACTCTTCTTTTACAGATCTTTGTCGGTAGCTTAATTCTATATTAATTTAGTATAAATTTGTGTTACAAGAACCTGTTTCTGCGTTTCAAGAACGCGGTAGACCTACGTTGTAATTTATTAATTTCCAAACGCTCGTTTTTTGTTTTTGTTTTTTTTTTGTTGTTCAACTAATTAAAAGCATGGCACCCCCGTCAAGTACTTGCAGTCGCTGTGAAGGGAAATTTGCTGCTTACGCGTTTACAATGGCTAATAATAATGAACAGTTAGTTTGCAGGTGGTGCTCAAGCATGGAAGTGCTGAGGAACGAATTAGAACGTGAGAGGGAGGCCAGGGTGAGACTTGAAGAAAGCGTGATGTTCCTGACGGCAAAATTAGAATCCCTTGAGACTCCAGTTACGACCCTCCTGCCTCAGTTTCTACTAATAATATAAATAGTACTAATAGCCCTCTCTCTTCCCCTAGTTCCCAACCCTTCGTTCGAGTGCGAAATGGAGCCCTATTGAGAAAAGCAAAGACCTGTCTACCAGTAATAACAAGCAATAAGTTTTCTGTTTTAGGTTTCGAAGATGCTGATGAACCGGAAATACGACTCGTTGGCGATTCCATTGTTCGAGGGCAGCTCGAGGAATTCTTGGGAGAAACCCTCGTCGTAGGTGCCGTTACTGCTACCCTGGTGCAAGGGTGGAGGATATAACTAATAGTGTTGACCATTTTACAGACGGTACCACCGAGGACACAACGTATGTTATTCATGTCGGTACTAATAACGTTTTAAATTCTAGATCGGAAGAACTGCTGACTAGGTATAGGGACTTATTAGAGCGACTAAAGGAGAAAACTAATAAGATTGTTTTAACAGGTATACTTCCTCGAATTATCCAACGAAGCGATTTCTACAGCAAGGCGACCTATATTAACAATAACCTAAAGTCTCTTTGCCAACAGGAAGGAGTGCATTTTGCAAATTTTTGGAACAGTTTCTACGGCAGGAGGGACTTGTTCCTCGAAGATGGACTTTATTTTAATGACGTTGGAGCTGCGCGTTTAGGAAGACTATTTCATAATACTGTCTCTTCTTTTCAGGCTGCCGCAACCCGAACGGTCCCAGCGTAAATTCCACAAATTTCCCCTGCGCTCGCGAAGGTGTCGCAATTACAAACAATTTGAAGGTTCTTATCCTTAAATGCTCGTAGCCTACGAAATAAAATAAACGATTTTTTTCTTTAATTGCTTTAAAGACTATGATTTAATTGCGATAAATGAATCGTGGCTTAGCACTGAAACACGTGACTTTGTAGGGGAGTATCAAATTAAAGGTTATAGACTTTTTGTTAAAAACAGAATAGTAAGGCGAGGAGGCTGTGTTATGTTGTATATCAAAGATAATATTGCGAACGTTATAGAAGTAAAGCACTCAATTCCAGAACCGATAGATTCGACTATAGCAGAACTTAAATTGAACGATTTCAAACTTCTTGTTGCGGTTATATATAGGCCCACTAATCAAACAGCTGATACGGACGAAGCGTTATATCGTGAACTAAAGAGAATAATCGGTAGTGAGCAGGCTTTAGTTATGGGTGACTTTAATTGCGCCAACGTGAATTACGATACAATGCAGGGAGACGCGGAAGGTAATCGTTTAGTTCATTTTCTCGAGGATAGCTTTCTTATTCAAATGGTTGGGGAACCTACGAGGTTGGACAGTATTTTAGATTTAGTAATAACTATGGATGATAGGCTAATTACTGATCTTCAAGTAATAGAACCGTTAAGCAATAGCGATCACAATATGGTAGAGTTTGTCCTCTCAGTAAGTCACTCGAAACCAACTAACTCGACTAAAATTCCTAACTTCCTGCACGCAGACTTTAGTAAATTTCGAAATAAATTTTCACACGTCAATTGGGAAAACGTAATGGGGAACTCCAACGCAAAACTAATGTGGGAATCGTTCGAAACGGTATTTAGGACTATAAATGAAGAATGTGTACCGTACAAAATTAAGCGTGCGAAAGTAAACAACAAGCCCTTGTGGTTTACTTCTAGAGTAGGAGACATTATAAAGAGTAGAGATAGGGCTTATAGGCTATATAAGTGCGATAAAGATAATCTGTTGTTACGAAACAACTACATATCTCTAAGGCGTGAAGCTAAAAGTGTAATAAAAAAGTCCAAACGCGAATTTGAAATCTCCATAGCTCGTGACGGTAAAGAAAACCCCAAGCGATTCTTTCAATACGTCAATAATAGAAATCCAGTAAAAAGTGTCTTGGGGCCTTTGAAAAATGTAAACGGAGATCTAGTTTCTGAAAACAAGGAAATGGCTACCTTGCTAAACGAATTTTTACGTCAGTTTTTACTATAGAAGATCTAACGAATATCCCTACGGTCATAGACATAATACCTTTTGATAATGGTAATATTTTGGATAATATCGTGGTTAGTGAAGCGGAGGTAAGGCGCTATATTGATAAAATGAAAACGCGTAATTCACCGGGGCCGGATTCCTATATCCCATACAACTAAAAGAATTAAAAGATAGCATTGTTGTGCCGCTAACAAAGATTTTTAATGCGTCTATTTCTGAGGGGTGCGTACCAGATAATTTTAAATTAGCAAACGTAACACCTATCTTTAAGAAAGGCGATAAAAGTGCGGGGGAAATTATAGGCCAATCAGTTTAACGTCTGTTGTAGGTAAGCTACTGGAATCAATAATTAGGGATCGTATAGTCGAACACTTAGAAGTGCATAAACTAGTTAGAAATACGCAGCACGGTTTTAGGCGAAACAAATCTTGCTTAACTAATCTTTTAGAATTTTTCCAAAGCGTGGTTGACGTTTACGATAGACATCGGGCGGTTGATGTAGTGTATTTAGATTTTCAAAAAGCGTTTGACACTGTGCCGCACAAAAGACTCATTGAAAAAAGTAAGGCTCATGGAATCAGGGGTGTAGTAATAAATTGGCTAGAAGAGTGGTTGCGAGGTAGGAAACAGAGGGTGGTCGTTGATGGAGCGGAGTCGTGTTGGGCTAATGTAGCGAGTGGCGTTCCTAAGGGTTCTGTATTGGGCCCCTTGCTTTTTCTTATATATAGTAACGATTTAGATGTCAGCCTAGTCAGTACAGTTTCAAAGTTTGCGGATGACACGAAGCTGGGTGGTAGGGCGATTAATGACGAAGATAGAGGTAAAATCCAGGAAGATCTGAATAAAATCGTTGATTGGTCAGTCACATGGCAAATGAGATTTAACGTTGATAAGTGCAAAATTTTGCATATAGGTTCGCGTAACAGTAATTTTGCGTATAGTATGTCAGGGAAAGAGTTAACAAGCGTAGAGCAGGAAAAAGATTTAGGAGTTATAGTCACTGGTGATTTAAAAGCAAACGAAACAAAGTACAGCAGCGGTCAATAAGGCGAACAAAGTGTTACGTTTTATAGCTCGAAATTTTGAGTACAAATCGCGCGATATTATAGTTCCTCTTTATAAATCATAGTTAGACCCCATTTGGAGTACGCGATCCAATTTTGGAATCCGCATATGCGCAAAGATATAGACAAAATCGAAAGAGTTCAAAGACGAGCAACTAAGATGATTCCGTCGCTTAGGTCAAAGTCGTACGAGGATAGGCTTAAGGAGTTAAAATTGACAACACTCGAGACTAGGAGGTTAAGGGGTGATCTAATCCAGGTTTTCAAAATTATGAATGGGTTCGATAACGTAGATAGAGATAGCTTTTTCGAAATATCTCAATATAATAGGACTAGAAATAACGGGTGTAAGTTGACAAGTAGAAGGTTCGAGACAGCAGTTGCGAAAAACTTTTTTACGCATAGAATAGTAAATAGCTGGAATAGTTTGCCGGTAGAAGTAATTAGTAGCACGTCTATAAATATGTTTAAAAATCGATTAGACGCATATGTTGATAGAAAGGGTTAGGGGATACTCTCTGTCCTTACACACCCCTTTAATGAGATTCCTCTGCCGAGCGGTGCCCCCCATAGTACTGTGAGGTATTGAAAAACTCATGATCTTCACTTGCCCCACAAACACCTTTAAATGGGAAACCAAAAATGGGTGCACACACATTTCTACATTACTGTACAGTCTTTACAGCCACACCTACACTTTTCCTCGTAAGTGTATATTGTAATGTATATGGTTGTAAATTTTGACTTGGTTCGCAATCGATATGGACCGTGACTTGATGGATACCGTAATGAAATTGACTGGATTCTTTGGATCTGATATATTTGCATGTTGGTTATAAATAGATATAGAGTGTAACATATTTGTGGATAGTAGTCAGTGCTGGGCAGTATTTAAATACATTTGTATTTTAAATACGTATTTAAATACATTTGTGTATTTAGAACTGTATTTATAAATACATTGTTTTCATGTATTTAAATATAGTATTTAAATACTTTAATGAGTATTTAAATACAATGTATTTAAATACTCAAAATATAAAAATGTAAATACTTTTACTGGTTTGAACTGCACCTTGCGTCTACCTTGTCCAACACGGTGGAACTCACTGTACGACTCCCTCACCGTGCTACTGAAGCACAAAGCGAAGCTCCACGAACTAATGACTGCTCTAGAGCTACCAACATTCAAGACGCATGAAATTGAATTTCTCCAAGAGTATGTTGCTGTGCTGGCACCAGTTGCCACGGCGATTGATCTCCTCCAAGGTGATAAAAACAGTTTCTACGGAGAGCTGCTGCCTACTCTACTATCCGTAGAAAATAAACTGAGTCAACTGGAATCCAAGCCCCTGAAGCATTGCCGTCCACTGATCAACGCCATTCTTCAGGGGTTCCAAAAGAGATATAAAAATTATCTCTCCTTAGCTAATGAACGCCAAGTCACCGACGCCATCATTGCAACAGCCACGCACCCATACTTCAAACTGCGTTGGGTAGACATAAACAAGTCTTGGAACTCCGAAACTCAACGAGGAGTGGTAAAAAGCATTTTAATCCGTGCCGCCACTACTGTCGACCAAGACCCGCAAGCAGATGACAATACATCTAGTGGTGCATCGGACGGCGATGAGTACTTTGGCTTCGTCCACAACTCTTCGTCTTCGAGGTCCTCTATTGCACCATCTGCAGACATGAATGTATTGGCATTTCTACAAGATTCCGATCGGACCATCAACAGTTTGGGAAAACATCCTCTCATAAAAGACTGTTCCTCCGCTATAACACGACATTACCATCTTCGGCACCGGTAGAGCGAATATTCTCATTCGCGGGAATCACTTTGACTCCCAAAAGAAACTCTCTTTCAGACAAAACTTTTGAAAGATTGGTTTTGATCCGCAGCAACCGTGAAATAAAAGAGAATTCGTAAGGTGCCTTATGTTTATATTTACGTCTTATGTTTACGTTTATGTCTCATCTACTCATTAATTGTTACTCATTTTGCAATGATATAATGAATATAATATGTCCTGGTTGAACATCATAAGTTTCTAATTTCTTTTGTTTTTGTTTTGTTCTAAAATGGAAATATATATCGAATTAGATTGTACTATTTCTTATCCTTTATCAAGCATTTTATATTGTTGTTACTCTGAATTAGTGAATTGCATATGTTAAAATTTGTATTATTTAAAATGTTTTACAAATGTATTTAAATACAATTGATGTATTTTGTATTTAGTATCTAAACATTCGTAAAATGTATTTATATTTAGTATTTAAATACATTTCCCCATGTATTTAGTATTTAAATCATTCATTGTATTATTGCCCACTCTGATAGTAGTCTATTATGACTTGATCTCTGATCCAGAGATTCTATCTTTAGTTTTAAATCGATAATTAATTAGTTTTTAAATTGATAATTATTAGTTATGCAAAAATTGGTTCGTTGCCAATGTACAGGCAGTTTTTGCATAAATTTCTTATGTTCTTGTGGTTCGGAACCCACGTAAAATTGTAGGTCCCCTCCGCCACCTCGGAGGACATACACAATTACGAACACATGGTAGACCAACCATGAGTGGATCCTAGGGTCTTTTGTTGGTCTGTAACATTATAACATTATATATATATATATATATATCTTTATATATATATATGTATATATGTTATTTATATATATATATATTATATGTGATCAGTCTTTCCTTGTGAACAGACGTGTTTTATCGAGTGTCCAAGTGTTATCAATTGAATAAGTGGTTTTCGTTGAAGTGTTTTAAAAAAAAAGTGTTCCGTGCATTCTTAACTAAATTACTTCGTGCTACTAATCATTCATAACGAATATATTTCATTTATTGACGTTATTCAGTACTATATTATTTGATCAAACCAAGGCTACTGCACGTGGCTTGCCTTGTTTGTTTTTCAAATCAATCAGAAAACGTGCAGTCATAAGGTTCATTTTTCCGTGCTTCGAGAGGTCAGTATGTGTCGTCAGAAACCGTGTGAAAAAAAGGAAAAAATCGGGTCGAATCGCGGACAGATAAGTGTTATAAATACTCTTCTTTTACAGATCTTTTGTCGGTAGCTTAATTCTATATTAATTTAGTATAAATTTGTGTTACAAGAACCTGTTTCTGCGTTTCAAGAACGCGGTAGACCTACGTTGTAATTTATTAATTTCCAAACGCTCGTTTTTTGTTTTTTGTTTTTTTGTTCAACTAATTAAAAGCATGGCACCCCCGTCAAGTACTTGCAGTCGCTGTGAAGGGAAATTTGCTGCTTACGCGTTTACAATGGCTAATAATAATGAACAGTTAGTTTGCAGGTGGTGCTCAAGCATGGAAGTGCTGAGGAACGAGTTAGAACGTGAGAGGGAGGCCAGGGTGAGACTTGAAGAAAGCGTGATGCTCCTGACGGCAAAATTAGAATCCCTTGAGACTCCAGTTACGACCCCTCCTGCCTCAGTTTCTACTAATAATATAAATAGTACTAATAGCCCTCTCTCTTCCCTAGTTCCCAACCCTTCGTTCGAGTGCGAAATGGAGCCCATTGAGAAAAGCAAAGACCTGTCTACCAGTAATAACAAGCAATAAGTTTTCTGTTTTAGGTTTCGAAGATGCTGATGAACCGGAAATACGACTCGTTGGCGATTCCATTGTTCGAGGGCAGCTCGAGGAATTCTGTGGGAGAAACCCTCGTCGTAGGCGCCGTTACTGCTACCCTGGTGCAAGGGTGGAGGATATAACTAATAGTGTTGACCATTTTACAGACGGTACCACCGAGGACACAACGTATGTTATTCATGTCGGTACTAATAACGTTTTAAATTCTAGATCGGAAGAACTGCTGGCTAGGTATAGGGACTTATTAGAGCGACTAAAGGAGAAAACTAATAAGATTGTTTTAACAGGTATACTTCCTCGAATTATCCAACGAAGCGATTTCTACAGCAAGGCGACCTATATTAACAATAACCTAAAGTCTCTTTGCCAACAGGAAGGAGTGCATTTTGCAAATTTTTGGAACAGTTTCTACGGCAGGAGGGACTTGTTCCTCGAAGATGGACTTCATTTTAATGACGTTGGAGCTGCGCGTTTAGGAAGACTATTTCATATACTGTCTCTTCTTTTCAGGCTGCCGCAACCCGAACGGTCCCAGCGTAAATTCCACAAATTTCCCCTGCGCTCGCGAAGGTGTCGCAATTACAAACAATTTGAAGGTTCTATCCTTAAATGCTCGTAGCCTACGAAATAAATAAACGAATTTTTTTCTTTAATTGCTTGTAAAGACTATGATTTAATTGCGATAAATGAATCGTGGCTTAGCACTGAAACACGTGACTTTGTAGGGGAGTATCAAATTAAAGGTTATAGACTTTTTGTTAAAAACAGAATAGGTAAGGCGAGGCTGTGTTATGTTGTATATCAAAGATAATATTGCGAACGTTATAGAAGTAAAGCACTCAATTCCAGAACCGATAGATTCGACTATAGCAGAACTTAAATTGAACGATTTCAAACTTCTTGTTGCGGTTATATATAGGCCCCTAATCAAACAGCTGATACGGACGAAGCGTTATATCGTGAACTAAAGAGAATAATCGGTAGTGAGCAGGCTTTAGTTATGGGTGACTTTAATTGCGCCAACGTGAATTACGATACAATGCAGGGAGACGCGGAAGGTAATCGTTTAGTTAATTTTCTCGAGGATAGCTTTCTTATTCAAAAGGTTGGGAACCTACGAGGTTGGACAGTATTTTAGATTTAGTAATAACTATGGATGATAGGCTAATTACTGATCTTCAAGTAATAGAACCGTTAAGCAATAGCGATCACAATATGGTAGAGTTTGTCCTCTCAGTAAGTCACTCGAAACCAACTAACTCGACTAAAATTCCTAACTTCCAGCACGCAGACTTTAGTAAATTTCGAAATAAATTTTCACACGTCAATTGGGAAAACGTAATGGGGAACTCCAACGCAAAACTAATGTGGGAATCGTTCGAAACGGTATTTAGGACTATAAATGAGGAATGTGTACCGTACAAAATTAAGCGTGCGAAAGTAAACAACAAGCCCTTGTGGTTTACTTCTAGAGTAGGAGACATTATAAAGAGTAGAGATAGGGCTTATAGGCTATATAAGTGCGATAAAGATAATCTGTTGTTACGAAACAACTACATATCTCTAAGGCGTGAAGCGAAAAGTGTAATAAAAAAGTCCAAACGCGAATTTGAAATCTCCATAGCTCGTGACGGTAAAGAAAACCCCAAGCGATTCTTTCAATACGTCAATAATAGAAATCCAGTAAAAAGTGTCTTGGGGCCTTTGAAAAATGTAAACGGAGATCTAGTTTCTGAAAACAAGGAAATGGCTACCTTGCTAAACGAATTTTTACGTCAGTTTTTACTATAGAAGATCTAACGAATATCCCTACGGTCATAGACATAATACCTTTTGATAATGGTAATATTTTGGATAATATCGTGGTTAGTGAAGGGAGGTAATGCGCTATATTGATAAAATGAAAACGCGTAAATCACCGGGCCGGATTCCTATATCCCATACAACTAAAAGAATTAAAAGATAGCATTGTTGTGCCGCTAACAAAGATTTTTAATGCGTCTATTTCTGAGGGGTGCGTACCAGATAATTTCAAGTTAGCAAACGTAACACCTATCTTTAAGAAAGGCGATAAAGTGCGGCGGGAAATTATAGGCCAATCAGTTTAACGTCTGTTGTAGGTAAGCTACTGGAATCAATAATTAGGGATCGTATAGTCGAACACTTAGAAGTGCATAAACTAGTTAGAAATACGCAGCACGGTTTAGGCGAAACAAATCTTGCTTAACTAATCTTTTAGAATTTTTCCAAAGCGTGGTTGACGTTTACGATAGACATCGGGCGGTTGATGTAGTGTATTTAGATTTTCAAAAAGCGTTTGACACTGTGCCGCACAAAAGACTCATTGAAAAAAGTAAGGCTCATGGAATCAGGGTGTAGTAATAAATTGGCTAGAAGAGTGGTTGCGAGGTAGGAAACAGAGGGTGGTCGTTGATGGAGCGGAGTCGTGTTGGGCTAATGTAGCGAGTGGCGTTCCTAGGGTTCTGTATTGGGCCCCTTGCTTTTTCTTATATATATAACGATTTAGATGTCGCCTAGTCAGTACAGTTTCAAAGTTTGCGGATGACACGAAGCTGGGTGGTAGGGCGATTAATGACGAAGATAGAGGTAAAATCCAGGAAGATCTGAATAAAATCGTTGATTGGTCAGTCACATGGCAAATGAGATTTAACGTTGATAAGTGCAAAATTTTGCATATAGGTTCGCGTAACGGTAATTTTGCGTATAGTATGTCAGGGAAAGATTAACAAGCGTAGAGCAGGAAAAAGATTTAGGAGTTATAGTCACTGGTGATTTAAAAGCAACGAAACAAAGTACAGCAGCGGTCAATAAGGCGAACAAAGTGTTAGGTTTTATAGCTCGAAATTTTGAGTACAAATCGCGCGATATTATAGTTCCTCTTTATAAATCATAGTTAGACCCCATTTGGAGTACGCGATCCAATTTTGGAATCCGCATATGCGCAAAGATATAGACAAAATCGAAAGAGTTCAAAGACGAGCAACTAAGATGATTCCGTCGCTTAGGTCAAAGTCGTACGAGGATAGGCTTAAGGAGTTAAAATTGACAACACTCGAGACTAGGAGGTTAAGGGGTGATCTAATCCAGGTTTTCAAAATTATGAATGGGTTCGATAACGTAGATAGAGATAGCTTTTTCGAAATATCTCAATATAATAGGACTAGAAATAACGGGTGTAAGTTGACAAGTAGAAGGTTCGAGACAGCAGTTGCGAAAAACTTTTTTACGCATAGAATAGTAATAGCTGGAATAGTTTGCCGGTAGAGTAATTAGTAGCACGTCTATAAATATGTTTAAAAATCGATTAGACGCATATGTTGATAGAAAGGGTTAGGGATACTCTCTGTCCTTACACCCCCTTTAATGAGATTCCTCTGCCGAGCGGTGCCCCCCATAGTACTGTGAGGTATTGAAAAACTCATGATCTTCACTTGCCCCACAAACACCTTTAAATGGGAAACCAAAAATGGGTGCACACACATTTCTACATTACTGTACAGTCTTTACAGCCACACCTACACTTTTCCTCGTAAGTGTATATATTGTAATGTATATGGTTGTAAATTTTGACTTGGTTCGCAATCGATATGGACCGTGACTTGATGGATACCGTAATGAAATTGACTGGATTCTTTGGATCTGATATATTTGCATGTTGGTTATAAATAGATATAGAGTGTAACATATTTGTGGATAGTAGTCAGTGCTGGGCAGTATTTAAATACATTTGTATTTAAATACGTATTTAAATACATTTGTGTATTTAGAACTGTATTTATAAATACATTGTTTTCATGTATTTAAATATAGTATTTAAATACTTTAATGAGTATTTAAATACAATGTATTTAAATACTCAAATATAAAAATGTAAATACTTTTACTGGTTTGAACTGCACCTTGCGTCTACCTTGTCCAACACGGTGGAACTCACTGTACGACTCCCTCACCGTGCTACTGAAGCACAAAGCGAAGCTCCACGAACTAATGACTGCTCTAGAGCTACCAACATTCAAGACGCATGAAATTGAATTTCTCCAAGAGTATGTTGCTGTGCTGGCACCAGTTGCCACGGCGATTGATCTCCTCCAAGGTGATAAAAACAGTTTCTACGGAGAGCTGCTGCCTACTCTACTATCCGTAGAAAATAAACTGAGTCAACTGGAATCCAAGCCCCTGAAGCATTGCCGTCCACTGATCAACGCCATTCTTCAGGGTTCCAAAAGAGATATAAAAATTATCTCTCCTTAGCTAATGAACGCCAAGTCACCGACGCCATCATTGCAACAGCCACGCACCCATACTTCAAACTGCGTTGGGTAGACATAAACAAGTCTTGGAACTCCGAAACTCAACGAGGAGTGGTAAAAAGCATTTTAATCCGTGCCGCCACTACTGTCGACCAAGACCCGCAAGCAGATGACATACATCTAGTGGTGCATCGGACGGCGATGAGTACTTTGGCTTCGTCCACAACTCTTCGTCTTCGAGGTCCTCTATTGCACCATCTGCAGACATGAATGTATTGGCATTTCTACAAGATTCCGATCGGACCATCAACAGTTTGGGAAAAACATCCTCTCATAAAAAGACTGTTCCTCCGCTATAAACACGACATTACCATCTTCGGCACCGGTAGAGCGAATATTCTCATTCGCGGGAATCACTTTGACTCCCAAAAGAAACTCTCTTTCAGACAAAACTTTTGAAAATTGGTTTTGATCCGCAGCAACCGTGAAATAAAAGAGAATTCGTAAGGTGCCTTATGTTTATATTTACGTCTTATGTTTACGTTTATGTCTCATCTACTCATTAATTGTTACTCATTTTGCAATGATATATGAGTATAATATGTCACTGGTTGAACATCATAAGTTCTAAGTTCTTTTGTTTTTGTTTGTTCTAAAAATGGAAATATATAATCGGAAATTAGATTGTACTATTTCTTTATCCTTTATCAAGCATTTTATATTGTTGTTACTCATGAATTAGTGAATGCATATGTTAAAATTTGTATGTATTTAAAATGTATTTACAAATGTATTAAATACAATTGATGTATTTTGTATTTAGTATCTAAATACATTCGTAAATGTATTTAGTATTTAGTATTTAAATACATTTCCCCCATGTATTTAGTATTTAAATACATTCATTGTATTTATGCCCAGCTCTGATAGTAGTCTATTATGACTTGATCCTCTGGATCCAGAGATTCTATCTTTAGTTTTAAACGATAATAATTAGTTTTAAATTGATAATTAATTAGTTATGCAAAAATTGGTCGTTGCCAATGTACAGGCAGTTTTTGCATAAATTTCTTGTGTCTTGTGGTTCGGAACCCACGTAAAATTGTAGGTCCCCTCCGCCACCTCGGAGGACATACACAATTACGAACACAGTAGACCAACCATGAGTGGATCCTAGGGTCTTTGTTGGTCTGTAACATTATAACATTATATATATATATATATATATATATGGTGTATATATATGTATATATTATATATAATATATAATATATATATATATATATGTGATCAGTCTTTCCTTGTGAACAGACGTGTTTTATCGAGTGCCAAGTGTTATCAATTGAATAAGTGGTTTTCGTTGAAGTGTTTTAAAAAAAAAGTGTTCCGTGCATTCTTAACTAAATTACTTCGTGCTACTAATCATTCATTAACGAATATATTTCATTTTTGACGTTATTCAGTACTATATTATTTGATCAAACCAAGGCTACTGCACGTGGCTTGCCTTTTTGTTTTCAAATCAATCAGAAAACGTGCAGTCATAAGGTTCATTTTTCCGTGCTTCGAGAGGTCAGGTAGTGTGTCGTCAGAAACCGTGTGAAAAAAGGAAAAAATCGGGTCGAATCGCGGACACATAAGTGTTATAAATACTCTTCTTTTACAGATCTTTTGTCGGTAGCTTAATTCTATATTATTTAGTATAAATTTGTGTTACAAGAACCTGTTTCTGCGTTTCAAGAACGCGGTAGACCTACGTTGTAATTTATTAATTTCCAAACGCTCGTTTTTTTTTTTTTGTTTTTTTTGTTGTTCAACTAATTAAAAGCATGGCACCCCCGTCAAGTACTTGCAGTCGCTGTGAAGGGAAATTTGCTGCTTACGCGTTTACAATGGCTAATAATAATGAACAGTTAGTTTGCAGGTGGTGCTCAAGCATGGAAGTGCTGAGGAACGAGTTAGAACGTGAGAGGGAGGCCAGGGTGAGACTTGAAGAAAGCGTGATGCTCCTGACGGCAAAATTAGAATCCCTTGAGACTCCAGTTACGACCCCTCCTGCCTCAGTTTCTACTAATAATATAAATAGTACTAATAGCCCTCTCTCTTCCCCTAGTTCCCAACCCTTCGTTCGAGTGCGAAATGGAGCCCCATTGAGAAAAGCAAAGACCTGTCTACCAGTAATAACAAGCAATAAGTTTTCTGTTTTAGGTTTCGAAGATGCTGATGAACCGGAAATACGACTCGTTGGCGATTCCATTGTTCGAGGGCAGCTCGAGGAATTCTGTGGGAGAAACCCTCGTCGTAGGCGCCGTTACTGCTACCCTGGTGCAAGGGTGGAGGATATAACTAATAGTGTTGACCATTTTACAGACGGTACCACCGAGGACACAACGTATGTTATTCATGTCGGTACTAATAACGTTTTAAATTCTAGATCGGAAGAACTGCTGGCTAGGTATAGGGACTTATTAGAGCGACTAAAGGAGAAAACTAATAAGATTGTTTTAACAGGTATACTTCCTCGAATTATCCAACGAAGCGATTTCTACAGCAAGGCGACCTATATTAACAATAACCTAAAGTCTCTTTGCCAACAGGAAGGAGTGCATTTTGCAAATTTTTGGAACAGTTTCTACGGCAGGAGGGACTTGTTCCTCGAAGATGGACTTCATTTTAATGACGTTGGAGCTGCGCGTTTAGGAAGACTATTTCATAATACTGTCTCTTCTTTTCAGGCTGCCGCAACCCGAACGGTCCCAGCGTAAATTCCACAAATTTCCCCTGCGCTCGCGAAGGTGTCGCAATTACAAACAATTTGAAGGTTCTATCCTTAAATGCTCGTAGCCTACGAAATAAAATAAACGAATTTTTTTCTTTAATTGCTTGTAAAGACTATGATTTAATTGCGATAAATGAATCGTGGCTTAGCACTGAAACACGTGACTTTGTAGGGGAGTATCAAATTAAAGGTTATAGACTTTTTGTTAAAAACAGAATAGGTAGGCGAGGAGGCGGTGTTATGTTGTATATCAAAGATAATATTGCGAACGTTATAGAAGTAAAGCACTCAATTCCAGAACCGATAGATTCGACTATAGCAGAACTTAAATTGAACGATTTCAAACTTCTTGTTGCGGTTATATATAGGCCCCCTAATCAAACAGCTGATACGGACGAAGCGTTATATCGTGAACTAAAGAGAATAATCGGTAGTGAGCAGGCTTTAGTTATGGGTGACTTTAATTGCGCCAACGTGAAATACAATACAATGCAGGGAGACGCGGAAGGTAATCGTTTAGTTATTTTCTCGAGGATAGCTTTCTCATTCAAAAGGTTGGGGAACGTAGGAGGTTGGACAGTATTTTAGATTTAGTAATAACTACGGATGATAGGCTAATTACTGATCTTCAAGTAATAGAACCGTTGAGCAATAGCGATCACAATATGGTAGAGTTTGTCCTCTCAGTAAGTCACTCGAAACCAACTAACTCGACTAAAATTCCTAACTTCTAGCACACAGACTTTAGTAAATTTCGAAATAATTTTCACACGTCAATTGGGAAAACGTAATGGGGAACTCCAACGCAAAACTAATGTGGGAATCGTTTGAAACGGTATTTAGGACTATAAATGAGGAATGTTTACCGTACAAAATTAAGCGTGCGAAAGTAAACAACAAGCCCTTGTGGTTTACTTCTAGAGTAGGAGACATTATAAAGAGTAGAGATAGGGCTTATAGGCTATATAAGTGCGATAAAGATAATCTGTTGTTACGAAACAACTACATATCTCTAAGGCGTGAAGCGAAAAGTGTAATAAAAAAGTCCAAGCGCGAATTTGAAATCTCCATAGCTCGTGACGGTAAAGAAAAACCCCAAGCGATTCTTTCAATACGTCAATAATAGAAATCCAGTAAAAAGTGTCTTGGGGCCTTTGAAAAATGTAAACGGAGATCTAGTTTCTGAAAACAAGGAAATGGCTACCTTGCTAAACGAATTTTTTACGTCAGTTTTTACTATAGAAGATGTAACGAATATCCCTACGGTCATAGACATAATACCTTTTGATAATGGTAATATTTTGGATAATATCGTGGTTAGTGAAGCGGAGGTAATGCGCTATATTGATAAAATGAAAACGCGTAATCACCGGGGCCGGATTCCATATATCCCATACAACTAAAGAATTAAAAGATAGCATTGTTGTGCCGCTAACAAAGATTTTTAATGCGTCTATTTCTGAGGGGTGCGTACCAGATAATTTCAAATTAGCAAACGTAACACCTATCTTTAAGAAAGGCGATAAAGGTGCGGCGGGAAATTATAGGCCAATCAGTTTAACGTCTGTTGTAGGTAAGCTACTGGAATCAATAATTAGGGATCGTATAGTCGAACACTTAGAAGTGCATAAACTAGTTAGAAATACGCAGCACGGTTTTAGGCGAAACAAATCTTGCTTAACTAATCTTTTAGAATTTTTCCAAAGCGTGGTTGACGTTTACGATAGACATCGGGCGGTTGATGTAGTGTATTTAGATTTTCAAAAAGCGTTTGACACTGTGCCGCACAAAAGACTCATTGAAAAAATAAGGCTCATGGAATCAGGGGTGTAGTAATAAATTGGCTAGAAGAGTGGTTGCGAGGTAGGAAACAGAGGGTGGTCGTTGATGGAGCGGAGTCGTGTTGGGCTAATGTAGCGAGTGGCGTTCCTCAGGGTTCTGTATTGGGCCCCTTGCTTTTTCTTATATATATAACGATTTAGATGTCAGCCTAGTCAGTACAGTTTCAAAGTTTGCGGATGACACGAAGCTGGGTGGTAGGGCGATTAATGACGAAGATAGAGGTAAAATCCAGGAAGATCTGAATAAAATCGTTGATTGGTCAGTCACATGGCAAATGAGATTTAACGTTGATAAGTGCAAAATTTTGCATATAGGTTCGCGTAACGTAATTTTGCGTATAGTATGTCAGGGAAAGAGTTAACAAGCGTAGAGCAGGAAAAAGATTTAGGAGTTATAGTCACTGGTGATTTAAAAGCGAAACAAAGTACAGCAGCGGTCAATAAGGCGAACAAAGTGTTACGTTTTATAGCTCGAAATTTTGAGTACAAATCGCGCGATATTATAGTTCCTCTTTATAAATCATAGTTAGACCCCATTTGGAGTACGCGATCCAATTTTGGAATCCGCATATGCGCAAAGATATAGACAAAATCGAAAGAGTTCAAAGACGAGCAACTAAGATGATTCCGTCGCTTAGGTCAAAGTCGTACGAGGATAGGCTTAAGGAGTTAAAATTGACAACACTCGAGACTAGGAGGTTAAGGGGTGATCTAATCCAGGTTTTCAAAATTATGAATGGGTTCGATAACGTAGATAGAGATAGCTTTTTCGAAATATCTCAATATAATAGGACTAGAAATAACGGGTGTAAGTTGACAAGTAGAAGGTTCGAGACAGCAGTTGCGAAAAACTTTTTTACGCATAGAATAGTAAATAGCTGGAATAGTTTGCCGGTAGAAGTAATTAGTAGCACGTCTATAAATATGTTTAAAAATCGATTAGACGCATATGTTGATAGAAAGGGTTAGGGGATACTCTCTGTCCTTACACACCCCTTTAATGAGATTCCTCTGCCGAGCGGTGCCCCCCATAGTACTGTGAGGTATTGAAAAACTCATGATCTTCACTTGCCCCACAAACACCTTTAAATGGGAAACCAAAAATGGGTGCACACACATTTCTACATTACTGTACAGTCTTTACAGCCACACCTACACTTTTCCTCGTAAGTGTATATATTGTAATGTATATGGTTGTAAATTTTGACTTGGTTCGCAATCGATATGGACCGTGACTTGATGGATACCGTAATGAAATTGACTGGATTCTTTGGATCTGATATATTTGCATGTTGGTTATAAATAGATATAGAGTGTAACATATTTGTGGATAGTAGTCAGTGCTGGGCAGTATTTAAATACATTTGTATTTAAATACGTATTTAAATACATTTGTGTATTTAGAACTGTATTTATAAATACATTGTTTTCATGTATTTAAATATAGTATTTAAATACTTTAATGAGTATTTAAATACAATGTATTTAAATACTCAAAATATAAAATGTAAATACTTTTACTGGTTTGAACTGCACCTTGCGTCTACCTTGTCCAACACGGTGGAACTCACTGTACGACTCCCTCACCGTGCTACTGAAGCACAAAGCGAAGCTCCACGAACTAATGACTGCTCTAGAGCTACCAACATTCAAGACGCATGAAATTGAATTTCTCCAAGAGTATGTTGCTGTGCTGGCACCAGTTGCCACGGCGATTGATCTCCTCCAAGGTGATAAAACAGTTTCTACGGAGAGCTGCTGCCTACTCTACTATCCGTAGAAAATAAACTGAGTCAACTGGAATCCAAGCCCCTGAAGCATTGCCGTCCATGATCAACGCCATTCTTCAGGGTTCCAAAAGAGATATAAAAATTATCTCTCCTTAGCTAATGAACGCCAAGTCACCGACGCCATCATTGCAACAGCCACGCACCCATACTTCAAACTGCGTTGGGTAGACATAAACAAGTCTTGGAACTCCGAAACTCAACGAGGAGTGGTAAAAAGCATTTTAATAATCCGTGCCGCCACTACTGTCGACCAAGACCCGCAAGCAGATGACAATACATCTAGTGGTGCATCGGACGGCGATGAGTACTTTGGCTTCGTCCACAACTCTTCGTCTTCGAGGTCCTCTATTGCACCATCTGCAGACATGAATGTATTGGCATTTCTACAAGATTCCGATCGGACCATCAACAGTTTGGGAAAACATCCTCTCATAAAAAGACTGTTCCTCCGCTATAACACGACATTACCATCTTCGGCACCGGTAGAGCGAATATTCTCATTCGCGGGAATCACTTTGACTCCCAAAAGAAACTCTCTTTCAGACAAAACTTTTGAAAGATTGGTTTTGATCCGCAGCAACCGTGAAATAAAAGAGAATTCGTAAGGTGCCTTATGTTTATATTTACGTCTTATGTTTACGTTTATGTCTCATCTACTCATTAATTGTTACTCATTTTGCAATGATATAATGAGTATAATATGTCACTGGTTGAACATCATAAGTTCTAAGTTCTTTTGTTTTTGTTTTGTTCTAAAAATGGAAATATATAATCGGAAATTAGATTGTACTATTTCTTTATCCTTTATCAAGCATTTTATATTGTGTTACTCATGAATTAGTGAATGCATATGTTAAAATTTGTATGTATTTAAAATGTATTTACAAATGTATTTAAATACAATTGATGATTTTGTATTTAGTATCTAAATACATTCGTAAAATGTATTTAGTATTTAGTATTTAAATACATTTCCCCCATGTATTTAGTATTTAAATACATTCATTGTATTTATTGCCCACTCTGATAGTAGTCTATTATGACTTGATCCTCTGGATCCAGAGATTCTATCTTTAGTTTTAAATCGATAATTAATTAGTTTTAAATGATAATTAATTATATGCAAAAATTGGTCGTTGCCAATGTACAGGCAGTTTTTGCATAAATTTCTTATGTTCTTGTGGTTCGGAACCCACGTAAAATTGTAGGTCCCCTCCGCCACCTCGGAGGACATACACAATTACGAACACAGTTTAGTAGACCAACCATGAGTGGATCCTAGGGTCTTTGTTGGTCTGTACATTATAACATTATATATATATATATATATATATATATATATATATAATATTATATGTATATATATAATATATATATATATATTATATATATATATATATGTGATCAGTCTTTCCTTGTGAACAGACGTGTTTTATCGAGTGCCAAGTGTTATCAATTGAATAAGTGGTTTTCGTTGAAGTGTTTTAAAAAAAAAAGTGTTCCGTGCATTCTTAACTAAATTACTTCGTGCTACTAATCATTCAGTAACGAATATATTTCATTTTTTGACGTTATTCAGTACTATATTATTTGATCAAACCAAGGCTACTGCACGTGGCTTGCCTGTTTGTTTTTCAAATCAATCAGAAAACGTGCAGTCATAAGGTTCATTTTTCCGTGCTTCGAGAGGTCATGTAGTGTGTCGTCAGAAAACCGTGTGAAAAAAAGGAAAAATCGGGTCGAATCGCGGACACATAAGTGTTATAAATACTCTTCTTTTACAGATCTTTTGTCGGTAGCTTAATTCTATATTAATTTAGTATAAATTTGTGTTACAAGAACCTGTTTCTGCGTTTCAAGAACGCGGTAGACCTACGTTGTAATTTATTAATTTCCAAACGCTCGTTTTTTGTTTTTGTTTTTTTGTTGTTCAACTAATTAAAAGCATGGCACCCCCGTCAAGTACTTGCAGTCGCTGTGAAGGGAAATTTGCTGCTTACGCGTTTACAATGGCTAATAATAATGAACAGTTAGTTTGCAGGTGGTGCTCAAGCATGGAAGTGCTGAGGAACGAATTAGAACGTGAGAGGGAGGCCAGGGTGAGACTTGAAGAAAGCGTGATGTTCCTGACGGCAAAATTAGAATCCCTTGAGACTCCAGTTACGACCCCTCCTGCCTCAGTTTCTACTAATAATATAAATAGTACTAATAGCCCTCTCTCTTCCCTAGTTCCCAACCCTTCGTTCGAGTGCGAAATGGAGCCCTATTGAGAAAAGCAAAGACCTGTCTACCAGTAATAACAAGCAATAAGTTTTCTGTTTTAGGTTTCGAAGATGCTGATGAACCGGAAATACGACTCGTTGGCGATTCCATTGTTCGAGGGCAGCTCGAGGAATTCTTTGGGAGAAACCCTCGTCGTAGGTGCCGTTACTGCTACCCTGGTGCAAGGGTGGAGGATATAACTAATAGTGTTGACCATTTTACAGACGGTACCACCGAGGACACAACGTATGTTATTCATGTCGGTACTAATAACGTTTTAAATTCTAGATCGGAAGAACTGCTGACTAGGTATAGGGACTTATTAGAGCGACTAAAGGAGAAAACTAATAAGATTGTTTTAACAGGTATACTTCCTCGAATTATCCAACGAAGCGATTTCTACAGCAAGGCGACCTATATTAACAATAACCTAAAGTCTCTTTGCCAACAGGAAGGAGTGCATTTTGCAAATTTTTGGAACAGTTTCTACGGCAGGAGGGACTTGTTCCTCGAAGATGGACTTTATTTTAATGACGTTGGAGCTGCGCGTTTAGGAAGACTATTTCATAATACTGTCTCTTCTTTTCAGGCTGCCGCAACCCGAACGGTCCCAGCGTAAATTCCACAAATTTCCCCTGCGCTCGCGAAGGTGTCGCAATTACAAACAATTTGAAGGTTCTATCCTTAAATGCTCGTAGCCTACGAAATAAAATAAACGATTTTTTTTCTTTAATTGCTTTTAAAGACTATGATTTAATTGCGATAAATGAATCGTGGCTTAGCACTGAAACACGTGACTTTGTAGGGGAGTATCAAATTAAAGGTTATAGACTTTTTGTTAAAACAGAATAGTAAGGCGAGGAGGCTGTGTTATGTTGTATATCAAAGATAATATTGCGAACGTTATAGAAGTAAAGCACTCAATTCCAGAACCGATAGATTCGACTATAGCAGAACTTAAATTGAACGATTTCAAACTTCTTGTTGCGGTTATATATAGGCCCACTAATCAAACAGCTGATACGGACGAAGCGTTATATCGTGAACTAAAGAGAATAATCGGTAGTGAGCAGGCTTTAGTTATGGGTGACTTTAATTGCGCCAACGTGAATTACGATACAATGCAGGGAGACGCGGAAGGTAATCGTTTAGTTCATTTTCTCGAGGATAGCTTTCTTATTCAAATGGTTGGGGAACCTACGAGGTTGGACAGTATTTTAGATTTAGTAATAACTATGGATGATAGGCTAATTACTGATCTTCAAGTAATAGAACCGTTAAGCAATAGCGATCACAATATGGTAGAGTTTGTCCTCTCAGTAAGTCACTCGAAACCAACTAACTCGACTAAAATTCCTAACTTCCTGCACGCAGACTTTAGTAAATTTCGAAATAAATTTTCACACGTCAATTGGGAAAACGTAATGGGGAACTCCAACGCAAAACTAATGTGGGAATCGTTCGAAACGGTATTTAGGACTATAAATGAAGAATGTGTACCGTACAAAATTAAGCGTGCGAAAGTAAACAACAAGCCCTTGTGGTTTACTTCTAGAGTAGGAGACATTATAAAGAGTAGAGATAGGGCTTATAGGCTATATAAGTGCGATAAAGATAATCTGTTGTTACGAAACAACTACATATCTCTAAGGCGTGAAGCTAAAAGTGTAATAAAAAAGTCCAAACGCGAATTTGAAATCTCCATAGCTCGTGACGGTAAAGAAAACCCCAAGCGATTCTTTCAATACGTCAATAATAGAAATCCAGTAAAAAGTGTCTTGGGGCCTTTGAAAAATGTAAACGGAGATCTAGTTTCTGAAAACAAGGAAATGGCTACCTTGCTAAACGAATTTTTACGTCAGTTTTTACTATAGAAGATCTAACGAATATCCCTACGGTCATAGACATAATACCTTTTGATAATGGTAATATTTTGGATAATATCGTGGTTAGTGAAGCGGAGGTAAGCGCTATATTGATAAAATGAAAACGCGTAATTCACCGGGGCCGGATTCCTATATCCCATACACTAAAAGAATTAAAAGATAGCATTGTTGTGCCGCTAACAAAGATTTTTAATGCGTCTATTTCTGAGGGGTGCGTACCAATAATTTTAAATTAGCAAACGTAACACCTATCTTTAAGAAAGGCGATAAAGTGCGGCGGGAATTATAGGCCAATCAGTTTAACGTCTGTTGTAGGTAAGCTACTGGAATCAATAATTAGGGATCGTATAGTCGAACACTTAGAAGTGCATAAACTAGTTAGAAATACGCAGCACGGTTTTAGGCGAAACAAATCTTGCTTAACTAATCTTTTAGAATTTTTCCAAAGCGTGGTTGACGTTTACGATAGACATCGGGCGGTTGATGTAGTGTATTTAGATTTTCAAAAGCGTTTGACACTGTGCCGCACAAAAGACTCATTGAAAAAAGTAAGGCTCATGGAATCAGGGGTGTAGTAATAAATTGGCTAGAAGAGTGGTTGCGAGGTAGGAAACAGAGGGTGGTCGTTGATGGAGCGGAGTCGTGTTGGGCTAATGTAGCGAGTGGCGTTCCTAAGGGTTCTGTATTGGGCCCCTTGCTTTTTCTTATATATAGTAACGATTTAGATGTCAGCCTAGTCAGTACAGTTTCAAAGTTTGCGGATGACACGAAGCTGGGTGGTAGGGCGATTAATGACGAAGATAGAGGTAAAATCCAGGAAGATCTGAATAAAATCGTTGATTGGTCAGTCACATGGCAAATGAGATTTAACGTTGATAAGTGCAAAATTTTGCATATAGGTTCGCGTAACAGTAATTTTGCGTATAGTATGTCAGGGAAAGAGTTAACAAGCGTAGAGCAGGAAAAAGATTTAGGAGTTATAGTCACTGGTGATTTAAAAGCAACGAAACAAAGTACAGCAGCGGTCAATAAGGCGAACAAAGTGTTACGTTTTATAGCTCGAAATTTTGAGTACAAATCGCGCGATATTATAGTTCCTCTTTATAAATCAATAGTTAGACCCCATTTGGAGTACGCGATCCAATTTTGGAATCCGCATATGCGCAAAGATATAGACAAAATCGAAAGAGTTCAAAGACGAGCAACTAAGATGATTCCGTCGCTTAGGTCAAAGTCGTACGAGGATAGGCTTAAGGAGTTAAAATTGACAACACTCGAGACTAGGAGGTTAAGGGGTGATCTAATCCAGGTTTTCAAAATTATGAATGGGTTCGATAACGTAGATAGAGATAGCTTTTTCGAAATATCTCAATATAATAGGACTAGAAATAACGGGTGTAAGTTGACAAGTAGAAGGTTCGAGACAGCAGTTGCGAAAAACTTTTTTACGCATAGAATAGTAAATAGCTGGAATAGTTTGCCGGTAGAAGTAATTAGTAGCACGTCTATAAATATGTTTAAAAATCGATTAGACGCATATGTTGATAGAAAGGGTTAGGGGATACTCTCTGTCCTTACACACCCCCTTTAATGAGATTCCTCTGCCGAGCGGTGCCCCCCATAGTACTGTGAGGTATTGAAAAACTCATGATCTTCACTTGCCCCACAAACACCTTTAAATGGGAAACCAAAAATGGGTGCACACACATTTCTACATTACTGTACAGTCTTTACAGCCACACCTACACTTTTCCTCGTAAGTGTATATATTGTAATGTATATGGTTGTAAATTTTGACTTGGTTCGCAATCGATATGGACCGTGACTTGATGGATACCGTAATGAAATTGACTGGATTCTTTGGATCTGATATATTTGCATGTTGGTTATAAATAGATATAGAGTGTAACATATTTGTGGATAGTAGTCAGTGCTGGGCAGTATTTAATACATTTGTATTTAAATACGTATTTAAATACATTTGTGTATTTAGAACTGTATTTATAAATACATTGTTTTCATGTATTTAAATATAGTATTTAAATACTTTAATGAGTATTTAAATACAATGTATTTAAATACTCAAAATATAAAAATGTAAATACTTTTACTGGTTTGAACTGCACCTTGCGTCTACCTTGTCCAACACGGTGGAACTCACTGTACGACTCCCTCACCGTGCTACTGAAGCACAAAGCGAAGCTCCACGAACTAATGACTGCTCTAGAGCTACCAACATTCAAGACGCATGAAATTGAATTTCTCCAAGAGTATGTTGCTGTGCTGGCACCAGTTGCCACGGCGATTGATCTCCTCCAAGGTGATAAAAACAGTTTCTACGGAGAGCTGCTGCCTACTCTACTATCCGTAGAAAATAAACTGAGTCAACTGGAATCCAAGCCCCTGAAGCATTGCCGTCCACTGATCAACGCCATTCTTCAGGGGTTCCAAAAGAGATATAAAAATTATCTCTCCTTAGCTAATGAACGCCAAGTCACCGACGCCATCATTGCAACAGCCACGCACCCATACTTCAAACTGCGTTGGGTAGACATAAACAAGTCTTGGAACTCCGAAACTCAACGAGGAGTGGTAAAAAGCATTTTAATCCGTGCCGCCACTACTGTCGACCAAGACCCGCAAGCAGATGACAATACATCTAGTGGTGCATCGGACGGCGATGAGTACTTTGGCTTCGTCCACAACTCTTCGTCTTCGAGGTCCTCTATTGCACCATCTGCAGACATGAATGTATTGGCATTTCTACAAGATTCCGATCGGACCATCAACAGTTTGGGAAAACATCCTCTCATAAAAGACTGTTCCTCCGCTATAACACGACATTACCATCTTCGGCACCGGTAGAGCGAATATTCTCATTCGCGGGAATCACTTTGACTCCCAAAGAAACTCTCTTTCAGACAAAACTTTTGAAAGATTGGTTTTGATCCGCAGCAACCGTGAAATAAAAGAGAATTCGTAAGGTGCCTTATGTTTATATTTACGTCTTATGTTTACGTTTATGTCTCATCTACTCATTAATTGTTACTCATTTTGCAATGATATAATGAGTATAATATGTCACTGGTTGAACATCATAAGTTCTAAGTTCTTTTGTTTTTGTTTTGTTCTAAAAATGGAAATATATAATCGGAAATTAGATTGTACTATTTCTTTATCCTTTATCAAGCATTTTATATTGTTGTTACTCATGAATTAGTGAATGCATATGTTAAAATTTGTATGTATTTAAAATGTATTTACAAATGTATTTAAATACAATTGATGTATTTTGTATTTAGTATCTAATACATTCGTAAAATGTTTTAGTATTTAGTATTTAAATACATTTCCCCCATGTATTTAGTATTTAAATACATTCATTGTATTTATTGCCCAGCTCTGATAGTAGTCTATTATGACTTGATCCTCTGGATCCAGAGATTCTATCTTTAGTTTTAAATCGATAATTAATTAGTTTTAAATTGATAATTAATTAGTTATGCAAAAATTGGTCGTTGCCAATGTACAGGCAGTTTTTGCATAAATTTCTTATGTTCTTGTGGTTCGGAACCCACGTAAAATTGTAGGTCCCCTCCGCCACCTCGGAGGACATACACAATTACGAACACAGTGTAGACCAACCATGAGTGGATCCTAGGGTCTTTGTTGGTCTGTAACATTATAACATTATTATATATATATATATATATATATATATATATGGTATATATATATATATATATATATATATATATATATTATATATATATATATGTGATCAGTCTTTCCTTGTGAACAGACGTGTTTTATCGAGTGCCAAGTGTTATCAATTGAATAAGTGGTTTTCGTTGAAGTGTTTTAAAAAAAAAGTGTTCCGTGCATTCTTAACTAAATTACTTCGTGCTACTAATCATTCATAACGAATATATTTCATTTTTGACGTTATTCAGTACTATATTATTTGATCAAACCAAGGCTACTGCACGTGGCTTGCCTGTTTGTTTTTCAAATCAATCAGAAAACGTGCAGTCATAAGGTTCATTTTTCCGTGCTTCGAGAGGTCAGGTAGTGTGTCGTCAGAAACCGTGTGAAAAAAAGGAAAAAATCGGGTCGAATCGCGGACAGATAAGTGTTATAAATACTCTTCTTTTACAGATCTTTTGTCGGTAGCTTAATTCTATATTAATTTAGTATAAATTTGTGTTACAAGAACCTGTTTCTGCGTTTCAAGAACGCGGTAGACCTACGTTGTAATTTATTAATTTCCAAACGCTCGTTTTTTGTTTTTGTTTTTTTTGTTCAACTAATTAAAAGCATGGCACCCCCGTCAAGTACTTGCAGTCGCTGTGAAGGGAAATTTGCTGCTTACGCGTTTACAATGGCTAATAATAATGAACAGTTAGTTTGCAGGTGGTGCTCAAGCATGGAAGTGCTGAGGAACGAGTTAGAACGTGAGAGGGAGGCCAGGGTGAGACTTGAAGAAAGCGTGATGCTCCTGACGGCAAAATTAGAATCCCTTGAGACTCCAGTTACGACCCCTCCTGCCTCAGTTTCTACTAATAATATAAATAGTACTAATAGCCCTCTCTCTTCCCCTAGTTCCCAACCCTTCGTTCGAGTGCGAAATGGAGCCCATTGAGAAAAGCAAAGACCTGTCTACCAGTAATAACAAGCAATAAGTTTTCTGTTTTAGGTTTCGAAGATGCTGATGAACCGGAAATACGACTCGTTGGCGATTCCATTGTTCGAGGGCAGCTCGAGGAATTCTGTGGAGAAACCCTCGTCGTAGGCGCCGTTACTGCTACCCTGGTGCAAGGGTGGAGGATATAACTAATAGTGTTGACCATTTTACAGACGGTACCACCGAGGACACAACGTATGTTATTCATGTCGGTACTAATAACGTTTTAAATTCTAGATCGGAAGAACTGCTGGCTAGGTATAGGGACTTATTAGAGCGACTAAAGGAGAAAACTAATAAGATTGTTTTAACAGGTATACTTCCTCGAATTATCCAACGAAGCGATTTCTACAGCAAGGCGACCTATATTAACAATAACCTAAAGTCTCTTTGCCAACAGGAAGGAGTGCATTTTGCAAATTTTTGGAACAGTTTCTACGGCAGGAGGGACTTGTTCCTCGAAGATGGACTTCATTTAATGACGTTGGAGCTGCGCGTTTAGGAAGACTATTTCATAATACTGTCTCTTCTTTTCAGGCTGCCGCAACCCGAACGGTCCCAGCGTAAATTCCACAAATTTCCCCTGCGCTCGCGAAGGTGTCGCAATTACAAACAATTTGAAGGTTCTATCCTTAAATGCTCGTAGCCTACGAAATAAAATAAACGAATTTTTTTCTTTAATTGCTTGTAAAGACTATGATTTAATTGCGATAAATGAATCGTGGCTTAGCACTGAAACACGTGACTTTGTAGGGGAGTATCAAATTAAAGGTTATAGACTTTTTGTTAAAAACAGAATAGTAGGCGAGGAGGCGTGTTATGTTGTATATCAAAGATAATATTGCGAACGTTATAGAAGTAAAGCACTCAATTCCAGAACCGATAGATTCGACTATAGCAGAACTTAAATTGAACGATTTCAAACTTCTTGTTGCGGTTATATATAGGCCCCCTAATCAAACAGCTGATACGGACGAAGCGTTATATCGTGAACTAAAGAGAATAATCGGTAGTGAGCAGGCTTTAGTTATGGGTGACTTTAATTGCGCCAACGTGAATTACGATACAATGCAGGGAGACGCGGAAGGTAATCGTTTAGTTAATTTTCTCGAGGATAGCTTTCTTATTCAAAAGGTTGGGGAACCTACGAGGTTGGACAGTATTTTAGATTTAGTAATAACTACGGATGATAGGCTAATTACTGATCTTCAAGTAATAGAACCGTTAAGCAATAGCGATCACAATATGGTAGAGTTTGTCCTCTCAGTAAGTCACTCGAAACCAACTAACTCGACTAAAATTCCTAACTTCCAGCACGCAGACTTTAGTAAATTTCGAAATAAATTTTCACACGTCAATTGGGAAAACGTAATGGGGAACTCCAACGCAAAACTAATGTGGGAATCGTTCGAAACGGTATTTAGGACTATAAATGAGGAATGTGTACCGTACAAAATTAAGCGTGCGAAAGTAAACAACAAGCCCTTGTGGTTTACTTCTAGAGTAGGAGACATTATAAAGAGTAGAGATAGGGCTTATAGGCTATATAAGTGCGATAAAGATAATCTGTTGTTACGAAACAACTACATATCTCTAAGGCGTGAAGCGAAAAGTGTAATAAAAAAGTCCAAGCGCGAATTTGAAATCTCCATAGCTCGTGACGGTAAAGAAAACCCCAAGCGATTCTTTCAATACGTCAATAATAGAAATCCAGTAAAAAGTGTCTTGGGGCCTTTGAAAAATGTAAACGGAGATCTAGTTTCTGAAAACAAGGAAATGGCTACCTTGCTAAACGAATTTTTTACGTCAGTTTTTACTATAGAAGATAACGAATATCCCTACGGTCATAGACATAATACCTTTTGATAATGGTAATATTTTGGATAATATCGTGGTTAGTGAAGGGAGGTAAGCGCTATATTGATAAAATGAAAACGCGTAAATCACCGGGGCCGGATTCCATATATCCCATACAACTAAAAGAATTAAAAGATAGCATTGTTGTGCCGCTAACAAAGATTTTTAATGCGTCTATTTCTGAGGGGTGCGTACCAGATAATTTCAAATTAGCAAACGTAACACCTATCTTTAAGAAAGGCGATAAAGGTGCGGCGGGAAATTATAGGCCAATCAGTTTAACGTCTGTTGTAGGTAAGCTACTGGAATCAATAATTAGGGATCGTATAGTCGAACACTTAGAAGTGCATAAACTAGTTAGAAATACGCAGCACGGTTTTAGGCGAAACAAATCTTGCTTAACTAATCTTTTAGAATTTTTCCAAAGCGTGGTTGACGTTTACGATAGACATCGGGCGGTTGATGTAGTGTATTTAGATTTTCAAAAAGCGTTTGACACCGTGCCGCACAAAAGACTCATTGAAAAAAGTAAGGCTCATGGAATCAGGGGTGTAGTAATAAATTGGCTAGAAGAGTGGTTGCGAGGTAGGAAACAGAGGGTGGTCGTTGATGGAGCGGAGTCGTGTTGGGCTAATGTAGCGAGTGGCGTTCCTCAGGGTTCTGTATTGGGCCCCTTGCTTTTTCTTATATATATAACGATTTAGATGTCGCCTAGTCAGTACAGTTTCAAAGTTTGCGGATGACAAGCTGGGTGGTAGGGCGATTAATGACGAAGATAGAGGTAAAATCCAGGAAGATCTGAATAAAATCGTTGATTGGTCAGTCACATGGCAAATGAGATTTAACGTTGATAAGTGCAAAATTTTGCATATAGGTTCGCGTAACGGTAATTTTGCGTATAGTATGTCAGGGAAAGATTAACAAGCGTAGAGCAGGAAAAAGATTTAGGAGTTATAGTCACTGGTGATTTAAAAGCAACGAAACAAAGTACAGCAGCGGTCAATAAGGCGAACAAAGTGTTAGGTTTTATAGCTCGAAATTTTGAGTACAAATCGCGCGATATTATAGTTCCTCTTTATAAATCATTAGTTAGACCCCATTTGGAGTACGCGATCCAATTTTGGAATCCGCATATGCGCAAAGATATAGACAAAATCGAAAGAGTTCAAAGACGAGCAACTAAGATGATTCCGTCGCTTAGGTCAAAGTCGTACGAGGATAGGCTTAAGGAGTTAAAATTGACAACACTCGAGACTAGGAGGTAAGGGGTGATCTAATCCAGGTTTTCAAAATTATGAATGGGTTCGATAACGTAGATAGAGATAGCTTTTTCGAAATATCTCAATATAATAGGACTAGAAATAACGGGTGTAAGTTGACAAGTAGAAGGTTCGAGACAGCAGTTGCGAAAAACTTTTTTACGCATAGAATAGTAAATAGCTGGAATAGTTTGCCGGTAGAAGTAATTAGTAGCACGTCTATAAATATGTTTAAAAATCGATTAGACGCATATGTTGATAGAAAGGGTTAGGGGATACTCTCTGTCCTTACACACCCCCTTTAATGAGATTCCTCTGCCGAGCGGTGCCCCCATAGTACTGTGAGGTATTGAAAAACTCATGATCTTCACTTGCCCCACAAACACCTTTAAATGGGAAACCAAAAATGGGTGCACACACATTTCTACATTACTGTACAGTCTTTACAGCCACACCTACACTTTTCCTCGTAAGTGTATATATTGTAATGTATATGGTTGTAAATTTTGACTTGGTTCGCAATCGATATGGACCGTGACTTGATGGATACCGTAATGAAATTGACTGGATTCTTTGGATCTGATATATTTGCATGTTGGTTATAAATAGATATAGAGTGTAACATATTTGTGGATAGTAGTCAGTGCTGGGCAGTATTTAAATACATTTGTATTTAAATACGTATTTAAATACATTTGTGTATTTAGAACTGTATTTATAAATACATTGTTTTCATGTATTTAAATATAGTATTTAAATACTTTAATGAGTATTTAAATACAATGTATTTAAATACTCAAAATATAAAAATGTAAATACTTTTACTGGTTTGAACTGCACCTTGCGTCTACCTTGTCCAACACGGTGGAACTCACTGTACGACTCCCTCACCGTGCTACTGAAGCACAAAGCGAAGCTCCACGAACTAATGACTGCTCTAGAGCTACCAACATTCAAGACGCATGAAATTGAATTTCTCCAAGAGTATGTTGCTGTGCTGGCACCAGTTGCCACGGCGATTGATCTCCTCCAAGGTGATAAAAACAGTTTCTACGGAGAGCTGCTGCCTACTCTACTATCCGTAGAAAATAAACTGAGTCAACTGGAATCCAAGCCCCTGAAGCATTGCCGTCCACTGATCAACGCCATTCTTCAGGGGTTCCAAAAGAGATATAAAAATTATCTCTCCTTAGCTAATGAACGCCAAGTCACCGACGCCATCATTGCAACAGCCACGCACCCATACTTCAAACTGCGTTGGGTAGACATAAACAAGTCTTGGAACTCCGAAACTCAACGAGGAGTGGTAAAAAGCATTTTAATCCGTGCCGCCACTACTGTCGACCAAGACCCGCAAGCAGATGACAATACATCTAGTGGTGCATCGGACGGCGATGAGTACTTTGGCTTCGTCCACAACTCTTCGTCTTCGAGGTCCTCTATTGCACCATCTGCAGACATGAATGTATTGGCATTTCTACAAGATTCCGATCGGACCATCAACAGTTTGGGAAAACATCCTCTCATAAAAAGACTGTTCCTCCGCTATAACACGACATTACCATCTTCGGCACCGGTAGAGCGAATATTCTCATTCGCGGGAATCACTTTGACTCCCAAAAGAAACTTCTTTCAGACAAAACTTTTGAAAGATTGGTTTTGATCCGCAGCAACCGTGAAATAAAAGAGAATTCGTAAGGTGCCTTATGTTTATATTTACGTCTTATGTTTACGTTTATGTCTCATCTACTCATTAATTGTTACTCATTTTGCAATGATATAATGAGTATAATATGTCACTGGTTGAACATCATAAGTTCTAAGTTCTTTTGTTTTTGTTTTGTTCTAAAAATGGAAATATATAATCGGAAATTAGATTGTACTATTTCTTTATCCTTTATCAAGCATTTTATATTGTTGTTACTCATGAATTAGTGAATGCATATGTTAAAATTTGTATGTATTTAAAATGTATTTACAAATGTATTTAAATACAATTGATGTATTTTGTATTTAGTATCTAAATACATTCGTAAAATGTATTTAGTATTTAGTATTTAAATACATTTCCCCCATGTATTTAGTATTTAAATACATTCATTGTATTTATTGCCCAGCTCTGATAGTAGTCTATTATGACTTGATCCTCTGGATCCAGAGATTCTATCTTTAGTTTTAAATCGATAATTAATTAGTTTTAAATTGATAATTAATTAGTTATGCAAAAATTGGTCGTTGCCAATGTACAGGCAGTTTTTGCATAAATTTCTTATGTTCTTGTGGTTCGGAACCCACGTAAAATTGTAGGTCCCCTCCGCCACCTCGGAGGACATACACAATTACGAACACAGGTAGACCAACCATGAGTGGATCCTAGGGTCTTTGTTGGTCTGTAACATTATAACATTATATATATATATATATATATATATATATATATATATATATATATTATATATATATATATATATATATTATATGTGATCAGTCTTTCCTTGTGAACAGACGTGTTTTATCGAGTGCCAAGTGTTATCAATTGAATAAGTGGTTTTCGTTGAAGTGTTTTAAAAAAAAAGTGTTCCGTGCATTCTTAACTAAATTACTTCGTGCTACTAATCATTCATTAACGAATATATTTCATTTTTGACGTTATTCAGTACTATATTATTTGATCAAACCAAGGCTACTGCACGTGGCTTGCCTTTTGTTTTTCAAATCAATCAGAAAACGTGCAGTCATAAGGTTCATTTTTCCGTGCTTCAAGAGGTCAGGTAGTGTGTCGTCAGAAACCATGTGAAAAAAAGGAAAAAATCGGGTCGAATCGCGGACATAAGTATTATAAATACTCTTCTTTTACAGATCTTTTGTTGGTAGCTTAATTCTATATTAATTTAGTATAAATTTGTGTTACAAGAACCTGTTTCTGCGTTTCAAGAACGCGGTAGACCTACGTTGTAATTTATTAATTTCCAAACGCTCGTTTTTTGTTTTTGTTTTTTTGTTGTTCAACTAATTAAAAGCATGGCACCCCCGTCAAGTACTTGCAGTCGCTGTGAAGGGAAATTTGCTGCTTACGCGTTTACAATGGCTAATAATAATGAACAGTTAGTTTGCAGGTGGTGCTCAAGCATGGAAGTGCTGAGGAACGATTAGAACGTGAGAGGGAGGCCAGGGTGAGACTTGAAGAAAGCGTGATGCTCCTGACGGCAAAATTAGAATCCCTTGAGACTCCAGTTACGACCCCTCCTGCCTCAGTTTCTACTAATAATATAAATAGTACTAATAGCCCTCTCTCTTCCCCTAGTTCCCAACCCTTCGTTCGAGTGCGAAATGGAGCCCATTGAGAAAAGCAAAGACCTGTCTACCAGTAATAACAAGCAATAAGTTTTCTGTTTTAGGTTTCGAAGATGCTGATGAACCGGAAATACGACTCGTTGGCGATTCCATTGTTCGAGGGCAGCTCGAGGAATTCTGGGAGAAACCCTCGTCGTAGGTGCCGTTACTGCTACCCTGGTGCAAGGGTGGAGGATATAACTAATAGTGTTGACCATTTTACAGACGGTACCACCGAGGACACAACGTATGTTATTCATGTCGGTACTAATAACGTTTTAAATTCTAGATCGGAAGAACTGCTGCTAGGTATAGGGACTTATTAGAGCGACTAAAGGAGAAAACTAATAAGATTGTTTTAACAGGTATACTTCCTCGAATTATCCAACGAAGCGATTTCTACAGCAAGGCGACCTATATTAACAATAACCTAAAGTCTCTTTGCCAACAGGAAGGAGTGCATTTTGCAAATTTTTGGAACAGTTTCTACGGCAGGAGGGACTTGTTCCTCGAAGATGGACTTATTTTAATGACGTTGGAGCTGCGCGTTTAGGAAGACTATTTCATAATACTGTCTCTTCTTTTCAGGCTGCCGCAACCCGAACGGTCCCAGCGTAAATTCCACAAATTTCCCCTGCGCTCGCGAAGGTGTCGCAATTACAAACAATTTGAAGGTTCTATCCTTAAATGCTCGTAGCCTACGAAATAAAATAAACGATTTTTTTTCTTTAATTGCTTTAAAGACTATGATTTAATTGCGATAAATGAATCGTGGCTTAGCACTGAAACACGTGACTTTGTAGGGGAGTATCAAATTAAAGGTTATAGACTTTTTGTTAAAAACAGAATAGTAGGCGAGGAGGCTGTGTTATGTTGTATATCAAAGATAATATTGCGAACGTTATAGAAGTAAAGCACTCAATTCCAGAACCGATAGATTCGACTATAGCAGAACTTAAATTGAACGATTTCAAACTTCTTGTTGCGGTTATATATAGGCCCACTAATCAAACAGCTGATACGGACGAAGCGTTATATCGTGAACTAAAGAGAATAATCGGTAGTGAGCAGGCTTTAGTTATGGGTGACTTTAATTGCGCCAACGTGAATTACGATACAATGCAGGGAGACGCGGAAGGTAATCGTTTAGTTAATTTTCTCGAGGATAGCTTTCTTATTCAAAGGTTGGGGAACCTACGAGGTTGGACAGTATTTTAGATTTAGTAATAACTATGGATGATAGGCTAATTACTGATCTTCAAGTAATAGAACCGTTAAGCAATAGCGATCACAATATGGTAGAGTTTGTCCTCTCAGTAAGTCACTCGAAACCAACTAACTCGACTAAAATTCCTAACTTCCTGCACGCAGACTTTAGTAAATTTCGAAATAAATTTTCACACGTCAATTGGGAAAACGTAATGGGGAACTCCAACGCAAAACTAATGTGGGAATCGTTCGAAACGGTATTTAGGACTATAAATGAGAATGTGTACCGTACAAAATTAAGCGTGCGAAAGTAAACAACAAGCCCTTGTGGTTTACTTCTAGAGTAGGAGACATTATAAAGAGTAGAGATAGGGCTTATAGGCTATATAAGTGCGATAAAGATAATCTGTTGTTACGAAACAACTACATATCTCTAAGGCGTGAAGCTAAAAGTGTAATAAAAAAGTCCAACGCGAATTTGAAATCTCCATAGCTCGTGACGGTAAAGAAAACCCCAAGCGATTCTTTCAATACGTCAATAATAGAAATCCAGTAAAAAGTGTCTTGGGGCCTTTGAAAAATGTAAACGGAGATCTAGTTTCTGAAAACAAGGAAATGGCTACCTTGCTAAACGAATTTTTACGTCAGTTTTTACTATAGAAGATCTAACGAATATCCCTACGGTCATAGACATAATACCTTTTGATAATGGTAATATTTTGGATAATATCGTGGTTAGTGAAGCGGAGGTAAGGCGCTATATTGATAAAATGAAAACGCGTAATCACCGGGGCCGGATTCCATATCCCATACAACTAAAAGAATTAAAAGATAGCATTGTTGTGCCGCTAACAAAGATTTTTAATGCGTCTATTTCTGAGGGGTGCGTACCAGATAATTTTAAATTAGCAAACGTAACACCTATCTTTAAGAAAGGCGATAAAGTGCGGCGGGAAATTATAGGCCAATCAGTTTAACGTCTGTTGTAGGTAAGCTACTGGAATCAATAATTAGGGATCGTATAGTCGAACACTTAGAAGTGCATAAACTAGTTAGAAATACGCAGCACGGTTTTAGGCGAAACAAATCTTGCTTAACTAATCTTTTAGAATTTTTCCAAAGCGTGGTTGACGTTTACGATAGACATCGGGCGGTTGATGTAGTGTATTTAGATTTTCAAAAAGCGTTTGACACTGTGCCGCACAAAAGACTCATTGAAAAAAGTAAGGCTCATGGAATCAGGGGTGTAGTAATAAATTGGCTAGAAGAGTGGTTGCGAGGTAGGAAACAGAGGGTGGTCGTTGATGGAGCGGAGTCGTGTTGGGCTAATGTAGCGAGTGGCGTTCCTAAGGGTTCTGTATTGGGCCCCTTGCTTTTTCTTATATATAGTAACGATTTAGATGTCAGCCTAGTCAGTACAGTTTCAAAGTTTGCGGATGACACGAAGCTGGGTGGTAGGGCGATTAATGACGAAGATAGAGGTAAAATCCAGGAAGATCTGAATAAAATCGTTGATTGGTCAGTCACATGGCAAATGAGATTTAACGTTGATAAGTGCAAAATTTTGCATATAGGTTCGCGTAACAGTAATTTTGCGTATAGTATGTCAGGGAAAGAGTTAACAAGCGTAGAGCAGGAAAAAGATTTAGGAGTTATAGTCACTGGTGATTTAAAAGCAACGAAACAAAGTACAGCAGCGGTCAATAAGGCGAACAAAGTGTTACGTTTTATAGCTCGAAATTTTGAGTACAAATCGCGCGATATTATAGTTCCTCTTTATAAATCATAGTTAGACCCCATTTGGAGTACGCGATCCAATTTTGGAATCCGCATATGCGCAAAGATATAGACAAAATCGAAAGAGTTCAAAGACGAGCAACTAAGATGATTCCGTCGCTTAGGTCAAAGTCGTACGAGGATAGGCTTAAGGAGTTAAAATTGACAACACTCGAGACTAGGAGGTTAAGGGGTGATCTAATCCAGGTTTTCAAAATTATGAATGGGTTCGATAACGTAGATAGAGATAGCTTTTTCGAAATATCTCAATATAATAGGACTAGAAATAACGGGTGTAAGTTGACAAGTAGAAGGTTCGAGACAGCAGTTGCGAAAAACTTTTTTACGCATAGAATAGTAAATAGCTGGAATAGTTTGCCGGTAGAAGTAATTAGTAGCACGTCTATAAATATGTTTAAAAATCGATTAGACGCATATGTTGATAGAAAGGGTTAGGGGATACTCTCTGTCCTTACACACCCCCTTTAATGAGATTCCTCTGCCGAGCGGTGCCCCCCATAGTACTGTGAGGTATTGAAAAACTCATGATCTTCACTTGCCCCACAAACACCTTTAAATGGGAAACCAAAAATGGGTGCACACACATTTCTACATTACTGTACAGTCTTTACAGCCACACCTACACTTTTCCTCGTAAGTGTATATATTGTAATGTATATGGTTGTAAATTTTGACTTGGTTCGCAATCGATATGGACCGTGACTTGATGGATACCGTAATGAAATTGACTGGATTCTTTGGATCTGATATATTTGCATGTTGGTTATAAATAGATATAGAGTGTAACATATTTGTGGATAGTAGTCAGTGCTGGGCAGTATTTAAATACATTTGTATTTAAATACGTATTTAAATACATTTGTGTATTTAGAACTGTATTTATAAATACATTGTTTTCATGTATTTAAATATAGTATTTAAATACTTTAATGAGTATTTAAATACAATGTATTTAAATACTCAAAATATAAAAATGTAAATACTTTTACTGGTTTGAACTGCACCTTGCGTCTACCTTGTCCAACACGGTGGAACTCACTGTACGACTCCCTCACCGTGCTACTGAAGCACAAAGCGAAGCTCCACGAACTAATGACTGCTCTAGAGCTACCAACATTCAAGACGCATGAAATTGAATTTCTCCAAGAGTATGTTGCTGTGCTGGCACCAGTTGCCACGGCGATTGATCCTCCAAGGTGATAAAAACAGTTTCTACGGAGAGCTGCTGCCTACTCTACTATCCGTAGAAAATAAACTGAGTCAACTGGAATCCAAGCCCCTGAAGCATTGCCGTCCACTGATCAACGCCATTCTTCAGGGGTTCCAAAAGAGATATAAAAATTATCTCTCCTTAGCTAATGAACGCCAAGTCACCGACGCCATCATTGCAACAGCCACGCACCCATACTTCAAACTGCGTTGGGTAGACATAAACAAGTCTTGGAACTCCGAAACTCAACGAGGAGTGGTAAAAAGCATTTTAATCCGTGCCGCCACTACTGTCGACCAAGACCCGCAAGCAGATGACAATACATCTAGTGGTGCATCGGACGGCGATGAGTACTTTGGCTTCGTCCACAACTCTTCGTCTTCGAGGTCCTCTATTGCACCATCTGCAGACATGAATGTATTGGCATTTCTACAAGATTCCGATCGGACCATCAACAGTTTGGGAAAACATCCTCTCATAAAAAGACTGTTCCTCCGCTATAACACGACATTACCATCTTCGGCACCGGTAGAGCGAATATTCTCATTCGCGGGAATCACTTTGACTCCCAAAAGAAACTCTCTTTCAGACAAAACTTTTGAAAGATTGGTTTTGATCCGCAGCAACCGTGAAATAAAAGAGAATTCGTAAGGTGCCTTATGTTTATATTTACGTCTTATGTTTACGTTTATGTCTCATCTACTCATTAATTGTTACTCATTTTGCAATGATATAATGAGTATAATATGTCACTGGTTGAACATCATAAGTTCTAAGTTCTTTTGTTTTTGTTTTGTTCTAAAAATGGAAATATATAATCGGAAATTAGATTGTACTATTTCTTTATCCTTTATCAAGCATTTTATATTGTTGTTACTCATGAATTAGTGAATGCATATGTTAAAATTTGTATGTATTTAAAATGTATTTACAAATGTATTTAAATACAATTGATGTATTTTGTATTTAGTATCTAAATACATTCGTAAAATGTATTTAGTATTTAGTATTTAAATACATTTCCCCCATGTATTTAGTATTTAAATACATTCATTGTATTTATTGCCCAGCTCTGATAGTAGTCTATTATGACTTGATCCTCTGGATCCAGAGATTCTATCTTTAGTTTTAAATCGATAATTAATTAGTTTTAAATTGATAATTAATTAGTTATGCAAAATTGGTCGTTGCCAATGTACAGGCAGTTTTTGCATAAATTTCTTATGTTCTTGTGGTTCGGAACCCACGTAAAATTGTAGGTCCCCTCCGCCACCTCGGAGGACATACACAATTACGAACACAGGTAGACCAACCATGAGTGGATCCTAGGGTCTTTGTTGGTCTGTAACATTATAACATTATATATATATATATATATATATATATATATGGTGTATATATATATATATATATATATATATATTATATATGTGATCAGTCTTTCCTTGTGAACAGACGTGTTTTATCGAGTGCCAAGTGTTATCAATTGAATAAGTGGTTTTCGTTGAAGTGTTTTAAAAAAAAAAGTGTTCCGTGCATTCTTAACTAAATTACTTCGTGCTACTAATCATTCAGTAACGAATATATTTCATTTTTTGACGTTATTCAGTACTATATATTTGATCAAACCAAGGCTACTGCACGTGGCTTGCCTGTTTGTTTTTCAAATCAATCAGAAACGTGCAGTCATAAGGTTCATTTTTCCGTGCTTCGAGAGGTCATGTAGTGTGTCGTCAGAAACCGTGTGAAAAAAAGGAAAAAATCGGGTCGAATCGCGGACACATAAGTGTTATAAATACTCTTCTTTTACAGATCTTTTGTCGGTAGCTTAATTCTATATTAATTTAGTATAAATTTGTGTTACAAGAACCTGTTTCTGCGTTTCAAGAACGCGGTAGACCTACGTTGTAATTTATTAATTTCCAAACGCTCGTTTTTTGTTTTTGTTTTTTTGTTGTTCAACTAATTAAAAGCATGGCACCCCCGTCAAGTACTTGCAGTCGCTGTGAAGGGAAATTTGCTGCTTACGCGTTTACAATGGCTAATAATAATGAACAGTTAGTTTGCAGGTGGTGCTCAAGCATGGAAGTGCTGAGGAACGAATTAGAACGTGAGAGGGAGGCCAGGGTGAGACTTGAAGAAAGCGTGATGTTCCTGACGGCAAAATTAGAATCCCTTGAGACTCCAGTTACGACCCCTCCTGCCTCAGTTTCTACTAATAATATAAATAGTACTAATAGCCCTCTCTCTTCCCCTAGTTCCCAACCCTTCGTTCGAGTGCGAAATGGAGCCCTATTGAGAAAAGCAAAGACCTGTCTACCAGTAATAACAAGCAATAAGTTTTCTGTTTTAGGTTTCGAAGATGCTGATGAACCGGAAATACGACTCGTTGGCGATTCCATTGTTCGAGGGCAGCTCGAGGAATTCTTGGGAGAAACCCTCGTCGTAGGTGCCGTTACTGCTACCCTGGTGCAAGGGTGGAGGATATAACTAATAGTGTTGACCATTTTACAGACGGTACCACCGAGGACACAACGTATGTTATTCATGTCGGTACTAATAACGTTTTAAATTCTAGATCGGAAGAACTGCTGACTAGGTATAGGGACTTATTAGAGCGACTAAAGGAGAAAACTAATAAGATTGTTTTAACAGGTATACTTCCTCGAATTATCCAACGAAGCGATTTCTACAGCAAGGCGACCTATATTAACAATAACCTAAAGTCTCTTTGCCAACAGGAAGGAGTGCATTTTGCAAATTTTTGGAACAGTTTCTACGGCAGGAGGGACTTGTTCCTCGAAGATGGACTTTATTTTAATGACGTTGGAGCTGCGCGTTTAGGAAGACTATTTCATAATACTGTCTCTTCTTTTCAGGCTGCCGCAACCCGAACGGTCCCAGCGTAAATTCCACAAATTTCCCCTGCGCTCGCGAAGGTGTCGCAATTACAAACAATTTGAAGGTTCTATCCTTAAATGCTCGTAGCCTACGAAATAAAATAAACGATTTTTTTTCTTTAATTGCTTTTAAAGACTATGATTTAATTGCGATAAATGAATCGTGGCTTAGCACTGAAACACGTGACTTTGTAGGGGAGTATCAAATTAAAGGTTATAGACTTTTTGTTAAAAACAGAATAGTAAGGCGAGGAGGCTGTGTTATGTTGTATATCAAAGATAATATTGCGAACGTTATAGAAGTAAAGCACTCAATTCCAGAACCGATAGATTCGACTATAGCAGAACTTAAATTGAACGATTTCAAACTTCTTGTTGCGGTTATATATAGGCCCCCTAATCAAACAGCTGATACGGACGAAGCGTTATATCGTGAACTAAAGAGAATAATCGGTAGTGAGCAGGCTTTAGTTATGGGTGACTTTAATTGCGCCAACGTGAATTACGATACAATGCAGGGAGACACGGAAGGTAATCGTTTAGTTCATTTTCTCGAGGATAGCTTTCTTATTCAAATGGTTGGGGAACCTACGAGGTTGGACAGTATTTTAGATTTAGTAATAACTATGGATGATAGGCTAATTACTGATCTTCAAGTAATAGAACCGTTAAGCAATAGCGATCACAATATGGTAGAGTTTGTCCTCTCAGTAAGTCACTCGAAACCAACTAACTCGACTAAAATTCCTAACTTCCTGCACGCAGACTTTAGTAAATTTCGAAATAAATTTTCACACGTCAATTGGGAAAACGTAATGGGGAACTCCAACGCAAAACTAATGTGGGAATCGTTCGAAACGGTATTTAGGACTATAAATGAAGAATGTGTACCGTACAAAATTAAGCGTGCGAAAGTAAACAACAAGTCCTTGTGGTTTACTTCTAGAGTAGGAGACATTATAAAGAGTAGAGATAGGGCTTATAAGCTATATAAGTGCGATAAAGATAAACTGTTGTTACGAAACAACTACATATCTCTAAGGCGTGAAGCGAAACGTGTAATAAAAAAGTCCAAGCGCGAATTTGAAATCTCCATAGCTCGTGACGGTAAAGAAAACCCCAAGCGATTCTTTCAATACGTCAATAATAGAAATCCAGTAAAAAGTGTCTTGGGGCCTTTGAAAAATGTAAACGGAGATCTAGTTTCTGAAAACAAGGAAATGGCTACCTTGCTAAACGAATTTTTTACGTCAGTTTTTACTATAGAAGATCTAACGAATATCCCTACGGTCATGGACATAATACCTTTTGATAATGGTAACATTTTGGATAATATCGTGGTTAGTGAAGCGGAGGTAAGGCGCTATATTGATAAAATGAAAACGCGTAATTCACCGGGGCCGGATTCCATATATCCCATACAACTAAAAGAATTAAAAGATAGCATTGTTGTGCCGCTAACAAAGATTTTTAATGCGTCTATTTCTGAGGGGTGCGTACCAGATAATTTGAAATTAGCAAACGTAACACCTATCTTTAAGAAAGGCGATAAAAGTGCGGCGGGAAATTATAGGCCAATCAGTTTAACGTCTGTTGTAGGTAAGCTAATGGAATCAATAATTAGGGATCGTATAGTCGAACACTTAGAAGTGCATAAACTAGTTAGAAATACGCAGCACGGTTTTAGGCGAAACAAATCTTGCTTAACTAATCTTTTAGAATTTTTCCAAAGCGTGGTTGACGTTTACGATAGACATCGGGCGGTTGATGTAGTGTATTTAGATTTTCAAAAAGCGTTTGACACAGTGCCGCACAAAAGACTCATTGAAAAAAACTAAGGCTCATGGAATCAGGGGTGTAGTAATAAATTGGCTAGAAGAGTGGTTGCGAGGTAGGAAACAGAGGGTGGTCGTTGATGGAGCGGAGTCGTGTTGGGCTAATGTAGCGAGTGGCGTTCCTCAGGGTTCTGTATTGGGCCCCTTGCTTTTTCTTATATATATTAACGATTTAGATGTCAGCCTAGTGAGCACAGTTTCAAAGTTTGCGGATGACACGAAGCTGGGTGGTAGGGCGATTAATGACGAAGATAGAGTTAAAATCCAGGAAGATCTGAATAAAATCGTTGATTGGTCAGTCACATGGCAAATGAGATTTAACGTTGATAAGTGCAAAATTTTGCATATAGGTTCGCGTAACGGTAATTTTGCGTATAGTATGTCAGGGAAAGAGTTAACAAGCGTAGAGCAGGAAAAAGATTTAGGAGTTATAGTCACTGGTGATTTAAAAGTAGCGAAACAAAGTACAGCAGCGGTCAATGAGGCGAACAAAGTGTTAAGTTTTATAGCTCGAAATTTTGAGTACAAATCGCGCGATATTATAGTTCCTCTTTATAAATCATTAGTTAGACCCCATTTGGAGTACGCGATCCAATTTTGGAATCCGCATATGCGCAAAGATATAGACAAAATCGAAAGAGTTCAAAGACGAGCAACTAAGATGATTCCGTCGCTTAGGTCAAAGTCATACGACGATTTGCTTAAAGAGTCAAAATTGACAAAACTCGAGACTAGGAGGCTAAGGGGTGATCTAATCCAGGTTTTCAAAATTATGAATGGGTTCGATAACGTAGATAGAGATAGCTTTTTCGAAATATCTCAATATAATAGGACTAGAAATAACGGGTGTAAGTTGACAAGTAGAAGGTTCGAGACAGCAGTTGCGAAAAACTTTTTTACGCATAGAATAGTAAATAGCTGGAATAGTTTGCCGGTAGAAGTAATTAGTAGCACTTCTATAAACATGTTTAAAAATCGATTAGACAAATATGTTGATAGATTGAGTATAGTTTAAGGTAGTAAAAGTAAGGCCTTGTGGTGATCGATCCCACAGCTCAACACAAGTGTTGTGGGATATAGGGAGGCAGCATCTTGGGTTAGGGGATACTCTCTGTCCTTACACACCCCATTTAAAGAGATTCTTCTGCCGAGCGGTGCCCCCCATAGTACTGTGAGGTATTGAAAAACTCATGATCTTCACTTGTCCCACAAACACCTTTAAATGGGAGACCCAAAATGGGTGCACCCACATTTCTACATTACTGTACAGTTTTTACAGCCACACCTACACTTTTCCTCGTAAGTGTATATATTGTAATGTATATGGTTGTAAATTTTGGCTTGGTCCGCAATCGATATGGACCGTGACTTGATGGATACCGTAATGAAATTGACTGGATTCTTTGGATCTGATATATTTGCATGTTGGTTATAAATATATATAGAGTGTAACATATTTGTGGATAGTAGTCTATTATGACTTGATCCTCTGGATCCAGAGATTCTATCTTTAGTTTTAAATCGATAATTAATTAGTTTTAAATCGATAATTAATTAGTTTTAAATTGTTAATTAATTAGTTATGCAAAATTGGTCGTTGCCAATGTACAGGCAGTTTTTGCATAAATTTCTTATGTTCTTGTGGTTCGGAACCCACGTAAAATTGTAGGTCCCCTCCGCCACCACGGAGGACATACACAATTACGAACACAGTTAGGTGGACCAACCATGAGTGGATCCTAGGGTCTTTGCTGGTCTGTAACATTATAACATTATAACCTATATATATATACGTACTGTATATATATATTATATATATATACACACACCATATATATATATATATAATATATATATATATATATATATATATACAGTGTTGGGCACTAAAGCGTTAATCCGATAACAGTTAATTAACGAAGTTAACTTTTTTTAACGGACTATTAACGGAAGTTACTTTCCATTTATCGTTATCGGACCAGTTAACTTCCGATTACTCGATATTTACTGTAGGCTGTTAAAGTCCGTAACACGTTAACTGCGAGGAGTCATTCACGGAAGATCACCGCTCCGCGAATGAATTCAAACCGCCATAATTTCAGTCTGCCAATTCCGTCCTCTGCCGCAGTGGAACGGCTCTTCTCTCTCGGCAAGGACATCCTGAGGCCCAAGAGGTCAAGACTGGCAGTTGGGCCTAACTTTGAGAAGTTGGTCTTTCTGAAGTGCAACCAGCACATTGTGTCAGTCTTTAATAAATGTGCCTAAAATTTAATTTTACCTTTCAGTTCCCGCCATAATAATTCTCTGGTAAATTAAAATTTAGTTAATGGTTAGTGGTTACAAGGGTTTCAAAACATGTAATCAGTACATTTTTTTATTAAAAATAAAAAAAAGTTATTAAGCAAAAAAGTTGCAAAACTTGATAAAAATACTGTTAAATACCTATTTATTGTTGGATTTTGCATAAATAAACATGTTCTATGGGTTTTAAAGCTTTTTTCCTTGATTTTTTTAAATGTTAGTAAAGAAATAGTTATCGTTAACGGATTATCGTTAACTTCCGTTAACTTTGTAGTAAAATTATCGGATTATCGTTATCGGAGTTAAAAATTGGGGTTAACGGATTATCGTTATCGAAGTTAACTTTTTGGTTAACGGTGCCCACCACTGTATATATACAGGGCGTCCCAAAAAAATGTATACACACTTTAACAGCTGATAGCTCAATTGATGTTTCTTTCTTTCCAAGTTAAACCCATTAGAATTAATAATGGCAGTCAGACTAAGCTTTGAACAAAGGAAATTCATTCTAAAATGCTACTGGAAGTGTGAAAACGCAGTTGAAGTGCAAAGACAGTTTAGGAGGGAGTTTCAAACAGATCCACCAACGCGATTACCATCACTCGAATAGAGATAAGTTGAAGCCGATGGAACTGTCAGAATGTCCACAAGAAGCGTTCCGGAAGACCACGGACATCGACAAGCCCCACAAAGCAAGAAAGAGTACTGGAAACGTATCACCAAAGTCCAAGAAAATCTGTGCGGCAAGCGAGTCGTGAGGTAGGAATTTCAGAATCGTCTGTCCAACGCATTTTGAAGCGCTGTCAATGGAAAAGTTACATTCCAAGATTAGTCCATGCTATTAATGAAGATGATCCGGACCGAAGAGTGGAGTATTGCGAGTGGTACTTGGCACGATGTGGATGTGGATTGGACGAAGGGGTTTCGTAGAATACCCTCCGCGTTCACCAGACCTCACACCACTAGACTTTTTTTTATGGGGATACTTAAAAGACAAAGTCTACGCTATATAAACCTGCAACAGTCGCTGAATTGAGAGCAGCCATTGAACGAGAATGCACACAAATACCAAACGAAATGTTTCGTGATGTTTGCGATTCCATTGCTTCGCGTTATCAGCAGTGCCTGGACCAGAACGGACGTCAGTTTGAAAACAGGCGTTGACAAAACAATTAAATAATGTCTGTAGATTCTATTACATTTTGAAAATGAAATGTATTTTAATAAACACTGCCTTTATAATTATTTAAAGTGTGTATACATTTTTTTGGGACGCCCTGTATATATATAATATATATATAATATATTATATATATATATATATATATATATATGGTATATATATATATATATATATATATATATATATATATATTATATAATATATATATATATATATTTATGGTATATATATATATATATAAATATATATATATATATATATATATATATATACCATAAATATATATATATATATATATATATATATATATATATTTATGGTATATATATATATATATATATATATATATATATATATATATATATATATATAATATATATATATATATACACCTTACCTTATGAACCTTATGTTGTTTCGTGCGTTGGTCTCTCTTCACACGGAGGTCAAGCTGGTGGCTCCGCCTCTAGGTCTGGCCTGGTGGAGGAGCGAGTTGCTTTCTTGCGCTCTCCACCGTACATAGCCAGGCACGCCCGGCTCATCTGGTACTGTCCTGAGCCAGGCATCCAGTCTTTTCTTGAAGACTTCAACTTTGACCCCCGTTACGTTTCTGAGGTCCTTAGGAAGCTGGTTGAAAAGTCTTGGCCCCCTGACAACCAAGCTATTTTCCTTCAGGGTTGAGGAGGTCCCTTGTCGGGCCTTTAATTTGGGAACACTACACGTTCTGCCTTTCCTATTTTCCAGTGTTGTTTGAATGGTAATTGGGTTTAGTTTTAGGTTTGGTACCAGTTTTTCGATCATTTTCCATATGTAAATTATGATATACCTCTCTCTTCTTCTTTCCAGTGAGTACAGATTTAGTTTACGTAGTGTTTGCCAGTAGTTGAGTTCTTTGCAGCCATCAATCTTGGCTGTGAAATGCCTTTGCGTTTCTTCTAGTTTATTAGTTTCTTCCTTTTTATATGGGGACGTCAAAACTGAGCAGTATTCAAGTTTTGGTATAATCAGTGTTTTTAGCAGGGGGATCATTACTGTCCTGTCCCTTCTCTTGAACGTCCTTAGAACCTGTCCGGCGACTCTTTTTGCTTTATTTATCGCTATCTGATTTTGTGTTTCGAATTTCGCATCATCTGTCATTATTATCCCGAGATCGATCGCTTTCATGCTTCTCTGAATTTCCTGTCTATCTGGAGCATAATATGCAGTCTGTTTAAGTTCTTCTTTTCTACCATATCTCAAGAGCTGAAATTTCTCGGCGTTGAATGACATGTTGTCTTCTGACCATTTGTATATTTTGTTCGTGTCCCTCTGCAAGGCCTCCACGTCATATACATCGCTGATTTTTCTGCTGATCTTTGTATCGTCTGCAAAGGATGTTACTATACTATTGCTGTTTACTCCGCTGTCTATGTCTGTTAGCATGATAATGAACAGGAGTGGAGCCAGTACTGTCCCTTGTGGTACTGAGCTGCGTACTTCCGATTCTGATGATGATATACCTTGAATTTTGACGACCTGCAGACGATCACTAAGGAAGTTGTAGATCCATTTTCCCACTTTGCCTGTTATTTCCATGTCTTTAATTTTATGTGCTATTATACCATGGTCACATTTATCGAAAGCTTTAGCAAAATCTGTGTATATAACATCGTAGTTGTCATTGCCTTCCAATGCATCTAGGATATTGTTGTAGTGCTCTATTAGTTGTGATAGGTATGATCTACCTGATCGGAATCCATACTGATTTTCGTTGAATCTTTCCCGTGTCTCCAGGAAATCATAAATTTTCTCTCTAACTATTCTTTCAAATACTTTGGTGAGGTGGGACGTCAATGACACTGGTCTATAGTTCTTTGCTTGAGATCTGTCCCCTCCTTTATATATAGGGACAATGTTTGCTCTTTTCAAGATGCTCGGTATTTCCCCAGTGTCTAGGGATCTTCTCCATATCCAGTATAAAGGTGTAGCTATTTCATTTTTACAGTTTTTAATCAATAATGCGTTCCAATTGTCCGGACCTGCAGCTGAATGTAGTTTCATTTGTCCTATAGCTCTCGCTACATCTTCTGGTGTAGAATCAAAGTCTGTTATATACTCTCCTTGCAATTCCTCTTCAAAGAATGCATTTATGTCAGGTATCACTTTGTCACTTTTTGGGGTACTGAAAACTGATTCATATTGAGCTCTCAATGTATCAGATATTTCTTTTGGATCGTCGGTTAGTTCATTATTTCCCGTCCTTAAGGGCCCAATAGCGGCGCGCGTTTTTGTTTTCCTTTTTGCATAGCTATAGAAGTATTTTGGATTTTCCTTTATTGCTTCTCCCGCCTTTTCCTCTTCCCTCTCTGTATGGTCCTTAATTAGGGCTTGTATTTCCCTCTCGATACCCTCCAGTTTTTCTTTTATTGCTTTCCTGTCATTATCTCCGCAGTTACCTAACTTCGCCTCCACTCTCTTTCTTTTGCGGAATAGTCTTCTCTTTTGCCTTTCTAGCCAGCTCCTCTTTCCTTTTGGCTGTGATTTCGGAGCATATTTTTCTAAAATTCTCAGCGTTTTTTCTTCCAAGGTTGTTAGCATTTCTTCAGTTGTTTTATTCTCGAAAATTGTTCTCCATTCTATTTGGGCCATGCGCGATCTGATTGCTTCCCAATTTATAGTCTTCGAGTTTAAGTTAAAGGCCCCGAATTTACTTCTTTTCACAATATGTGTATTGTCTTCTAATGCTGCCGTCATATTTGTTGATATCTCGATTAAGTTGTGGTCTGAGATAATGGTTGGGGTTATTTTTATATCAGCAATCAAGTTCGTGTTATTCGTGAATACCAGATCCAGGCAGTTATTTTTTCTGGTATTTTCTGTTATCTCCTGTGTCAGCATAAACTCATTTGTGAGAGCCATCAACATTTTTGCTTGTTCCTGGTCTTCTCTTGTGCCCCCCTTGTCCTGGTGAATATACATATTCCTATTCACCCGTTTGTATTTTATAAATGGGAAGTTAAAGTCTCCGCAGATCATTATATTGGGGGATGGAGGGTTTATAGCTTTTATTAGCTTTCTAATGTCATCAATGGCCTCCGAGAATTTTTCGGTTGGGGTGCTTGGAGGTCTATAGATGACTATTACTATCAAGTTTAGTTTTTCTATTTTCACTGCTAGGAGTTCCACATAGCTGTTTGATTTACTTATTATCGTCTCTGTCATATGACCTTCCTGTACATACAGTATATAGCACAGCCACCTTTCCGTCTCGTCGTTCTATCCGCTCTTAGTAAGTTGAAGCCCTCTATATTTATCTCTTTCTTATCAATACAATGTTCGCAGTTTTCACAATTTCCTTGGCAATCTTTAAGATGAGTTTCTGTGAGGCATGCGATGTCCGCCCTTGTTTCGTCCATAAATCCTTTCAGGTACGAAACCTTATTGAGTGATTGGTTTGGTCTTATTCCTTGAATATTAGCCAGGACAATTTTTATGTTCTCTGTTTTTCGTCTCCCTTGTGCATTTTAAGTTCGTTTTCCTTCGATATCGCTTGATTCGTTGCTCTATGATCCTCCGAAAGAGATCCGTTTCCTCCTACTTGTGTTGGTAGCTTCTTGCCCGGTAGCGATTTGGCTCGGGGGTTTCCAGCTGTGTCAACTGCATGTGGATGACATTTAGCATTCGTAAGGTGTCTGAGATGTTGAAAAATTTTTCTTGTTCGCTTATTGTGTTCCTATTGTTGTTCCTATTGTTATTTTTATTCCTATTGTCATTTAAACTTTTTCCTTTGTTCGTTGAGTCCGTCGGGAGATGTTGATAGTAACATTTATTCCCGAATTTGCAGGTTCCATATTTTGCGTAAGTTCTGCAAATGTCCGGGTGGTAGAATTTACATCCGTCTCCAAATTTACACTGACCATTATTATAAAAGAAATTGCATATTGGGGGATGTTCATATACAGGGTGTTTCTAAAGTAACCATCTATTTTGCGAAATAATATGAATTATAAAAAAAAACACCTTTAAAACATGGAAATATATATATATATTTGTAAGCTCGGCACACATTGTTGCTCTTCGTGGATAATCTTCTTGTAAGTTGTGGAACACTTGAATGTGGTATGGCTTTTTCTTTAAATCATAACGTAGAATTCTGTAAACCGTTGTTTGTGGAATTTCTAATCTGTGGGATGCCCTCCGAATCGATAATTGTGGATCCTCTTCGAATGCTTCTTGAACAGATTCGATTCTTTCGTGAGATCTTCTTGGCCGTCCAGATCTACGCTCGTCATGCACAGATCCAGTCCTCATAAATTTGTTTCTAATTCGCGAATAGCCTGGTCTCTAGGGCTGTTTTACGAAACCTTCTCTCAAACTTTTCTCTAATTTCATTGCACTTCATGCCTTTTATCCTGCATGTTACTACATAAACCCGTTCTTGCACATTCATCATCAATGATATGGGTCTGAAAATAAAATAAAATAATTAACAAAAAATCGTGTAAAGCAATTAAAATATTATAAATACATGAATTTTGTATAACCATGCACATACCATTATGCCAATATAACAATTGTTTAAAATCCCCTATTTCACCAAAATAGATGGTTACTTTAGAAACAACCCTGTATACATTGTCCTCTTTTAAATCTGCAATTATCTTTTATATATATATATATATATATATATATATATATATATATCCCCGCAAGGGGGTTCTAAGCTCGTGCTCTGAGTGCTCTTTGTGCTCGTTTGTACGTGCTTGTTCCTGGAGTTTCACGTGCGCCCTCCCGGCCCTAGCACCAAGGATGATGGGGCTCGACCCTGCAGTCCTTGTCATCCGGTCTTTTTCCACTTCGACTGTCCCCTCCACCCTTTCTTTTCCTCTGTCTTTCCTCTCACTTTTTCTTTGTTTTTCCGCTGAGATTGCCCTTTTAAATAGAGGCGAATCGTTTCTTCCCGAACATAAAAAAAAAAAAAAAATATATATATATATATATATATATATATATATATATTATATTATATTATATATTTATATATATTATATATATTATATATATATATATATATATATATATATATATATCGTGTATATATATATATATATATATATATATCGTGTATATATATATATTATATATATATATAGGGTGGGCGAAAGTAGCTCCCTAATTTAAATTACATATAAATTATGTATAAATTGTGATTGTATGTTATATTGTTATGGTGTGTTCTCTAAAGTGGTACAATTGTAACGGTAATCTTTTTTCTCTAAAGTGTTCTCTTTGTGTTCTCTAAAGTGGTACAATTGTAACGTTCATTTTTTTTTTTCATTTCAGATTGAAGGGTAACATGGCTGAGCGTTTAACACTGCAGGAGCGTGCCCAGTTGGCGGCACGGTACGAAGTTTGGCAATCTGTCGTTCGAGTTCAAAGATGGTGGCGGCCATTCACGGACCACGTGCCTAAGTGGACCCGAAAACAATCAAGAACTGCCACTCCAAGCTCATGACCACGGGGTCTGTGGCAGATGTTCGAAGATGTGGTCGCCCTTCGACATCCAGGGCCCAGGAGACGGTGCAGGCAGTTCAGGAAATGTTCGCACGGAGTCCACGAAAGTCAACTCGCCAGGCAGCTCGGGAAAGTGGACTCTCCCGCTACTCAGTGCGAACTGTGCTGAAGAAGGAGCTGAACTGGCGTGCGTGGAAGCCGCATTACTGCCAATCTCTCTCGGACGAGGACTGCGACATTCGCATGGAGTTCGGGGAAATCATGCTGGCTTGGCATGAAGACTGGCCCATCTCTTCCGCAACATCCTCTGGAGCGACGAGGCGGTGTTCCACGTCGGAGGCTTTGTCAACCGCCACAATTGCCACTACTGGGCAGGAGAGGATCCCATGGTTACCGCTGAAAAACGGCAGAATCGGTTCAGTGTAACGGTGTGGTGTGGTATGACCTCAGATCAGGTTGTGGGCCCGTTCCTTCTGCGCAACACCATGAATGCTGAGCGGTACCTTGCTATGTTGCGAAACGAGGTCTGGCCGGTTGTCAGCACATGGGAGAACATCGACGATCTGATATTTATGCAAGATGGCGCCCCTCCGCACTTCGCTCTTGTTGTCCGTGAGTGGCTGGATGCCCACTTCCCTGGGCGTTGGATGGGTCGTCGTGTCCACATCAATGACCAGCCAGGAGCCCGACTTGACACCGTGCGACTTCTTTCTTTGGGGTGGGTAAAGGAAGAAGTCTACGCACCAAACCGAGGACATTGGAAGAACTGGAGGACCGAATTCGGGAAGTCATGTCCTCCATCCCGCCGGAGTTCCTGCTAAAGTCAGTGGACGCCATTCCTGGGCGGCTCCAGAAGCTGGTGGAAAGGGTTGGAGCCCACATTGAATTTTAGAGAAAAACCTACCATGTATGCCTACCTTTTCATATTATTTCTTCTGAAATAAATGGATAATATACGTATTTTTTTACCAATCCAAAATAGGGAGCTACTTTCCGCCCACCCTATATATATATATATATATATATATATATATGTAAAATGAACAATGAATAATCGATATTCATTTTTACATAAGAACCAAAATCGCTTAACACGAGTTTGGATAATAATTTTACTTGTAGCTTCCTATTTTTGTTTGTGTCACAACCCTACGATCTACCATTTCTATGGTTTAGTCGTATCCATTTTCCATTTGTTATAGAAGTTATTATAATTAATTATGATTGTCTTGCATCTCACCCTCGTCCCTAGATTATGCATACACATTGCATATAACAGGATTGGAACCCGTAGTTGTATTTCTTAGTCATTAATACTCACTCTTTGTCTTTAATTCGTTCTTGTAAATCTTCCTAATAATGATTTGTACTATACGTACAAATTCAATAACTATGACGTCACATTTTCCCGTCATTAATTTCCCTTCATCATATCTCTAGTATTCAATGTATGAAAATTCTTTAACATCATCATAAAAACTGTACACTCTATAGAAGTCATTATTTATATGGTATGTTGTATAAATATAACTATTATTCGACCATATCCCCCGCTCCCATACGTCCATATCTTATCTTGACCATTATCCTATGTCAATTTTATTAAATATTCATTTTTGCTTGTGAAATGCAAAACTTTATGCATTCGTTCGAAAACGCGCAAATACTTTCTCGTATTATTTTTTTATTATTTTTTTTCAAGTGCGTTCACCCCTCATAAGATATTCATAAATGCTTAGGTAAGTGATCGAATTCACTAATCACAGCAAAATCGAACGCTTCTAAGATAAATATCTCCTCTCGCTCTGATTCAAATTGATAACATATTATAACATAATATGTATAACATATTATGTTGTATATAAATAAATACCGTATGTGCCCATGTACTTTGTATTATATTTCTAACATCTTAATTGTCTATTAATATGAAACACTAAAAAACAAAACAAAGTTATAGTAACTGTTTAATTATAATTAACTGTAATACTTTAATTTAATATAATGTAATGTACTTTAATGAAACTGTACTTAATGATGTAATGTACTAAATGACGTAGTCAATGTATAATGGAATTGTAGTTAACGATAATAAATGAATTAATTGGTAATTATAATCATAGTTATAGCAGACCAAAATTACAATGTACTCAATGTCCGACCCGACATTATGTCGCCATAAGGAATGTAGACTCGGCGATACTGTTATTATTATTTTTTATTATTATTTTTCCGTTGGGATAAATTTTGATGTGCTTTCTACTTTGCCAAATAATTGATGACTTGTTCTTTTTAAAAATTTCTTAATCATTTTTAGATTTAGCTTAATAATGAATCCTGAGTAACTTTTGCCATGTCATGTTTTGTATACATTCTCTCTTCGTTATAAAAGATGAAGTCATGTCTTGCCTAAGCATTTAATTGTAAATCTTAAACCTTTAATTTTTACTCATATGCATATTTTAGTGTAAAGATGTATAGTTCAATTTCCACTTTTAGTTAACTTGGCAGATGATGATAACATCAGATCTGAAAATACGCAATTTAAGATAAAAATATGGCTTCATCTTCAAATATATTGTTTATTCGTTTAAACCTTACCACAGCTAAAAGATTTACTTTATTTTCAAATATTGTGCAAAAATAATGAGCCTCTTCAACATTTAATAATGATGATGTTAGTAGAATCGGGGTATATAAACCCCACCAATTTCTTCCATGTTTATTCTGATTCCAACTACGAGGCTGAGCATTACCTGTAACAGTTTAGGAGTAAAACACAGTAAGAAAGTCTTTATCTTCTCCTTCGAGCCGTGCTCTCTTCAGAAAACTTAGTCATTAGAATCTCCCGATAAGTTACAAGAAGAATCGGGGAGAAACCTCAAAGAATTTAATAAGCCTCTCAGAATCCTCCGAGCCACTAAAGAAGAACTCGGAGAGTAGTATAGAAGAAACTACTGCAAGTAACAGGTCCGTTGCTGCCTGCTAACCAGAACCCCCGTCGACTTCGAACCAACCCAGGTCCATAAAAGGAAAGGTTAACATATATACACCGTGTATATATATATATATATATATATATATATATATATATATATATATATATATATATATATATATATATATAGGGTGTCCCAAAAAAAACTATATACTCTTTATAGCATCATATATTTTATAATTTAAAAAAAAACCAAACAATATATTGTTATAGCAATTGCCAATGAAAGGTAAATTAGTAATCTAAGTGATCAAAATGTTATAGCGAGTTGTTTGCATATAAAATTTAATTAACTACGCCAAGTGCTCAAAATGTTCTCCGGCGGCATGAATGCACTTTTGAATGCGTCGACTAACTGATTCGCAGACATGGACTAATGTGGATGCTGTGATGGTCCCGCACTTTTCGCTAATTGCATCCTTAAGGTGTTCGAGTGTTGCAGGTCTTGTACCATAAACTGCATCCTTCAGGTAGCCCCACAAGTAAAAATCAAGTGGAGTCAAGTCCGGTGAACGTGGAGGATACTCAACGCTTCCTCTTCGTCCTATCCAACGGTTAGGCAACGTTTCATCGAGGTACCTTCTGACATAACAATGATAATGAGGGGGGGTTTCATCTTGTTGAAAGTAAAAGTCGTCGTTTCCAAACAACTTCCGAACTGCAGGTATAATTTCTGTCCGCAGCATGTCGAGATATGCGGCACCGGTAACTGTCCCATTAAAGAAAAATGGTCCAACCAAACCCCTGGATGATAAACCACACCATGCTGTTAATCCAGGTAAATTAACATGTTTATCCATATAAACGTGTGGATTATCAAGTGACCAGTACCTGCAGTTGTGTCGATTTACTGTGCCATTCAGCTTGAAGGTAGCTTCATCAGACCACACGATTTTGTTGTATTGAAAGTGCATTCATGCCGCCGGAGAACATTTTGAGCACTTGGCGTAGTTAATTAAATTTTATATGCAAACAACTCGCTATAACATTTTGATCACTTATATTACTAATTTACCTTTCATTGGCAATTGCTATAACAATATATTGTTTTTGTTTTTTTTAAATTCTAAAATATATGATGCTATAAAGAGTATATAGTTTTTTTGGGGACACCCTGTATATATATATATATATATAATATATATATATATATATATATATATATATATATATATATATATACTGTATATATATATATATATATATATATATATATATATATATTATTATATATATATATATATATATATATATATATATATATATATATACACCGTATATATATATATACACACAGGGTGTCCCATAAGTCCGGCATCATAGGAAAAGTAAAAAAAAAGGCAAAACAAAAGCTTTTATTTACAGAATGTGCTCAATATGTCCACCATTGTTTTCAATACACAAATTCAGACGTGATACTCAGTCAGCAAGCACACTGAATGAAGTCAGGAGTAATGGTTACATGCCCCAATAATGTGCTGCTGCAAATGTTCAACACTCCTAATTTTTTCTGCGTATACCAACGCTTTCAAGTGGCCCTAGAGATAAAAATCTAGTGGCGTGAGATCCGGGCTTCTAGGTGGCCATTCCACAGGCCCTCGATGTCCTATCCAATGACCAGGGAATTGTTGGTACAGGTATTCCCTTACTTGGGTGCTGTAATGTGTAGGAGCGCCGTCTTGCTGGAACCATGTTGGGAAATTTCCTTCTTCGTTCAAGACACTGGGAAATGTTTCTTCCTTGAGCATACGTAGGTAGGTGCCTCCAGTGACATGTTCATCGAAAAAGAGGGGGGCCTATGATGCGATCCTTCCAAATGCCACACCATACCATCACCCGAGAAGCACCTTGTTCCTTTGAAGAGGTATACCAGTGAGGGTTGTTTTGAGACCAGTAGCGGGTGTTCTGTCGATTTACCTCACCATTTCCATAAAAAACAGCCTCGTCACTGAAAAGAATGGTGGATGGGAAATTGGCATCTCAAGCATATGGCCTGTCGAAAGAGAAAAATATGAATTGTGGTTTGTAGAAATAGAAAAATATGAATTTCTCCTATGATGCCGGACTTATGGGACACCCTATATATATATATATATTAGTGATGTAGGTCACATCCGCATCCGCATCCGCGGAACATCCGCACATTTTCTCGCATCCGCATCCGCATTCGCATCCGCACTTTGGACTGCGGATGTCGTGCGGATGTGGACCGTTGAGATAAAACGTCATTAATAAGCGGAAATTATCAAATTCTACTGTATTAATAGAACTAGTTCATTGTGCGCAAAAGTGATGCAAGCGACAAGACGAGAGGCTGTTCTTGTATGAAGTTACTCTCTTGCAACCTACTTAGATCCACGTTACAAAGCTAAGTTATTTTCACCTAGTACATTAGAACGAGTTAAATCATCACTTGGCAAAGCAGTTGAAGAGCTTCAATCTCTTGAATCTGTCGCTTCGCCACCCACCAAAAGAATAAAAGTTTCAGTGACAGAACCAACACCTTCAACGAGCAAATCTATCACAGAATCTCTCTCTCAGTTTCTTGAGTCAAGCAGCGATGACGAGACCTACGCGATATCAAAAGATGTAGTAAAAATGATCGAGAGCTATCACCAAGAAAAACGCCTGGCTGCATGTGACAATCCTATTAGTTGGTGGAAAAATACGCAGAATATCTATCCATACTTGAGTAAACTTGCAAGGAAACATTTAGCCTGTCCTCCAACAAACGTACCAAGCGAGAGATTATTTAGCAGTGCTGGATTAATATATGATGAAAAGAGAAACAGACTGGCAGCAGAAAAGGCAGAAAAATTAATGTTCCTTAAGCATAACCTTCCTATAATTAAGTTTGAATATTAAACGATGAACATCTTAGTTTACTTTATTTTAATTACTCATTTATAAATATGCCTAATAAAACTTTAAACTTAATATAAATAGTTATCAAGCTAATTAAAGATCTCTTTCTATAAGGGTGGAGGTTGGGGAAAGAGGTCGGTGGGGTGCATTTGAGTTGGGTTCACGTCCCGCATCCTGGTAACACAATTATGGTTTCTAATTGTGGCTGAAACTCGACAAAATATAACGGATTTATTTGCAGACGAATTCACTAATTGATTTCTATATTAGTTAGATGCTTGATATTATTTTATATGTTCAGAGAAAAGTACAGCAATTATTGTACAATTAATCAATTATACTACATTATAGCTACAGCTCTCTCTATATAATAACTTATTATATACGTTAAACACAACAAATCTCGAATATATCCTAAAAAATAACGAAAATGTAGACATCCGCATCCGCGGATGTCGAAATCAAACATCCGCATTCACATCCGCATCCGCGGATGTGAAAAAAATGACATCCGATACATCACTAATATATATATACATATATATATATACTGGGTGATCCAGATAAATGGGACCCATAAAAAAAAGCCAAATATTCTTAATATTTAATTCCTTTCATAAAAACTATACATCATTCGAAAGAGTAGAGTTACAAGTTTATTATGAAATATTTATTTTTTAAAAATGACTCCTTTCAAATGTGCTCCATTAGTTGCCAAGCATTCCAGTGTTCTCGCTTGTAAGTTCTGCATCACTTTTGCAGAACTGTATCTCATTTGTGATGGCGGCCTTCAATTCTTGCAAGGTCGTTGGGTTATTTCTGTAGACCCTACTCTTTAAATATCCCCAGAGATAATAATCTAAAGGAGAAAAATCCGGAGACCTTGCGGGCCATTCAACGTCTCCAAATCTTGAGATTAACTCGCCTGGAAACATTTGACGCAAAACTGCCATGCAGTTCCTCGTGGTATGGCAGGTAGCTCCGTCTTGTTGGAACCAGTCGTTTTCTAGACAAAGAGCTCTTAATTTAGGAATAAGGAAATCGGTGAACATTTTTTCGTAGCGATCACCATTTACAGTGACCGTGTTTCCGGTGGAATCCTCGAAAAAGTACGGCCCTATGATCTGAGATGCAGTAAGACCACACCAAACAGTTACACGCTGACTATGCAACGGGACTTCGGTAATATTCAATGGATTTTCTGTTGCCCAGAAACGACAATTTTGTTTGTTTACAGTTCCATTCAAGTGAAAATGGGCTTCGTCTGACATAATCAAAGTTGATAGAAAATTGGTGGTGTCATTTACCTTCTGTTGGATCCATTGACAGAATTGTCGTCTTCGTGCGAAATCTCCATCGTTTAGTTGTTGCACTGTTTGAATTTTATATGGAAAGAGCATTAAATTTTGCTTGAATATACGGTGTGTTGTTCCATATCCAACTCCTAACAGCTGAGAAGCACGTCTGATGCTTATGTTAGGATTATCCTGTACAATTTCATGAGTTCTGTTAATGATCTCGTCTATCCTTGCTGTGCGCACTCTTCCAGTTGGTTTTCTTTTTCCAATGCTGCCAGTTAGGGAAAAATTTCTGACACACCGACGGATTACTTTCTTAGAAGGTGATTTTGACATCTGAAAATTTGTCTTGAAAGATCTTTGAGCTGAAACTACACTTCTTCCATGCTCATAATATTGCTCAGTTATGAAACGCAGCTGTTCCACAGTCCATGCAGTCATCTTGAAGGGTTAGTTTTAACTAACACTTTTATTTTGTTTTGTATCTTATCTTGTCTTGTATTGTCAAAACCTATACAATCCTCTACAAACTTGTAACTATCCTCTTTCGAATGATGCGTATGATTTTATAAAAGGACTTATACTTTAAGAGTTACAGGGGTTTCTTTTGGGTCCCATTTCTCTGGATCACCCTTTATATTTCTTGGGTCTCTGGAACCAATTAATGAAAAACCCATTAAACTAATGCATCTCATAACGAAATTTCCTCTTAACGAGCCGTTCAATGGAACGGATTACATTCGTTAAGAGAGGTACCACTGTATATATATATCAACTATTTGGTGAATATTTCCGGCTACTTCTGCATAATTCAATTTGTCCTGTTTTAAAATTAAATCATTATTAGCAATTGGTCTGTTAGTTGAGTGTTTTTGTGACCATAAGTATGACGTGTCAGTTTTGCATATTTGACTTTGAAGACGTAATCCGCCATATTGCCCTCGATGAAGACAAGAGTTTAGACCTTTTTTTCAATCACGGAATAATTAAGACATCCGTGACCTGCCCTGAATGCAATAATGCTTGTATTTTAAGAAAAGACCAGGTCTTTAGGTGCCGTAAAAAAAATCCTAAAAATAAACGTGAGTGTCATTTCAGTGTTTCAATCTTTAAGGGCACGCGAAATTTAGCGGACTACCCAGGCAAGGTGGGCACATGTTATTACATTATCATTTGTATAATTTAGGTCCCGGGGGTACAGGGGCAGAGCCCCCGTAAAGATCACGCATCACAAATTGATCGGTCCTAATGTTTTGCGGACAGTTCAGTACGTGACACTGGTTAGATCAATTGAATATCCAGTTAGGTCAACTGTACACCCTTGATGATTGGTTAGGTTAAGTCATGATATTTTCGTTAGTTTAAACGAAAATGACAAGTGCAAACTTTTCTGGTTAATTTTGAGGTGTTTTGTACGAAACTGCCATCCATTTCCTGTGGAAATGCGTAGTTTTCGAGATGGTGATATCTTGAAAACTATGCATTTGCACAGGAAATGGATGGCAGATTCGTGCAAAACACCTCAAAATTGACCAGAAAAGTTTGTTCTCATCATAAAAACCGACGGTGTAAAAACGAATAATCACCCTGACTTGTTTCAAAAACATCCTCAAACAAGTATTATAGATCATCCATTCAAGATATTTTACCCCCAGTTCCACCATGAGTTCCATGCAACATTTTTCTGTGAGTCATTCATACCCAGTGTTGGGCACTAAAGCGTTAATCCGATAACAGTTAATTAACGAAGTTAACTTTTTTTAACGGACTATTAACGGAAGTTAATTTCCATTTATCGTTATCTGACCAGTTAACTTCCGATAACTCGATATTTAGTCTGTTAAAGTCCGTTAACACGTTAACTGCGAGGAGTCATTCACGGAAGATCACCGCTCCGCGAATGAATTCAAACCGCCATAACTTCAGTCTGCTTCCAGATCTCGCAAGGGGAGGTTGTGCGCTTTTTATTGAAGGTAAGAAGGTTCTTTTAACGTTAGTAAAAGTCCTATAATATTATATATATATATATATTAATACGTATGGTAAAATGTACGGTTGAGAAAAATTAATTTATAGTAATGACTAATGAATAAGTATTTTTACACTGCGTTAGTAAATCCCTAAAAAGTATATATAGTATGTAAAATTTGAATAATAGTTTTTATTCACTGATTGTAATATTGTCGTCGAATTAAATAACAATTGCGTATATTACATAGACAAAATATTTTATAGACAAAATAATTCATGGACAAAGTATTTTTATTTTATAGACTAAATAATTCATAGATAAAATATTTTATAGATAAAATAATTACATAGAGAAAAAATACTTCTATTGAAAATTCACAGAAAAAGGTTAAGTAAAATAAAATATTTTATATAACGTAATATTATATATATATTATAATATTATTATAATTAATATTATTTTGAATTAATTTTGCTATTTTGTTTGAATTAATATTTTATTAGTTTAGTTACATATTTTATATGATGATATTTTACTTTTTTTAGGTTCTTCTGTATTATCGTCAACTAGACAGCGTTCAGTTCTCTTTTACCAAGCATTCTCTACAACTTTTAAACTTCAACCATGGAGCACCAAGAAGAAGTTCTCGACATTGAGATCGCCTCTGTCTCAGGCACTTCTGAGTCTCAGTCTGACCAGAAGCCTTTCCAAAACAAAAAAGTTGCAAAACTTGATAAAAATACAGTTAAATACCTATTTATTGTTGGATTTTGCATAAATAAACATTTTCTATGGGTTTTAAAGCTTTTTTCCTTGATTTTTTTAAATGTTAGTAAAGAAATAGTTATCGTTAACGGATTATCGTTAACTTCCGTTAACTTTGTAGTAAAATTATCGGATTATCGTTATCGGAGTTAAAAATTGGGGTTAACGGATTATCGTTATCGAAGTTAACTTTTTGGTTAACGGTGCCCACCACTGTTCATACCTATCTGGAATTCACTATGGTACCTTCTGCTATAGTGTACTCACGCACTTTATTTGCATTCAAGCACCCTCTGGAGGTTCATCTGGGGCAGTGGCTCTATAACTTCCATGAGTGATCACTTTCGGCTTATAACACATTTTCCAGCTATAGTTTCACTCTCTCATTTCTTCTTTTGTTACATGATCACAATGAGCTGGCGTGTTGGCAGTTTTGGGGTGAGAATACCATTAGCTGACTTGAAATTGACATTTTGTAAGATATTATTAATATTAAAATGACTTGGATTACCTTGATAGGCCCGAATGGCTTTGTTTTCCAAATGAAATGTAATTTCGAAATTTGGAAAGCATGAAGCCAGTGTGGCCTGTCGTGGTCTTGACAAACCTATTTTATTTTATTTTATTTCTGTTTAAGGTGCTACAACCCTGCTGGATTATTGGCACCAACTTGACAAACTTGAATTGTTTTTTGACTGGTATAAGATCACTCCGGTGTTACCTGTAGGCCTACTTGTTTGTACAAGCCTAGGGATAAACTCTAGGAGCGCTCCATTTTTCAATATTAAACATACACTCATAAAACATATACCATTTGAAAGCTCACATTTTTCTGAGTCTAAAAATGTAGTAATCCAAAAGTATCAATAGCGAATAAAAAGTAACTAGATTTAATTAATTGTTTGACGTGTGACGTCATTAACTACATTATAAAGGTTGGCTAAGTTATAAATCTTCAGTCTGTGTTGAAAGATGGTATTTTTGGTAATTGTTACGCTAACCTAACCTAACATGAATATGTTATTACATTATCATTTGTATAATTTAGGTCTCGGGGGTATGGGGGCAGAGCCCCCGTAAAGATCACGCATCACAAATTGATCGGTATAGGGTTTTATATTTAAACCTAGTTACTTTTTATTTGCTATTGACACTTTTGGATTACTACATATTTAGACTCAGAAAAATGTGAGCTTTCAAATGGTATATGTTTTATGAGTGTGTTTAATATTGAAAAATGGAGCGCTCCTAGAGATTTACCAGGCCTAGCTTAGCTTATTCTGATAGCCTAGCCTAACCACAAGGTAAGACTCCTACTTGACCTAACCTTGATAGTATCAATTTGTGTCAACAAAATTATTAAGCCTGGGACCTAACTTAGCGACATAGCCTACCCTACAAAAATGGGTTTTGACAGTGACTGTAGAGTTTGTAAAAAGGAAGTTAAGAGTAAAGATAGAGCTTTTGCATGTGGTAGCTGTGATGACTGGTATCACGTAAGCTGCAAAGGCCTTACAAATGATATATATAAAGGTATAAATGCTGCTTCTATGTCAACTTGATGTGGTTTTGTGACAAGTGTAGTACTGTAATAAAAAATTTTAATAAGTCCAGAGGGTCTATTAGTGAGGGAGAGGCCAGATCAATTTATAGAGATATTGCAGTTCAAGTTTGGCCTGGGCCTGGGTCTAATACTGTAAATGAGGCTGAAACTCAGAAACAGCTTGAACCCAATGTTTTAGTTGGGCCTAGGTCAACACAAAATAGGCCAAATGAGTGGGAAATGCCAAAGAAAACGTGAAAACCAAGGATTTTAAAACCAACTGAAAATGTTTTAATAGAATTAACAAATAGATTTCATTCATTTTCTATAAAACAAAATTTTAGCAATAATAATCCAGACTCATATAAACCTAGGCACTCTAAAGCTATAGGTGTGTTTGAACCAGCATCCGTTATAGGTGACTCTCAAGTGAGGGGCCTAGGATCTAAATTACCTAGAGGTAGCATAGCTTACTGTTATCCAGGTGCAGGGATAAATAGAAGTAGTAATAAAATTATAGAAAAAGGATCTGGTATTGACCTAACTGTACCATGATCTTCACTTGCCCCACAAACACCTTTAAATGGGAGACCCAAAATGGGTGCACACACATTTCTACATTACTGTACAGTCTTTACAGCCACACATACACTTTTCCTCCTAAGTATATATATTGTAATGTACAGTATATGGTTGTAAATTTTGACTTGGTCCGCAATTGATATGGACCGTGACTTATTTTTGGTTGGCAAGGTACTGGTATTGATGGGTACTGTAATGAAATTGACTGGATTCTTTGGATCTGATATATTTGCATGTCAGTTATAAATAGATATAGAGTGTAACATATTTGTGGATAGTAGCCTATTATGACTTTGATCCTCTGGATCCAGAGATTCTATCTTTAGTTTTAAATTGATAATTAATTAGTTTTGTAAAAATTGGTTGTTGCCAATGTACAGGCAGTTTTTACATAGTGTAGCCACCTCGATGGGCTGAAGTGGCCCCTAGTGTTCCCACTATAAAAATTTCTTATGTTCTTAAGAAATCATGGAGTCATATAAACAGTTATTAACAAAGTTAAAGGAACGGAGGCCTAACCTTAAAACATCTATCACAGGTATAATTCCCAGGATACATGAGAATAATAAGTGATACTCACAAGCACTATATATAAATAGTAGGCTTAAGACACTATGTCAGAGCATGGAAATTACATATATCGAACTATGGAATAAATTTTACAAAAAAAGAGAGTTCTATAACAGAGATGGAATTCACCTTAATAGTAAAGGGACTGATTTACTATCAAAGATTGTATCATATAATTGACTAAAAACCAAAGGAATAGGCCAAATTAGTACAAATACCAATACTCTTGATAACAATAAACTAAAAAATATAATTAAAACTCAAAAGAAAAGGTCAATAAAGAAAGTAAAAGAGATGCAAATAATATACCATCACAGAACAAGAACCAGACTAAATTACAAGCAAAATATTCCAAGGGTTCTTTGTCATTTTTCTATGTAAATGCAAGAAGTATTGGAGACGAGATAAAATAAATGAATTGAAGGCATACATACTACATAGGTATTGAAAATCCTGATGTCATGATTGTCACTGAAACTCGGACAAAATTCAGTATGATACCAAATATTCCATTTAGTGAAAGAGATAATACCATTACTTATGAAATTGATGGCTATGAACTTTTTTATTATGAACGTAAATATTCAGAGGGTGGTGGAGTATTTATTTATGCCAAGACAAATCTAAATCCAGTTGAAGTTACCTCTGTTATAGAAGAAATAGTTGAATCTGTATGGATAGATATTGGGCATAAAAATGCCAGGAAAATCAGGATAGGGGGTATCTATAGACCAGCTGAGGGATGTTCAGTTGGAGGAATCCCCAAAAGTAGAGAAGAAAATAAGTATGTAGAAAATAAACTTATTGATGAAATAAATAAAGCAATGACAAGCAATATTATTATTGTTGGAGATTTCAATTATAGGCATATAGACTGGGAAATATTACAAACACCAGAAAGTAACGAGAGATTCTTAGACTATATAAATGAGAGCAGTTTAACCCAGTTAGTAAAGGAGCAACCCAGGGCCGATGCCATTCTAGATTCAATTCTAACAAATAATCCAGATACCTTCCAGGATATCTCAGTTTCAGAAACACTAGGATCAGGTGATCATTGTATCCTTCGGTTTAATATTGTTTGTAATTCAAGACCTAGTGAAAATAAAGTAGAAATCCCAGATTTTAAAAGAGGAAATATAAATGGACTAGTAAATGATCTGTGTCTAATAAATTGGACAGATATTCTACAGCCTGAACAAACAGTAACTAGTATGTGGGAAAAATTTAAAAGTATAATAATGAACATACAAAAGGAAGCATATCCCACAGTGTAAAATCAGAACTGGAAAAAATAAAAAACAACCTTGGATAAATTGCAATGTAAAAAGAGCAATCAGAGAAAAAACAAAAGCATTTCATAAATTCAAAAGAATTAAAAATGGCACAGACTCCAAAATACATAAAAGTAAGAGAAGCATTTGCAAGAAAGCAATCAGAGATAGCAAACGAGACCTGTGAAAAAGCCTAGCCAAGAATTCAAAAAACAATCCTAAGAAGTTTTTCAGTCACTTCGATTTGAAAAGTAGAGTGAAAAAGAAAATTGGCCCCCTCCATATAGATCTACAGAAGCTAAGGCTAACAAAGACCCTAAGATCCACTCTAAGGTTAGCCCGAGAGAAAGGAAAGAGTAGGAGTTAAGAGAAGAGAAGAGAATAAGGGGTTAAGTAAGGAGGAACACCTATCACTCGTGGGTTAACAGTCATTCAGAAAAAGAGAAAAAAGACTTACCTTCATCATCCGCCGGCCACTGCCGACAAGTCAGAAAAATAGTCGGAGAGAATAGGAGAGGGGTGAAAGATGAAAAGAAGTAAAATAAGAACGCTTACAAACCATGCAAACAGTCTTAACTCACTGTCATACCATGCAAACACAGTCTTAACTCACTGTCATACCATGCAAACTACAAACATGCAAGAAAAGAGAGTTACAGACATGCGAAGTAAAGAGATGGAAAAAAAAAAGTAGGTAAAGTTAAACAAAAAGTGGGTTAGTTTACTCAACGAGCTACATCTACGTTCGTGTTAGTCTAATTTTTTTTTTTTTTTTGCTGGAATGTCACAAGCTGGCATTTATCGTCAACAGACTCATCCTTGACCACCACCACCAGAGCTCCTGTTGCTTTGTTTTTTTATTTTAAACAACGTTAATATTTTTAAAATGTCTGTCAAGACGGTTCTTAAACACATTAACGCTGGTAGAATGAACGACTGACGCGGGAAGATTATTCCATTTATCAATTTAGTAGTATAGCTGCAAAAGGGGAGAGTGCAGGAATGTTGCAATGTTGCAAAGGGGGTGGGGTTGTTGTAAAGGGGGTGGGGGTTGTTGCAAAAAATCCCCCAAAAGGGGGGATGCTGCAGGTGCAACAAGGGGGGGTCATGAAACTTGGAGGCGGCGTTATCCCCCAAGAGAAAGGAGAGAAAGGAGGAGAGGTGTTCACTTGGCAGGAGCCAAGTGCATATTAAGACTTCAGCCAAGTAGGCGTTGTCTTACAGGCTCCTAATCAGCCAGTTGGCTGAGCCAAGGGGGGAGGGGCACACCTGAAGGAGAGAGAGAGAGTAGTTGCCTTTGATTGCAAGGCATGCAACTTGGAGGCGGAGTTCTCCCCCAAGCTATTTTCGTTTACCTAACCTAAGAGGCCTCTAAGGGGTTTTCCCAAAGGGCCAGAAAGAGATAGGACCAGAGGTCCTTGCTCGGCTGGGAGCCGAGCTTGAACGACTCCGTCATCAGCTTCTCACTCCTTTATAGACCTCTATTCCGGCTGAGTTGCCAGATAGCGCCATGTATTCAGTTGCCAGATAGCAAAAACCATATAAAATACCACACTATATTTATATAGTTAATCAATTGGAAGATTCATCTGTTTATTTAAACACACGCTCCAATAAATCACTTAATTCCTATTTAAATATCGAACAACAGTGGTAAAAACGAAAGGTAAAGAAACCTTGCGAAGAAAGTTGAAAAAACGAAAGGTAAAGAAACCTTGCGAAGAAAGTTAAAAAAAACGAAAGGTAAAGAAACCTTGCGAAGAAAGTTGAAAAAAACGAAAGGTAAAGAAACGAAGATTGGTGGAAATTAACCAAAACACACGCTCGTCCCCAATCCCCCATCTGTGTTTATATATATATATGATGAATAAAACCACGAAGGAAAGGAAACACAAAACGGTGCTCAAGCGCTTTCGTCTAATGACATCCTCAGGAACACTGAAGTACATAAAAGGGTGATAGCCTATATATAGGTTACAGAAAGGAAAAAAATAAATAAAAAATAATATATATATATATATATGCAATAAACAGAGAAGTAAAAATAACAAATAAAATTAAAGGATTAACAGAGAGGTATACAGATTTGTAAGGAAAAATATCGATTTTTAGCACAAGGTCAAATGAATTATAAAAATACAAATTTATACTGGAAATCTGCCCGGGTTTTAACACTCTGCCTTTTTTGGTTAAGTTTCGATGTATATAAAAATAAAATGAAAATTAAAAGTTAATAAAGCAGCATACAAGTTTAACAAAGATTTAGCGTCCTACCCTTCTTATCTAAATCTGCCTTAAAGGAATTCAAAACAACAGGATCGAGTTGAAGAAGACCTTTGCTTATGTTGAAGTTATTTGAAAGTTGGATAATGGCAGACTCAAGAATATTTCTATTAACAATGTTGCTAGAGTGGAACAAAACTGAAGCATTATTCCAATCAATACAGTGGGATAACTCTGACAAATGGACAAAAAGGGCACTGGACAACTGTCCTGTTCTAACGGAATATTGATGCTGTTTTATACGTGTGTGCAAATCCTTTCCCGTCTGACCTATGTAAAAGGAATTACATTGTTTACACCCAATTTTATAGATAATGCCTGAATTATTGGTAGGGCTATTTTTTACTATGATATTTTTCACAATATTGTTATATGAAAATACTACATTAATATCCAAAAGTTTAAGAACATTAGCAATGCCTAAAAAGCCCGGGAAAAATGGAAGTACTAAAATATTTTTTGACAAAGTACGAGTGTTATTATTGACACGATAGAAAGTTCGTTTTGCCTTGTTGAGACAAGATTCCATAAACGCAGATGGATAACACAGATCACTTCCAATACCGTTGATTTTTTCCAATTCGGCATCGATGTATTCCGGACTGGCGATCCTAAGGGCGCGGAGAAACATTGATGAAAAAATGGCCTTCTTAGTGGGGGTGTCATGTCCCGAGTAAAAGTGTACGTAGGACAAATTGTTTGTTGTTTTCCGATAGATACTAAACTTAAAACCTGGGCTTTCCCTATGTACACGCACATCCAAAAATGGGATTGAATTGTCTTGTTCCACTTCTAAAGTAAACTTAATGGAGGGACTTGATCATTTAACTGAAGGAGGAAGTTATCCAGGTCACGATTCATGGGCCAGATACACAAAATATCGTCGACGTACCGCAACCAAGGGATGCCAACCCCCAGGATTCTCGGAATGTAAGTAATTTCGAAAAACTCCATATAAATATTGGAGAGGAGGGGCGATAAGGGGTTGCCCATGGCCATCCCAAAAACTTGTTGATAATACTCGTTATTGAAAGTGAATTTACAGTCTTTGATGCAAAGCTTAATAAGATCCAAAACAATGTGTGAAGGTAGTGGCAGGTCATACTTATGTAATTCTTGGGAGAGAAAGTCAAGCATATCGTCAATCGGCACTTTTGTAAACAATGAACACACGTCAAAACTGATCAATCTATCGTTAGTTTCAGTACGTGCATTATTCAATTTTTCAGTAAGATCCATGGAATTTTTTACATGTGAATCAGAGATAGTTCCTCTCCAATATTTATATGGAGTTTTTCGAAATTATTTACATTCCGAGAATCCTGGGGGTTGGCATCCCTTGGTTGCGGTACGTCGACGATATTTTGTGTATCTGGCCCATGAATCGTGACCTGGATAACTTCCTCCTTCAGTTAAATGATCAAGTCCCCTCCATTAAGTTTACTTTAGAAGTGGAACAAGACAATTCAATCCCATTTTTGGATGTGCGTGTACATAGGGAAAGCCCAGGTTTTAAGTTTAGTATCTATCGGAAAACAACAAACAATTTGTCCTACGTACACTTTTACTCGGGACATGACACCCCCACTAAGAAGGACATTTTTTCATCAATGTTTCTCCGCGCCCTTAGGATCGCCAGTCCGGAATACATCGATGCCGAATTGGAAAAAATCAACGGTATTGGAAGTGATCTGTGTTATCCATCTGCGTTTATGGAATCTTGTCTCAACAAGGCAAAACGAACTTTCTATCGTGTCAATAATAACACTCGTACTTTGTCAAAAAATATTTCAGTACTTCCATTTTTCCCGGGCTTTTTAGGCATTGCTAATGTCCTTAAACTTTTGGATATTAATGTAGTATTTTCATATAACAATATTGTGAAAAATATCATAGTAAAAAATAGCCCTACCAATAATTCAGGCATTATCTATAAAATCCGGTGTAAACAATGTGACTCCTTTTACATAGGTCAGACGGGAAAGGATTTGCACACACGTATAAAACAGCATCAATATTCCGTTAGAACAGGACAGTTGTCCAGTGCCCTTTTTGTCCATTTGTCAGAGTTATCCCACTATATTGATTGGAATAATGCTTCAGTTTTATTCCACTCTAGCAACATTGTTAATAGAAATATTCTTGAGTCTGCCATTATCCAACTTTCAAATAACTTCAACATAAGCAAAGGTCTTTTTCAACTCGATCCTGTTGTTTTGAATTCCTTTAAGGCAGATTTAGATAAGAAGGGTAGGACGCTAAATCTTTGGTAAACTTGTATGCTGCTTTATTAACTTTTAATTTTCATTTTATTTTTATATACATCGAAACTTAACCAAAAAAGGCAGAGTGTTAAAACCCGGGCAGATTTCCAGTATAAATTTGTATTTTTATAATTCATTTGATCTTGTGCTAAAAATCGATATTTTTCCTTACAAATCTGTATGCCTTTCTGTTAATCCTTTAATTTTTAATTTTTATTTTTACTTCTCCGTTTATTGCATATATATAAGCACACCGGACAAAAAATTAGTCACCCCTAATAGCACCGATAGTAGGAAGTTCAAGGTCACACAGAGGGCGCTGATGTAGCATTGGTAAGTGACAAGTAGCGGTGACGTAGCACACAGGATCAGATCTGTTTCGTGAGGTGGTGAAGAACAAAGTGTGTGTTGGATATAGTCTGCAAAATGGGTCGTAAGGCAGACGTTACTCAGTGGCAAAAAGAAAGGAGCCATCGTGTTTGGCAGAGCCCACGGACACAAAATGTCTGAAGTAGCCCAATTTGTTGGTGTGTCAACGCGTACTGTCCAGCGAGTTTACAAAGAGTGGTGCAGTTCGCAATCAACTGACAATCGACGGCGTAACTGTGGCCGGAAAACAATTCTCGACAATAGGGGCCGCCGCCATATTTCTCGTCTAGTAACTGCAAATCGTTTTCAAACCAGAGAACAATTGCTCCAAGAAACCAATGAGGTTCTCCAACGACCAATTTCCGAACGGACATTGCGACGAGAACTGCATGCGATGGACATCTGGAGCAGGGTATCACGGAAGAGGCCGCTGTTAACAGCAAGTCACAAATTGGCACGTTGTAAATGGGCTCAGAGGCACAAAAACTGGACTGCGGCAGATTGGAAACGTGTAATTTGGTCCGATGAGTCCCGTTTTTGTTTGTTCTCCAATGATGGGAGGCGACGAGTACATCGCAGGTCCAATGAAGCCTTTAATCCTGAATGCGTCGAAGGTGTTGTTCAGGCTGGAAACAGAAAGTGAAGCGCAGGAATAGACACCCACGGACTCTGGAGGAACTTCGGGACCGGCTGATGAACGAGTGGCAGCAAATCGATGTTCAGTACATGCACAACCTCGTAGAGTCTCTGCCTCGCCGGATTCGTGCGGTTATCAAGGCCAGAGGCGCCGTCACACGTTATTAGGTACATTCTGAGAGGGGTGACTAATTTTTTGTCCGGTGTGCTTATATATATATATATATATATATAATATATATATATATATATATATAAATTTATTTTTCTTTTTTCTTTTTTTCTTTCTGTAACCTATATATAGGCTATCACCCTTTTATGTACTTCAGTGTTCCTGAGGATGTCATTAGACGAAAGCGCTTGAGCACCGTTTTGTGTTTCCTTTCCTGCGTGGTTTTATTCATCATAAATATTTTTCACGTGTTACTTTCGTGAAATACTTTTCATATATATATATATATATATATATATATATATATATATATATATATATATATATATATATAAATTGAATTTCGCCGAATTAAAACCAAAAAGCACGCTCGTCCATTCCCCCCAATCTCCTCACCCCATCTGTGTTTGTATATGAATGATCAACTCGTGCACACACGCACACGCATCTGTACATGAATGAAAATCAGAAAAAATGCCAAACGTATATTAATTTAAACCAAATGACGCTAAATAATGTAAAACAAATGAATTTTCTCCTTTTAGGAGAATTAATTATTCAATATAAGAAATTAATCATTAAGCGTTGTTTTTTCCTTTCACGAGGAAAGGATTTCTGTAAGTGTCTATAATTCAAGAAACATGATTTTATATATATGGAGGGTTGTAGTATCTCGTTTCACCGAATTAAAACCAAAACACACGCTCGTCCCCCATTTGTGAGACCCCTCCTTGAATACTGTATTCAATTTAATAGTCCCTATTTGATACAAGATATTGAAAAACTGGAAAAAGTATAGAAACGAGTAACAAGAATGAGCCCATCTCTAAGACAATTGACATATAAGGAAAGACTGGCGTATCTAAACATGTTCTCATTAAAAAGGAGGAGGTTAAGGGGTGATATGATAGAGGTGCATAAAATGATAAAAGGGTTGAATAAGATAGATTTTGATTGTCTTTTCATTAAAGATCACAATAACCAGACTAGAAGTCATACTATGAAATTATTTAAGCCAAGATGTAGAACAAATTTAAGAAAACATAGTTTTACAAACAGAGTAATTAAGTTTTGGAATAGTCTGACAGAAGAGAAGTGGTGACTTCAGATACACTTGATTCTTTCAAAAGAAGGTTGGATAGTTTGATATCTGCAAGGGACATCTGGTGATAGTGTTTAAGCCCATTTTTATTGCATGAATGGTACAAGTTTATTTCATATATATTATGTGCATTTAGGTGATAAATCCCACAGCTCAACACAAGTGTTGTGGGGTATAGGGAGGCAGCATCTTGGGTTAGGGGATACTCTCTGTCCTTACACACCCCATTTAAAGAGATTCCTCTGCTGAGCGGTGCCCCCAATAGTACTGTGAGGTATTGAGAAACTCATGATCTTCACTTGCCCCACAAACACCTTTAAATGGGAGACCCAAAATGGGTGTACGCACATTTCTACATTACTGTACAGTCTTTACAGCCACACCTACACTTTTCCTCCTCAGTATATATATTGTAATGTATATGGTTGTAAATTGTGACTTGGTCTGCTATTGATATGGACTGTGACTTATTTTTGGTTGGCAAAGTACTGGTAGTGATGGATACCGTAATGAAATTGACTGGATTCTTTGGATCTGATATATTTACATGTCAGTTATAAATAGATATAGAGTGTAACATATTTGTGTATAGTAGCCTATAATAACTTTGATCCCCTGGATCCAGAGATTCTATCTCTAGTTTTAAATTGATAATTAATTAGTTTTAAATTGATAATTAATTAGTTTTGTAAAAATTGGTTGTTGCCAATGTACAGGCAGTTTTTACATAGTGGAGCCACCTCGATGGGCCGAAGTGGCCCCCTAGTGTGCCCACTATAAAAATTTCTTATGTTCTTAAGTCACGTTTGTTTATGCCAATTTACGATTTCACTTTTCAGTAAATATGAAAAGTATAACAAAAGTTTGCCAGGGCTTTTGTTCAACTTTTTTAAATTCAAATATTAGTTTCATATTTTAAAAAAATTCACTGCCCAATTTAATATTAAAATAGCTAGCAGCAGCGTCAGTTCACCACCCTCCTCATGTTTTCTTGTTCTTCTTTCAGGTAAAAGGATAGTTAGTTTGCTTATTGAACCAAAGCCTACCTATATTTAATAGTCAGGCCACGTTGTAACATTTGTTGGTACTTTCCTGTTATCCCTGCCCCAGACTTTTTGCCAGATTCGTACGCCACTTGCCAGATTGCCAAATTTCATTGACAATTTAAAAAAAAATGTTAAATAACTAACCTAACCTAGCCTAATCCAACCCCTGGTTAGGTTTGGTTAATTACTTAACATTTAAAAAAAAATTGGCAATGAAATTTCGCAATCTGGCAGGTGGCGTACGAATCTGGCAAAAAGTCTGGGGTCCGGGATAACACGAAAGTACCCATTTATTCGAATGTGTTCAAAAGTTCAGATATGCTTGGCCTGCTGCAGCCGTGAGCCGGATCCAGCGGACTGCAGCCAGCTATAGTATACTCAAGTGAATTCTCGCTATCACGTTTGCAATGGCTTCAGCCGCGTGAAAAAACTATATAGGGCTATGGGTTGATTGCCTGATACCCTCATCCGTTGGAAATTTCCAGCAGATTTCAGTGGAGAGTTAACGACAAAAGCCCTATGTGTTTTCGTTAGAGAGTTATGTATATGTAGGTCTTCAAAGGACCTCTTTGTTTATTTGCCTTCGGTATTTGCGCTGGTTAATGGTAAAGAAAGGAATTGTCATTACCTTATTATTTCGTTGGGCCTCGCTTCTGTTTCGATGTAGGGCCGTGGTACGATGGAGCTACAGAATGAGTTGACTCGATGTAATTAATATAGGCAGTCACTATTTAAACACCTGAAGGAACAGGCCTAGCCTTCTTATAGTTATTAAGTTTTATATCAAGAGGATCTCACTCAGAACTCATAAGAAAACAAAGCACATCTTCCTTGCTTAAAGCATCGCTGAACATAAGCAGCTCCGAGCGAGCCGCCATAATATCATTAGGAATCTGCTGATTCTTCAAAGTTCGTTGACTCGTCTCTCGATGTAATTTTCATGAGTTGGCAGTGGAAAATTTTGAACACGAAATAATAAATTTGGTTTTCTTGTTGTTATGCAGGCCCGATGCCTACATATTAGTATATATGGGTTCTATGTATGTATGGCAATTATTTCATTCCCAGTAGGCTATGTCGCCAATCCCGAGGCAATTTTGTAGATATTTAATTCAATTAATTGATAGCGATCTACAAGCTTCCTAATGCCATCACAGAAGAATGTTTTTGGCTGTGTGCGTAGCCAGTGATGCACCGCCTCCTTCAGATCATCTTTTTGGAATCGTTGACCTCTCAAAACGTCTTTTAGTGGTCCAAACAGGTAAAAATCCGAAGGTACCAGGTCTGCACTGTGGGCTGGATGGTCGAGAACTTCAAATTTAAGTTCTTGAAGGTATTTTCTAGTCTGTGCAGCGGTATGAGGGCGCGCATTGTCGTGTAACAGAATAACACCTTCCGACAATCTCCCTCTCCGTTTTGTGCGAATTGCTTGCTTTAACTCATTCAAAAGCATGTCAGAATACGATGCACTTGTTACTGTAGTTCCACGCTCTAGATAATGTTCAAGGATAGGGCCTCGTGTATCCCAAAACAGTGTTAGCATAACTTTACCTGCTGACGGCTGCGCTTTGAACTTCCTTACAACGGGAGATGTTGGATGTTTCCATTGCATGCTGTGTCGTTTGCTTTCTGGTTCATAGTGATGGATCCAGGTTTCATCTCCAGTGATAATGCGCTCCAAAAGGTTTTCACCTTCATTATGATACCGCGCCAAAAGACGAGAGCAGACGTCCATACGATTACGCTTGTGCTCTTCTGTCAACTGGCAATGATGAAGGAGGCGGTGCATGACTGGCTACGAACACAGCCAAAAACATTCTTTTGTAATGGCATTCGGAAGCTTGTAGATCCCTGGACTAAATGTATTGAGGAACAAGGAGACTATGTTGAGAAGTGATGTATTTATAATCTATCAGATGTGAAAATAAAAAGTGCGGATACTTATTGAATTACCCTCGTAATTATATATAATTACAATAAACACCTATATTTTAGAACTGCACACTATTTTTAATGGAACTGCACTTTTTTTTTCAGACCTAAACAGATTGTGTAGAGCTGCACATTAAAAGAAGTCCTGCTACATTGTGGTCTAAGACCTAACATCAACTCAATTACCCTAACCTAATTTGGTGAGGAATTCTACTGTGGACCTCAATTTATTCTGCCCGCTCTGGACCATTTCCGGAATCTCTAGGATGACCCGGACAAGGCTAGGCTTAACCTACTCTCAGGGCCGTTTCCTGGCATAAGCAGACTAAGCGGCCGCTTAGGGCCCCGCTGCTACTAAGGGGTCCCTAGACAGTAAGGTAGGTTGATTTTCCGCATTTTTTAGATATCGACTTCGGACTAGCGAGATAGTCAGGGCTTAATATGATAATAAATGACAAACAATTTCAGAACCCTAGTTTAACCGTTTTTTGAGGAAACCGTTTCAAAAATCGTCAAAAAATCGTACCGAAAAATATCGCATTTTCGCAATTTTCGGCCGAAAAAATCATGCTATTTTCATAAAAAAATCCTGAAAAAAGTTACAATTTTATTGAAAAAAAGTAAAAAAAACATGTACAGAGTCAAATAGACACATTTAGATCCCAAGATCATCATAATTTTCACTGTAAGAGCCCTTAGAAGCAAAGGAAGGCCTCATCTGGCGGCTTAGGGCTTTGGCCAGAATGTGTTTGTGCCTTGATTCGAGTCCATAAACAGTATGGGAAGCTTCAGATGTCAGCTTCACGGCCCTTTCAACACTGAGAATGTGAAGGCAGATCAGGCAGCTCCAGCTTGGTGCCATTCAGCAATGCTTCTTGAAGCTCCTGGTCAGAAAAGTCTTCTGTGAGAGCAGGTTCACAGATGCCACTTTGAGAAAGGTTGATTAGTTCTGACCAGTGGGTAGCTTCAATGTTGATGGCTGTGATCTTCTTCAGCCTCTTCTTGGCTGGCTTCCCACTTCTGAAAGAATAATAATTAATTTATTTTTTATTCCAGTTTAAGATTTAATCCCTATTAGTCTCAGAATTGCTGATTTAAATTAAACTTAAATTAAAAAAAAAAAAAAACCCGAGTTCTATAAATCCCCATAATCGAATTTTTTTTCAGAAAGAAGGTAAGATTATTTCCATTATCAGAGGGGGGGGGGAATTGGGATAAGAAAATGTGAAAAAAATTCGATTATGGGGATTTATAGAACTCGGGCCTTTTTTTTATTAAATAAATCCCCATAATCAAATTTTTTTTTCACATTTTTTAAAATTAATAAATGCTTACCTGATGGACAGAATTTTCTTGAGAGCAGCTTCTCTCACTTCCAAGTCATCAGACTTCATCATGGAGTACAGCACATTCTCGGGCAGCAAGGCAAAAGCATTGTACTTCAGGTTCTTGAAAGCAACACCCTGGATTTCTTCAGACTGCTGCTTGATCCTCTGGATCATGTTGAAGATGTACAGCTGCTGATTGTGGAACTTGCTGTCCCTTTTGATCTCAAACCAACTGACTGCATACACTTCCACAATGAACTTGATGGCCTGGTAAAGCTTATCCTGTAGTTCTGGAGGGTAAGCACCTCTGGTCCACAGACACATCAATCTAATTGCCAAAGTCAACCATCTTGCATGGTTTAATGGTCCAATTTTCCAGGCAGCAAATCTTGGGTTGACTTTGCCCCTGGAAATTCCAAGCACATACTCCAAAAGAAGCCTCTGGTCGCTACTGAGATCATTCAGTGTCTCCTCAGCAAATTCCATGTCATCCAGGGGGCCACTGATTTGGTGAATTCCACTTGTGGCAGATCTTGGTAGTCAATTTCACAGAGTTTTCCCAGCGGACCAGTGAAAGCAGTGGGACTTTTGGTACTGCCATCAAGATGCTTGAAAACAGCTCTGAAAGGAACTCATTCTGATGGAGTGAACAGCCAATGGTGTGCAATTTCCGCTCAATTTTATTTTCCAGAGCTGTTACAAGGCCTCCCTCCCAGCCAGTGTTTGTATTTGTGTTGTCAAGGAGGACAGCTTTCAGGGTATGAACACTGTTAAACTCCTCCAAGACACTAGCAACTTCTTCACCAAGAAGAACTCCAGTCGCACCTTTAATTGGGATGACTCTGTGAGTAAGATATGTTCCACTTTCAGTTCCCGGCTCCTTTGTGAAAGTCAAATGGTGCTCTTGTCCCTTTCCTTTCTTCAGCTTAGTCTCCCCATTTTCATCCTTAACTTCTCTGTACAGCAAAGTGTCCTTGTCAACTTTCCCATCAACCCCAATACAGACTAACTTTTCCAGACCCTCATTGTGCTTTTCATCACTTTTCACTTTCATTCTAGCTTTTTCCCTGTCCATTTTCGATTTATCAACTATTATCTGTTTCACATCAAGGCCAGGCTTAAGCAGGTCCATAGCTTGTAAGTCCAGGAGGAAGGCATTAGCAAGACTTGCCCCAAGATTGGAAGAAACATCACCCCTGATCAGTTCCATGGCATATCTGGGGGTTTTCAAAAAGCTGTAACCTCCACTTGGGTGCCTCCTTGGCTTGAACTCTTCAGCTTCACCACCAGATGGCTGAAATGAAAATAAAAAATAAATTACTAAAGCGAAAATGCGGGAAAATAGGGGAAAAAGTAGGGAAAAATATGGGTAAAAATCGACGAAAATGGGCGGAAATAAGAATAAATTACTTAAACAAAAAAGTGGGAAAATAGGGGGGAAAAATGGGTAAAAATTCAGGTAAAAAGTCGGCGAAAATGGGCGAAAAAAAGAATAAATTACTAAAGCGAAAATGGGGGAAAAAAGGGGGGAAATAGGGACAAAAAGTAGGGATAAATTTGGGTAAAAATGGGATAAGATATAAGAAAAAAAATATTACCTCTCCTGATTCTCCTGAGCTGGATTCAAAAGAAATATCTTGTGAAGGTGTGGAGGCAAAAGTGGCCAAATCCACTTCCTGCTGCTGTTGAATCTGGCTCTGTAATCTTTCTGCTTCAGCTGCAGCCCTCTGGTCTCTCTTCACAGCAGCTTTATCCACAGATCCCAGCTGGAAAGAGCCCTTGGGTCCTATTTTGGCCCTCTGATCTCTCAAGTATTCCCTCTCCTCTACTGGAACCTGAAATATTAAAGTATATTAAATAGCGGATCTAAAATAAGAGATAAAATCCTGAAAAAAAATTGATTATTAATTTCTATTACCAGGGGGGGGGGAAGGAAGATTACAGGAGGAAAATGCGGATATTTTTCAATTACAAGCATTGAATTTCCTTCCATTTAAAAGGCACCTAATCGCACTAAGTTAGGCCAGTTAAAAGTTTAAAAAATAATAGCATTACCTTCTTACTGGGAGGACAAGTGCAGATTATGTGCTGTGTTTGACAATTTTCTTTCTTGCACTTCACAGCATTGTCATCACAGGGACGAACAGGTAGCTTACAGGTGCAAGCAGAAATGTCAAAAAGTTTATCCAGCTTTTCCTCCAGATTCTGCTCCTGGACTGTAGAAAGAGATTTCCTGTTTATCTCTTTTGCTTTCTTGAAGCACACTTTATCCACCAATTTCACTACATAATATTCCTCATACAGGGGCAGCCGCGGGTTCACTGCCTGCCAGATCTCAATCACATCCTTTGCTATCATTTTAGCAATATCATAGTCTTTCAAGTCCGGGTGGCTGTTTTGGAGGAAATAACTGTACTGAATAACTTGGCGGAGGGTAGGAGGCTCTGTTTTATCCAAAGGGGAAGGCTGGCCACTGAATTTTTTGGCACTATCACTTCGAGTTAACACTGCAGACTTCCGTTTTTTACCCATTTTTATGAAATATCTGAAAATAAACACAATTAAATGAACGCATCATAAAATAACTTAATTTAATACACATTTTATAGGTAAATATCATTAAAAAATACAAAATAATACACTAATAAACATCTATAATGCATTTACAATAAGTTTCAAGCATCGTTTTGTTAAAAAAGCCGAATTTTAATTGATTATTTTGATGAAATAAGGTCCGATATTTTGTTTGTTTACATTACGCGAATGCCGCGCGCGCGATTTTACGCATAAAATTCGGCAATTTTACAACTTAAAAATAATTAACAATCCTCAAAAAATACAATCATTTTCACAAATATGAGTTGGTGCAACGTTTTTTATGCATTAATACCTTTCTATCTAGACTAGTCCAAGATCACAGTTCCAAAATCAACCTACCCTACTAGACAGGCTCCCAGTGGGCAAGAATAGGAATATAGCTGAAGTTATTATTAATATTATTGTTATTATTATTATTATTATCATTATTATTATTATTGTTATTATTATCATTATTATCATGATTATTATTATTTAGCAGATTAGTTGTGGTTAACTAGATATGACTTCGTGCATCTTGGAAAATAAAACGACATTATCCATCAGGAGCTGAAAAACGGAAAAAGAAGAAAATAGAGGAGGAGAAGCTTTCCAGTAGCACAGGTGAGATGTGCCACTTGTATATTCTCATGATTACAGTTCGGGCAACTAGGTTAGGTAGACCATCAAGCAGTGACGTGCACAGACTTTCAGAAGGGCAGGGGCTCAGTTGAAAAAAGGGCACTCCCCTAACATTTTTAAAAGTGAAATCCGCAATGCCATATAGGCTATATATATGTATACACACACAAAGAAAAATTTTAAAATTGTATGTGGTAAATATTCTTAAATTCCATTAAATTCAATGCAGTAGACCTAATTAAGCTTTTGTTAACCAAATTCACAATATTTAATAGCATGCAATTTCTAAATAGTTACTTTACTTATAACTTTTATAAGTATCAATCAGCAGGATAAAGGGCAGAAGGATCTACCGTAATTGTCGTCCTTGCGGAAAAATTGCATCGTTTTATAATAAATAATCTAGGTATTTTTATTCACTTTTAATGAAAATTGTATTGTTTTTAAAAATCAATTTCATATTAAAAATGAAAAGGTTATGATATGTTGTTTAATAAATCATTTATTAATTTAATGAAATTCATGCCAGTACTAAAACCCAAAATCCATCGTTTGACACACTGGTGTACTGATGGGCCTAGCCTAGTAGGCCTAAGACTAAGTAGGGGACGTGGACGTTTTTACCAACTTTACGAGTAATGTCATACAATATTTTTTGGAGTAATGTCACACTGCTTTGGATTCCAACTTACCATAATTATCAGTGAGAAATCACTAGTTAGCTTAGGTTAACGTAAAATAAACAAACAGTAAACAATACACCCACATACCCGAGAGACGCAATCAACAGTGAACAGCTGCAGTCAGTGTTACCACTAGGGACGCCCTCCCTGATTGACAAAATAATAGTAACGGTATGTTAAGTTTATTATTCTAATAAAAAAATCATAGATCAAAGTAATTCCAGTTTTGAAAATCTGTTGAAGTAGCAGTAACTAAATAAAAATATAACTAATTAATTCAAATTTATGTCGAATCAATATATTTATGAATTTTGACTAAAAGGGCACTTTTGATATGAAGAAGAAAAAGGGCAGGGGCTCAAGCACCCCAAGCCCCCCCCCCCTGTGCTCGTGCCTGCGCATCAAGCTAGGCAAGTGCCCAGGAATCGTGTAGAGTAAGTTAGTCTCTGTAATATTTATAATATTTCGAAATGTGAAATTTAATGGATCACATCATCTCAAATTCTGTTCACACAGATCAATTATCAAACAAGATAAGAAAGCGTATTTTAGCAAAAATTAACAGAATATGTAATGTTATGTTCTTCTCAGGAGCACTACTGAAATATTTGGAAAAGCCATCCTCAGCAAAGCCTGATGAGCATCATGAGCCAACAGCAGGACTATCCTCTATGCAACCTCAAACACCAGTAGAAGTAGAGCCTGATGAACCAACAAGTGGCCCATCTTCTGTTCAGTTTCAAACACCACACACAGGCATTTCTACTGAGTAACAAGAACCAAGATCTGCTCCACCGCTTGATCCGTATGACTGGCCAGTTGTCCTGTCAGATGCCTTGAAGACAGATTTGATGTCTCGAGGACCATTTCAAATCTGTCCAGATTTCACATTCCCTAAACGAGAGGACGGTAGAAGCGTTCATCACCATTACATGTACAGAACATTAATTAATGGGGAAAAAATAAAGCGAAGCTGGCTGATGTACTCTAGAAGGAATGATGCTCTTTATTGCTTCTGCTGCAAGTTGTTTTCAAGGAAGTCGTACAAACTAATTACGGATGGACTTTCAGACTGGATAAACGTTGGTTCGCTTCTGAAAGGCCATGAAAATAGTTCAGAACATGCAGATAACGTGGCAACATGGAAGGATCTGGAACTGCGGCTAAAAACTGGGAGGACCATTGACCAAACTGAAATGTCATTAATGGAGGTAGAGCGAAGACGCTGGCGAGATGTTCTCACACGTCTTGTAAGTATAATCCAATCACTGGCAGAGAGAAATCTTGCTTTCAGGGGGGTCTTTCTCTACATTGTACACTCGAGACAATGGCAACTTCTTGAAGGAGGTTGAGCTGCTTGCCAAATTTGATCCAGTGATGAAACAACACATCAGCAGAGTCGAAAGTGGCCAATATAGTCATTCAAGTTACCTAGGAAACATCATTCAAAATTAGCTCATTGGGTCCATTAGTGGGAAGATCTTGGATGCCATTGTTGCAGAAATAAAACAAGCTAAATATTACTCACTCATTTTAGACTGCACTCCAGACATAAGCCACCAAGAACAGCTGTCGATTATTATCAGAACTGTTAAAATGGGTGAAGTACCAGAAATAAAAGAATACTTCTTGGGCTTTCTTGAGGCTTCAGAAAGTACAGGCCTGGGTTTATCAGTTCTGATTCTGAAAAGACTACATGAACTGAATATTCACTTTGATGACTGCAGAGGACAGTCATATGACAACGGAGCGAACATGAAGGGCAAGAACAAAGGTGTTCAGGCAAGGTTATTAGAGAAGAACTGTCGTGCACTCTATGTTCCATGTTGGGCTCACACTCTGAATCTTGTAGTGGCTGATGCAACTAAAGCTTCTACAGATGCCATCAGCTTCTTTGGCAACGTACAAAAATTGTACAACCTTTTTACAGCAGCTACACAGAGATGGACAATCCTAAAGAAGCCCGTGAACATAACACTCAAGTCTTGGAGTGAAACCAGGTGGGAGAGCTGGCTTAAGAGCATTGAGGCTGTGCAATACCAGAGCCACAACATCAGAGAGGCCCTGTTGGAAGTCAGAAACAATGCCACAGATGCCATAGCCAGGACTGAAGCACAAGCACTTGCAGAGGAGGTAGGGTCTTATCGCTTTCAGATTTGCACAGTAGTATGGTATGACATTCTTCATGCAGTTAACCATGTGAGCAAACTTCTGCAGTCTCCTACAATGCAGTTTGATGTGGCAGTCAACCTCCTCACAAAAACAAAAGATTCACTCACCAGCTACAGAAACACAGGTTTTGTTGCAGCACAAGTCGTAGCTAGGGACATATGTGAGGAAATGAACGTGGAGGCTGTGCTAAAGGAGAAGAGGCTCAGATCCACAAAAAAGCACTTTGCTTACGAAGTTCCTGACGAACTATTTACAGAAGCCTTAAAGAGGCTGGAAGTCAAATTTTTCAATGTGGTGGTGGATTGTGCCATCGGGTCAATAAATGAGAGATTCAAAACATTAGATGATGTGAGGGACATATTTGGGGTTCTCCTAAACTTCACCACAATGAACAAGGAAGACTTGTCCTGCAAGTGTGAAAAGCTCTCTAAGATACTGAGCTCTGGAGCTGACTCTGACATTGATGGAAGAGAACTGGCACTCGAAATGAAGAACTTGCCGACTTTACCTTCACACAACATGACTGCATTGGAGCTTCTCTCCTTCATTCATCAGAAGCAACTGGAGGAACTATACCCCAATCTCTGGGTTGCACTAAGAATTGCCTGCACTCTACCTGTGACAGTAGCGTCAGCCGAGAGGAGCTTCTCTAAGATGAAGCTAATCAAGAACTACCTCAGATCATCAATGGGGCAGGATCGCCTCAGTGGCCTTGGCATCATAAGCATCAACCAGGACGTTGGCAGTGAGATTTCATATGATGATGTTATTGATGATTCCGCCCAGAAAAAATCTAGGAGGCAAAAATTTTGAAAATACAAACTGTTCTGTATAACTGTTAGCTATTGCACGATTGTATCGTAGAGTTAGTAATTGTTTGGTAGTTGATAATTGCATTATTTTTTTATACATAGTTCTGTCATTTATTCTAAATAATGTATAAGCTAATTTTCAGGAATTTCATGAGTATTTTTTCTGTTTGCCTTCTGAAAGTACATATTTGTTGTTTTGGACATAAATGTTTCATTAAAATTGTTTCATAATTGTTTTTGATTAACACAGCCATTTTTTGTATGTGTGTGCTGAGGTGATGTAGTAAGGCGTGAGTTGGTGGATGGAGGGGTGGGGCCTTAAATGAGTATACTGCTTAGGGCCCCCTAATGGCTAGAAACGGCCCTGCCTACTCTACAGATAGACTGGAGATATTAGGGGTGAGTTAATTGGGGGCCAATTCATACAGAGCATTTTTCACAGGTAGTTTTTGATAGATTTGTGAAAAGGGCTGGACTTCATAACATTAGTGAATTAAATTATATTATATTAGTGAATTAAAACTGGGTTTAAACTGGCTAATTGGAATAGAAATCTGTGTAGACAATAAATAATTTGTAATTCTATGTACAAGGGGCGGTCAGAAAATAAGTTTACACGGCGTATAATTTCGTAACTAAAGGACCTACATTGAATATGTTTGTATCAAGTGAATTCCTTAATCATTGTTGGCGACACTGCACGTCGATTCGGCTGCCATATACCGTACATTGGTTATATGAGTCAGTTGAACATGGCGGCTCGACTGGAACAGTGCCCTGTCATTTCTGCAACGATATTCCGAGTCTGTCAGTGGTCAAGAATTTCTCGAGCACATTGTCACAGGAGACGAGACATGGGTTCATCACTGTACTCTAGAAACAAAACGTGCCAGCATGGAATGGAAACACCCTTGGTCCCCGCGACCAAAGAAGTTCAAGATTGTGAGGTCCGCTGGAAAAGTGATGGTTACCGTGTTTTGGGACCACAAAGACGTTTTTCTCACAGACTTCATGCAAAAAGGCACAACAATCAATGCAGCTGCATATTGTTCAACAGTGGAACGTTTACAAGCTGCCATTAAATGTAAATGTCCTGGACTGCTCCGTAGGGCAGGGCACTGTTTCAGTCGAGCCATCATATTCAACTGACTCATATTAGTACCAATGTACGGTAGATGGCAGCCGAATCGACGTGCAGTGTCACCAACAATGATTAACGAATTCACCTGATACAAACATAATCAATGTAGGTCCTTTAATATGATGAAGTACTTTTTACGATAATTTTGATTCGATATGCACGAATTTGACTTCTGTTTTCTGTGCAAATGTATATTTTTTTAGATAATTTAATTTGCCTGTATCTCAAAAACCAGGAACTTTTTTAACATATATACTAGTGGGCCAAATGGCCCGCTTGCCCTTGTATTTGGTCCACTAGTCACATTCTATTGGCCCACTAGTCAATTTTAAGCTTTGGAGTAAAAATATTGATTCTAGCAAGGTCTCCCATGCACTTGAGAAGAAAATGGGAGCGATCAGCTGAGTGACTGACTGTGGCGGTTAGAGGGATTGTTTATGTGCGTTTAGAGGAACTGGAGGTAACGTTTTCGCTTTTTTCGATGTTTAGTGTTGGTTTTCACTTTACTGTTACTGCTTATATAGATAGTGAATACCTGTGGATACCGAAGATAAGGTAGTGATTAGTATTTTATTTAGTGATTAGTATTTTATTAGTATATTAGTATTAGTACTTGGTGTCTGCCCTTTTTAGATATATGTGCCCTTTTTTTTTAAAGTGGCCCACTAGTAAAAATTCCTTAAAAAAGTCCCTGTCAAAAACTACACATTTGCACAGAAAACAGAAGTAAAATTCGTGTCATCACTCATAACACACCAAAATTACTCTAAAAAGTACTTTCTTGTCCTAAAATCTAGAGTGGTGTTAAAACGAATATTCACCGGCCTTGGAATCATTTTTCTTTTTCCTTGTGGTTTGCATCAGTCATTCATTTTACGTGTTTAATTGTGAAATTCATCATATATATATATATATATATATATATATATATATATATATATATATATATATATATGAAATTATTCATCATATATATATATATATATATATATATATATATTATATATATATATATATATATATATATATATATATATATATATATATATATATATATTATATATATATATAATATATATATATAATTACACCAACCCGCAAGGAAAAATATATAATGCCTCGTATATTTGTCTCTGTTCCTGGTCCCTAACCTTTATGATAGGTTTAGAATCCTGGAAGTTAAAAATATGATTATGCTGTTCCCTATGCTGAACTAGGCTACTATAAGTATTACCCGATCTCAGGTCACGTTTGTGGGAATTAATCCTTCTCTGAAAGTCAATTGTCTCCCCGATGTATTTCTGAGGGCAGCCTCTACATGGGATTTCATAAACTATGTCAGAATTGTTGGAGGCTTTAGTAATAGGATGACGAATGAACGAAGACAATTTATTTGGCACAACGGAGTCCAACTTAATCTGCTTTGGCAAGAGTGAGGAAAGCCCTTTGTTAACCTCAAAGGGCACTTTCAAGAATGAAACGTTTTTATCGCGGTTCCCAATTTTGGGAGAAAAGAAAGATCTCCTAGCGGCGAAATAAGCTTTACCGATGAACAATTTGGAATAACCCAAACTTATAAATATACTTTTAATATGTGAAACTTCATCGTCAAGATAAATGGGGTCACAAATCCTGAAAGCTCTCAAAAAGAGACCGGAAATAACGCCTTTCTTAGTACAAGAGAATGATTGGAAAAAGCATGAATGTAGCTGTCTGAATGCGTAGGCTTTCTAAATACTTTGAAAGAAGGTCTTTGGTTGGGATCTCTTAAAATAAGAACATCCAAAACGAGAGAGAGCCACTATTTTCAACTTCATACGTAAACTGTATTGAAGGTACAAAACTATTAAGAACTCCCACCAGCTCATCCAGATCCACACGAGATTCCAAAATAACACACGTGTCATCAACGTAACGGAACCAATTGACCCCCGGCACCAAAGATTCCGGCAAAAAATTAACTTCAAAAAATTCCATAAAAATATTAGCTAAAATTGGAGAGAGTGAAGAGCCCATAGGTAAACCTGTCCTCTATCTAAAAAATGACCCGTTAAAAGAAAAATAGTTATGTTTCGAGCAAAGTCTAACAAGCTCCAAAATAATTCCATAATCCAACGGAATGGTCTCAGGATGATCATGAAGCCACTCTTCCAGGAACTGCAAGGTTAGACAAAGGGACTGTAGTAAACAAAGACACCACGTCAAAAACTCACCCAATTTCTTTCCCGATAGGTCTGTGCCTCGAAGTTTGTCAACAAACTCTGCAGAATTTTTAAGATGTGCTCCAGAGATTTTGCTCTATTAATGGCGAAAGGAGCTCGAGAGCCATTTAGAAACTGTTCAGTAGAACTTCCCAGATTAGAAATAATAGGGCGCAAAGGTACTGAGGGTTTATGCACCTTTGGAAGCCCATATATATAAGGAAGATGAGGCAAATAAGATTAAATCTTTGAAAAAGTTCGGGAGAATCTTTAAGGATTCTTCCCAACTCCTTATTAAAAGAAGCCTGGGAAGTCTTTAGTGGATCATTGCTGACTTTGGAATGAACGGATTCATCAGCCAACATGACATTCTTTTAGCGATATAATCACGCGTGTCCAAAATGACTACTTTATTTCCCTTATCAGACTTCACAAGCATAAGGTTTGGGTAGTTCTTCAATCTGGAAAGGGCATCCAACAAAATCTTGGGAAACCTAGAGCCCTTACCCAGAGTGAAAGATTTCATTCAAAAGAAATCCCTTCAGAGTAAATAAATTAAGATTAGAGGCTTTACAGTATTTGGCAAAGTACTCGAACGAGCTTAAAAAGCTAACCAAACACCTGGCAAAAAACTTTGTCTGGGGAATGATTTGATTTAAGGCCCTGAATGCACACACACACACACACACAATATATATATATATATTATATATATATAATATTATATATATATATATATATGTGTGTGTGTACCCTATATATATATATATATATGTATATATATATATATATATATATATATATATATATATATATAATATATATATATATATTATATATATATTAGGGTGTCTCTTATTTTCGAAGTGTTGATTTCTTTAGGTTGCGCCCCCTCAACCAGTTCCATTGGTTGAAAAAACATCACATATAAATTTTGTTTGGGATTGAACAATTTTTAGAGGTCGCCCCCGCTTATTAAAGTTCATAAAATATAGCTATTATTTATGCAATTAATATTTGAAATTACTAGCAGTTGTCAAGTATACTAAACATATGTTTTTAATTAATTAATAATCATATTTATGATGAATTCAATTAAATGAATATATTAGAGATAATTGTCAAGTTTGTAGCTGAAAATATTGCTTGATAAGACAAGATCAACCTGTTTAAACATGTTTCATCAAGAATGCTCCAGATTATGTTGCAATTGTTTATTTGTCATCATTCAGTGTTCTGCTGTCATAAGTAAAAGGTGTGTAACTGTGTATCACTATACTTCTTTTTTGCTATTATCAGATAATAAACTATGTTATTTATATTTTTCACAATTATTAATACTGATTTTGTTATTAGTGTTTGAAAAAAATTTAATAAACTATGTCAGAATTGTTGGAGGCTTTAGTAATAGGATGACGAATGAACGAAGACAATTTATTTGGCACAACGGAGTCCAACTTAATCTGCTTTGGCAAGAGTGAGGAAAGCCCTTTGTTAACCTCAAAGGGCACTTTCAAGAATGAAAACGTTTTTATCGCGGTTCCCAATTTTGGGAGAAAAGAAAGATCTCCTAGCGGCGAAATAAGCTTTACCGATGAACAATTTGGAATAACCCAAACTTATAAATATACTTTTAATATGTGAAACTTCATCGTCAAGATAAATGGGGTCACAAATCCTGAAAGCTCTCAAAAAGAGACCGGAAATAACGCCTTTCTTAGTACAAAGAGAATGATTGGAAAAAGCATGAATGTAGCTGTCTGAATGCGTAGGCTTTCTAAATACTTTGAAAGAAGGTCTTTGGTTGGGATCTCTTAAAATAAGAACATCCAAAACGAGAGAGAGCCACTATTTTCAACTTCATACGTAAACTGTATTGAAGGTACAAAACTATTAAGAACTCCCACCAGCTCATCCAGATCCACACGAGATTCCAAAATAACACACGTGTCATCAACGTAACGGAAACCAATTGACCCCCGGCACCAAAGATTCCGGCAAAAAATTAACTTCAAAAAATTCCATAAAAATATTAGCTAAAATTGGAGAGAGTGAAGAGCCCATAGGTAAACCTGTCCTCTATCTAAAAAATGACCCGTTAAAAGAAAAATAGTTATGTTTCGAGCAAAGTCTAACAAGCTCCAAAATAATTCCATAATCCAACGGAATGGTCTCAGGATGATCATGAAGCCACTCTTCCAGGAACTGCAAGGTTAGATCCAAAGGGACTGTAGTAAACAAAGACACCACGTCAAAACTCACCAATTTCTTTCCCGATAGGTCTGTGCCTCGAAGTTTGTCAACAAACTCTGCAGAATTTTTAAGATGTGCTCCAGAGATTTGCTCTATTAATGGCGAAAGGAGGCTCGAGAGCCATTTAGACAACTGTTCAGTAGAACTTCCCAGATTAGAAATAATAGGGCGCAAAGGTACTGAGGGTTTATGCACCTTGGAAGCCCATATATATAAGGAAGATGAGGCAAATAAGATTTAAATCTTTGAAAAAGTTCGGGAGAATCTTTAAGGATTCTTCCCAACTCCTTATTAAAAGAAGCCTGGGAAGTCTTTAGTGGATCATTGCTGACTTTGGAATGAACGGATTCATCAGCCAACATGACATTCTTTTTAGCGATATAATCACGCGTGTCCAAAATGACTACTTTATTTCCCTTATCAGACTTCACAAGCATAAGGTTTGGGTAGTTCTTCAATCTGGAAAGGGCATCCAACAAAATCTTGGGAAACCTAGAGCCCTTACCAGAGTGAAAGATTTCATTCAAAAGAAATCCCTTCAGAGTAAATAAATTAAGATTAGAGGCTTTACAGTATTTGGCAAAGTACTCGAACGAGCTTAAAAAGCTAACCAAACACCTGGCAAAAAACTTTGTCTGGGGAATGATTTGATTTAAGGCCCTGAATGCACACACACACAATATATATATATATATATATATATATATATATATATATATATATATATATATATATGTGTGTGTGTGTGTACCCTATATATATATATATATGTATATATATATATATAATATATATATATATATATATATATATTATATATATATATATATTAGGGTGTCTCTTATTTTCGAAGTGTTGATTCTTTAGGTTGCGCCCCCTCAACCAGTTCCATTGGTTGAAAAAACATCACATATAAATTTTGTTTGGGATTGAACAATTTTTAGAGGTCGCCCCCGCTTATTAAAGTTCATAAAATATAGCTATTATTTATGCAATTAATATTTGAAATTACTAGCAGTTGTCAAGTATACTAAACATATGTTTTTAATTAATTAATCATCATATTTATGATGAATTCAATTAAATGAATATATTAGAGATAATTGTCAAGTTTGTAGCTGAAAATATTGCTTGATAAGACAAGATCAACCTGTTTAAACATGTTTCATCAAGAATGCTCCAGATTATGTTGCAATTGTTTATTTGTCATCATTCAGTGTTCTGCTGTCATAAGTAAAAGGTGTGTAACTGTGTATCACTATACTTCTTTTTTGCTATTATCAGATAATAAACTATGTTATTTATATTTTTCACAATTATTAATACTGATTTTGTTATTAGTGTTTGAAAAAAATTTAATAAACTATGTCAGAATTGTTGGAGGCTTTAGTAATAGGATGACGAATGAACGAAGACAATTTATTTGGCACAACGGAGTCCAACTTAATCTGCTTTGGCAAGAGTGAGGAAAGCCCTTTGTTAACCTCAAAGGGCACTTTCAAGAATGAAACGTTTTTATCGCGGTTCCCAATTTTGGGAGAAAAGAAAGATCTCCTAGCGGCGAAATAAGCTTTACCGATGAACAATTTGGAATAACCCAAACTTATAAATATACTTTTAATATGTGAAACTTCATCGTCAAGATAAATGGGGTCACAAATCCTGAAAGCTCTCAAAAAGAGACCGGAAATAACGCCTTTCTTAGTACAAAGAGAATGATTGGAAAAAGCATGAATGTAGCTGTCTGAATGCGTAGGCTTTCTAAATACTTTGAAAGAAGGTCTTTGGTTGGGATCTCTTAAAATAAGAACATCCAAAACGAGAGAGAGCCACTATTTTCAACTTCATACGTAAACTGTATTGAAGGTACAAAACTACAGTGCCCGCGAAAAGTATCCGATCACCCTTGAAATTTGTATTTTTTTCATAAAAAACAATGTTTAAATGTATACTAACCTTATATTAGTATTTTGTCATCTGTCCTTTGGTTTGGATGACTTGTTCTAGACGTTTTGGCATGGATTTAATCAAGTTTTGACAAACTTCCACTGATATTTCCTTGCACCATACCTTTTTGATGGCCTCTTGTAATTTTTCGACTGAGCCAGTGTCGTGGCATTCAACCTTATTTTTTATTATTAGCCACAGATTTTCTAGCGGATTGAGATCTGGACTATTACCAGGCCAATCCAAAATATCAAATTTATTGTCAGTAATCCATTTTGTCACTATTTTGGCCCTGTGACATGGTGCACCATCATGCATGTATGTTTTTGTCCTTTGGATTGCCATTGCCATTGGAAGTTTATCCTGTAGCATTGCTAAATACCGTGCACCATTCATAGTTGTGTTCTTCGGAAGAAAATATAAGTTTCCACGCCCATAGTAACCGAAACAACCCCAAACCATCACACTTGGAGGGTGTTTCATTGTCTTTAGGGTGTATTTAGGGTCCATCCTATTTGAGCCAATAGGCCGGCGAACCTTTTTTTGGACAACTTCTGAATGTCAAAAATGTCGACTCATCGCTAAATAAAACCTTCTTCCAGTCATCAACAGTCCAATGAATGTATTTTTTACAAAATGCGACACGTTTTTTACGCATTTTTTCATTAATGAACGGTTTCTTAGCAGCATGGCGAGATGGTAATCCGAGTTCTTTTTGGAGCCGCTCCTGGATAGTTCGTTCAGAAACACCAGATAACAAATTATTCATATTAAATTTTATTTCTTTCGCAGTTATTGTTGGGTTTTTCAATACTAAACGTTTCATAAGTTTGTCTGTTCGCGAATTTGTTTTTCTCGGTCTGCCAGATCGTTTTTTAGGGACTGGCGTGGTTAGGCCACCATTGTTCTTAGCCCGTGAAACCCATAAATTAACGGTACTTTGGGATATGTTTAATTCCTTAGCTATCTGTCTCTGTGATTTCCCACATGCATGCAAAGCAACAATAGCACCTCGACAATCACTCTTAAGTTGTTTTTTAGCACACATTATATATAAATTTTATTTACACCACTTTCTGTAAAAAAAAAAAAAAATCAAGAAATTTACACAAACAGTGAAATCTGACAAATTTGAGACACAGCCACCCGCAACGAAGGTTACCAGAACACTAATTTGAGAATGCGTTGGATAGCTCTCATATCAGCGAGCAACCTCAAAGTTACCAGATGTCGCTAGAACAAATAGAAAGTGAATTACGTGTCTCTGAATATCAAGGGAAAATATTGTATTTTCTTGAGTGATCGGATACTTTTCGCGGGCACTGTATTAAGAACTCCCACCAGCTCATCCAGATCCACACGAGATTCCAAAATAACACACGTGTCATCAACGTAACGGAACCAATTGACCCCCGGCACCAAAGATTCCGGCAAAAAATTAACTTCAAAAAATTCCATAAAAATATTAGCTAAAATTGGAGAGAGTGAAGAGCCCATAGGTAAACCTGTCCTCTATCTAAAAAATGACCCGTTAAAAGAAAATAGTTATGTTTCGAGCAAAGTCTAACAAGCTCCAAAATAATTCCATAATCCAACGGAATGGTCTCAGGATGATCATGAAGCCACTCTTCCAGGAACTGCAAGGTTAGATCCAAAGGGACTGTAGTAAACAAAGACACCACGTCAAAACTCACCAATTTCTTTCCCGATAGGTCTGTGCCTCGAAGTTTGTCAACAAACTCTGCAGAATTTTTAAGATGTGCTCCAGAGATTTGCTCTATTAATGGCGAAAGGAGGCTCGAGAGCCATTTAGACAACTGTTCAGTAGAACTTCCCAGATTAGAAATAATAGGGCGCAAAGGTACTGAGGGTTTATGCACCTTTGGAAGCCCATATATATAAGGAAGATGAGGCAAATAAGATTTAAATCTTTGAAAAAGTTCGGGAGAATCTTTAAGGATTCTTCCCAACTCCTTATTAAAAGAAGCCTGGGAAGTCTTTAGTGGATCATTGCTGACTTTGGAATGAACGGATTCATCAGCCAACATGACATTCTTTTTAGCGATATAATCACGCGTGTCCAAAATGACTACTTTATTTCCCTTATCAGACTTCACAAGCATAAGGTTTGGGTAGTTCTTCAATCTGGAAAGGGCATCCAACAAAATCTTGGGAAACCTAGAGCCCTTACCCAGAGTGAAAGATTTCATTCAAAAGAAATCCCTTCAGAGTAAATAAATTAAGATTAGAGGCTTTACAGTATTTGGCAAAGTACTCGAACGAGCTTAAAAAGCTAACCAAACACCTGGCAAAAAACTTTGTCTGGGGAATGATTTGATTTAAGGCCCTGAATGCACACACACACACACACAATATATATATATATATGTTAAACACAGACCGTGCATGGAACAAGGAACTCTTCTGGGAAAATTAAATCCACTATAGTCCGAATAAGTAATGGTAAATGACAAATACCATAGTTTTTTTTCCTTTTTCATGATTTTAGCCCGACGTGGGCAACGGGCTAAAATCATGAAAAAGGAAAAAAAAAAAAGAAAAAAAACTATGGTATTTGTCATTTACCATTACTTATTCGGACTATAGTGGATTTAATTTTCCCAGAAGAGTTCCTTGTTCCATGCACGGTCTGTGTTTAACATATAATGTTCTCAGGGAACCATTCTGAGTTTGTGTATACTAAACGGACGTGTTTCGTGCCTTGAAAAGTGGACGCTCAATGTCCCGGTTGAGGTTTAAGTTTTGTTTTTTTTGGCTAAAAATACAATAGTTACCCCTTTTTCTTTGATTTATTCAACACGACGTGAATGCAACGAGTCTTTTACTTATATAGAGGTTCTGAGTGTAGGGATCTAGGTTTGCTTTAAACCCTAGATCCACGTCCCAAAGCTGGATCCTGTCTGCTTTGCAGATAGCTGGTGAGGGAGCTATATTTATGGGATCTCTTTGCGAGAGACCCGTTGCCCACGTCGGGCTAAAATCATGAAAAAGGAAAAAAAAACTATGGTATTTGTCATTTACCATTACTTATTCGGACTATAGTGGATTTAATTTTCCCAGAAGAGTTCCTTGTTCCATGCACGGTCTGTGTTTAACATATAATGTTCTCAGGGAACCATTCTGAGTTTGTGTATACTAAACGGACGTGTTTCGTGCCTTGAAAAGTGGACGCTCAATGTCCCGGTTGAGGTTTAAGTTTTGGTTTTTTTGGCTAAAAATACAATAGTTACCCCTTTTTCTTTGATTTATTCAACACGACGTGAATGCAACGAGTCTTTTACTTATATAGAGGTTCTGAGTGTAGGGATCTAGGTTTGCTTTAAACCCTAGATCCACGTCCCAAAGCTGGATCCTGTCTGCTTTGCCCACGTCGGGCTAAAATCATGAAAAAGGAAAAAAAACTATGGTATTTGTCATTTACCATTACTTATTCGGACTATAGTGGATTTAATTTTCCCAGAAGAGTTCCTTGTTCCATGCACGGTCTGTGTTTAACATATAATGTTCTCAGGGAACCATTCTGAGTTTGTGTATATATATATATATATATATATATATATATATGTGTGTACCCTATATATATATATGATATATATATATATATATATATATATATATATATATATATATATATATATATATATTAGGGTGTCTCTTATTTTCGAAGTGTTGATTTCTTTAGGTTGCGCCCCCTCAACCAGTTCCATTGGTTGAAAAAACATCACATATAAATTTTGTTTGGGATTGAACAATTTTTAGAGGTCGCCCCCGCTTATTAAAGTTCATAAAATATAGCTATTATTTATGCAATTAATATTTGAAATTACTAGCAGTTGTCAAGTATACTAAACATATGTTTTTAATTAATTAATCATCATATTTATGATGAATTCAATTAAATGAATATATTAGAGATAATTGTCAAGTTTGTAGCTGAAAATATTGCTTGATAAGACAAGATCAACCTGTTTAAACATGTTTCATCAAGAATGCTCCAGATTATGTTGCAATTGTTTATTTGTCATCATTCAGTGTTCTGCTGTCATAAGTAAAAGGTGTGTAACTGTGTATCACTATACTTCTTTTTGCTATTATCAGATAATAAACTATGTTATTTATATTTTTCACAATTATTAATACTGATTTTGTTATTAGTGTTTGAAAAAAATTTAATAAACTATGTCAGAATTGTTGGAGGCTTTAGTAATAGGATGACGAATGAACGAAGACAATTTATTTGGCACAACGGAGTCCAACTTAATCTGCTTTGGCAAGAGTGAGGAAAGCCCTTTGTTAACCTCAAAGGGCACTTTCAAGAATGAAACGTTTTTATCGCGGTTCCCAATTTTGGGAGAAAAGAAAGATCTCCTAGCGGCGAAATAAGCTTTACCGATGAACAATTTGGAATAACCCAAACTTATAAATATACTTTTAATATGTGAAACTTCATCGTCAAGATAAATGGGGTCACAAATCCTGAAAGCTCTCAAAAAGAGACCGGAAATAACGCCTTTCTTAGTACAAAGAGAATGATTGGAAAAAGCATGAATGTAGCTGTCTGAATGCGTAGGCTTTCTAAATACTTTGAAAGAAGGTCTTTGGTTGGGATCTCTTAAAATAAGAACATCCAAAACGAGAGAGAGCCACTATTTTCAACTTCATACGTAAACTGTATTGAAGGTACAAAACTATTAAGAACTCCCACCAGCTCATCCAGATCCACACGAGATTCCAAAATAACACACGTGTCATCAACGTAACGGAACCAATTGACCCCCGGCACCAAAGATTCCGGCAAAAAATTAACTTCAAAAAATTCCATAAAAATATTAGCTAAAATTGGAGAGAGTGAAGAGCCCATAGGTAAACCTGTCCTCTATCTAAAAAATGACCCGTTAAAAGAAAAATAGTTATGTTTCGAGCAAAGTCTAACAAGCTCCAAAATAATTCCATAATCCAACGGAATGGTCTCAGGATGATCATGAAGCCACTCTTCCAGGAACTGCAAGGTTAGATCCAAAGGGACTGTAGTAAACAAAGACACCACGTCAAAACTCACCAATTTCTTTCCCGATAGGTCTGTGCCTCGAAGTTTGTCAACAAACTCTGCAGAATTTTTAAGATGTGCTCCAGAGATTTGCTCTATTAATGGCGAAAGGAGGCTCGAGAGCCATTTAGACAACTGTTCAGTAGAACTTCCCAGATTAGAAATAATAGGGCGCAAAGGTACTGAGGGTTTATGCACCTTTGGAAGCCCATATATATAAGGAAGATGAGGCAAATAAGATTTAAATCTTTGAAAAAGTTCGGGAGAATCTTTAAGGATTCTTCCCAACTCCTTATTAAAAGAAGCCTGGGAAGTCTTTAGTGGATCATTGCTGACTTTGGAATGAACGGATTCATCAGCCAACATGACATTCTTTTTAGCGATATAATCACGCGTGTCCAAAATGACTACTTTATTTCCCTTATCAGACTTCACAAGCATAAGGTTTGGGTAGTTCTTCAATCTGGAAAGGGCATCCAACAAAATCTTGGGAAACCTAGAGCCCTTACCCAGAGTGAAAGATTTCATTCAAAAGAAATCCCTTCAGAGTAAATAAATTAAGATTAGAGGCTTTACAGTATTTGGCAAAGTACTCGAACGAGCTTAAAAAGCTAACCAAACACCTGGCAAAAAACTTTGTCTGGGGAATGATTTGATTTAAGGCCCTGAATGCACACACACACACACACAATATATATATATATATGTTAAACACAGACCGTGCATGGAACAAGGAACTCTTCTGGGAAATTAAATCCACTATAGTCCGAATAAGTAATGGTAAATGACAAATACCATAGTTTTTTTCCTTTTTCATGATTTTAGCCCGACGTGGGCAACGGGCTAAAATCATGAAAAAGGAAAAAAAAAAAAGAAAAAAAACTATGGTATTTGTCATTTACCATTACTTATTCGGACTATAGTGGATTTAATTTTCCCAGAAGAGTTCCTTGTTCCATGCACGGTCTGTGTTTAACATATAATGTTCTCAGGGAACCATTCTGAGTTTGTGTATACTAAACGGACGTGTTTCGTGCCTTGAAAAGTGGACGCTCAATGTCCCGGTTGAGGTTTAAGTTTTGTTTTTTTTGGCTAAAAATACAATAGTTACCCCCTTTTTCTTTGATTTATTCAACACGACGTGAATGCAACGAGTCTTTTACTTATATAGAGGTTCTGAGTGTAGGGATCTAGGTTTGCTTTAAACCCTAGATCCACGTCCCAAAGCTGGATCCTGTCTGCTTTGCAGATAGCTGGTGAGGGAAGCTATATTTATGGGATCTCTTTGCGAGAGACCCGTTGCCCACGTCGGGCTAAAATCATGAAAAAGGAAAAAAAACTATGGTATTTGTCATTTACCATTACTTATTCGGACTATAGTGGATTTAATTTTCCCAGAAGAGTTCCTTGTTCCATGCACGGTCTGTGTTTAACATATAATGTTCTCAGGGAACCATTCTGAGTTTGTGTATACTAAACGGACGTGTTTCGTGCCTTGAAAAGTGGACGCTCAATGTCCCGGTTGAGGTTTAAGTTTTGGTTTTTTTGGCTAAAAATACAATAGTTACCCCCTTTTTCTTTGATTTATTCAACACGACGTGAATGCAACGAGTCTTTTACTTATATAGAGGTTCTGAGTGTAGGGATCTAGGTTTGCTTTAAACCCTAGATCCACGTCCCAAAGCTGGATCCTGTCTGCTTTGCCCACGTCGGGCTAAAATCATGAAAAAGGAAAAAAAAACTATGGTATTTGTCATTTACCATTACTTATTCGGACTATAGTGGATTTAATTTTCCCAGAAGAGTTCCTTGTTCCATGCACGGTCTGTGTTTAACATATAATGTTCTCAGGGAACCATTCTGAGTTTGTGTATATATATATATATATATATATATATATATATGTGTGTACCCTATATATATATATATATGTATTATATATATATATATATATATATATATATATATATTAGGGTGTCTCTTATTTTCGAAGTGTTGATTTCTTTAGGTTGCGCCCCCTCAACCAGTTCCATTGGTTGAAAAAACATCACATATAAATTTTGTTTGGGATTGAACAATTTTTAGAGGTCGCCCCCGCTTATTAAAGTTCATAAAATATAGCTATTATTTATGCAATTAATATTTGAAATTACTAGCAGTTGTCAAGTATACTAAACATATGTTTTTAATTAATTAATCATCATATTTATGATGAATTCAATTAAATGAATATATTAGAGATAATTGTCAAGTTTGTAGCTGAAAATATTGCTTGATAAGACAAGATCAACCTGTTTAAACATGTTTCATCAAGAATGCTCCAGATTATGTTGCAATTGTTTATTTGTCATCATTCAGTGTTCTGCTGTCATAAGTAAAAGGTGTGTAACTGTGTATCACTATACTTCTTTTTTGCTATTATCAGATAATAAACTATGTTATTTATATTTTTCACAATTATTAATACTGATTTTGTTATTAGTGTTTGAAAAAAATTTAATGAATTTAATGAAAAAATTAGAATTTATGCTCTTATACACATATTATGAAGTTTTAAACAATGTTGCTATTTGTCACAAAGAATTTAATTTAGTTCAATGGAAATTTTACTTGACATGTGTTTCATGATCTGTGTTTCTATCAGTGGCGTGAGAATGAGAAAAGTGAGAAAGTGAGAATGAGGAGGAGGAGCCCAAAGGAGCTTGTGCTTTACCAAAATCTAAGAAAAAACGAGGCATGAAAAACATCATGACTATTCAGATGTCTGCTGCCCTGGATCGTACACAAATTTCCTCTAGAAAGGCAACATTTATCCTCGCAGAGGCAGCTAAAAGCTTTGGTTTGGACGCTTCAGATTATAACATAAACCAACATTCTATCCATCGCCTTCGAAATAAGAACCGAGCTCGTCATGCTAAAGAACTTAAGGAGCATTTCCATGGAGAATGTTCTATGACAGTCCACTGGGATGGCAAGATGATGGAGGACCTCACCTCGCACAAGCACATTGATCGTCTCCCAGTACTTGTGTCAGGACCTGGTGTTGAACAGCTGCTTCGTGTCCCCAAAATCCCAAACTCAACTGGAGAAGCACAAGCTGAAGCCGTCTTTAACTGCCTGAATGAATGGGGAATTACAGAGAGAGTAAAAGCAATTTGTTTCGATACAACAGCTTCAAACACGGGTCAATATAGTGGAGCCTGTGCTCTCATCGAAGCAAAATTGGGACATGATGTTTTGTACTTGCCTTGTATACACCATGTTTTAGATTTATTGTTGGGAGCTGCATTTGAAGCAACATTGGGATCTACATCAACTGGTCCAGAGATATTGATCTTTAAGCGTTTTCGTGACAATTGGACTTCTGTTGATCAAAGCCAGTTCCAAACAGGTGAGACAGACACGATTACTAAAGAAGCAATTATCCAGTCTAAAACTGAACTAATTCAGTTTGCTAGATCCCAGGCACCTATGCTACGGGATGACTATCAAGAACTTTTGGATCTGTCCATCATCTTTCTTGGAGGTGTCCCCAATAAAGGCATCAAGTTTCGTGCACCAGGTGCCATGCATCGAGCTCGCTGGATGTCCAAAGCGCTCTATTCTATCAAGATGTGGCTTTTTCGAAACCAGTTCAAGATGACTAAGACTGAAGAACGAAGAATTCGAGATCTTTCCCTTTTTTCTGTTCTCATCTTTATGAAGGCTTGGACAACATCCTCACTCCCTATTGAAACCCCATTTAATGACTGGCTCCTTATGAGGTCATTGATTAATTATCCTAACAAAAAGATTTCTGATGCAACTAAAAAAAGCTCTCTAACCACTTATGGTACCTGTCTGAAGAAGCAGTTGGTCTTGCTTTCTTTGATGAGCGAATTACTACAGATGTAAAGAAACGCATGGTAAAGGCATTAGAAGATGAGTCCACTGATAGACCACCCAAGCGTCCTCGGATTCCTGAATCGACCTTCTGCTCTGGTGAAGGACTACACCAACTTGTTACAAGAAATACTAGAGAATTCTTTACTAAGCTGAATTTGCCAGAAGGATTTCTGAACAAGGCACCCAGCACTTGGACATCCAACTGTGAATATTTAAGGGCCAGAGCTATTGTTGCAGCTCTATCTGTTGTAAATGATCGGGCAGAACGTGCAGTAGCTTTAGTTCAAGAGCTGAATAAGAAATTGACAGTGGGGGAAGAGCAGCTCCAGTTCCTGCTCCAAATTGTTGCAAAACACCGCCAGAGTCACCCAGTTCCATCAAAAACTGTTCTTCTCAAAAAATAACCATCAATGAGGTCGCACCTTAAAATACACCATATTGTATAATCATTGTATATTAAATAAATGTTGTATAAGGAAATGATGCTAATTAAAGTAATTAAAGTATGTAAATAGCACTGGCATTTTGAATTTATCTCTATATAATAAACTAATGGTTTTTTTTTGTAGCAATGCTTCATTGCTGATTGTATATAAAAAAAGAGCCAGGAAGGATTTTGGATAAGAGAAAAAGGATTGGGATAAAGAAAGATTGAGGACCAAAGGATGGATTATAACAACATCAAGGATAAGTTAGAAAAGGATCAATGATAAATAAGAAGGCCTATACTTATAAAAACGAATCAAACTAAAAAAAGAAGGAAGGAATTATGTGTATAATGAGCATAATCATATGTCAGGAGCTATTATGCCATGGTCACCATTTTTATTAGCCGGGGGCGACCCCTAAATATGAGCCAATTTGTGTCAAACGTTCAAGTTTTAGTTTTTATGCTAAATGGAACTATTTTAGGGGGCGCAGATAAAATAATTCAACATTTCAATTTTTGACTACCCAATAAGAGACACCCTAATATATATATATATATATATACACACATTTCAACTGCAAAGAACACGCAGTATAATTAGCGTAAAGAACGACGCTTGTATTGGAGAACATTCCGCGCAAGATGAGGAGGGAGAACGAACAAATGAAAAAATGAGGTAACCACCCGGGAATCGAACCCTGGATCTTCCGATTGCCGGTCAGATATGATAACCACTACACCAATGATGATGACTGATTTGAAATAAAAATTACATCTTGGAAGGCTTCAGTTGTATTTTATTTCCAATTTATGGGCAAAGAATTAAATTTGCACAAATTAATCGTACGTATAAAGACATATATAAACGTTCCTAAGCCAGCCAAAATTGATTTTGAGTTTTGAGTTAATAACATGTCCTGGTAACCGTGAAATATGTTAACTGAAATTCCATATGACATCAAGATTTTTTTGTGGTAATGTTGCAAAATTATCGATTTGAGAAAATTTCTTTTTCAAATATCTTTAATGAGAATTTTATAATGGGGGTCTATGCCCCCTATGCCCCCCCTTATGTACGCCACTGCTGCTAAAAAAAATTTTACGTCAGTTTTTACAATAGAAGACGTAACGAATATCCCTACGGTCATAGACATAATACCTTTTGATAATGGTAATACCTTAGATAATATTGTGGTTAGTGAAGGAAGGTAATGCACTATATTGGTAAAATGAAAATGCTTAAATCACCGGGGCCGGATTCCATATACCCCATACAACTAAAGGAATTAAAAGAAAGCATTGTTGTGCCGCTAACTAAGATTTTTAATGAGTCTACATTATTTCTGAGGGGTGCGTACCAGATGATTTCAAGTTAGCAAATGTAACACCTATTTTTAAGAAAGGCGATAAAGGTGCGGCGGGAAATTATAGGCCAATCAGTTTAACATCTGTTGTAGGTAAACTACTGGAATCAATAATTAGGGATCATATAGTCGAACACTTGGAATTGCATAACTTGATTAGAAATACGCAGCACGGTTTTAGGCGAAACAAATCTTGCTTAACTAATCTTTTAGAATTTTTTCAAAGCATGGTTGAAGTTTACGATAGTCATCGGGCGGTAAATATAGTGTATTTAAATTTTCAAAAACCATTTGACACCGTGCCGCACAAAAGACTCATTGAAAAAACTAAGGCTTATGGAATCAGAGGTGTAGTAATAAATTGGATAGAAGAGTGGTTGCGAGGTAGGAAACAGAGGGTGGTCGTTGATGGAGCGGAGTCGTCTGGGCTAATGTAGCGAGTGGCGTTCCTCAGGGTTCTGTATTGGGCCCCTTGTTTTTTCTTGTATATATTAATGATTTAGATGTCGGCCTAGTCAGTACAATTTCAAAGTTTGCGGATGACACGAAGTTGGGTGGCAGGGCAATTAATGACGAAGATATAGGTAAAATCCAGGAAGATCTGAATAAAATCGTTGATTGGTCAGTCACATGGCAAATGAGATTTAACGTCGATAAGTGCAAAATTTTACATATAGGTTCGGGTAACGGTAATTTTCCTCAGGGAAGGAGATGGCAAGCTTAGAAAAGGAAAAGGATTTAGGGGTTATAGTCACTGGTGATTTAAAAGTAGCGAAACAAACTCCAGCAGCAGTCAATAAAGTGAACAAAGTGCTAGGTTTTATAACAAGGAATTTTGAGTACAAATCGCGCGATATTATTGTTCCTCTTTATAAATAATTAGTTAGACCCCATTCGGAGTACGCGATCCAGTTTTGGAATCGGCATATGCGCAACGGTATAGACAAAATCGAAGGAGTTCAAAGACGAACAACTAAGATGATTCCGTCGCTTAGGTCGAAGTCGTACGAGGATAGGCTTAAGGTGTTAAAATTTACTAAACTCGAGAATAGGAGGCTTAGGGGTGATCTAATCCAGGTTTTTAAAATTATGAATGGGTTCGATAATGTAAATAGAGATAGCTTTTTCGAAATATCACAATATAGTAGAACTAGAAATAACTGGTGTAAGCTGACAAGTAGAAAGTTCGAGTTGCCAAAAACTTTTTTACGCGTAGAATAGTAAATAGCTGGAATAGTTTGCCGGTAGAAATAATTAGTAGCACGTCTATAAACGTTTAAAAATCGATTAAACACATATGTTGATATATTGGGTATAGTTTAAGGTAGTAAAATTAAGGCTTTTGTGGATGGGAACCCACGTAAAATTGTAGGTCCTCTCCACCACCTCGTTGAACATGCGCAATACACAATTACAAACACAATTAAGTAGAGCAGCCATGAGTGGATCCTTGGGTCTTTGTTGGTCTGAAATATTATAACATTATATAACATTATAACAAGTCCCTCCGGCCTAACTCTAATACTAATTCCTACTCAGCCCTAACTCTATTACAATTTCCTATTCAGCCCTAACTGGGGAGTAACTTGAACAAATTTAAACCATACCTAACCTACTTCACGCTATTTGGCCTAAATTGGTTTTGTTCTAGCATGTCGGTGATTGGCCATATAAGTCGCTACGAAGACTCTGAGTAGGACTTCGAAGCTTATGCCACGAGGGTGAGGTTGTTTTTCGAGGCTAATTCCATTCGTGATGCTAAGAAAGTACCTACTTTCCTAACTATAATAGGCCCTAAAACGTTTGGCTTAGTTACGGACCTAGTTGCTCCTAAAGCACCGGAAATTTGCACCTACAGTGAGTTGATACAGGCCTTAACTAATCACTACAAACCACGAGTGGTCCTCCTCTATGAACGTTTTAAATTTTATTCTAGGCATCAGAGTGCTACTGAAAGTATTACAGAGTTTGTTGCGGGTATAAAAAGCCTATGATCGTACTTGACTTGTAACTTTGGGAACAGATTATACGAAATGCTAAGAGATAGGTTTGTAATGGGTCTCAAAGAGGAGTCTACCCAGAGAGCCCTATTAGCTATACAGGACCTAACTTTTAGTGTCAGGCTGTAGAAGTAGCTGCGGCTAGAGAAGCAGCTGCTAAAGATGTTAGAGCTTTTGACAGTCACAATAGTAAGGCCCAATACGTAAAGAGCTTTGAATCTTCTAGACCTGGCAGACCTAATGAGACTACTAGACAAACTAATAAAAGTATGCTGCGAATGCTACTAAACCTACTAATTCTAACGCTAAGCAGGAGGAAAAGCCTCCCAAATCATGTACTGGGTGTGGAAAACACTATTGGAAAAGGGACTGTCCTTTTAAAGAAGCAGTTTGCCGAAACAGTAATAAAATAGGCCACATAGCTAAAGTTTGTTTTTCAAAGAAAAAAAAAGGGTGAAAATTCTAATTATAACATTTCTAGTAGTAACCCTCCACATAGAAATACTTCGAACATTGGAGTGGAGTACGTATATCATGAGCAGCAAAGTGATGATAATACGGGACCATATATTGTAGATGTAGGCCTAAATGAAATTACAATTACAGTTCCTCTAGAACTAGATACAGGTGCTGTCCGAACTGTCATGTCTAAAACAGTTTTTGACAACACTTTCAAAAATACACCTGAACTACAAGAATCTAAAACAATACTCAAAAAATATGGTAACATACAAATACCTATATGTGGAGAAGCATACCTCACAATTACACTCAACAAGAAAACTTTATCTCGTCCCTTAACTCTTTTAGTGGTGGATGAACAAGGGCCTACTCTACTAGGCCGTGATTGATTGAATTGATGCCTTGAAATTGCCTATTCACAAAATTTTGTCAAAGGGTCGGACAGATGTGCATACACTTGCATATCCATCTGACAAAAGACTGACATAGATTCATTATTAACGGAGTTTTCTTCTCTTTTTGGGCCTGAAGTAGGCAAACTAAAATACCATCAGGTCTGTATAGAGGTAGACCCTAATGTAACTCCAAAATTTTGTAAAGCTCTTCAAATTGCACATGCATTGCGGGAGAAGGTACATTTAGAAATTGATAGACTGCTCAAAGATAAAATTATCGAACCAGTCACACACGCTAAGTGGGCTGCCCCGGTAGTTCCTCTACTAAAACCTGACAAGTCAGTACGTTTATGTGGGGATTATCGTTTAACATCAAATAGAGCAGTTCTTCTAGATTGCTACCCTATACCCAAACCTGATGAATTATTTAGCTTTCTTGCTGGGGGTAAATATTTTGCAAAACTAGATATGTCACAAGCCTATGCTCAACTAATTTTAGACGAAATTCTAAAGGGCTAACTATCAAATACGCACTGAGGACTATATAGGTACAATAGGCTATGCTATGGAATAGCATCGGCTCCGGGTATTTTTCAGAGAACACTGGACCAAGTTCTAGGTCACATTCCGGGTGTACTTTGTTTTCTAGTGTTGGTTTACGTCGTCGTCGTTGGCCTAGGCAAGCTACGGCTTGGGACCGTAGCGCATCTATCCGGTATAGGTTAACCTGGATGATGTAGCCATGAGCACTGCCGCTAGTTAAGTGCCAACCAGTGATTATCTCACTAGCCGTATTGAGTCCGTTAGGCGAAACTACGACAGTACCAAAGGTGGAAAATATAACCTTTGGTTTTCTATTATTTATTTGCAAAATGGACATGGCATTAGATTAAAATAAATATTTGAATATAAATGATTAACTGACAATTGTGATATATAATTAATTATGTTTACATACAATAAAATAATATAGTATACATAAAATTAGTATTAATGTGGTTCACAATTGAATTATAATGGGGTAACTAATTTAAAATGAATTTATACTATTCCGAAATTCAAGACTGTAAAATTAACATTTATCTTGAAACTAAAATAAGAGTATTCACTACACACTCCCCACCAGAGAGGAAGTTCAAAGAGTTCCGAACGACACAGATTTCCGCTGAACCTTTTTGGTAGCTACTTGTACCTCACTTAAGGTTGATTCCAAAAACGCAGGCTTAAGACGATCGATAGAAACCTTGTCGACCTTGGAACCGCGCTGGATGAGAAATGATTTGCGCGTACGTCGGAGAACTTCATAGGGCCCGTCATATGGACATTGGAGAGGCCGTTTTGGGAGAGGTACACGAACGAAAACGTGGGTGCAAGACTGGAGGGCTGGGGAAATAAAGATGTTCTGTTGGCTAGTCAATCGAGGGGGAACAGGCTGAAGGGACTGCATGTGAGAGGAAAGTGTTTGAGCGAATTCCGTAGGATCGCATGACTTATCCCCTGCAGTGAAGTAGCCACCTGGTAGCCGCAGTGTTGTTCCATAGACTAGTTCAGCCGCTGTAGTCTTCAGATCACTCTTAAATGCAGAGCGAATACCAAGTAACACGAGTGGAAGCTTATCCATCCAATGGAGTCTTCGTGACACATAAGGGATGACTTCAGCTGGCGATGGAAGCGTTCGACGAGGCCGTTAGCTTGCGGATGATACGCACAGGTATGCGCATGTACTGTACCCAACAAGCTGGTAAACTTCTTCCAAAGCGAAGACTCAAATTGGCGACCTTGGTCTGTGATGACTTTTGTCGGCAATCCAAATCTTGATACCCATCCATGAAGAAAGGCTCTTGCAACAGTTTCCGCTTGGATATCAGGAAGTGGGATGGCTTCAGGCCATCTGGAAAAGCGGTCGAGACAGGTGAGCAGATAACGTTGGCCTTGAATCACTGGAAGAGGGCCAACAATGTCTACATGAATTACCTCAAATCGCTGGGATGGGGGCGGAAATGCGTCAAAGGGGGACCTGGTGTGCCTTTGGACTTTGGCACGCTGGCAGGCAAGGCACGTTTTGGTCCAATGTTTGACATCCTTCCGCATCGAGGGCCAAACAAAGCGAGAGGCAACCAGGTGTTGCGAAGCACGGATACCAGGATGGGAGGGCTTATGAAGATCCGTGAAGACTGCTTTTCTGTGACATGGAGGGACATAAGGGCGAATAGCAGCTGTTGATACGTCGCAATAGAGGGGCACAGACAATCCTGGCATACTCATTTTCTTGAGGGAAAGTGAGTGAGTGGAGTCTTCTCTGAGCAGGTCTTGTAGTTCCGTATCCTTATCTTGATCCTGTGCAATAGCATTCCACAGTGTAGAGGTGAGGGTAACAGAAGTAATCTCTATTCTTGAAAGTGCATCCGCTGGAGTGTTCAAGACACCTTTGATGTGGCGGATATCTGTGGTAAATTGCGAGATATAATCGAGTTGCCTGATGACTCTGGGAGAGTGGTTACAGCTGTTTTTATTGAAGACAGTGACCAAAGGTTTGTGGTCGGTAAAAACACAAAACTCTCGGCCTTCAAGGAAATGTTGAAAATGCTTCACGTTTAAGTAAATAGCAAGAAGTTCACGTCCGAAAGCACTATAACGCGTTTGGGCTGGCTGCAGCTTTTTCGAGTAAAACGCGATGGGTGCTTGTTGACCGTTAATGGTTTGTTCCAACACCCCACCGATCGCAACATCTGAGGCATCGACCGTCAGAGTTAGGGGGGCATCACTGATAGGAAATGACAGAGACAATGCACTATTGATAGCATTTTTGGCATTGTCGAACGCCTGTAAACTATCGCTACACCATACCAATTTCGTTACCTTGCGTGTGTGTGTGATCATAGCGTGTAGAGGAGCAAGAACACTGGCACAGTTTTTAATGAACTTGTGGTAATAATTTACCAAACCTAGAAACCGACGTAACTCACGCTGATTACTTGGCATAGGGTAATTTTTTATCACTTCACACTTGTCCTGAAGGGGGGTAATTCCGTGCTGCGAAATCGTGTGACCAAGAAATTCCAAGGTTGGCTGTGCAAACACACACTTAGATGCATTAATAGTAACACCGTATTGTTCTAAGCGTTGAAAGAGGAGTGAAAGATGTTCCTTATGTTCCTCTTCCGTTGAGCTGGCCACAAGCAAATCATCGATGTAGGCATAAACAAAGTCTAAGCCTCTGGTGACCTCATCTATAAACCTCTGAAAGGTTTGCGCAGCATTCCGTAGCCCGAACGGCATCTTCACAAATTCGAATAACCCAAATGGTGTACAAACTGCAGTCTTGGGAATATCCGAAGGCTCTACGGGAATGTGGTGGAAAGCCTTAACGAGATCTATTTTACTGAAGATAGATTTGCCGTGGAGAAGAGAAGTAAAGTCTTGGACATTTGTACCGGATATCGGTCCGGGATGGTTGTCGAATTCAAAAACCGGTAATCCCCACATGGTCTCCAGTCTCCTGACTTCTTCTGGACCAGGTGTAGGGGAGAGGACCAACTGCTTTTGGAAGGTCTTATTATCCCAAGATCCAGCATAAGCTGGAATTCCGATTTGGCAGCTTTCAGTTTGTCCGGGGCAAGACGTCTGGGTTTTGCAAACACAGGGGACCTTTTGTTGTAATGTGATGGGTAATGGTGTGCTTAATGGTATCACCCATCTGCATTGGTTGAAGAATTCCTGGATATCGCTGGAAAAGGCACTGGTACATGGAATTAGGGGGAACGAGGGAAAGTGCAGAGTTCGAGGCGTCCGGAAGGGCAACCTGTTTGGCAAGAACAGAAAGCAGTGTGGCCTGGTCGCATAAGCGTCGCTTGTCAAGATCCACCAGGAGTTTGAAATGCTGGAGGAAGTCAGCGCCGATTATGGGATGCCGCACTTGAGCACAGATGAAAATCCACTTGAAGGATCGGTGAAGGCCCAAGTTTAGTTCACGCGACTGAGTACCGTACGTGGGTATGCGTGAACCGTTAGCAGCGTATAGAGGCGGAGATTCCGAGTGCGTATGACCAGATTTTTGAGGGAATACACTGACTGACGCTCCGGTATCAACCAAGAAATTGACACCAGAGTTCCTGTCCTTTATGAATAACAGGTTGGCAGTGCGAGTACTAGACGCCATTAGGACTCGCTGCTGGGGTTTTCCGACGAAAAATTGCAAGGGGAGATGCACTTTCTAGCCTTCTTTCCAAATTTGGCGTGGTAGAAGCAGATCTTCCCGGAACTCGAACGATGCCTCTTCGTAAATCTTGACCGAGAATGGCTTCTTTGCCGTTGATTTTGTAGCAGAGAACAAACGTGGTTGAGTTGTTGACTTAACTCTTCCACTTTCAACTCCAGTTCCGATTGTGTGTTCACGTTGTTGACCGGAGCTGTGTCAATCTCCACTACTTTGTCGGCAGTTTCTGCTAGTTTATCAACTGGAGTAGCAGGATCCATAGTGGCCAAGACACGCTGAGCTGATGGAGGAAGTTTCTGCAAGAACAACTGTCTAAAGATGTCCTTATCGAAGGTTTGTGCGCGTTCGCCTAGAGCGCACTGCATAGCCCTCAGCATTTGAGTGGGCTTACGGTCTCCAAGTTCTTCTTTTGAGATTAACTGATGTAGTTTCTCACGCTCGGAGACAGTGGTGCGGCGCAGGATGGCAGACTTCAGATCGTTGTACGGGTCCTCACTCGTGGAAGGAGATACGATGACGTCACGGACTTCAGAGATGATGCTCGCTGGTAGAGAGGACAAAACATGATCGTATTTCGTCCTGCTAGTGGTGATCCTTCCCAAGTTGAATTGTGATTCCACTTGGTGGAACCAAATAAATGGATCACCCGGCCAGAAGACGGGGAGCTTTACGCTCAAGTGGGAGATGGCACCAGCGTCGTCAGGCATCTTCTCCTATGCTTGCTAACGTACAAGCAAGACGACAAGTTCCCAACGAAGGAGTGGAGGTTGAGACGAGCGCAGGCACAGAGCGCACGGGCAGGGGTGAGGGGCAGAGGGCACGAGCGACATTACAGTCTGGTCCTAGTCGCTCGGGTGGGGGTGATGGGCAGAGGGCACGAGCGACGTTACAGTCTGGTCCTAGTCGCTCGGGTGAAGGGGGTGATGGGCACGAACGACATTACAGTCTAGTCCTAGTCGTTCGGGTAAAAGGGGTAATCCAGCTCCGGGGTCACCAATTGTTGGTTTACGTCGTCGTCGTTGGCCTAGGCAAGCTACGGCTTGGGACCGTAGCGCATCTATCCGGTATAGGTTAACCTGGATGATGTAGCCATGAGCACTGCCGCTAGTTAAGTGCCAACCAGTGATTATCTCACTAGCCGTATTGAGTCCGTTAGGCGAAACTACGACAGTACCAAAGGTGGAAAATATAACCTTTGGTTTTCTATTATTTATTTGCAAAATGGACATGGCATTAGATTAAAATAAATATTTGAATATAAATGATTAACTGACAATTGTGATATATAATTAATTATGTTTACATACAATAAAATAATATAGTATACATAAAATTAGTATTAATGTGGTTCACAATTGAATTATAATGGGGTAACTAATTTAAAATGAATTTATACTATTCCGAAATTCAAGACTGTAAAATTAACATTTATCTTGAAACTAAAATAAGAGTATTCACTACACTAGATCAGTGTTTCCCAACCGGGGGCCATATGGCTCCCTGGGGGCCATGGCACATTTGAAGGGGGCCACAGGAAAATGTTATTTTGTAAAATAGAGTTAAATCTGCATATTACCTACTGAAAATAATGCTTATGGGGGCCACGGGAAAAAATAAGGTTCCTAAGGGGGGCCATAAGCCAAAACCGGTTGGGAACCACTGTTCTAGATGATGTCCTCATTTCAGGTTCATCTAAAAAAGAACACAACTAGATTAACAACAGCTCTAAAAAGGTTCCTTGATGCCGGACTTAAGCTAAAAAAAAGAAGTATTCTTGGGTCACTAATGAGGTTTCATATTTGGGGTTCCGCATAGATGCCTCAGGTATTCATCCAACGGCGGATAAACTAGAAGTAGTAAAAAATGCACCACCTCCACAAAACATCACGCAGTTACAAGCTTATTTAAGTCTCAAACTTTTATAGGAAATTTTTGCCTAATGCATCGATTTTTCTTGAACCCCTATATACGTTTTCACGATCTGGAGAACACTGGAGATGGGAGAAAACCCAAAGGGAAGCATTTGAGGCTTACAAAGGACGTACTACTAAAGTCCACTCTCCGAGTGCATTATGATCCTAAACTTCCTCTCGTAGTTTCAGCAGATGGCAGTTCTTATGGAATTGGGGCAATGTTATCGCAGCACATTGATAGTCCTATCTGTTTTGCTTCTAGGAACACTAACTGAGACTGAAAGGCGATATACACAACTTAAACGTGAAGCCTTAGCCTTAGTATTTGCAGTAAAGAAATTTCATTTCTATCTATGGGGTTATGAATTCAAACTAATTACTGACCATAAGCCTCTTTTAGGTTTATTTTCCCCTAAAAATATTCCGATTATGACCTCAGGTAGAATTCAACGATGGGCACTGATTCTACAAGCCTATAAATTTGACTTAGTACATAGGTCAGGCAAACTTCTAGGTACGGCTGATGTTCTGAGTAGGTTGCCTTTAGAAAATCCAAATGAATGCGTACCTATACCTACAGAATGGGTTCACTTGGTGGAGTTTTTGGACTCCACTCCAGTAACTGCAGTACAGATAGAGCAGTGGACAAAATCAGACATTATTCTGTCTAGGGTCATCCATTACTGCTCAGTTGGTTGGCCTACTAAGGTTGAGAGTGAATTACAGCCTTTTTATCACCGTCAGTCTGGACTCTCGATCCAAAATGGCTGTCTCGTATGGGGCCACAGAGTGATAATTCCGAATGAAGGCAGGTCGAATTTAGTGAATGAACTTCATGCTGAACACATGGGTGCAACGAAAATGAAAGAGCTGGCGAGAGCTTATTTCTGGTTGCCCGGTTTAGATAGAGAACTCGAATCATTGGTTCGTTCCTGTCAAAACTGCCTAGAAACCAGAGATCTACCAAAGAAAAGTCAACTTCATCCTTGGGAATGGCCTACTATACCTTGGCAGAGGCTCCATGTTGACTATGCAGGTCCTATAAATAATACCTATTTCCTACTCATTGTGGACGCCTACGCTAAGTGGGTGGAAATTTTTCCAACCACTTCCACGACTTCGGGTGTTACTATTCGCTTACTCCGTTCGTGTTTCGCTCGATGGAGTTTACCCATAGTTCTGGTTTTCGACAATGGTACTTGTTTTACCATTGAGGAATTTCGTTCTTTTGTCCACTCAAATGGCATTAGACACGTCCGGTCTAGTTTTTCACCCGTCTACTAACGGCCTCGCGGAAACATGGTCCGTACTTTCAAGTTGGCCTTGCGTCATTCTCATGGGGAGGAAGTGCAAGTGGTGTTGTATAAATTTTTGTTTAAATATCGACTAACACCTCACACAACTACGGGGATGTCTCCTTCTAAACTCTTGATTGGCCGGGGAATTCGTTCAGTTTTCGATCTGTTACGTCCAAACGAAACGCTACAACAACGGGTTTTACGCATCAGGAAAAACAGAAGTTGTATCACGACACTAAGAAAAGGAGAGTTATAGAAGCGCAACCTAATGATCCAGTTATGATTCGCAACTATGGGGCTGGACCAAAGTGGGTTCCTGCAGTGGTGCAGGAGAGAACGGGTCCTGTTTCCTTCAAGTGCCAACTAGAAGATGTTCGTTCTATTAAACGCCATCAGGACCAGATATGGGAACGTGAATTGCAGGATGACCAGAGTTTTCCGGAAGAGAGAACCGATCCTCTGGCAAATGGTTTAATTCGCACACCTATGCAGGTTGCACCTATTCCTACTACATCAACTCCGCTCCGCAGGTCGTCTAGGGTCACTCACCCCCCTGACAGACTCAACTTGTAGGGGAGGAGTGAGGTAACGTGTGTGTGTATATATATATATATATATATATATATATATATATATATATATATATATATATATATATATAGTCTAAAAGTCACTAAAAGAAAGTTGAATGGCAACACAAAAATTAACAGCGGGACGCGGCCTGTTCGTTTATTGGGCTGACCTAAACAGCATGTATTTTTATATCGGCAGCAATCGTTGATTCTAAGTTTAATTTGGTGATACTTCGAAAGTGACAAATGTGAAAGGAGTTTAAGTTGTCTAATTATTATGTCAGTTAGGGGTAATGTCTATAGCTTCTAAATTAGAGTGTAGGAAATAAGTGGGTCGACGATGGGATGCTGGCACAAAAGGGTAGGCCCTAAAGAAGATCTAAATCAAAACACCTGTAAGTACCTTTTATGTCTATTTGATAACCTAATAACTAACGTGATCTAACACCCCCAGACGTTATTACATAGGGGCATGTGGTCAGAACTAGCATAGGAGTACAAACTGCCATATTTGCATCAGGTGTGCAAATACAATGATCCAATCATGAGGTGGTGTGCCAACTATCACTAACATAAGTCAAGCTATCACCAGGAAGACGAAACATGGATGAAAGGGTCGTTATTATCTTCACAGAAGGCTTTTAAGTAGTTGCTAAACAAAGAATTATCATTAAGCACATTAGCATTAAAGTTACCAATAATAGCTACACATGTCGTATCCAACTCATCAATAATAGTGCTGACCTTCCCCAATTTAATGAGGTAATATTCATTATCAACTGCCTGAAAAAGCATATAGATACGAGGGGCGGTCAGAAAATAAGTTTACACGGCGTATAATTTCGTAATTAAAAAACTAACCTAACTAACCTAACCTTACCTTACCTTATTGGGAGGGTCCTGGGCACGTGCTCTTAAATCTAGAGATGGAAAAATTGCACTTCCTTTTATTTTTGGGGTTTACTTTAACGCACCTAAAAATATTCGGGTCTTTTCCGTTTGGGGGCTAGCAGCGAATTTTAATGAAAATCGGTATACTAATGTAGTTTTGGTCACTGATTTCAAAAATAACTATTTTTTTGGAGAAATGAAAAACAAACATGTTAGAGCACTTTAAATAATTAATATGTGTTTTAGCTAGCTTAAACTAGTTACAGAGGATTGTGTTAAATTTAGCGAGACTCACAAACTGCTACTATTTATGAAAAAGTGCTCTAATTGTGGGAAAGTGTGTTCCTTTGATAAAAATACCTAGTTCTTTCGTTGCCAAAAGCGTCGGTCAAACGGTAAAAAATGCCACTTTACGAAGAATACGTTTTTTGAAGGATCCCGGCAGATCTGTAAAAGTAGCAGAAATAAAATCAAGAATTAATGCCCAGTTAGGTCAATTGAATGCCCGGTTAGGTCAACTGTACGCCCTTGACGATTGGTTAGGTTGTCATGATATTTTCGTTAAAAACACATTAATTATTTAAAGTGCTCTAACATGTTTGTTTTTAATTTCTCCAAAAAAAAGAAAGTTATTTTTGAAATCAGTGACCAAAACTACAGTACATTAGTATACCGATTTTCACTAAAATTCGCTGCTAGCCTCCAAACGGAAAAGATCCAAATAGTCTGATCTTCCCTGAAAATACAGTCACTATTGCACTTTGGACATTTTAAGGATGTAGGAATTACACCATGATCAGAAAAAAGTTTCAAAGCTTCGCTATCGTCTAAGCCAACGCGAATGATGGCTTCTTCAAAATCTAAGCTACACGAATTGTTCCTCACAATACCTGTGACAGTTTCAAGTGCAGAAAGATCTTTTTCAAAACTTAAACTAATAAAAAACTATCTTCGAAATACTATGAGTGAAGAAAGATTGAGCGGACTCTCAATTATATCAATTGAAAACAGGAAAGCTAGAAGTATTAACTTGGATTAATTAATTAATGAATTTGCTGAAAGAAAGGCAAGAAAAGCCAATTTCTGATGTAATTGTAAGTAAACTTTTATTTTGCAGTATCCTTTTTAGTTTTTAAAGTTCAATAGTAATACTTTGCATAATACTTTGCCTTCTATGACCCATGCAACCCTTGGTCTTAAGATTAAGAGTCTAAGAGAAGTTGATAATTATCAATAGTACTATTATACGTTAGCAACAGCCTTGAGGTGAATTAGAATAGATAGAAAACACAAATTGATTGGAGCCAATTTTAAGGGCCACCTTGAGTGGATCGAAAGGTTTTTGTGGTTCATATGTATAAACTAAACTAAAATTTAAATTTTGTGGGGCCCATAAATAATTTTTGCAACGGGCCCGTGACACTCTTGCTCCGCCACTGCAACGTATTCCTTTTGGGGGTACTTCACCTAAAATTTGGATTGTCAACTCAGCGCATTCCCGATAATCACCACGTTTGAATGCATTCTCAGTCAGAAAATCGGTTAATGCATCTAAGACTTCTTGCCGTTTAGACCTTAGCTTTCTGTCCTTGATTTTCAGTGTTCTGAAATCTTTCCTCCCGGAACTCTAAAAATTTCATAATCTGGTGAAGTGCTTCCTCCAAATATTTCTACAAACACACTGTTGAGTATCCGCTCATATAGGTGATGCCGACAAGCAAGCCACAATACTTTCCTACATAGATATTCTTCAAGTCTCTTACAGGCTCCAGTATGGCGCCCTGAGTTGGAGCTTGTAGTGTCAAAAACAAACCCAATAACATGGCGCTCTAAGTTCCACTTTTTGATCATATCAAAAGTTTCAGTAGCCTGCGACTCGCCACTAATATTTGGGATTTCAGGAACAGCCAACAGCTTGCCCTCTTTGGCATTTGGGGCACCCGATACCAGCACGGCAAGTCTTTCCGATTTGCCTCCTGCTTTATCTGTTATCAACTTACTGTCCCAGTGGATGACCGAGAAAGGTGGGGCAATAAAATCCTCTTTTATTTGTCTTGATGCTTGATCTCGAACCATCTCTGCTACACGCTTGGCAGAACTTTTAGATAAGGCCAGCTTGCTTAGATCCATTCCACAAGCAGAGGCCACTGCGGCCGTCATTGCTGTCCTCTGTCCCAAAGAGATGTTAAGGCGATCTTCCGTGGAGGATACGTTTTCGGAACGAAAATTTTTCTGTCTTTTGGGTGTGTTTTTAGGAACGGTGAATTCGTCATCGTGTTGTCACTGCTGGACGTCGATGAAGAAGAATTGGCTTTCGATGGCGTTTCAAGTGCTTGGAATTTCTGCAGTGTCCTTTCTTTTTCTTCTCTTTCAAATTTTTTGTAGCTTTCCTTTCGTGTTATGTTTTTCACTACTTTTTTCTCGTAACTTTTGTCAACATTTCCCAAACAATATCTTCTCTCTGTCCTTTGATCTTCGAGAAATGTTATGTCTATCATTTTTTGATTTTCGTCTTTAACCTTGTCTTTTTTTAATCTTATCTAAGGCGTCACTGGCCGCGATATCAAATAATTTCTCTAACTTCCTTAGAAAGTCTTTTTGTTTTTGCTCAAAATTAGGTTTACCTCTGTTACGAGCTAGTGAAGAACACTCTTTTATAAAATCTTTGAGTTTGGCTTTAAGCAGAGGATTCTTTATTACATTTTTGGTAGGAATGCTTGCCATATCACAGACGACCTTCACTTTCCTCAAAGCAATCGCAATCACTTCATCCTGAGAAGCATTTTGGTATTTTCCTCTAGTTAAATAAATAAAATACTTCAACACATCACCATTGGATAGCAACACACTGCCTTTACCAGTTTTTATGTCAGTCAAAAGTTTTCCAATAATAAGATCACTGGAATCATCACTGACATTTACTTCACTTCGCCTTAACGAATAAGCATTATTATCCATAGTCTGAAAAGAAGTACAATAAAAGATCTGAAAAGAAATACAAAAACATTAATAATTAAAATGCATTCATAACATTAATAACTACTAATAACAATTAATATTAATTAGCACAATAACATTAATAACTAAAGAACTTTAAATTCTGAATCAATTAACACAAGAATCACTCGAATCGGTTAATAAATAAAGATTTTATGGCCAAATACATATAAAAAAGCGGTCTGATGTCGTTACAGGCTGGGGTCAAAATTTCAATGCCCCCGATCCGGGGTCAAATATTTTCAGAATGGGTTAAAACTTCATATTCGTCAATAAAGTAGCAGGGATCACCACATGAGAATATTGCACCTCAAAATTTCAAACTTTTATTAAAAGTGGCACACTCTAATGTACAGTTGCCCGCATATGTAATGTTCCTCGCCTCACAGGCGACTCCGTACATGTGGCAACACCGCAGTGATAGTCAAGGTACCCCAGTTGGGGAAAGGCGGGGTGGAGGGGGCCAACCGAGTCCAACAACATACAACACAGACATGTACATCTAAAGAACAATTGAATATACATTCATTGACATACAGGTAATTATGATATATTGTAATGTCTGTGTTCATAAAGATAAACAGTTAATATGATCGTATACAACGTTGAACTCCATGTAGTTTACAGTCTTATACAGTAATAAGGTTCCATTATGATTACTGCAAGTCTATATGAACAGCTACCACAATACAACTTTTTATATGCTAGTGAATTTGAACCAAAAATAGACATGACACAACCAATTACAATTACATTACATTAGTTTATAATATTTAGAGATTAACTAGTTGAGAAAATGTAAATTTATGGACAACTTAACTTATTATGCTTTGCTTATTTTTGTGACTGTAAAATATTTTTTTATAATTACACTGAAATGAGTATAAATTATCATAGTGTTTTATGGGGTTAAATTTTCTGTAAATATAGATTTTGTTTTGTAATTTAAATTTTGAAATTTCAAATACTGTAATCAGCAAGAGAATCAGCCCAAAAAATGGCTGATTCTTTACTGGTAAATATACTATTCAATTTGATGTAATATGTTTTATAGATTTAATGATTCAAACATGTTGTTTATACCCTCATGCAATCGCAAGTTTCTTTAAAAATATTATTTTATTTGTTAAACTTTATTTAATACAAAAAATGTCTCATCTTCTAATTTTTTTTTCAGATAAGATATTATTATGACTCCAAATAAAGAAATTTCATACAAGAATAGGTTGAAAATTATTGTTCTCCATAATGAAGGCAACACTCAAAGACAGCTGCTAAAGCTGGAGTATTATTATCTACTGTTCCCAAAACACTTTCTCACCACTCACAAACTGGGGATGTGATGTGAAGAACAAAACAGGTTGAGGATGGAAGCGAAAAACATCTAAAAAGGGTGATGAATATATGATAATGATGAACAAGCGTAATAGACAGAAGACTGGTGGGTGGGGAAGGGGAATGAGGGAGTGTGGAGGTTGGTTGTGTAATGTCTATTTTTGGTTCAAATTCACTAGTATATAAAAAGTTGTATTGTGGTAGCTGTTCATATAGACTTGCAGTAATCATAATGGAACTGTTCCATTATGACTAGAGAATATGCTATACCCAAAAGTGTACGCAAACAACCGGCAAACTAACTCTCTCATTACCACTGCGGTAGGCGTGTACAATTATTTTACTATATTCCATTATCTTACTGTATTTGTATCTGCTTGTTTATTTGCTCATCTATGCATTTCATTTTACTTGCCTAATTCATTTACTGTACCATACAGTACTTTCATTATTTCATTTATTACCCCTCGTCTGCATGAAAATCGATTTTTTTATTTCGAGTTGTGATTCTGAAGCAGTTCGCTGCGCTGAATTAAAAAACGCTACCAGTTTTTTTCTATCACCCACAGTTTTAAAGTTATTAGCAAAACAATTTTGGGGCGTTTTGTAATTTTTTACCTTTTTTATCTTTAATTAATTTCGTTTTTTCATATTTTTCAGATAGATAATTCTAACATTACGTCTTTAAAATTTTAATAATGGCTTCTAGAGGATGTACCCATAGTTCAGACATATTTTGTTATATTTGTGGTCGGTATGTTGTTGTAAAACAAAGAACAAATGTAACGACCTTCATTAAGAGAGCTTATCATGCTTATTTTGGAATTAAATTAGGAGATCAAGACAAAAGTTGGGCTCCACACAAGGTTTGTCTTACGTGTGTTGCGGCACTAAGGAATTGGAGCAAAGGTAAAAAGAAAAGTTTGCCATTTGGGATCCCTATGGTATGGCGCGAGCCTAGAAACCATACCGACGACTGCTACTTCTGTTCTTGCAATGTTAAAGGTTATAATGCAAAGAATAAAGAGAGCCTTCAATACCCAAGTCTTCCATCTGCAATAAGGCCGGTACCCCATGGTCCAGAAGTTCCTATTCCCCGCCCACCTGAGAGTCTGGATCAATACAATTCAGATTCTGATTCAGCTCCAAATCCAGACAATGATGATGTTTATGAACAGCCAACAGCTGACCGAGATCCTCCTAAACCATTAACCCAAGCCGAACTAAATGACTTAGTCAGGGATTTGACTCTGCCTAAGGACTCTGCAGAACTTTTGGGGTCTAGATTGCAGGAGAACAATTTATTGGCATCCGACACATACTTCGCTTGGTACAGAAATCGTGAGAAAGACTTCGTGCCTTTTTTCGAAGAAGATGGTCCCTTGGTATTTTGCAAGGACATCACAGGATTAGTGTGCAAGCTAGGCATCGAATACCAAACCAGTGACCAGTGGCGGATTTAAGGTGCGCGGGGCCCTAGGCCGGTTGGAGTGCGGGGCCCCAAACTACGCAAAGCTAGCTTAATTAACTGAAATGAAGATTTACACCCCCATCCCCCAGTGGTGACCTTACGGGGCCCTCAAATCAATGGGCGAGCGAAGCGTTAAAATAAATTTACTTTTTAAACAATATTCAATTTATTGATAATTAATTAGCCAAATGACCATTTCATAGTTGAACATTACACATTTGTTTTTTTGAAGCTTAACAATAAAAAATAACTATAATAATACACCATTAACAAAAATAACTTATAATACACCATTAACAAAAAATACTATAATAATACACCATTAACTAAAGAGAATACCACTTGACTGACATGCAAATGATGCAATGAGTGGGTTTTGTTTATTGCAGGCAATTTGTACGGTACACTTAACTATTTCTCAGTCAAAAAAGATTTTTTTCTAGCCTTCTTACTTGCAAACTGTTTGATGACATCAGTAAAATCAAGCACCCTTAATTTCTCATGCTCAATGCTCAACAGGGTGAGTGAAGACAAACGGTCCTGCCCCATGGTGTTTCTTAGATAATTCTTGACTAGTTTCATCTTGGAGAATGATCGCTCCCCAGTGCAGTTTGTGACAAACATGCAGAGATAGAGTCGTAATACAATTTCAACATTAGCAAATGTTTCTACCATGTCATGTCTGTGAATTATCTCATACATTTCTAGTTCAGGACTTTTTGCAGCCTTTGCACCACCTGATGAAGGAGCACTTTCAGGTGAATCTCTTGGAATGGATTTCATAAGGTGTGCAAACTGCAAAAGCTCCGACTCCAATCCAGCCTCCAAGTCCTTAGGATATGAAGACACAAGCTTTTCAGCAGATGCTTTAAGCTCAGTTTCGTTTTGTTTGAGATTTCTGATAAAAACCCAAATTTCTCTCGAAGGTCGCTGTAAGCAGCAATGCGTTGTTGTAGGGCAGCACAGAGCTTGTCAATGATGGGCAAGAATGCAGTCACTCTAAACTTGTCTCTCCCTGTCAGCATAACATCCTCCGCGGAGTCTAGTTCATCGTGGTGACGCTTGCGCTTCCTAATACGCTGCGTGTCGGCGTAGCCCTGTTCAAAAATCAACTTTTTCTTATTTTCATAGGTTTCTGTACTTTTTCCCATGCTTTTTGACCTGAAAAGGCCGAAAATCACAACCATTTTGACCTACGTTGTTGGGAAGCATTGCCGCATGGAGCTTTAAGTTTTCTGCCTTGAAATCGGCCAAAAGCACCAGTTCCGGGGTCCCTTGAATCATGTTTTGCACTATAACCTTTTATCTAAACAAGATAGAGCAACAAAATAGGCACCAAATTAAAGTGTTTTTAATCCTCTTTCTAACTTATACAATTATGATAGTCTTGGAACAAGAAATGGCACATTGGTACATACAAAGATTTCAGAAATATCACAAAATTCGTTTTCTCACACTCAAGGCAGACAAGGTGCCTTATTCATGACACAAATTTGAGATTAACATTTTGTCACAAGTCTAATCGATCAAGAAGTGAAAGCATTACATGATGATTAATTTCATAATGACATTTACACAGTCAGTTGTTGAGTTTGTTTCTTGAAGCTGTCAAAGCGGCGTCTGTTGAACTCCACAGCTTGAAGGAGAGTCCCTTTGCTTGGCATCTGTTGTTATGACATTTGCAAAGTCGCTCATCTCATCTTGACACCACGTTCAGCAATGTCATTCACCGCTTTCAGATTCTTAACATAGTCCAACGCTTTTCTGTAGTCCTCATTCTGTGGCCAAGACGTGACAGGTTCCAGAAGCCACTAGGATCCAATGTTCAGTGTGTCCAGCAGGAAATGTGATTCTGGGCCAATGAGATCAACCAGGGTGGTCTTAGCTGTGACTCTCTGGAATAGAGGCTTTCCTGTTCTGAAGCTGTCTGGCTTCTCAGTGGCATGTAACTGGGCAGCAATGTCGTGCTTCAATGTGTCACTCAATCTACTGCTGAACAGGGCAAATGGCACGACTTCCTGCGTCAGGTACCATTTGTGGTTTTCCATCTTATTAAGTACTGCATCAGCAAGCTCTGGGTCAGTTTTCTTGTACTTCAACATGTCCTGGATTAGACTTAGATCATTCACGGGAGCATCTGCAGCAGACATTGACATCATCCATACAGGAGTGTAGAACAGCGCAAGGAAGGTGTTGAGTCTTTCCAGCTTTGATACAGTGTCTTCGTCGTACTCAAGTTGATCTGCAAACATCAGCATTTTCATGGAGTACAGGTTTCTGGCCATCCATCTGGCCTGATGAATGGCGCCTGGTCGACTCCATGAATACCTCGAGGAGGCGTTCCTCCAAGAACAATGACTGTCAGTTCAGCCATTTCCCTGTAGTCGGCTCTTGGAAGCCTTTCTGCTGTTAGAATGTGTCGGAGTATTTCTTCACTGTTCTTCTTCTTTTCCTTCAGCCATTTGCTGTTGATAGCCAGCATCTTTGGGTTTTCCTTGGACAAGTCCGTCCAAACATCCTTCAGATGCTCAAACCAGGGATTATCTGGCCCCTTCACCTTCCCAAACAGCTTCTCCCAAACTGCTCCTACTAGGATTTCCAGGATGATGTCGACAGGCCAGATAAAACACCTTTTTGTTCAGCATTTTCTCTAGCAGTTTGGCAGCTCCTCTGTGAACTCCACTGTTACTGGATGTAGTGTCAAAAACAAGGGCAGTAACATTATCCGTAAGTTCCCATGTCTCCAGTAAATCCATTGAAGCCTCAGCCTGAGCTGTGCCAGAAGAATTGTCGATGACAGGTACTCCCAATAACTTTCCTTCAGTGTATGAAGGTGGACCAGACACTAGCAGAGCTAAAGTCTCTGAGGTACTTCCAGGTTCACTGCCCAAGACATCTTTGAGCAACTTTCCATCCCAGTGTAAGGCAGCGTACTGTGGGGGTTTTCACAAAACTTGGACATGTGACTCTGGCTGATATTATACCTGGACAGCATTCTGTTGCGACGTGTTGTTGAGGTTGAGATGACGAAGTTATCCAGATCAGCCCCTCCAGCTTTCAAGGTGGCAGAAACCATGGCAGTAACTTGATTGTCTGATAAACCAAGACGATCAACTGTATTGCAGATGACATCACATTCCATGACCTTCCTTGGAAACGTCAAAGTCACACTAGTCACAGTGTCTTGATGGTGAGAACATCCAGGACGAGGCTGATGGTAATCCATGTCCTCTGTGTTAGCGTCGTTGTCAGTTGAGTCACCCCAGGTAATGTCATCCACATGAACAACTGCCTCTTGTTCTGCTGCAGCTGTAAAATAGTACAACATGTTAAGACAGTAATTGTTAAGTACATGCTAAATATCGCAATGGAGTAAAACTTAAAACTTTTTGTAACGTTCAAAGTAATTAGTTTTATCTTGTTCTTGTCTATGCTGCAGTCTTTCATTCCTCGCTGCTTGCTGCAGGGATCTTGTCTCAAAAATCTTGTCATGACCAGACATATGACCTTTCCTCTCAGTCTTTTGGTCTTCGTAGAACCTGATATCCTCATCTTTCTTCTCTCTGGATAACAGTCTGTTGTTCTGTATTTCCTGGATTGCATCTGGAGCTCCTATATCGAACAGGCCGTCTAAATCCAGCACAAATGCTCCTCTTTTTCCTCCAGGGTTACTTGCTCTTCCTTTGCTTTTCACCAGAGCACGATGTTTCTCATGTAGTTTCATGAAGAGCTTCATTGCGTTGTACTTGGTCATTGTCTTGATCCTAGCCATCTGCCAGAATGGGATGATAGATTCAACTGTTTCATATGCAAGGTCTTGAACATGGGCCTCCCTGCATTTTTCCGGTAAATTCTGAAGATTAAGGAAATACTGGAACGCCTGTCTGTTGGTGGGAAGCTGGGAACCACTGATAAAAGCTGAAGGGTATCCAACCAGGAAAGTTTCAGTGAGAGATCTGGTAGATGGCCCAGTTGACACGTGCCTGTGGACAGTACGTGGAGGTTCTGAGATATCAACTGTGCGCCCACGGAGCTCCCTCAGCTCCTTGCTTAATGCCATTGTGAAGTTGTAACTTGTAGATGGTTTTCTAGATTCTGATTGAGTTTCTGTTGTTTCCTGAAAAATGATAGATAATTATTATTATATTATTATTATTATTTATTAATTTTATGCTCTTTCATTTGATACCTAATTTGTTGCTCTATCTTGTTTAGATCAAAAGTTAAAGTGCAAAACATAATTCAAGGGACCCCGGAATTGGCGCTTTGGCCGATTTCAAGGCAGAAAATTTAAAGCTCCATGCGGCAATGCTTCCCAACATCCTAGGTCAAAATAGTTGTGATTTTCGGCTTTTCCAGGTCAAAAAGCATGGGAAAATGTACAGAAACCTATGAAAATAAGAAAAAGTTGATTTTTGAACAGGCCTAGTGTCGGCGTAGTATGCATCATTACTCGTCACATCACAGGGATCACACTTAGCCATAGCTTTTGCTTCAAAGTCATCGAACTGGGATCTCAGGTCTTTAGCAAATTGTAAAAGAGACTCTAGCAGTGTGACAGCTGTGTTGAGGGAGAGCCCAGATTTTTGCAGCTGGATACTGCTACTCTGAAACCTTTCCAATACTGTATCCCAAACTTCAAGAAGAATCACTGTTTCAAGTTTTTTCAAACCTTTGAGAAGACCACTTGCTTCAGCTCTTGTTTCAGCTGGCTGATTCTGATCTGAGAATAACTCTTCCAGAACAATGATGTTTTCTTTGTGTGCTCTACTGAGAGCAGCTACAGCATCTGCTCGTGCTGACCAACGAGTGTCTGAAAGTATTTTATCAACTTTCAACTTCTTATCTTTATTAGTCTCTAGTACCTCACGGTGTCTCCTCCAACGATAAGTAGATGCAACAAGAAAGGAGTACATATTTTGTACCAGAGCAAACAATGACACTGCAGCAGGACAGCTTTCTGCAGCACACTTAGCCACCAAGTTTAAGGAATGAGCCATACATGGTATGTATTCAGCTTCACTACACTCATTCTTGATTATCTGTTGGGTCCCCAGATATTTACCAGACATGTTGCTGGCATTGTCATAGGACTGTCCTCGGCAGTCGATAACTGGAATGTTCTTCTCTTTAAGAAAATCAAGAACAGTTGTAGCAATATCTCTGCCAGTGTGGCTTAGCATGGGAATAAACTGCAAAAACCTTTCAACTGGACCTGTAGTAGGCAGTACATAGCGGATTGTAAAAGTAAGTTGATCCATGTGTGAAATATCAGGTGTGGAGTCAACAGAAATTGAGAAGTACTTTGCTGTTTTTACTTCATCTGTTATTGAGGACATAACCTTTTCTGCCATTATTCCAATGACTTCCTCAGAAATGACATGGGACAAGTAGGAAGTATGACCACTACCTTTGTTTGCGTGTTTCTTGATATGTGCTGCCAAGAAACTGTCGTATGTGCTCAGCAGCTCTAGAATCCCAAGATAGTTTCCATTGTGTACTGATCCAATTACTTCATCTTTACCTCGAATGGCTAGCCCGCGTTCGCAAAGTAGCTTTAAAACATCTACACACCTCCTCAATACTGCTTGCCAGTACTCGCATTCACTTTCATATTGTTGTACTAGATTAGAGTCAATACGGGCACCCGCAGTCTTTCGATATATCATTTCGACCATACTTTTCCTGTGCTGATCTGACCTACTGTGAGATTCTATGACATACCTAGCGTTCTTCCAACCATTGAAGCCAGTTGTGAATGAGCTTTCCACCTTTGACATAAGCTTGCAAGCAAAACAATACACTTTACCAGTTGCTTTAGAGTAACAGAGCCATTTAAGATTAATTTCTTGGCCAGATAATGAATGAGTTCGAGTGAATAATGTCTTTGTACAATGACGGGTTCTGTTTAGCTCTTTCACAGCTGACTCTTTGAAGTCACCATCACAGTGTCGACATTCTGCGCTTCCCTTTTTCAACCAATAGTCACACACATTTTCAGTAATTATTTTAGGCCATAATCCAAGATCCGTTTCAAATCCTTGTTCAGTACCGGTATTCATAACTTTCACTTCCTCTTGTGTCTCCTCACTGTCACTGTGTTCAGGTTCAATTGCGCTAACTACACTAGGTTCAGTACTAGTTGTGGCTTCTCCAGTTGTTTCAGGCGTAATTGGTGTCTCTACTGATTCAGATTCAGTTTGACCGGATTCAGTTTGAGTTTGTGATTTTGCAGATTCAGATACTGTTGGATATGTCAACCATTGAGTTATTTTTGGTAGTTTTTTTACTCTTTGGTTTACGTCTGCCTTTTCTTGTCGTTTAACAGAGCCAGCTTTATACTTCCTCCCTTGATCACGATCACGACTTGTTGATTTCTCCATTGTGCCTCAGTGCAGCCTCACTGCCTTATCCTGAAACATAAAAACATAAAAAACAAACTATTTACACTTGACCCTCGGTTTAGTATTAATTAACAGTTTAATTAATTAATTAAATACAGACACTAAACAGTTGTTCGGGTGAAAAAGTCGCTTTATGGGAAAAGTCGCCAGCCCCCACCAGTGGCGACTTTTTCCTTAAATATGTATAAAATGTATTTATTATGAAATCTAAGCTAAACTGACCTAACCTAGCCTAAGTACGTTTCATATAAAAAAATTAATTACATTAATTTAACATTTTTCAACTTATTTATGTTATTATAAAGCTGACTAAAACTCCCCCATCCCCATTTATTGACTGGCGACTTTTTCGAGATACGACTTTTACCATTACTTACCACTAAACACACTCACATGTGCACTCCACAGCGGCCTGAATAGAACTAAACTCCCGCCAGCAAAGAGAGTGATACCATAATTATCACTAATCATTAATCAATTGTATTATTTATAGTGGAATCCAACATTATAATTATATGTGAGGGCGCGGGGCCCTCACAGGCGCGGGGCCGTAGGCCATGGCCTACTCGCCCCCCCCCCTAAATCCGCCACTGCCAGTGACTGGAGGTTGTTTATAGATTCCTCTAAAACCAGTCTAAAAGGAGTGTTACTGCACAACGGTAACAAATATGCATCAATCCCAGTGGCCCATTCTACTCATTTAAAAGAGACCTATGATAACATGAAACTGCTTCTGGAAAAAATTCAGTATCAAAATCACAGATGGATATTGTGTGGGGATCTCAAAGACCTTTGCATGTTACTTGGGCAGCAATCAGGATACACTAAGATGCCATGTTTCATCTGCGAATGGGATAGTCGAGCACGTGACCAGCACTGGAAGAGGAAAACTTGGCCTCCTAGAGAGAATCTTACCCCAGGATCAAAGAACATTTTACATGAACATCTAGTTGAACCAAATAAAATCCTCCTACCACCCTTGCACATTAAGTTAGGCTTGATGAAGCAGTATGTCAAAGCATTGAATAGAGAAGGTGAGTGTTTCAAGTACATTTGTTCAAAATATCCAAAGATTAGCTACGAGAAAATAAAGGAAGGTGTTTTTATAGGTCCTCAGATTAGAAAGTTATTGACAGACGATCATTTCCTGAACACAATGACCAATAAAGAAAAAGAAGCATGGCTTGGTCTCAAAGATGTTGAAAACTTCTTGGGAAACTACAAAAGCCAAAATTATGAAAGACTGGTGGAAAATATGCTTAAAAGGTTTTGCGCCTTAGGCTGCAACATGAGCCTGAAAGGTCACTTCTTATTTTCGCATCTTGACCGTTTTCCCGAAAATCTCGGAGATGTCAGTGAGGAGCAAGGGGAACGATTTCACCAGGACATCAAAACCATGGAAAGAAGATATCAAGGAAGATGGCATACAAATATGATGGCGGATTACTGCTGGTGTCTGCAACGAGATCAGCCTAACGCACAGCATAAGAAAACATCAAAGAAGCACCGGTTTAGTCGTCATTAGTCAGATCTACCTTCGTAGTCTTAAGTCTTTGGAATAAGTCCTGAAATGTTTGCAAGTAAAGAAGGTAAATATATTTTGTTTCTTTCAGTTATTTTTTTATTCTTTCATAAACAAGCAATATGCTTGTCCAAGAGCTAGGAGCTATTTAATTCTGCTTTAATTAGATTTTACTCTATCACCTAAAGATTTCGTGCTACAAGGGGTGTTGTAATACCTCATCTGTCCCCAAATGTTAACCACCCATTGATGGGAGGGGAGAGAGTATTTTGCTGGGAACGGGACTGGTTGTTATATAATTTACCCTACATTATTATGTAAGCGTTACTGTAGTCTATAACAACAAAATTTATGGTTTAGCATGTGCAATCCAATGTTGGTCTCGATAAGATGGTTCACATTTGGGGATAAATGGGGGATTTATGACACACCCTGTAGTAAGAAAACCATACGTGATAGGGAAAAACTAACTATATTTTTGAGATCAGCGCACTCAAATTATATGGAATCACCAACTAGTTTGTAAAAATCGATCGACAAGTTTTCAAATGTGTACTGGTGTTATTGGCTTAATTGCTTATTCTGTGTTCACCTCTGTATATCTCATTAACCTACCTGAATTAGTGTATTTACTTAACAATTAGACTGTATAACCAGTGGCTTATTAAGGAGAGGCCAGGGGGGCCAGGACCCAGGCCCAGCTGTTTTAGGGGGCCGATGTTTATAATGATATCAATGATAAATTTGGAATGCTCAACAATATCTCTCAACTAACTTCAGAGGACGCATCAAAACCAACAAAAAATCTGGCTAGTCCATTACCCAAATGATTTTGAGGACAGCTTCCCATTTGAGTTTCAGCATTTTGTACTGTTTGTCAAACGAAACGCTTTAGCTGACACTCGCCCATTAGGAGTACTACAGGAAATTCACAAATTGAGGGCTGTTTTCCCAAATGCTTTCATTGCTTAATGCTTATCGCATTTATTTGTGTTTGATGATGTCAAATGCAACTGCGGAGCGCTCTTTTTCTCATTTGAGCATAATTAAAAATGTTAAACGTCAAATGCTAACCTAAAAGAAATTGCAAAGTCTGTCATTGTTATGTATAGAAAAGAATATTTTGCAGAATTTAAATACTGAGCTTGTGATTGGAAAATTTAGTGATATAAAGCAGCTCAAAAAACTTTTGTATACTGGTGGTGGATGATTTTGTGACCAACTTTGGTAAATTAGTAGTGGATTTTGTAGTTGTGTAATTAATTGGTTTGGTGTAATTGTAGCAGCTTGGTATTTATGTAAAACTTACATTATTTGATTTAGAAATAAATGGTTTTATTAATTTACATGACTCGAAGATTTGTCTTGTTGAGGAACCCCATGAATATTTTGGCCCCAAGGCCCAAAAATCCTTAATAAGGCACTGTGTCTAACTATTTCTTATTACTATTAATCAGTCATCTTTAACATAGTATAAATACCGTATAGAATTGTTAATCATATAAATACCGTTATAAAATTGTTAATCACTGTGAGCAAATAATTTATTTATTTTCCTAATTAATCACAAAACAACAAAGTAATTTCTCTCTCCTTATTAAATATTGTTTGTTTGGGCTGTAGGCCCAAGCTGGTGACCCCTAATTATTAATTTCAATTTAATTCATAAATTATAATAAGCCTGCTTTCTTGGCCACATCAAATTGGTGAGCCGTAGCTGCTAAATATATTACACTTACTAAAATTGTCCAAAGGAAAGCAGCAGCAATTATTTTGATAGGATGCTTCACTCTAATTTTGTATTGTCTCTTCTTTATGTTTCAGGTCTCCTTCTTTTTTCACTTTCTTTACCTTTAAGGTTTGGAGGCCTCATAGTTTGGGGGGCGATCGCCTTCCCCCTAAATCCGCCCCTGGTACAGTGTGAATTTACTATGGTTGGAGACTCTATCATTAGGAATCAGGGCAATGAAGTTTGCAATAAGGGAAGGAAAATTCGTAGAAGAATATTTATTTCGGGAGGTAATATTTCTAAAGTCAATGAGGTAGTGAAGAAATTGCCTGAAAACTGAGGTAAAATTATAATTCCTGTAGGTATAAATGATTTTACAAGCAAGGATAAAAACGTTAGATTTAAGTTGAACAGATATTCAGTAGTTAAACTTAGGTACAGAGAATTGATAGACACTTTAAAAAATAGGGAGATCAAGTGTTATACAGTGGGCATTTTACCATGGGTTGGGAATAGGCCAACCCTTGATAAGGTCACTGTCAATGTGGTGAGATAACACTGCTCCATTTTCATAAGAACTGCTATCTGCTGAAACTACGAGAGGAAGTTTAGGATCGTAATGCACTAGGAGAGTGGACTGGGATTTAGAAAGGTAATTTTAGATTAACAGAGGACATAAAGCATCAGGGTATATGTAAAGTTAATACAGTTAGGGTCTTAAATAAAGATTATTTCAGGAATAGGCGTATCACCTATCCGGCTTGTAATAACGTGGGGTGTTAGACCCCTTTAGGTATTAAGTTAGCAATTAGACATAAAAGGTACTTACGGGTGCTTTGCTTTAGATCTCCTTTGGGGGCCTATCATTTGTTCTTTCGGTGCCCATTTACGCCAGCGTAATAGCGTGGGGTTAGTGACCCCGCTAATTTACTAGTTTCTAAACAACAACAAAGGCACTCACCGGTGCGTTGAATTATATTCTTTAGGGCCTACCATAGATTTCCTACGTCCCACAAAGCAGTTTACCTAAACTCTCTAACTTTACTAATTTAGAAACTATAGACATTACCCCTAACTGATATAACACGAGGGTAATTCAATAAGTATCCGCACTTTTTATTTTCACAATTTTATTTTCACATCTGATAGATTATAAACACATCACTTCTTAACATAGTCCCCCTGTTTCTCAATACACTTAGTCCAGCGATCTACAAGCTTCCTAATGCCATCACAAAAGAATGTTTTTGGCTGTGTGCGTAGCTAGTCATGCACTGCCTCCTTCAGGTCATCATCGCCTTGGAATCGCTGACCTCTCAAAGCGTCTTTTAGTGGTCCAAACAGGTAAAAATCCGAAGGTGAATGAAGGTGAAAACTTTTGGAGCGCATTATCGCTGGAGATGAAACCTGGATCTATCACTGTGAACTCGAAAGCAAACGACAGAACATGCAATGGAAGCATCCAACATCTTCCGTTGCAAGGAAGTTCAAAGCGCAGCCGTCAGCAGGTAAAGTTATGCTAACACTATTTTGGGATACACGAGGCCCAATCCTTGAACATTATCTAGAGCGTGGAACTACAGTAACAAGTGCATCGTATTCTGACATGCTTTTGAATGAGTTAAAGCAAGCAATTCGCACAAAACGGAGAGGGAGATTGTCGGAAGGTGTTATTCTGTTACACGACAATGCGCGCCCTCATACCGCTGCACGGACTAGAAAATGCCTTCAAGAACTTAAATTTGAAGTTCTCGACCATCCAGCCTACAGTCCAGACCTGGCACCTTCGGATTTTTACCTGTTTGGACCACTAAAAGACGCTTTGAGAGGTCAGCGATTCCAAGGCGATGATGACCTGAAGGAGGCGGTGCATGACTGGCTACGCACACAGCCAAAAACATTTTTTTAAAAACATTCTTTTGTGATGGCATTAGGAAGCTTGTAGATCGCTGGACTAAGTGCATTGAGAAACAGGGAGACTATGTTGAGAAGTGATGTGTTTATAATCTATCAGATGTGAAAATAAAATTGTGAAAATAAGAAGTGCGGATACTTATTTAATTACCCTCGTATATTGACAACTTTCTACTCCATTTGTCACCTTAGAAATATCACCAAATTAAACTTAGCACCAACGATTTAGCCAGATACAAAAATATATGCGGTTTAGTTCAGACCAATAAACGAATAGACCGCGTTCCGCTATTTATCTTTTTGTGTTGCCATCCAGCTTTCTTTTAGTGACTTTTCCTTTTCGTGACTTTTAGACTATATATATATATATATTATAAACTTTTGGGGACCTCTTTGAAGGAAAGTTCATTTAATGTTAGGCTTAAATATGCGAACAAAAAATTAGACATATTTATATATAGTAGTTACCGAATTGATCTAAAGAAAAAGATACAAATTTAAAATTTACCTTAAATAATTGTGAAGCATTATTTGAATTGAAATTCTGCTCTCCTAGTTTTCCTGCAAAATTCTTCGATGACCAAATTGTAAAAGTACTCTCGATTCTCCATAAGCTTCTTGAGGAAATTTTTTTCAATTGAAATTAAGGCAAGATTAGATAGCTTTTCTTCACTTTGGGAACTCCGTAAATAACTTTTAATTCTTTTAAGCGCAGAAAATGATCGCTCAACACTTGCTGTCGATATTGGTATAGTTAGAATCAAATTCGTCAATTTATATATTTCCTTAAGACCTTTGTGCATTTCGCTTTCCAGTAGATATTTTAGGAGCTCAGCAACATTCTTTTTGGCAAAAGATTTGTGCGAATATAAAACACACAATTCAGAACGGAGACGAGGAAACTCAAAAAATGAATTGTAGCTTCTTTTCAAAGATTCAAAAGCTCTCTCTGGGAAAGTAACATCATAGAACTCAAATTTTTTTCAATCTAAAAGCTCAATGAATTCCAATTTTTCCATTGAACTGAAACGCTCTTTCATTTGAAGAAGTATATTATCGAATATTTCATGAAATAGTTGACTATACTTCTCTTGTGGAGAAAGACTCTGTTTCCTTTAACATACAGGTTCACCACATCTTTCTGTTATCAAGTCCCACATATCTGCAAATTTTGTATCCCTTATTTGTTTGATTTTTTTCATAGTGCTTTCAACGGTGATTGAGCTATACACAATATCCATAGATTTTGTTTGCAGCACATTAAATAGATATTCAGTAAAAGGAAAAATTGAAGAAAATACTTCTAATAAAAAATTAAAATCGAAAGTATCGAAACCAGCAAGCAATCCGCGTGCACTATTTTTTGTTTTTTCATCAAATTTCTTTGGGTTTTCAAGAATGCTTTTTAAAAGATCTATTATATCTTCTTTATTTTCCTTAACTCTTTCAACTAGACGAGATGAATAGTTCCACGCGTTGGAGCCAGTTTAGGGAAACGCTTTCCAACAACTTTGTCAAGCATTGAAGTTCGCTTAGTTGAACTGCTGAAAAATGATGACAAACTTCCTAATACTGAAAAAAATTATTACATTCGGAAATTTCAGCGACAGCTTGGGATAAAACAAGGTTAAGTTTATGGGCGTAGCAGTGAAGAAAAATAGCCTCTGGTACAGTTTCTCTAATCTTTGTTTGTACTCCATTAAGATCGCTCCCCATAACAGCAGCACCGTCGTAGGTTTGAGCAACTAATTTTTTCAAACAGCCCAGTTCACCTAGTTGCCTTATAGATAAATCAGAAATCGCTCCTGCACTTCTATCATTGCTGACGTCATTGAATTTTATAAATCGTTCACAAATCTCTCCATGTTTATTAACATAACGAACAACAGTAGAGAGTTGAGAAAAACAGCTGACATCAGATGTTTCATCTAATAAAATCGCCACATACATGCAGTCGATAAGCTCACGTTTTATTTGTTCTAACATAACTGCACTAATAGATTGAATTATGTCATTCTGAATAGCAGATGATGTTCCCTTAAAAACAGTCGCAGTTTTTAAATGATTTTGAAGCTTTTCATCGAATTCTCCCATACAAAATACCAATTCAATATAGTTACCCCTATTGTCAGCGTTTTCTTCTTCATTGTGACCGCGAAATGCTAATTCTTGCATACCTAAAAAACATGTTATCCTAATCAAACGTTTCAAAATTTCTCGATTCTTATTAACTTCTTCGTTATGTCTGGAAATGGCAACTGATTTCTGCTTGTCGAGTATTAAATCAATTCTTTCTGACTTTCCAAATGTTTTAAGATCAACAAATGCATTTATGTGAGCAAGAGATTTTTCATGGCGAGAAATTGCAGTATGTAAATTGTTTAAATCGTCGTATCCACGACTAACAGAATTCCACACAGAGTTATCTCTTGAAAATAGGAAACACGACCAACAGTACAATTTGTTATTTGAAATATTTCCACATAACCAGGGAACATCATCATACAGCTTAGGATTAAATTTCCTAGTGAAGCCTTTATTTTCTTTGCTTAAATTCAAATGTGGAATCGGTCTGTCATTATTCAATATGCGCTTTTTCTCATCAAAAGAGAGTGAGTAAAATCTTCTAGTCTTCAATTGATTAAACACATCGTCAGTCATTATGGGCACTACAATGCTATAATTTATTTAACTGATTATCCAAAATAATTAAAGCACAAAAGGGAACACCGAACACAAGTGGATGCTTGCGGCGGTGGTACTGGAAAGAAGCCTTGTCAGAATTGCCAGATGTTACTTTTTGGTGAATGCACCTATAAAACTGAATGCATGCCGTATTATTTTCATTAATTAAAAAAAATCAGAACAAAGCTTTTTAATTATTTTTAGTAAAATATTAAGTAAATTTTCTAAGCATATTTTAAAACATTGCCTTTTGAATTTAGCTATGAGGCTCAAAAAAAAAATCTTATGGATAGTGAGAAGTCTCCTTAAAAAATTGCCCAAGGCAAGGCGGTGTAAACAAAATCATGTCTTATTTCACTAGACAATTAAGAACATTTTTCTGTACCCAGACTGAATTAGTGAATGCTTTAGCTACAAGTATTTCGATCTGTGTACAGAAAAATGTTCTTAATTGTCTAATGAAATAAGACATAATTTTGTTTACACCGCCCAATAGCCAGTACATGCGTGATTGAAGCCTTAGACTATTTTTAGTTTCTGAAAATTATTTTTGTCAATTATAATCCTTACTTAGATCTGAAAAGAGAACATATTTAACACATGCATTGCATGCGTTGCATTCATTAAGAAATCGCCACTGATATATATATATATATATATATATATATATATATATATTATACATACATACAGTGTATATATATATATATATATATATATATATATATATATATATATATATATATATATACACGTCACCTCACTCCTCCCCTCCAAGTTTAGTTTGTGAGGGGGGTGAGAGACCCTAGACGACCTGCAGAGCGGGGTTGATGCAGTAGGAATAGGTGCAACCTGCATAGGCGGGCGAATTGAGCCATTTTCCAGAGAATCGGTTCTCTCTTCCGGAAGACTCTGGTCATCCTGCAATTCACGTTCCCATATCTGGTCATAATGGCGTTTAATAGAACGACCATCTTCTAGTTGGCACCTCAAGGAAACAGGGCCCGTTCTCTCCTGCACAGTTGCAGGAACCCATTTTGGTCCAGCCCCATAGTTGTGAATCATAACTGGATCATTAGGTTGCGCTTCTATAACTCTCCCTTTTTTAAGTGTCGTGGCACAACTTCTGTTTTTCCTGATGGCGTAAAACTCGTTGTTGTAACGTTTCGTTTGGACGTAACAGATCGAAAACTGAACGAATTCCCCGGCCAATCATAAGTTTAGAGGGAGACCCCCCTGTCGTTGTGTGAGGTGTTAGTCGATATTTAAACAAAATTTATCCAACACCACTTGCATTTCCTCCCCACGAGAATGACGCAAGGCCAACTTCAAAGTACGGACCATGTTTTCCGCGAGGCCGTTAGTAGACGGGTGAAAAACACTAGACCGGATGTCTAATGCCATTTTGGTGGACAAAAGAACGAAATTCCTCACTGATAAAACAAGTACCATTGTCGGAAACCAGAACTACGGGTAAACCCCATCGAACAGAACACGAACGAAGTAAGCGAATAGTAACACCCGAAGTCGTGGAAGTGGTTGGAAAAATTTCCACCCACTTAGAGTAGGCGTCCACAATGACTAGGAAATAGATATTATTTATAGGACCTGCATAGTCAACATGGATCCTATGCTGAGGTATAGTAAGCCATTCCCACGGATGAAGTGGATTTTTCCTTGGGAGATCTCTCTTCTCTAAGCAGTTTTGACAGGAACGAACCAATGATTCGAGTTCTCCATCTAAACCGGGCCACCAGAAATAAGCTCTCGTCAGCTCTTTCATTTTTGTTGCACCCATGTGTTCAGCGTGAAGTTCCTTCACTAAATTCGACCTGCCTTCATTCGGATTTATCACTCTGTGGCTCCATAAGAGATAGCCATTTTGGATCGAGAGTCCAGACTGACGGTGATAAAAAGGCTGTAATTCACTCTCAACCTTAGTAGGCCGACCAACTGAGCAGTAATGGATGACCCTAGACAGAATAGGGTCTGATTTTGTCCACTGCTCTATTTGTACTGCAGATACTGGAGTGGATTCCAAAAACTCCACCAAGTGAACCTATTCTGTAGGTATAGGTACACATTCATTTGGATTTTCTAAAGGCAACCTACTTAGAGCATCAGCCGTACCTAGAAGTTTGCCTGACCTATGTACTAAGTCAAATTTATAGGCCTGTAGAATCAGCGCCCATCGCTGAATCCTACCTGAGGCCATAACCGGAATATTTTTAGTTGGTAAAAATAAACCTAAAGGAGGCTTATGGTCAGTGATTAATTGAAATTCATGACCCTACAGATAGAAATGAAATTACTGCAAATGCTAAGGCTAAGGCTTCACGTTCAAGTTGTGCATATCACCTTTCAGTCTCAGTTAGTGTTCTAGAAGCAAAACAGATAGGACTATCTACACCATCAATGTGGTGAGATAACACTGCCCCAATAGGGCAAATCATACTCTGGGTTCAGGGTTGAAATTTTGGAAAAACAAAGTGGCTAATATGTATTCCTATGTAAAAATTAATTCTAAGATGGGTTTATTATTTGCAACTTTTCCGAAAAATCTGCATATGATTTAGTGTAAAAGCTGCATTTCTGACCTCATCCTTGCTTTCTTGCGTGTTTCAACACCTCTGGGTGCTGAAAAAATGTTTAGGTTTCACGTAAAACTTAAGAATTTTAAGTTTTTCTTCAAAGAATAGGTGCGGCTCACCAGCTCTACTCTGATCGAGCAGCGGGAGATTTGCCACCTCCACATGTAGGTTTACACGCCTGTTCTCCCTGGATCCCTGAAAAGTGTGGCCTCATAAGATCTTATATTATGATCTTATGATGACTTTCAGCTCTTATGAGCATTAACGATGGCTTCAGCCTCTTCATCAGCCACTCGAACCTGAAAAGCTCTTAAATATGTCCTGCTTCGATCTGAACACTGGGAGCATTTCTCGATGGTCTATCCTGGCTCTCACCCACCCATCTCTCCTCTCGCGACCGTACACAGCTTGGGAAGCAATTGAGACTTCCTGTACAGCTCTCTTCGCAGGACTGAGTATGAACAGAGAAAGCGTCCACTTTAGTGGAGTTTTCCTGAGATCCTCGAGCTCAGTCAAGGTCATCTTGCAGGTAAAAATAAGGTCGTAAATATTCTCTGATTCCCAGTTGATGAGATCCTCAGGTGAAGTGGCTTGCAGATTGACTTTGGGATTTTTATGGGGCCTCACTGTCATATCACCAAAGTCTCTTCCTTCTCTGATCTTCTCTATCTGGCTCACAGCAAAAGCTCTCTGATGCTCATCCTCACTGCACAGGAATGAAGCCAGGATGTTCTTAGGATGTGCGTGGTAAGCTCCTCTTATCACTGCAGCAGAGATGATGTTCCTGACCTCGGTAGTCTGGTTCCTCAGCAGTCTCAGGCTTGAAAAAACGTGTGCAGGACCAAATTTGAGGTGGTGCTTCACTTTGATGTCGTAGTACATTTTGAAGTAGAAGTTAAGGCAGAACTTCACGAGGACCTCGAGCCTCCTCAACACCTCCCCCTTCAGTCTACAACAGCAAGATGGCCTGTGCAGTAGTGAGCCACCTGGATTGGTTCAGAAGTCCGCACTTGAGACCAGCCAACTGTGGACTGAGACTTCCAGACTTGATGGCTTTGATCAGAAGATATCAGTTGTGCTGGTCTGTGGAGAGAGATTTGACTATCTCTACTGGCAGCTCTATGATATCTTCAGTTCCTTCCACTGGTTTGAAGTTGAAGTTGACCTCAAGTTCTTTCACTTTCTCAAGAAGTTTTCCAATAAGCCCACTGAAGCCTGACCAGGGAGTTACAGGACCGTTCAGCTTGATGATTAAGTGCCTCAGGGGGAGCTCGTTCACATGGAGCTGACAGATCATCCAGTGGCACTTGCGACCCAGCATCTTCTCCAATAGGGTTATGGCGCCTCCAGACCACACCGTGTTGGTGTTGGTAGAGTCTCCTCCAATCATTACAAGGCTCTCGTCAGCTCCGTGATCCAGAAGCCACTCATGCAGGCCCTGAGCGATCTTATGAGCAGGCTTTTCTCCTTCCTCAGGTTCCTCGGGAGTGAAATGGAAGAGGTACTTTCCTTGAGGCTCCCACGTGATAGGATAGTGTAATGCTCCTCGATCACTTTGCCAGGATGAAATCTCCCTGTCACTTTGTCATATTTGAACACCTTTGTGTTCCTATCCTGTTTGCCATCAAAGAATATCCTAGAGATCTTCTCCTCCTCTGACCTCTGCGTGAGAGCTTCAACTGATGAGGCCATTACTTCCTCCTTGGCCCTCCAGACTTTCATGCCATCTATGGCCAAGTAAACCTTGTCTTTGGAAAGATGACCGGCCTTGATGAGGTCGTCAGGAAGCCAGTGGCAACTGCAGCTGCCGGAACATTTGCCACCCTGTACCTCAAAGCTGCTGAAGCTGTCCCTTGGATCTTCCTGTAGTTTCGTGTAGCAGAAGTTTGAGTTTCGGCAGGTACTTCAGCGGGAACGTCCATAGGAGCTTCAGTAGCCTCAGCATTGTCAGAGGCTTCTTTTGCAGCTTCTCCCAAGTTTTGCTCTTCGTCCTCCTCAAAGTCTTTCATGAGAAGCTCCTCATTAGTAGCCTCCTCTTTCTTCTTCCTCTTCACAGCAGAAACTTCTTCAGCCTCCTTCCTCTTCGCTGCTTTGATCTGTCTCCTGCTGTCTTCGAAGTCTACAGAAGACATCTGGATTTCTGAAGCTTCGGAAGTCTTCACTCTCTGGTAGTACAGCCACTGAAGGTCCAGTTTAGGAATCTTCACCTCCAAAGGACAGTTACAGTTCACATGGGAATTGAGGGAGCATCCTGAGCATCCACTCCCCTCTGAGCCGCACAAGAAGCTCTGATGCTTGCAAACGCAGACTTCACAGAGTTTATCCAGATCAGCCATCCTCTTCCATTTCAACAAGATCTTATATGAGAGCGATTTTTCCGTGATTGTCACAGGCGGGGAGAACTTTACATTCGACTTCCTCCACTGAGTCATCACGAGTGAAGCCAGCTCGTCAGTCATCTCTCGGATAGGGTATTTAGACCTTTGGATGTCATGAATGAAGAACTTTTCCTCCTGCAGACAAATCCCTCTCTGAAGAACGGCTCTCCAAGTCGGCACCTCGCTGGGAATGAACTCCTTCCCCGGGCCCACAACATCCGAGAGCTTTGAACCTGACATTTTCCTGGTTTTGGGGGCAGATTCAGCCATCACGTCTAGTCGGTGCTTATTCTCGCTCTTGTCCAATCTGTAACAAATTCATATCAGTATGTTTAGTGTTCTTTCGCCATAAATATAGACAAGGAATATAATTTTTGGTTATAATCAGGGTTGCCAACCGGCATTTTTAATTACCAAATTAACCTAAATTTGGTAATGAATATTTATTTTGGTAATAGAAAACTGAATTTGGCATTGCAAATTTAATTTAAAATTCGTAATAATGGTGTAACATAAGTTTAACCCTTTGTCATTCAGTACCATTTAAATTTAGCGTAGGTTAATTTTTTTACTTGAAATATGCATAGGAGGTATATATAAGCATTTTTAGGAATCTTTTTCTTGTAAGAACATTTCTAAATGAAATAATTTATGTGTCCATTAGTCAACAAAGGTCTAATAAGGTAATTAGTGGGTGGTAGTTAGTACTCTCTCTCTCTCTCTCTCTCTCTCTCTAGTAGGCCAACCAACTGAGCAGTAATGGATGACCCTAGACAGAATAGGGTCTGATTTTGTCCACTGCTCTATTTGTACCGCAGATACTGGAGTGGATTCCAAAAACTCCACCAAGTGAACCCATTCTGTAGGTATAGATACACATTCATTTGGATTTTCTAGAGGCAACCTACTTAGTGCATCAGCCGTACCTAGAAGTTTGCCTGACCGATGTACTAAGTCAAATTTATAGGCTTGTAGAATCAGCGCCCATCGTTGAATCCTACCTGAGGCCATAACTGGAATATTTTTATTAGGTGAAAATAAACCTAAAAGAGGCTTATGGTCCGTAATTAGTTTAAATTCATGACCCCATAGATAGAAATGAATTTTTTTTACTGCAAATACTAAGGCTAAGGTTTCATATTCAAGTTGTGCATATCGTCTTTCAGTCTCAGTTAGTGTTCTAGAAGCAAAACAGATAGGCCTATCTACACCATCAATGTGGTGAGATAACACTGCCCCAATTCCATAAGAACTGCTATCTGCTGAAACTATGAGAGGAAGTTTAGGATCATAATGCACTAGGAGAGTGGACTTTAGTAGTACGTCCTTTGAAGCCTCAAATGCTTCCTCTTGGGTTTTCTCCCATCTCCACTGTTCCCCAGATCGTACTGTAATATCTTATTTAGGGGTTCAAGGAAAGTCGATGCATTAGGCAAAAATTTCTTATAAAAGTTTAGGAGACCTAAATAAGCTTGTAACTGTGTGATGTTTTGTGGAGATGGTGCATTTTTTATTGCTTCTAGTTTATCCACCGTTGGATGAATGCCTGAAGCATCTATGCGGAACCCTAAATATGAAACCTCGTTAGTGACCCACGAACACTTTTCTCTCTTTAGCTTAAATCCGGCATCCCAGAGTCCTTTTAGAACTGTGGTTAATCTAGTTAGGTGTTCTTTTTTAGACGAACCTGAAATGAGGACATCATCAGTAGTGTGGGCGAAAATGGACGAGTGCAAGAAGGTTGCAGAGATAATGATCAATGTTGCAAAGGGGGTAGGGGTATGCAATGAAGGGGTGGGGGTATGCAATGAAGGGGAGGGGGTATGCAATGAAGGGGGGAGAGGGGAGGGGTCTTCGGGGGGAGAAGGGAGGGTGACCTCTCCCCAAAGTGAAACTAACCTAAATCTTAAACTAAGTAGGAAGGAGAGAGAGAGATCTTTATTCGACCGAAGTTCACATCCATCTGACCTCTCCGAAGCGAAGCGGCTCTTATATAGGTTAGAGTTGAGTTGCCAGATACCATTTTTTATTTTAATTGTTCAGGTATACATTATTAGAGTGAGTTGCTAAACACCACCATTTATTTTAATTCGTTACCAAAGCAAACGAACTTTCTCCTTTAAGAAAATTAAAAACAATATTAATAAAAGAATTACATTTAAAGTGAAACAAATAAAACACGATTGTTTTGAAATAATTAGAATTTAAATATACACTCCTATACATACGACGGAATGATTAAAAAATAAAATAAAAATGTATAAACATCAATACAGGTGAAACACACACACACCACACACACACACACACACACACACACACACAATTATATTAAATAATAAACAGCAAAAGAAATAAACACATTAACTGTGTCTATTTTCTTTTGGCAAACCTTTCTTGTGTTTCAAAAACAGAAAAAAATATCATTAAACACCTTTTACTTTCTCCTTATAGTGAATCATTGAATCAAATAAGCACATTAACTGTGTCTATTTTCTTTAGGCTATCCTTTCTACTGCACAAAACCAGAAAAATAAAAGAAATCATTCCGTTAACATATACTCTAAGAGCCTTATATATATATATATATATATATATATATATATATATAATATATATATATATATATATATATATGAAAATTATTTCACGAAAGTAACACGTGAAAAATATTTATGATGCATAAAACCACGAAGGAAAGGAAACACAAAATGGTGCTCAAGCGCTTTCGTCTAATGACATCCTCAGGAACACTGAAGTACATAAAAGGGTTACAGCCTATATATAGGTTACAGAAACAAAAAAAAAAAAAATATATATATATGCAATAAACGGAGAAGTAAAAATAAAAATTAAAAATTAAAGGATTATCAGATTTGTAAGGAAAAATATCGATTTTTAGCACAAGATCAAATTAATTATAAAAATACAAATTTATACTGGAAATCTGCCCGGGTTTTAACACTTTGCCTTTTATGGTCAAGTTTCGATATATATAAAAATAAAATGAAAATTAAAAGTTAATAAAGTAGCATACAAGTTTACCAAAGATTTAGCGTTCTACCCTTCTTATCTAAATCTGTTTTGAAGGAATTCAAAACAACAGGATCGAGTTGAAAAAGACCTTTGCTTATGTTGAAGTTATTTGAAAGTTGGATAATGGCAGACTCAAGAATATTTCTATTACAATGTTGCTAGAGTGGAATAAAACTGAAGCATTATTCCAATCAATACAGTGGGATAACTCTGACAAATGGACAAAAAGGGCACTGGACAACTGTCCTGTTCTAACGGAATATTGATGCTGTTTTATACGTGTGTGCAAATCCTTTCCCGTCTGACCTATGTAAATGGAATCACATTGTTTACACCCGATTTTATAGATAATGCCTGAATTATTGGTAGGGCTATTTTTTACTATGATATTTTTCACAATATTGTTATATGAAAATACTACATTAATATCCAAAAGTTTAAGAACACTAGCAATGCCTAAAAAGCCCGGGAGAAATGGAAGTACTAAAATATTTTTTGACAAAGTACGAGTGTTATTATTGACACGATAGAAAGTTCGTTTTGCCTTGTTGAGACAAGATTCCATAAACGCAGATGGATAACACAGATCACTTCCAATACCGTTGATTTTTTCCAATTCGGCATCGATGTATTCCGGACTGGCGATCCTAAGGGCGCGGAGAAACATTGATGAAAAAATGGCCTTCTTAGTGGGGGTGTCATGGCCCGAGTAAAAGTGTACGTAGGACAAATTGTTTGTTGTTTTCCGATAGATACTAAACTTAAAACCTGGGCTTTCCCTATGTACACGCACATCCAAAAATGGGATTGAATTGTCTTGTTCCACTTCTAAAGTAAACTTAATGGAGGGGACTTGATCATTTAACTGAAGGAGGAAGTTATCCAGGTCACGATTCATGGGCCAAATACACAAAATATCGTCGACGTACCGCAACTTTTGGATATTAATGTAGTATTTTCATATAACAATATTGTGAAAAATATCATAGTAAAAAATAGCCCTACCAATAATTCAGGCATTATCTATAAAATTGGTTGTAAACAATGTGATTCCATTTACATAGGTCAGACGGGAAAGGATTTGCACACACGTATAAAACAGCATCAATATTCCGTTAGAACAGGACAGTTGTCCAGTGCCCTTTTTGTCCATTTGTCAGAGTTATCCCACTGTATTGATTGGAATATTGCTTCAGTTTTATTCCACTCTAGCAACATTGTTAATAGAAATATTCTTGAGTCTGCCATTATCCAACTTCCAAATAACTTCAACATAAGCAAAGGTCTTTTTCAACTCGATCCTGTTGTTTTGAATTCCTTCAAAACAGATTTTGATAAGAAGGGTAGAACGCTAAATCTTTGGTAAACTTGTATGCTACTTTATTAACTTTTAATTTTCAATTTATTTTTATATATATCGAAACTTGACCATAAAAGTCAAAGTGTTAAAACCCGGGCAGATTTCCAGTATAAATTTGTATTTTTGTAATTAATTGATCTTGTGCTAAAAATCGATATTTTTCCTTACAAATCTGATAATCCTTTAATTTTTAATTTTTATTTTTACTTCTCCGTTTATTGCATATATATATATATATATATATATATATATATATATATGTTATCTATTTTTCTTTTTTCTTTTTTTCTTTCTGTAACCTATATATAGGCTGTAACCCTTTTATGTACTTCAGTGTTCCTGAGGATGTCATTAGACGAAAGCGCTTGAGCACCATTTTGTGTTTCCTTTCCTTCGTGGTTTTATTCATCATATATATATATATATATATATAAAGGGACTTTCTCCTTTAAGAGAATCAATTATTAAAACCAATATTAACAATATAAAAAAACTAATTATTTAAACGCCGTTCTATTTACTTTCTTTCTTTCAGTTATTAAAACGAATCCCAATATTAACTCTCTATTTAAGAGTGAACGGGGGTAGGTAATGAAAAGGTCCACCCCATATTTAGCTCGAGGCTTTTTTAAAACCATAAACTAGACTCTTCGGAATGCGGGTTGGACTTTCACTCTAAAAGACTCGCTTCCATATCCACTCCCTTCATGTGAAAGTTTTTCCTTGTATATAAAAAAATGTTTATATTTTAGCAATTTCGTTATTTTCCTTTACGTTTAATTTGTATGATAGAAGTTCATAGTTAACATCTCTGTTATTGAGATGAATGAATAAAAAAAATGGAAAGATATATTATTATTATTATTATTATTATTATACATTTTTTCAAAATTAATACACATGTACTTTGGAAGTACTCAACAATTGAATAAAATTACTTTTCCTAATGAATGTAAAACTAAATTTAAACTTCTCTTTCCAAAATTGTTGTGAAAGATGCTTTATGCAAAAGTGTAATGAAAAAGAACAGCTTCAGAGTTCATTCACACCATGCGTACACTTATCTCGTGTACACAGTGTACACTTTCCACATTGTGTTCGGGAACTATTACAGAAGCATCTTTCCAAATTTGTTGTGAAAGATGCAAAAGTGTAATGAAAAAAAAGAACAGCTTCAGAGTTCATTCACACCATGCGTACACTTATCTCGTGTACACAGTTAGTGGGAAATAAAGCACACCAATGAAACTCTAGACTCATTCAAAATACAGAGTTCACTCACACCATGCGTACACCTATCCCGTGTACACAGTTAGTGGAAAATATACTTAGGAAGTACTCAACAATTGAATAAAATTACTTTTCCTAATCAATGTAAAAGTAAATTTAAAATTCTTATTTAGTATGGCCGCAAAATAATAAAATATTGTTGTGATCAATATTGCATAAAGGGATGGTTTGGGGAAAACCAAGTATGGGGTCAAATATTGTCATGGTAGAGGCAGCAAAGGGTAATACGAGCATTAAATCTACGGAGAGAATATAAAGATGCCATTAGTCACCCAAAGCATGGACCCGTTATATCGGTGTTACGATTGGTACACAATTTAGACCCGCCCAGTTACATTGACAACCAATCATCACGAGCCGCTCTTAGTCCTCCGAGTTTCCGGCGAAAACAATAGGATACCCATTTATCTACCAACCAACCAGACATTTTCGTGCATTTTCACGAACTAAAAACATTTTATTCACACTCCGGCACACTATTTGAGAGAAACATGTGCCCATATTTTTCCTTTTGCCTAGCAAACGATACTCGTCTCTAAATTCTATTAAATACTCACGCAGACCTTTAGCCACAATCTCACTACGAACCTCGTCATGATATATATTAATGTAGTGGTAAAAATACTTAAGATTCTCCATGATGACAAGATTTACATTCTCAATCGCAGGGTACGAGTACTCGGTATGATGCAACATGACAATTTCGCTTGTCGCACCACTCATCAACAAGACTCACTAATAGGGTGTCAATTGTGGGGGTGAAATGACTAAATTGAAAATCATGTGATTTGGTAGCAATTTAATGTAATCATTTGGCATACAAAATAATATCCTTGCTTCAAAAACAATAAAAAATAACTCCTACCTACATCAATTTTAATTCAAAAATTCCATTTTTCCGTAAATTCCTAACAAAATAACAAATGTGCGCAAACATCCTATCAACATTTAAAGTGGCAATAAGATATCATTCAGAGTCTTTATTTGAAAGTAACCAATGCAGTCATGTCCTTTTTGCTGCGGTTCCTTGACATCAGCATTCGGCTTGCTACATGCGCTTTGATGTAGCCTTCTCACCTCTCGTGACTGTAAACTTGACTAGCTGCTTCTGTGACCATTTTCACACATCTCTCCACACTCTGAGTGTGAGAAGGCCACTTTGGCACTTGCATTGGGGCCTCTTTAAGTTGGGTTAAAGCTTTGTTTGTTATACATTTTGTCAGTGGTGGCTCCAAAACTTCCGAACTCAAGTTAACTCTGACAATTTCGTAGCATTGACGTTTATCGGAGGTACCTTCTTTGTCTGAACAAGCAGTCTCCCAGCTGGTCATCATCTAGTGATGTTCCTCTAAGCTTTAGAATGATTTCCACAGCCTCAGTTCGCTCTTTGGTACATTGGCTGCAGAGTATTGCTTGCAAAACTGCCTCTGGCCTAGCATACCAAGCGGACCTTCTCACCACAGGTAACACGATGTCCACCACTACTTTCCTTTGGGTTCTCAGTAGCTGTAATTGAAACAAGATGTGGTTGGGCGACTTGGGCCCCTCCATCCACAATGGATTAAGTTTTACATTGAACCAGTGAGGAAGATAAAACCCAATAATAAATTCAACAATCAACATCAAATTTTGTAGCATTTTGCTCCTCAGTGCATGTTTGGAAACCCAAATCCTTCAGAAACGAATCGCTGTAGTTAACCAACGACTGTGACTTACGAGTCCAATCTCCAAGAGAGCCAGATTTTGAGGCAACTCTCCTGATCTGATTGCTTGAACAATACGATAAGCGTAAGATTGATCCGTGCTGAGGTCTTTCATAACTTCTTCAGACAACACTGGAAGGGGAGGGCCTACTTCGACCTTTGAAAATTTTGTATTTATTTCTAATTCCGTTGCTTCATCTAGCATGTTGCCAAGGGGGCCTGACCACTTGTTGTTGCTCTTTGTAGGACCATCAAGTTCCTGGATGAGACGACGAAGAGGTAGTTCCCCTGTGTGCAAATCACATACAATCCAAACAAGCCTTCTTCCAAGTTTTTTCTCTAAATGCGTCATAACACCGCCCTGCCATCCAGTGTTCACCGCAGTTGAGTCTCCACCAACGGCCTGCAGTGAACTGTCAAGTCTTCTTTCTTGAAGCCAACATATTATTTGATCAGCAATTGCCTCTGCATGTTTCTTGCCTTCTACTTCTGCTTCAGGAACAAAGTGAAACAAATAGCGGCCACCAGGTTCGGAACACACAGAGTAGTGTTCTTCTTTGATGAAACCGGGAAACTTTCTGTCCATTCCCTCTACCTCTAGGAGAACTTTTGTGTCATCTCTTCTTCCATCAAACAAAAGGCAAGAGAGACCTTCCTCCTTCAAATCTTTTTCATGCTGATCAGATATTTCCTTCATTATTTTTTCTTGTGCTCTTCTTATCTTATTATGATCGATCACTAATGACGTATCCTCTCCTGCTGATGAGGCCTGCATCTATCCAAGCGCAGTGGCAATCTCTGCAGTCTCTCGTAGCCTCGCATGGTGGCGAATACTGGCAAGGGCAATGTTTGAGATGTCTTTAGTGTTGTATTTCATTCTCTTCGACGAAGGTTCAGATGGCATTTTGGAGCTATCATCTGATGTTGCTTCTTTCTGTTCATCTGAAGAGCTTTCAAAGAAGTGAGAAACCTCTTGATAGAGCTCTTCATCTCTTTGGGTGGCTTCTTCACTCTTCTTTTTCTTCCTTTCTTCCCTCTCTCGGATTTTCTCTTTGTTCTTAGCAATAACAATCTGTTTTTTGGTTTCTGAATAATCTGCCGAACCAATCTGCATACTTCCTTGGCCTCCTGCCTTTGTTCTCTGCGCCTTTATGAAAGCCAGCTCCAAAACAGGGATCTTCTTCTCACGAGGACAGCGACAATCAATGTGAGGGTGAGGTTCTCTTCTGCATGAGGGAGAACAATTGACTTCAGAATACAACTATATGGGACACTGGCAGTTAAAAATGTCAAGAAGAGTATCAAGTGTGTGCAGAAATTTATTTTTATTTGCTAGTTTTCCTTTACCAAGTGATGTCTCAACTGCTTTGTGCCACAGCTTTGTTAATTTTAGCTCAATAGTTCTATACTGATTGAGTACAGGTGGTTTGAATAACACATTAGCTTTTTTCAACTGATGCAGAAGAGGGGGAATCATGTCACTTATGAGCTCTTTCTCTGTGTAGTTCCTTCCATCCTTTGTATTTTTTTCACGAAGGAGTAACCCTAGTCTCAGCATGTCTCGCACTGTTGGTAGTTCTGATATGGGAAGCTCCTTGCCTGTACCGACTAACAGGCTCAAGTAGCATGACGACTGACTCTTGTCTTCAATTTTGGCATCTTAGGATATCTGAAAAGAAATAAAAACATTTAAGTATTTTATATCAATTACGATGTTTCAAAGTTTAGTCATTCGATGTTCTAAAATTCAATAAAAAATATTTCATGGGATTACAACATAATTAGACAGAAGAATATGATAATAATAAATAATTGTAATAATCAATAATCCATACTTACAGTTAAACTGTAGTATTCGTCTAGTAGAATAACTATGAAGTAGGTACAAGAGCAATAACAGCAAACCACCGTCTATGACATCTAAGAGGCAACTGAGGATTGAGAGTGAGGGACAATTCTATTCATGTTGTGACTTGTACATTGTACAACAACTATATGACCTTGAAAACACTCCACATGCGATCAGTGGGATAATTCTGTGACAGATGAATAGTTAATCAATTTATGTCCTATTATTTAGTAAAAGAGTCAATTTCTGAAACTTTAAGGTAAAATTGATGTAGGTAAGGGTTATTTTATTTCATTTTGGTTGGCCAATTTCAAGTTTTGACATGAAAAGACTATATTTTCACTACCAAAATTTATTTGATAAAAGTTGACAAAATTGACACACCCTAGTGGCACATGCCACTGTAGCCCTGTTCAAAAATCAACTTTTTCTTATTTTCATAGGTTTCTGTACTTTTTCCCATGCTTTTTGACCTGAAAAGGCCGAAAATCACAACCATCTTGACCTAGGTTGTTGGGAAGCATTGCCGCATGGAGCTTTAAGTTTTCTGCCTTGAAATCGGCCAAAAGCACCAGTTCCGGGGTCCCTTGAATCATGTTTTGCACTATAACTTTTTATCTAAACAAGATAGAGCAACAAAATAGGCACCAAATTAAAGTGTTTTTAATCCTCTTTCTAACTTATACAATTATGATAGTCTTGGAACAAGAAATGGCACATTGGTACATACAAAGATTTCAGAAATATCACAAAATTCGTTTTCTCACACTCAAGGCAGACAAGGCGCCTTATTCATGACACAAATTTGAAATTAACATTTTGTCACAAGTCTAATCGATCAAGAAGTGAAAGCATTACATGATGATTAATTTCATAATGACATTTACACAGTCAGTTGTTGAGAGTTTGTTTCTTGAAGCTGTCAAAGCGGCGTCTGTTGAACTCCACAGCTTGAAGGAGATAGTCCCTTTGCTTGGCATCTGTTGTTATGACATTTGCAAAGTCGCTCATCATCTTGACACCACGTTCAGCAATGTCATTCACCGCTTTCAGATTCTTAACATAGTCCAACGCTTTTCTGTAGTCCTCATTCTGTGGCCAAGACGTGACAGGTTCCAGAAGCCACTCGGATCCAATGTTCAGTGTGTCCAGCAGGAAATGTGATTCTGGGCCAATGAGATCAACCAGGGTGGTCTTAGCTGTGACTCTCTGGAATAGAGGCTTTCCTGTTCTGAAGCTGTCTGGCTTCTCAGTGGCATGTAAGTGGGCAGCAATGTCGTGCTTCAATGTATCACTCAATCTACTGCTGAACAGGGCAAATGGCACGACTTCCTGCGTCAGGTACCATTTGTGATTTTCCATCTTATTAAGTACTGCATCAGCAAGCTCTGGGTCAGTTTTCTTGTACTTCAACATGTCCTGGATTAGACTTAGATCATTCACGGGAGCATCTGCAGCAGACATTGACATCATCCATACAGGAGTGTAGAACAGCGCAAGGAAGGTGTTGAGTCTTTCCAGCTTTGATACAGTGTCTTCGTCGTACTCAAGTTGATCTGCAAACATCAGCATTTTCATGGAGTACAGGTTTCTGGCCATCCATCTGGCCTGATGAATGGCGCCTGGTCGACTCCAGTGAATACCTCGAGGAGGCGTTCCTCCAAGAACAATGACTGTCAGTTCAGCCATTTCCCTGTAGTCGGCTCTTGGAAGCCTTTCTGCTGTTAGAATGTCTTGGAGTATTTCTTCACTGTTCTTCTTCTTTTCCTTCAGCCATTTGCTGTTGATAGCCAGCATCTTTGGGTTTTCCTTGGACAAGTCCGTCCAAACATCCTTCAGATGCTCAAACCAGGGATTATCTGGCCCCTTCACCTTCCCAAATAGCTTCTCCCAAACTGCTCCTACTAGGATTTCCAGGATGTGATGTCGACAGGCCAGATAAAACACCTTTTTGTTCAGCATTTTCTCTAGCAGTTTGGCAGCTCCTCTGTGAACTCCACTGTTACTGGATGTAGTGTCAAAAACAAGGGCAGTAACATTATCCGTAAGTTCCCATGTCTCCAGTAAATCCATTGAAGCCTCAGCCTGAGCTGTGCCAGAAGAATTGTCGATGACAGGTACTCCCAATAACTTTCTTTCCTTCAGTGTATGAAGGTGCACCAGACACTAGCACAGCTAAAGTCTCTGAGGTACTTCCAGGTTCACTGCCCAAGACATCTTTGAGCAACTTTTCATCCCAGTGTAAGGCAGCGTACTGTGGGGTTTTCACAAAACTTGGACATGTGACTCTGGCTGATATTATACCTGGACAGCATTCTGTTGCGACGTGTTGTTGAGGTTGAGATGACGAAGTTATCCAGATCCGCCCCTCCAGCTTTCAAGGTGGCAGAAACCATGGCAGTGACTTGATTGTCTGATAAACCAAGACGATCAGCTGTATTGCAGATGACATCACATTCCATGACCTTCCTTGGAAACGTCAAAGTCACACTAGTCACAGTGTCTTGATGGTGAGAACATCCAGGACGAGGCTGATGGTAATCCATGTCCTCTGTGTTAGCGTCGTTGTCAGTTGAGTCACCCCAGGTAATGTCATCCACATGAACAACTGCCTCTTGTTCTGCTGCAGCTGTAAAATAGTACAACATGTTAAGACAGTAATTGTTAAGTACATGCTAAATATCGCAATGGAGTAAAACTTAAAACTTTTTGTAACGTTCAAAGTAATTAGTTTTACCTTGTTCTTGTCTATGCTGCAGTCTTTCATTCCTGGAGCTCCTATATCGAACAGGCTGTCTAATTCCAGCACAAATGCTCCTCTTTTTCCTCCAGGGTTACTTGCTCTTCCTTTGCTTTTCACCAGAGCACGATGTTTCTCATGTAGTTTCATGAAGAGCTTCATTGCGTTGTACTTGGTCATTGTCTTGATCCTAGCCATCTGCCAGAATGGGATGATAGATTCAACTGTTTCAATGCAAGGTCTTGAACCATGGGCCTCCCTGCATTTTCCGGTAAATTCTGAAGATTAAGGAAATACTGGAACGCCTGTCTGTTGGTGGGAAGCTGGGAACCACTGATAAAAGCTGAAGGGTATCCAACCAGGAAAGTTTCAGTGAGAGATCTGGTAGATGGCCCAGTTGACACCTGCCTGTGGACAGTACGTGGAGGTTCTGAGATATCAACTGTGCGCCCACGGAGCTCCCTCAGCTCCTTGCTTAATGCCATTGTAAAGTTGTAACTTGTAGATGGTTTTCTAGATTCTGATTGAGTTTCTGTTGTTTCCTGAAAAATGATAGATAATTATTATTATTATTATTATTATTATTATTAATTATTATTTATTTATTATTATTATTATTATTATTATTTATTAATTTTATGCTCTTTCATTTGATACCTAATTTGTTGCTCTATCTTGTTTAGATCAAAAGTTAAAGTGCAAAACATAATTCAAGGGACCCCGGAATTGGCGCTTTGGCCGATTTCAAGGCAGAAAATTTAAAGCTCCATGTGGCAATGCTTCCCAACATCCTAGGTCAAAATAGTTGTGATTTTCGGCTTTTTCAGGTCAAAAAGCATGGGAAAATGTACAGAAACCTATGAAAATAAGAAAAAGTTGATTTTTGAACAGGCCTAAATTATTGCCACTGCTATGTAAGGGAGTAAAAGTAAAGGAGGATTATTGCAAACAGCTGCAGCATTATTAATTAGGAATGATGGAGAAGCTACTGTAAGAGTGTTGTTTGATAGTGGTAGCCAGTGTAGCTTTATTAAGATCAGAATTTCCAGAAAATTGGAGTTTAAAGAACTTAAGAGGGAAAATTTAAGAATTTCTTGGTTTGGGGGTTCCGTTCAAAACCGAACCAAAGTTAAGAAGGTAGAAGTTCTGGTTAAGGGGTTGTTACCACAAGATCCCACTATCAAGGTCCAAGCTGTAGAGATTGAGGAACTTTGTGCTCCATTCACTACTTGTTTAGATATGGCATGTGTCCCAGAATTGCGAGTTAAAGGAATTAATTTGGGCAATAATAAGTTTGAAGGAAAAGAAGATATTAGTCTTTTGATTGGAGCTGACTATTATTGGGACTTCATCACTGGTAATATTGTCCGCACATCTCGAGGTCCAGTAGCTATTGAAAGTAAACTAGGCTGGATGCTACATGGTAGCTATTGTAATGAAATGGAGGTTAAAGCTCTTTTTGTTAAGACTGAGGAGAACAGCCTTTGTTTGGAAAGGACATAACAGGAGACAAGGACAAACAGGAGAATCAGGCAAGTGCAGTGAACAATGATGTTTTAGAGCAATTTGAAAAAGGGATTGGGTTTAGAGATGGTTGCTATGAAGTTGGCCTCCCTTGGAAGGATTCTTGCAAACCCAGTTCAAACTTCAACTAGCTAATAGGAGGTTGGAGACTTCATTGCACAGGCTAGGAAAAAATGAGTTGTTAATTGAATACAATGAGGCCATCCTAAGTTATGTAAAGGAGGGCTATGCTGAAAGGGTGCAAGGTGAGCTGGTGAGCCAGGAGGCACATTATCTGCCACACCATGCAGTGGTACGACGAGACAAAACTACCACCAAACTGAGGGTAGTTTTTGATGGCTCAGCCAAGGACAAAGGTGGGGGTGTCCTTGAATGACTGTTTGGATGCTGGGCCAAATTTAAATGCAGATTTATTTTCCTTGTTACTGAGATTCAGGTTTGGTAGAGTAGCATTGACTGCAGATGTGAAGCAAGCCTTTTTGCGGATAAAGTTAAAACCAGAGAACAGAGATGCAGTAAGGTATATGTGGGTGGATACGAAAGACTTGTTGGAAAATGAACCTAACGTTCAAGCATATAGAATGAAGTCAGTGTTGTTTGGCCTCAGCTCTATTCCATTTCTGTTGGCAGCTACTATGCAGTACCATTTTAAGAAATATTCTGAAATCTATCCTAACACTATTGAACACATAAGGACAAATAAGGACAAATTTTTATGTTGATGATTTGCTGTGTTCCGTGGATAATACAGAAATGGGTAAACAGATATTCATGGAGGGTAGAGCTACTGTATAATGAGGGAGGCTGGCATGGAGCTTAGAAAATGGCAGACCAATCATTCTCAGTTACAACAGTTTATGAGACAGTCCTGTGTAGTACCTGATGCAGCAGAAAATATTGAGGATTCTGGTATTAAGGAGTTGTGGGCAATAGACACAAAGGTGCTAGGCATTGTTTGGCAGCAAGGAGAGGATTTGTTTACCTTCAGTGGGAAATCTTTAGTAGAGCTGGCTGAGAATGAGAAAAGGTGGACAAAACGTACAGCTCTTAGTTTGGCTTCAAAGGTCTTTGATCCTCTCGGATTCCTGGCTCCATTTGTGATAAAGTAAAAAATTTGGTTTCAGAGCCTCTGGGAAATTGGACTTGGTTGGGACCAAGAGTTACTTGATCATATGGTGGTAAGGTGGAAATATTGGTTCAAAGAATTGGCACATCTTGGAAACATTGAAATCCCAAGATGGTACTTTGGAGAGTTGAACAATAGTCCAGACAATTTGGAGCTGCACATCTTTTGTGATGCAAGTGAGGAAGCCTATGCAACTTGTATTTATATAAGAGGCACATTCAAAGAGGAAGTAAGTTGCAGGTTGGTTGCTGCAAAGAGCAGAGTAGCACCTTTGAAAAGGCTTTCTATTCCAAGGTTGGAATTGATGGGTGCAGTTATTGCTAGTCGGCTTGCAGTTACAGTGCAAAAGTCTTCGGCCCTCTAAGAAATTCCAAGCTATTATTGGACAGATTCCACTATAGTTTGGCACTGGTTAAGAAGCCAGGCAAGGAAATGGAAACCATTTGTTGCCAATTGGGTGGAGGAAATTCAAGCACACAGATCCCAAGCAATGGAAGCATTGTCCAGGCACCCAAAACCCAGCTGATTTACCAACACGAGGAATTTCAGTGAAAGATCTTGCACAGTCAAGTTTGTGGTGGAATGAGCCAGAGTGGCTAAAACTTGGAAGTGAAAACTGGCCTTCTAATCAGCCTATTGTGGAGAATGCCAGGCTCAAGAAGAATGGGTGAGTGAAATGAGAAAATGCACTGTGAACAGTTGTCGAGTTATGCAGCAGGACCCCATATTGAGGCTTGAGGACATTAGCAGTCTGAAAAGGTTGTTTAGAGTGACAGCATGGGTATATAGATTTACAAACAACATTAAGGGAGAAACAAGAAGGGAAGGAATTCTGAACAGTAAGGAGATTCAGCAAGCCAGGCAATACTGGGTGGTATATGTGCAGAAGGAAAAATTTGGTGAAGAGGGAATTGCTCACCAGCCGTCCATTACAGGTTCTACCAACACATTCTGCTCTCAAGGGTTTGGATGTGTTTTTGGAACAGGATTTATTGAGAGTAGGAGGTAGACTACAGTTTTCTGGGCTTCCAGAGGAGAAAAGACATCCAATTTTGCTACCTTCTGGGGGGCACTTTGTGGAACTTTTGATCCTGGATACCCATCATAAGTTGTTACATGCTGGAGTTAGAGAAGTGATAATAGAGATCAGACAACAGTTTTGGATTCCCAAAATTAGACAAGTAGTAAAGAAGGTCTTGCATAAATGTGTGGTTTGCAAGCGTTGGAGTGCAAAGGCTTATTATGAAAAGGTGGATCCCCTTCCAAGAGAACGGTGTGTCTATACTGCCCCATTTGATGTAGTGGGAGTAGATTTCGCAGGTCCAGTCTATGTATGGAAAACTGATGAGTGGGTAGTTGGGAGGTAACGAAAATGGTTCACTGAGTAGGTAGGTAGTTAATCTAACAATTATTAAATTCCTTTTATGTAAATAACTGGGTGGATGAAACCAATTGGTTGCTCACCAGAGTTATTCTCCACACTAGTATTTATATACTGTGTGGGAGGAGCGTGCTCGGTAATAGATACATTACCGCTCAACCAACCGAGGAAAAAACCAAGACAACGCTGGTGCAAGAAGCCCCGCGAAGAGGAGAACAAAGGGAGAACGAAAACGAAGAACGGGGCGAGAGGACGTACCAGCAAGTACGCTCTCGACAATTACACAACCGGAGAAGGGAGAGACTCCAATAACTAAAAGTAAGTGACTGATTGAGTTTTTACACCAGTAAGTTAATCACATTAAATTAAGCTGGGTCAGACAAGTTAGGCCTACATTGTGGCCTAAGACCCAGCATCAACTCATAGCTTAACAAAGGTGAAGGTAGATTGCCCTAACCTAATCTTGTGAGGAATCCTACTGTGGACCTCAATTTATCTGCCCGCTCTGGACCATTTCCGGAATCTCTAGGCTGACCCCTCTAGGCTAGACTTGATCTACTCTATAGTTAGACTGGAGATATAAGGGGTGGGTTAATTGTGGACCAATTCATACAGAGCATTTTTCGCACTATGTGTATGAGCAAGGGGAGTCTAACAAAGGTTATATATGTCTTTTCACATGTGCTACCACCAGAGCAATCTATTTGGAGTTGGTAAGCAACTTAAGTAGTGATGTATTTCTTTTGGCCTTTAAAAGGTTTGCGAACAGAAGGGGCTTCCCAAATAAAATCATATCGGATAATGCAAAAACCTTTAAAAGAGCTGCAGAGGAACTCCAAGAAGTTTGGTCCTTGCTAAAAGAGGAGAGATTCCAATCCTACTTTTCACACCATGGGGTACAGTGGGAGTTTATTGTTGAGAGAACGCCATGGTGGGGAGGATTTTGGGAAAGGCTAGTGAGAAGGTAAAGTGTCCATTAAAGGAACTTTTAGCTAATGCTCATTTGAGCAAAGAAGAATTCTGCACTGTTTTGTGTGAAGTAAAAGCAATGGTGAACAGTAGGCCTATCACCTTTGTTTATAACAGTATGCAGGATGCAGAGCCATTGACACCAAATCATTTTCTTTGTGGTAAACGATTAACATCAAGCCCCAGTTTGCCAGAAGACTTACAGCCTATCCAGAGCACTCAAGAAGAGTTAACCAAAAGGTTCAAGTACCTTGAAGAGCTACAAGATCAGTTATGGAAGAGGTGGCAGATAAAATACTTGCCAGAACTCAATTATTACCCATCAGGCAATGTAAAGGGCTCCAATGCAAATTGTATGAAGGTGGGAGAAGTGGTAATGATTTGGGATGAAAGACCAAGGTAATGCTGGAAGCTTGGCATAATTGAAGAGTTGTTTGTTGGCAAAGACAATTTAGTTACGTCTGCACTGGTAAAGACTCCAGGAGGAAAATTAAAGAGACCTATACAAAAACTCTATGCTTTAGAAATCAGCAAAAACACGGATAGTCAAGATGAAACATTTGAGTTACAGTCTCATGGAGAAGGCTTGGCTAAATTTGCAGAAGGTAATGAGTAATGACAAACAATGCCTTTTCGGTTGGGAGTGTTAGAAAATCTAGAAGAGGAAGAGCCATTGTTGTCCCAAGGCGATATGATGACTAAGCTGATTGATGCAGCATTGCTTGTATATATTAAGTTAAGGTGTATATATATCCATCTCATAATTATAAGGTTAGTGAAAAATTCACTTAATTTAGAGCTAGCCTTTTTGGGCTCCTGTGGCATCATTTTTTTGGGGGCACTGCGCGTCCTGCCTACTCGTTTGTTGAATGCGGCACTTACAGGGCGTGGTCTTATAGAGAACTCTCTTGCAATTCAGTATGGTTGTTTAGATACAAGATTGTTGCATCGTGCAATGGTGCAGGTTGTGTTGTTGCAAGGTTTAGAAAGAAGACCATAAATAGTGCCCCTTTTGTTTTTTATCTTAATTTTATGCAACTGAGGCCTAAGGTAGGCCCACATCGAGTCAGCAACCCTGAGGTAGGACCTAATAGGACCTCCAAGTCCGTAAGTTTTTAGTCTAGCTTAACTTGGGCTGTAGGTTAAACTGGCCCTTCAGAGCTTGGCCGTTCACGGCTCAGCTGGGATTCTGAACCCAATAAAATAAAAAAATAACAGCCGCATTAGGGTCTACCTCTATACAGACCTGATGGTATTTTAGCTAGCCAACTTCAGGCCAAAAAGAGAAGAAAACTCCGTTAACAACGAATCTATGTTAGATAGATATGTGAGTGTATGCACATTTGCGCGACCGTTTGGCAAAATTTTGTGAATAGGCAATTTCAAGGCATCAAACAAACAAAGAAAACATCTTCATTGAGTATCATTCACAATCCTTAGCCACTTAACCTAACATACAAGTACGATCTTACGTATTATACAGTAAACGTAATACAAAAATAAGGCCAACATAGCCACTTAACCTAGCTTACTGGCATACTGTTTGATTAATTACACCAGTACACATTTGAAAACTTGTCGATCGAATTTTACAAACTAGTTGGTGATTCTATATAATTTGAGTGCGCTGATCTCAGAAATATAGTTAGTTTTTCCCTATCACGTATGGTTTTCTTACTACAGGGTGTGTCATAAATCCCCCATTTATCCCCAAATGTGAACCATCTTATCGAGACCAACATTGGATTGCACATGCTAAACCATAAATTTTGTTGTTATAGACTACAGTAACGCTTACATAATAATGTAGGGTAAATATATATAACAACCAGTCCCGTTCCCAGCAAAATACTCTCTCCCCTCCCATCAATGGGTGGTTAACATTTGGGGACAGATGAGGTATTACAACACCCCTTGTAGCACGAAATCTTTAGGTGATAGAGTAAAACTTAATTAAAGCAGAATTAAATAGCTCCTAGCTCTTGGACAAGCATATTGCTTGTTTATGAAAGAATAAAAAAATAACTGAAAGAAACAAAATATATTTACCTTCTTTACCAAGCGAAGTATGTGTCGGATGCCAATAAATTGTTCTCCTGCAATCTAGACCCCAAAAGTTCTGCAGAGTCCTTAGGCAGATTCAAATCCCTGACTAAGTCATTTAGTTCGGCCTGGGTTAATGGTTTAGGATCTCGGTCAGCTGTTGGCTGTTCATAAACATCATCATTGTCTGGATTTGGAGCTGAATCAGAATCTGAATTGTATTGATCCAGACTCTCGGGTGGGCGGGGAATAGGAACTTCTGGACCATGGGGTACCGGCCTTATTGCAGATGGAAGACTTGGGTATTGAAGGCTCTCTTTATTCTTTGCATTATAACCTTTAACATTGCAAGAACAGAAGTAGCAGTCGTCGGTATGGTTTCTAGGCTCGCGCCATACCATAGGGATCCCAAATGGCAAACTTTTCTTTTTACCTTTGCTCCAATTCCTTAGTGCCGCAACACACGTAAGACAAACCTTGTGTGGAGCCCAACTTTTGTCTTGATCTCCTAATTTATTTCCAAAATAAGCATGATAAGCTCTCTTAATGAAGGTCGTTACATTTGTCCTTTGTTTTACAACAACATACCGACCACAAATATAACAAAATATGTCTGGACTATGGGTACATCCTCTAGAAGCCATTATTAAAATTTTAAAGACGTAATGTTAGAATTATCTATCTGAAAAATATGAAAAAACGAAATTAATTAAAGATAAAAAAGGTAAAAAATTACAAAACGCCCCAAAATTGTTTTGCTAATAACTTTAAAACTGTGGGTGATAGAAAAAAACTGGTAGCATTTTTTAATTCAGCGCAGCGAACTGCTTCAGAATCACAACTCAAAATAAAGAAATCGATTTTCATGCAGACCGGTGTTATCTGACAATTTTATGTATATTGTTATTACATGAGACATCATTAACTGAAAAAAATCATTTGTATACGTAAGAGAAAATAATAGTAGCTTAATGAAAAAATCAGAGAAATTATGAAAATAAAAAAAGAGTTTAATAAAAATGCTGATGAATTATGGGAAGCTTAGTTTCGATATGATTTTGTGGAAACTATATTTTAAATTATTAATTATACAACAACCAAAACATCTTTGTTGCGGATCATTCAAAATCCATAGCCACTTAACCTAACATACAAGTACAATCTTACGTATTATACAGTAAACGTAATACAAAAATAAGGCCAACATAGCCACTTAACATAACATACAAGTACAATCTTACGTATTATACAGTAAACGTAATACAAAAATAAGGCCAACATAGCCACTTAACCTAACATACAAGTACAAAAATAAGGCCAGCATATCCATTTAACCCAACATACAAATACAATCTTATGATAACACAACTTAATATACAATTATACATATATAATCTTTGCTACATTACAAAAATAAGGTATCGTAAACCAGAAGTTGTCTGAACCAAGACTGCCATATAGGTGAGAAGTACACAGTATCTGAAGACAGGACATTACACAATAACACATTAGAGCTGTTTTGGACCCTAGTATTGAAAAATTTATTGAAATTTTTTTTTTTTTTTTGAGAGAGATAATTTTTATTTAGGTGCAATATTAAGGCTAAGTTTACTTTAAATAGACACAGTAATTATAGAAATAATAATGGCCCATTTAGACACTGTCAACATAGCTACAGACTTTTTCACTGTAGGCTGCAGTGGTTTTAAGGTTAAAATTTGGTCAGCAGCCAGATTACTAACTATGGTCAAGCTAAATTCATTAAAATTAATTTAGACTTACCAAAATTGAAGTTGCCAGTTGAACGTTACCCTTTCTGTTTCTAACTAGTCCATAAGTTTCATTTAGTTTCCAGATTTTTAATTTTATTTGTTAAGTCTATTTGCCACACTGCTAAGTTATTCATTCATAGGGGCTATTTCCCAGACCTAAGTTTTGCAGTTTAAGTTAGGCTAGGGCTGTTTTGCCCTTAAGTTTTTGTTTTTAAAGGTTTAAGGTTTTGAAGGTTTTTACTTAAGTTAAGTTAGGGCTATATTGCCCTTAAGTTTTAATAGGGGCTATTGCAGCCATTTAATTATTTAGTTAGGGCTGTTGTAGCCCGGTTCGAGTTTCTTCTAGGTACCTAGTTTTAATCTCTTACCTTAGTTATGTATTTTGATTAAGCTACTTACACCTAGTTCTGGTAGGCCACTATTTAGTTAAACAGGGTTTTAGTTTTTAGTTTAATTGCAGTGGTTAATATTGAGGTTTAAAGGTTGACTTTAAGTTGCCCGGTTAGTTGGGGAACTACGAGAATTTTTTATGAAAAAACTAGCCCACTTGATTCAGCAGTCAAAATTTTTCGATGTCTAACAAAGAGCTCAGTTTTTCTTTGTCTCAGAAACTTTTTCTTTCTTCTTTTTGTTAATTAGGGAAACCCAACTTCACTAGTTGGTTGGTTAGAAACGAGAGTTATTATTTTTATTCTATATTTATTTTGTGGTAAATATTTGTTTTGTTTATATTTTATTTGGAAATATATGTGGTTATTTCTACCCAACTTTTTTTTTTAACATTCCCCAAGGGAAAAAATTTACCCAGAATTATATTCTTGGAATTTTTTTTTTCCCCACCACCATGATGATGAATGAAAATGACATGCTCTACAGAAAAGTTCCTTTTAGGTGAAATATGAAAATGAAAGCGTCTTTTCTGTAGAACGTTAGTCCTAAGTTATAGCTATTTACAGTTATTTACAATTTTCAATTTGTGGTCTTCACAAAGATCCACTCTGTATTTTTCTTTGCAGTTCTTCCCGAAATCTAACTGCAGCTTGTCTTTGTGGTCGGGGTTGAGTAGCGGCAGTAGTAGTGTCAGGATAATCTACAGTTCCTGATTCAGTGGAGGAATTTTCAAGTTCTTCCAGGTCAATATTCGGTTTATCAGTTATTTCAAGTGGGTATAACCGATATATGTGTCTTCTGGAGAGTGACCATTGGGTGTTTTTACAGTTACATGCCTGATTATGCCATCTTCATCTGGGTGTAATGTTTCAATTACAGCAATCTTCCAGAAGTATTTGGGATTCATAGAATTTTCATCTAAGAGCACAGTTCTCCTACTTTAGGTTCTTTACTTACTGGTTGTTTGTGTTGTTGGTATTCTTTTTCCTCAAACTACTCAAATATTCATATCGCCATCTTTCTTTGATTTCTTTAGATTGTTTAACTCCCTTATGAAAGTAATCCAGTATTTTCTTTCTTTCTTTGTCCTCTGTTGCTGTCATATAATCAGAGTCCACCTGATCACCTTCATTAGCAGCTTCTTGGGTATCATTAGTTAAAAAGTTGAATTTGGTATTGTCATACCCAAAAAGCAACTTGAAAGGAGTTAGTAGGTCAGAGGAGGGATCTTCATTTGAGTTAACATAAGTGAGTGGTCTTGAATTAATTGTATTCATTATTTCAAGAACAATTGTTTTTAGTTCAGTTAAAGGGATTTTTCTTCCTTTTAGGGAGGTATAGAGGGCTCTTTTGACTAAACCCACCATTCTTTCAGCTATTCCTAAGGTTCTGGGTGAATAGGCTGCTGTAAATTTCCACTGGATACCATGATCAGAGAGGTACTGAGACACAAGAACATTTTGGAACCAATGTTTAAGGTAATCTTCAGATCTTTTGAAGGTGGATTGATTGTCTGAAATCAAAACTTTTGGAAGGGAGTAGTTTAAGGACAAATGGTAGAGTTCTCTTAAAAAGGTTTTAGCAGAAAGGTCAGTGCAGATGTGAAGGCTGGTGAATCTGGTGGCGCAGCAAGTGAACAATAATAAGTAGACTTTCATGAATTGGTTATTCTCATCCTGGACAGAAATTGGACCAGCATAGTCAAGGGCAGTTTTTTCAAAGGGTTTTTCATAGCTTAAACGTTCCGTTACTAATGGTCCAGTAGTAGGCACTTCATAAGCCATGGCAAAGTATTTTTGGCAAAACAGACATTGTTTCAGAACCTTTTTAACTACTTGCCTTATTTTGGGGATCCAGAATTCCTGTCTGAGGAAATTGCATGTGGTAGCTAAGGTTGCATGACTGGCTTTTGCATGACAGTTAGATTAATGTTAAATGAGAATTTTCAGGCAGTAGTACAGGATACCTAGCAGAATAGTTAAGGTTGGTTGCATATTTATATCTCCCCATTGTTCTGACTAACCCTTCTTTGTCAATGAAGAGTTTTAGATTCTTTTGCAGCTTTGTTAGGTCCTCAACTTTTTCTCCTTTATTTAGTTTGTTGATTATTTCTTTTTCTTTTGAGAAATGTTGTTGCTGGACTAATTTTATCCAGTAGTTTGTGGCCTTAGTTTTGTAAGCTGTATGATTTTTCTCCAAAACAGCAATTTGTTCTTCCATTGTTAGGTTACATTTGGGGTTATATTTGTGAGTGCGGAAGTACTTTAAGTTTTCTATGAACCGTAGAACATAGGCAGTGATTCTGACCAGTTTTTTCCTGTTAGAGAATTTTTCCATGTTTAACAAGGGAGTTTTTTCATTTATTTCTTTACAAGTTGTTTGAGACACATTTATTGTTGTCTGTAAGGTTTCTTGGTGGGTGTTAAAAATTAAGTTGGTTGGCCATTCAGTTTCATTTCTCAAAAATGTGGGACCATGTTGGTAAAAGGGAAGAAGTTTTTGAAATTTCTTGAAAGATATTGTTCTGGTGAGTAGGTCTGCTGGGTTGTCTTCTCCTGCTACATGTCTGAATTCCAGGTGATGGTTTAAGTTTCTTGTTGCTTCCTGAATGTCTTTCACTCTGTTTTTTACAAAGATGGATTTCATTTTTAGAGATTTTTGAGCAATCCAATTTAAAGCCACCTGTGAGTCTGTCCAAATTATTGTTTTGAAGAACTTTTGGTTTTCTGAGTTTTCTTCTAGGTAGGTTTCTTTAAGGTATTCTAGGACTTTGGTTCCTAGGCAGATTGCCATTAATTCCAAGTTACAAATGGTCCAATTTTTTGATTTGGGGGTTCTTGATTTAGCGTAAATTAGTTCGGATTTTCCATTTCCAACTAGATAGCAACTTACTGCATACCTTCTTGGCTGGCATCACAAAAGATGTGGAGTTGAAGATTTTCCATGAGAGGTTTGGAATTTTCAAAAGCTTGTCTAGGAAAATTCAGAAATTCCACTTTGTTTATTTCTTTGCAAAGTTTTTTCCATTCACCAGCATTTCAGGTTCTAGATATTCATCCCAATCTTTTTTGGTAGTGCTACTTTCTGCATGAAGAGTTTTAATTTAAACACTAAGGGTGCAACAAATCCAATTGGATCAAACAATGATTGCACAGAACTTAGTATTTCTCTTTTAGTTTTGGCTTCTGAGTTCAAGTTTACAGTTTTTAGATGGAGTGTATCAGCATTTGTGTTCCAACCATATCCTAATAGTTTTATGTTTTCTTTATCTTCTGAGGAGGCTATGTCATGTTTTTCAAATAGTCCTTGAAGTTCTGAGTGATTGGAGGCCCATTCATATAGCTTCAAATTATAATTCATTAAGGTGTTTACACTATAATTGTAAAGGTCTTTGAGTTCTGAGAGATTGTTGGCATTAATTAAAGCATTGTCCATGTAAAAGCGGTTAGCTAGGTAGTCTGCCACTTGGTTTTGTTGTTCATTAAAAATGTGTTGGAGAGATTGTTGTAGTAAAAATGGACTGCTTTTGTTGCCAAAGGTAACTTTTATATTTATAGCAGATCAGGTTGTCGTCATTTGGAGCCAATTGGGTATCTTTTAACCACAGAATTTTGTGGGTATTGCAGTCAAATTCTGTTTGATATTTAAGTTGTAAATATGCTTTTTGAATGTCTCCAATCATCAAATATTTACCATGCCTTAATTTGATGCACAATTTTGCTAAATGAGGTAGGAGTGAAGGGCAGTCCTCAGTAGCATCATTTACTGTTATTTCTTCTGGTTTGCTTTTACCCGAGGGATCTACTACAATCCTAACTTTAGTTGTTTGTACTCCAGGGCGAACTACTGGAAAATGAGGTAAAAAATTTCCTTCTTGTTTTAAGCTTTCTGTTAGGGCTACTTCTTCTATTATTCCTTCCTGGAATTGTTGTTCAAGGATGTCTGAATAAGGTTGCATTAAGTTATCTTTTTTTAATTTTTTGCAAGTGGACTTTAACCTGCTAATAGCATAGTTAAAGTTTGGTGAAATTTTATCTTTTTGGTCATTCCATGGTACCTTAACAGACAATCTTTCATCTTCTATTTTAACTTCCTTTTCGAAGTTTGCAATCAGATCTTTTTCTTTGTTTGAAAATGGTTCATCCCCAGAAATACCCAAGTTTTCTAGTTTGCTAAATTGTGCAATCTGGTGTTCAATTTTTTCTAGATCTTCATTAGAAGTTGTACTAGTAAGTAGAGGGTTGGTAATACAGAAGCTGATCTGATCTCTTATTGGTTCTTTTTCTTTTTCAGGGTAGTAATCTGAAGGGAAACCCAATAAAAGTATTCCATAGGGAGATTTATAACAAGAGGCAGTATGAATCTGATGAGTGCTGAGGGCAAAAAGTTTGTGGGTTGCAGCCCCAAAAATTAACATGAAGTCGGCAACTTCATCAGCTTCAAAGTGATCTGCAAGCTGATAATTTAAGGATTTTAAATAAGTTTGAAGTTTCAGTAATCCCTGAACTTCATATTTAATATTAATATCATCAATTATGATGGCTTCTATTTCTTGGTAGTTTCCAGGGTTTCTAGAATCCTCCAATTTAATTATAGCTACTTCATAATTGGTTGTTTCTTGTTGGCTATAAATCCTGTTATGGTTATGGATTCATCGTAGTGTTTAGTTGGAAGATTCAATTTTTTCACAAGTTCATTGGTAATGTAGCTGGCTTGACTACAATTATCCAAAAGTGCTCTGCATTTAATTGATTTTTCTGAGTTTCTTATTCTCATCTGCATGGAAGGAATTAATGCCACTTCTTGATCAGTGTTTTTTAAACTTAATAAGTTAGTAACTTGTTTCCCTTGTTTTGAGTTTTCTTTTTGGATAGCTACTTCAGTACTGGTTTTGGTTTTCTTATCTTCCTCTGGTTTCCTTTTTGTTTGGTACAAAGGAAGGATAAATGGTTAGAAAACCTACAAAATGAACAGGGTAGGAAGAAATGGGGCATTCTTTGGCTTGGTGTTTAGATGAGGTGCATTTAGTACAATAATTTAATTTAGCAAGTTTTTTCAGTTTATCCCAACTTTCAGGGAAAGAATCACATTTTGAGATTCTGTGTGTTTTTCTTACACAATTTGCAGTAAAGTTCTCTCTGGTCAGTATGTTGAGCTCTTCTTGAGGATTGTCTTTGGGTGGAAACTGCCAGAGTAGCTGTAGTTTGGCCAGAATCCATGGTTTTCTGGCTGGTTCTGGAGAGAAGTTTCTTTTTTGTTTAGGTATTAAGGTGGTTAATTCACTTTGTTCAGATCAAAATTAACATTAGCTAAGGTTTTGGTAGCTTCAGCAATGGCTTCTTTAAATTTATCAAAGTGGTCATAGAGTTTAAAACCACAAGTTCTTAAAAATTCCTGAGTTTCTTGACTTAGTTTATTATAATATACATACAAGAGTATATCTTCTAATTCTAATTTTTGAGTTTGCATTAAATTTATGGTAGAGTGCATATCTGCTTGAAAGTCATGAAGTGATTTAAAATCTTTGGTTATTTTGGATTTGGTTAAAAGTGATTTTATTATGGAGAATTTAATTTGGCCTGGTGTTGCATAACAGCCTCCAACTGCTGCCATGCTTCTTCATAAGATGTTTTACTCTCTTGCATGCAGTTTATTTGAATGGCAGGGTTTCCACTCAAATGTTGTTTTAGGTAGGCAAATTTCTCTTGTTCAGAAAGACCTATGTTATCATAAATGTTTCTGAATGAGGTCTTAAAGTTTTGAAATTTAGAGGGATTTCCATCAAATGGTAATATTTGAAGCTCAGGAATTTTAGTACCTATTCTTGGTTTAGGTTTGGCTTCGGCATTATTTTCTTTTTTAGTTGTTAATGCTTGTACCATTGATATTTTCAATTTGGTAATAACTGTTTTTTCATCTAGTTTCTTGTTTAGCCTCTGAGAAGCCTTCGGAACAAACAAACACACTAAGGATTTCCTCATCTAAATTTTGTAACTTGTCCAGTTGTGAGGACAAAAGCCGAGCATATGAATTTTTTTGTTCCTCAGTCCAATCATCCAATTTCTTTGATTGTAGCTAAAAGTTTAGTAGCTGAGGCTCTGATTGCTCCCCTTTTTTACCAATTTACTAGTTTCAAGTGCTTCCACATCACTTCCCAACCATGATGATGTCTCCATACTTTTTCTGGAGTGGCTTCAGTTTCATTACCCATTTTTTAGGTTTAATATTATAAATGATATTAAATATTATAATTAAATTTTCAGATTATGTAAAAAATTTAATTCACTGGATTTAAAACTATTGTATCAGAAATAAAACAAAAAAGGGTAACCAACTTCTCGACTGCCCACCCGGAGGCGCCATATTGAAAAATTTATTGACAAATTATTTTTTTTTGAGAGAGATTATTTTTATTTAGGTGCAATATTAAGGCTAAGTTTACTTTAAATAGATACAGTAATTATAGAAATAATAATGGCCCATTTAGACACTGTCAACATAGCTACAGACTTTTTCACTGTAGGCTGCAGTGGTTTTAAGCAAGGCCGGATTAAGCATTGTTAGGGCCGGGGGCAATGAATATTTTCGGGCCGGTGTCACTAGAAAAACACTAGAAAAACACTAGAAAAACACAATTCTTTACCGGATACATCATACATGAGTGATGTGATCAGCTGACTGGGATCGATCAACAGAAAACGAAACAAAAACAAAGATGTGATTACAGAAAATGTACACTTTGTTCACATAAATGAGATACTAAACTAGGTTTTGTAGAAGCGGAATCTAGAATTTTTTTTTCTCCCTCACGGTCAACCAATTATTTCAACGGTAGATTATAGCGTTTACATAGTTTCTTGTGGCCGGTCAGCATCTTGGGGCCGGTCAGCATCTGGAGCCGGGGGCAAATGCCCCTTTTGCCCGCATTATAATCCGCTACTGGTTTTAAGGTTAAAATTTGGTCGGCAGCCAGATTACTAACTATGGTCAAGCTAAATTCATTAAAATTAATTTAGACTTACCAAAATTGAAGATACCAGTTGAACGTTACCCTTTCTGTTTCTAACTAGTCCATAAGTTTCATTTAGTTTCCAGATTTTAAATTTTATTTGTTAAGTCACTATTTGGCACACTGCATAGGGGCTATTTCCCAGACCTAGGTTTTGCAGTTTAAGTTAGGCTAGGGCTGTTTTGCCCTTAAGTTTTTGTTTTTAAAGGTTTAAGGTTTTAAAGGTTTTTACTTAAGTTAAATTAGGGCTATATTGCCCTTAAGTTTTAATAGGGGCTATTGCAGCCATTCAATTATTTAGTTAGGGCTGTTGTAGCCCGGTTCGAGTTTCTTCAAGGTACCTAGTTTTAATCTCTTACCTTAGTTATGTATTTTGATTAAGCTACTTACACTATTTAGTTAAACAGGGTTTTAGTTTTTAGTTTAATTGCAGTGGTTAATATTGAGGTTTAAAGGTTGACTTTAAGTTGCCCGGTTAGTTGGGGAACTCCAGAATTTTTTATGAGAAAACTAGCCCACTTGATTCAGCAGTCAAAATTTTTCGATGTCTAACAAAGAGCTTAGTTTTTCTTTGTCTCAGAAACTTTTCCTTTCTTCTTTTTGTTAATTAGGGAAACCCAACTTCACTAGTTGGTTGGTTAGAAACGAGGGTTATTATTTTTATTCTATATTTATTTTGTGGTAAATATTTGTTTTGTTTATATTTTATTTGGAAATATATGTGGTTATTTCTACCCAACTTTTTTTTTAACACCTAGTAATGAAATTATATATGTTCTACCGGATTAGCATTTGGCTGGTAGGTAGGTTACGAGTAGTAAACACAAAACTGGCACTGCACCATTTTGGTTTCCCACATAACATACGAAAAATATTATTATAAGCAACAGAGGGTTTATTCATAGCAGTTTTTGTATAGTTCCACCACAGATGGGATGTATACGATGCAGTACAGTAAGTTCTAAAAAGATAAGTTTTAACTGATTCTGAACACATGCCAAATTTCCTTACTAGCATGTTACCCTGTACATACAGCTTTCTACGTTGCCTCTCGATATCGAGTTCATCTCGCAGCTCGTGATTAATTACATGACCTAAGTATTTACATGTGTCTTTGACAGGTATTGTCTGACTATTGTCTGACCATTCATTTCAAAAGACCCACATGATACATGTTTCAGTAGATTACACCTAAAAATCAAAATACAACTCTTTGCCCATTATAGATGATGTCATTTTCTATACCATATTGTTCACATATCTCCAATAGTACTCTCAGCCTACGGGGAGAGGGTGACAGAAGAACAAGGTCATCAGCATACATTAAATGATTAATTTTTTCCTTCCAATGACACAGCCAGTACGTGCAGTTTTTAGTTCATAGGTTAGGTCATCCATGTATATATAGAAAAGATAGGGTGATAATATACCACCTTGCCTAACACCATTAGTTACCTTAAAACCTGGTGATACAGTGCTTTTCCATCTTACAAACATGGTCTGCTCTGTATACCAAAATGCAAGTATCCTTAGTATATATTTAGGCACCCCTCGACACAAGAGTTTCTTGAAAAGTTTGTGATGGTTAACTCTATCAAATGCTTTTGATGCTTCTAGGAAACAGGAATATACACTGCTACTTGACATCTTGTACTTTAGGACGGCTTCCTTTAACATATAAATACACATGTCAGTACCATGTTTCACTCTAAAGCCAAACTGATTGTCATAAGTCTGCAAGTAAGTACTTATCCTATTATAATTGACATATTCTAACACCTTAGAAAGTATACTGGCAAGTGCTATTGGCCTATAATTATTCTTAGCACAAATACTAGCACCCTTATTTTAACAACTGGCAACAATACAACTGACAAAATGGACTGTGGCAAGTACCCATGTATCATACAGCTTGTGAAACATAGTGCAAGCATAGGTATTATATGAGGTCTACAACATTTTAAATGTTCTGCTTGTATGCCATCTAGGCCACAACTTTTGTTATCATCTAACTTATGAATAGCCTACCAGATTCCTGAGTCATTAATTAGTAGCTCCTCAGAGCGTTCTACATTTAGGCATATATTGAGTCTATCCCCCCCTCCCCCTGCTGAGACAATTAAACAGGGTTTCATAATGATTTTTCAACAGTTCTGCAATATTTTTTGCACCATGTACAGTTGTACACCCTCTGTTACATTTGGCAAGGTAAGATTACTATTGTTAATTTTATTAACCTCCTTCCAGAATTCCCTACAGGAAGTATTGTTATTGCCTAATTTTCTGGCTAGAGATTCTCTTCGAAGATTCTCTTCATTTTTCCTTATAAATCTAAGAGCACCCTTGAATCTAGCACGAGTTCTATTTTTCAGTTGGAAGTTCCCCCTGTCTAGGTTTCCCTATAGCAACCCATTCCACGAACACATTTTTTGCTACGTCATACAAATCAGCACAGTATTCTGCCCACCCTGGATTGGCATTTACTTTTCCCCATTTTTTATTTTTAAAGCTACTTCCACTCGCAGCCTCTCAATCCAATCCCACTCAACCCAATCGCAGTCTAGTATATTAATATTTTGGTATAATCACTAGACAATGATTGTAAGATGGGGTGGGGTTAATTCAGAGCCATTCTCTGTGACCAATGGTGTCAGGCAGGGAGGGATATTATCCCCCTACTTATTCAATGTTTATATGGATAATCTATCTGTTGTGCTGAACACCTGTAAAATAGGCTGCTATGATTGTTAATCATCTGATGTATGCAGATGATCTAGTTCTTATTTCTCCATCTGTAAAAGGGCTCAGAACACTTTTGAAGGTGTGTGAAAGATATAGGAAGGATAAGACATAAAATATAATCCTGATAAAAGTCATGTTATGATTATGAGGAACAATGCCTACAAATATATAAAATTTCCTGAATTTCAATCAAATGGTATGGTGCTGTCAGAAGTGACCCAGACTAGGTATCTTGGCCACATACTAACTGATAGTCTTTCAGATGACTGATATTCTAAGGCAATGTAGACAATTATATGCTCAGGGATTCACTGGCCTACTTGGTCAGTACTCCAGACAACTATCTCTTTATCTTCTATGGACCTCTCGTATAATGTTTGTACCTGTTGAGTCTGAAATAAAGTGTTTGTTTGTTTGTTTATGTTATGGTTTGAGATAATAGTTGGGGTTATTTTAATATCAGCAATCAAATTAGTGTTATTCATGAATACCAGATCTAGGCAGTTATTTTTTTCTGGTATTTTCTGTTATCTCTTGTGTCATCATAAACTCGTTTGTGAGAGCCATCAGCATTTTTGCTTGATTCTGGTCCTCTCTTATGTCTCCCTTATCTTGCTGTATAAATATATTTCCACCCACCTTTTTGTATCTTACAAATGGGAAATTAAAATCGCCGCAGAGTATTATATTAGGGGATGGAGAGTTTATGGACTTTATCAGGGTTTTGATATCATCAATGGCATGCAAAAACTTTTCATTTGGAGAATTTAGAGGTTTATAGATGACTATCAGTACCACGTTTAGTTTCTCTATTTTCACTGCAAGGGTTTCTACGAAGCTGTTTGATTTACTTATTACCGTCTCTGTCATATGCCTCTCATGTATGTAAATAGCACAGCCACCTTTACGTCTCGCTGTTCTATCCGCTCTTAGTAAGTTGAATCCATCGATATACAATTCTTTCTTATCGATACAGGTGTTCGCAGTTTCCTTGGCAATCTTTAAGATGTGTTTCTGTGAGACATACGATGTCCGCCCTTGTTTCGTCCATAAAACCTTTCAGGTATGAAACTTTGTTTTGCGAGTTGTTCGGTTTTATTCCTTGAATATTTGCCAGGACAATGTTTATGTTCTTTGTTTTGCATTGCTCCTTGTGCATTTTAAGTTCGTTGTCCTTTGGTTCGCGTGTTTTGTAGCCTTGTGGTCCTCCGAGATGGATCCGTTCCCCCCTACCTGTTCTGGTAGCTTCTTGCCAGGAAGCGGTCCGGCTCGAGGGTTCCCAGCTGTGTCAGCTGCATGTGCTGTGTAAGACTTACAGTAGCAGCCGTATTGTGTCCGAGATGTTGAAAATTTTTTGTCTGCTATTTGTGTTTAAAGAGTCCTGTTTGCTATTTGTGTATATAGTGTTTTCCTCACATTCCTCCTGTTATCATTTGAAACTTGTCCTTTGTCCTTTGAACTTGTCGGAGATGATGGTGGTAGCATTTTCTCCCGTACTGGCAGGTTCCATATGTCGCGTAGGTCTTGCAAATGTCCGGATGGTATAATTTGCAGTTTTCACCGAATTTGCAGCGACCATTATTGTAGAAGTAGTTGCACAAGGGAGGGTGTTCGTATATACATTGTCCTCGCTTATATCTGCAAATTCCTTTCACATAGTATTTACATATAGTTTTTTCCCCATTTTTACTTGGGGCCTTTGTTTTTAGCGGTTTCAGTTTGACTTCTTTATTGTCTACTTGTTTTTTCCTATTCCTGCTAATGTCCTTTGCGTGAAATCTTTGGATTTGGTTTTGTGCCTCTGTTTCCTCTGTTGGTGTTGCTTTTATTTCTGCTTCCCGTTTACTCACGTTTTCTGTTTTTTCCCCTGCTCATTTTTCGCAGTTTCCTCTTCGTTCTTTATATTTTTTGCCTCCGTTCGCTATTCATAAATTTCTCTTTTGCCTTTTCCTCATAGTCTCGTTCTGCTTTAAAGACTATAAATAAGTTTATTTCGATTATGCAGCTTTTGCAGAACTTGATTCCGTTCAATTGTTTAGCGCCTGTTATAAGAGATTTCTTCGTCGCTCCATCTCAGGTATTGAAATTCGACTAAGGACTGGCAAAGGTCGCAGCGGATTGTCTTTGATTCAACTGTTTCTTTTATACATTATCCACAGGGTTGTATGAATTTATTTGCCATTGCCATGTTTCTATTAGTATGTAAATGATGGTGCACGAAATATTAACTCAAAAGGGTAATTAATTAAGTGTGGTACTTTATTTGACTTCAGAAATGAGGGAGGGGAAGATTTTTCTGTTATTCCCGGGTTTGGGGGATGGGACATGAGATACGCTGTAGATTCTCATTGATTGGTGCCGGGGAGTGTACCGCGGGGGATAACAGGGATATTGCCTTTCGATGGGCAGTTATATTTCCTCGGAGAGAAAACACTCAGAAAAAACGCTGTATAGATTAAGTTGCTCTGATTTTATTTGCTTTATTTCAACATTCGCCGCTATTTCACCACTTAAACAAACATAGACTGTGTACACTGAATATTCACTCAAAAACTGGCACTACTTAAAAAGTATTAACTGCAGGACTTTTATTGTAATATCACTTTTATTCGGACTTCAAACGAAACACGTGTAACAGTCACACTGGGCAGAAGAATATATATATATATATATATATATATATATATATATATATATATACTAGGGGCACTCAATATATTTTGCCCCACCCCTTTTTTCTTAGCTAAATAATAGGCCATGGGGCTGAAATGTCTTTTGGGCCGTAATTTTGAACTTTCTGCACTTCAAATAACAGGATTTTTCCAGTTTGAACCTCCCCTTCTTGTATAAAACCGCTTTTAAATGCCCTTGTATAAAACCGATGTTTAACGCAGTTTCGAAAATGGCGTCTGACAGTGATGTACGTCGTAAACAGAGAGCTGTTATCGAGTTCTTAACCGCAGAGAAGGAAACAGTTGGAAATATTCACAAACGTCTACAAAACGATTACAGAGATGCTGTTGTTGATCGAAGCACAGTTGAACGCTGGTCTAAACGTGTGAGATCATCGGAGAGAGGGAGAGCCAGCCTCGATGATGAGCCACGCAGCGGTCGCCCGGCATCGGCTGTGACATCTCACACTGTGCAACGTGCTAACAGCATCATTCGATCAAATCGGCGTGTCACATACAGGGAGCTATCACTGGAACTAGGAATTAGTGAAGGAAGTGTGAATACGATAATTCAGCAACTAGGATACTACAAAAGGGGATGACTTCCTTTCACGAATTGTGACGGGATGAGACTTGGGTACACCGCTTTAAACCTGAAACAAAACACCAATCCATGGAGTGGCATCACGCAGACTCCCCACGCAAGAAAAAGTTCAAAATGGCTCCCTCTGCAGGAAAGGTTATGACCATCATCTTCTGGGACATGAAAGGGGTGATTCTGGTGGACATTATGAAGAAAGGACAAACAATCAACTCAGAGGCATATATTGCTACCCTACAGAGACTCCAGAGACGTATAAAGCGAGTTCGACCGGAGAGAAAACTGGAAGACGTCCTTCTTTTGCACGATAACGCAGGACCACACAACAGTTTGCAAACAAGAGAGGCCATCACAAAAATGCGCTTGACTGTATTACCCCACCCTCCATACAGTCCGGATCTGGCACCTTCAGACTTCCATTTGTTTGGGCCAATGAAGGATGCTATTCGTGGAAGAAAGTTTCAGAGTGACGATGAGATAAAACTTGTAAAAAAGTATGTAACTACTCGTGTATAAAATTTCTGGAACTTACAAGGAAAATTGGAAAGAAAAAAAAGGAGTGGGGGCAAAGTATAATGAGTGGCCCTCGTATGTATATATATATATATATATATATATATATATATATATATATATATACACACACGTTACCTCAGCACAGCACTAAAATTGTTTTGTGAAAACAGACCACCAATGGGCGAGTGTAAAATCAATTGTATTATTTTATTCGAACAGTCTCGTTCAAATATAATGTAGTAGGAGATTGTAGACACCAATCGACCAGGGAAGTACTCCGTGGGGAGGGGGGCGTTAGACAGAAGATAGGGAGTGCTGGAACTCCCGTTTCTCCTGTCACTGTCCTCCTTAGCTATCTTTTTCCCGTGTCTCATCTACCCTGTGAGCAGTCCAGCATGCGCTCAAACACACACTTTTCTCCCTATTCCTCACTACATATACATGCATCTTACACACTACATAATCTTTTCAAAATTAAAAAAAGGAAAATGGCATCAACTTGAAGAGCCTCGGAGTCCTCTGGGGAGGGGACCATAAATGTCCCCACTTCTGGCTCCCCTGCTGCCGATACCGGGAACGCAGACCCGGGCAGCGGAGCTGGATCTGTTACCGCCCATTCGAGATGTTCTGGGCCTCTGTCTGATTCACTTTCCTTAAACTTCTGCAACATTCGTGGCCTTCTCTCAAATTTTCAATCTGTTGAGCATCACCTTTCCTCCTCTAAACCTCGTCTTCTTTTCCTCACTGAAACTCAGTTGTTTGGGACGACTGACAGCAGCACCTTTTCTGTACCCTTTTACTTTCTCTATACTCAATTTCACTCCAAAGGTGGATGTTGCGTATATGTACGCAATGACCTAACTTGTTCTCGTATTCCGAACTTGAATCTTCCGAATCTATACCCTCTGGCTACGGTTTACATGCCACTCTCAAATTAAATAAATCTGCGCTGTTTATCTGTCCCCTAATTCTACTGACTATACAAAATTCTCTGACTACCTCACTTCCAAAGTGGAATACATTCTTTCCCGCTTTCCCTTTGCTGAAATCTCAATTTTAGGAGGTTTCAGTGTTCACCACCACCTTTGGCTTTCCTCCCATTTCACTAACATCCCTGGTGTAATAACGTGGGGGTGTTAGATCTCGTTAGGTATTAGGTTATCAAGTAGACATTAAAGGTGCTTACAGGTTGTAATGCCGGAAAAGGAGAAACTCAATTCAGGCTTTATTTCACTAACAACTGAATACTGTAAATACAATAAGAAATATAATAACAAATAATTAATACAAATAGACATAACAATACTTACATTTTAGCGTTAAAGTATAGAATTAAACAAGTTAGTATTAGATAACAAGTGCGCATAATTAAAAATTAAGGTACGAATAACATAACAGATAAGTATAATCAAGATTACATATATAAGGTAATAGAAATACAAAACCGGCCATGACAAGGCAATGTAGAACAGCATATAATTATAAGTAATAAATATTACTAGATAAGTAATTGCTACTATACCTTATATAGATCCGTAGGCGCAACGCAAGCTTAATAACACAACACAACCATGAATGAATAACACCATCACGAATGCTTCACATTATAACCTGGGGCAGAATGACCTGAAAGAAAAGGAATTATGTCACAGGTGCTTTCATTTAGATCTTCCTTCGGGCCTACCATATGTGCCAGCGTCAACCAACCTTGACCAACTTAGTCCTAATTTAGTAATTTAGAATCTATAGACATTACCCCTACCTGGCATAATAATTAGACAACTCAACCTAATCACAAATCACTTTCGAAGCATCACCAAATTAAACATAGAATCAACGATTGCTGCAGATAGAAAAATACATGTTTAGGTCAGCCCAATGAATGAACAGGCCGCGTTTCTGTGTTTATCTTTTTGTGTTGCTATTTAGTTTTCTTTTAGTGACTTTTCCCTTCAGTGACTTTTAGACTATATACATATATACTTTATACACACACACGCACACACACACACACACGTCACCTCACCTGGTGAACTAGCTTACATCTTTTTCATTGTAAATGACCTGGAGCAGATTGTACAGCACTACTCGTATCCCCAATCGCCTTGGAGATAGGTCCAACATTCTGAATTTATTTTTTACCTCTCATCTTTTTTCTTACTCTGTGAAACTTTTTTCTCCGTTAGGCTCCTTCTACCACAATCTTATATCTGTTTCCTGTCCTATCGCTCTAATTTGGCCTTTGGATCCTCCCAAGAGGAGGTGCCTTTAGCACTTTGGCGCCGCTGATTGGGAGGCCCTTAGGCAGTACTTCTGTGATCTCCCATGGAATGATTACTGCTTCCGTGGCCGGGGCCCTTTCGAGTGTTCTGAGCGCATTTTATTCCTACTACTAATGCAAAAAAAACCTTGGTTTAACGTTACTTGTTCTAACACTATCCACAACAGAGAGGAGGCTTTCAGAAGGTACTGTTGCTATCCAACTCCTGACTCTTATTCAGCTTATATTGCTGCCCGGAATCGTGCAAAATCTGTTCTTCGACTCGCCAAAAATTCCTTCATCCAACAAAAATGTGAAAATCTCTCCAATTCTAATTCTTCTCGCTCTTTCTGGCATCTAGCTAAGAACCTCTTCAACAACTTTACTTCCACTTCTTTCCCTCCTCTTTTCCATTCCGACGGCTCAGTTGCCGTTTCTTCTCCTGACAAAGCTGAACTCTTCGCTCAAACCTTTGCTTAAAATTCACACCTGAATGATTCCGGTGCTGTTCCTCCATCTCCTCCTCCCTCTGACTTTATTATGTCTGAAATTAGAATCTTTTCTAAAGATGTTTTTCCTGCCCTATCTGGCTCAACTCTAGGAAGGCGTATGGTCCTGATGGTGTCCTGTTGTTCTTAAGAACTGTGTTTCTGTGTTGACATCCTGCCTAAGCAAACTCTTTTGTCTTTGTCTTTCATCTGGTACTTTTCCTTCCTGCTGGAAGTTTGCTTTCATTCAGCCTGTCCCAAAAAAGGGTGATAGCTCTCAGCCCTCCAACTATCGTCCAATTGTTTTGATTTCTTGCTTTCCCAAAGTTTAGAATCTATCCTTAATGGGAAGATTCTTAAACACCCCTCTTCTCACGATCTTCTTTTAGAGCGTCAGTATGAGTTCCGCAAGGGACGCTCTACTGGCGATCTTCTTGCATATCTCTCTGACTCTTGGTCATCCTCCTTTCTGGCACAAATCTTTAATTTTTAAACTGCCCTCCTTCTGTTTCTATCCTTCTATCTGTGCCTTCATCTCTAATTTCCTTTCTGGCCGATCTATAGCTGCAGTTGTACATAGTTGGCTACTGTTTTTCTGAAGCTATTAATAGCGGTGTTCCTCAAGGCTCTGTCCTGTCACCCACTCTTTTCCTTTTATTTATTAATGATCTTTTAATTTGTACTTTCTGTCCTATTCACTCCCATGTCGATGATTCCACTCACCACTTCTCCCGCTTCCAAAAGCGCCTATGGAGCACCTGATCTCTGATCTTTCTGCTATCTCTCATTGGGGCAGAGAAAACCTTGTGGTTTTCAATGCCTCAAAACCTCAGTTCCTCCATCTCTCTACTCGTCACAATCTTCCACACGACTATCCCCTTACCTTCAACAACACACAACTCAATCCTTCCTCTTCTCACATTCTTGGCGTTTCCTTTTCTCGTGATCTTTCCTGGAAAGATCAAATATACTCCCTTTCCCAAACAGCTTCTAAGAGGTTAGGTGTGCTGTACCGCCTCCGCAGTTTCTTCACCCCCACTCACTTGCTGTCTCTGTACAGGGGTCTTGTTCACCCCTGTATGGAGTATGCTTCTCATGTGTGGGGTGGTTCAATTCACACAGCCGTACTTGACTGGTAGAATCAAAGGCTTTTCGTCTCATTAATTCCCTGCCTCTTACTCACTGTTTTCAATCTCTCTCTCTTCGCCCCAATGTTGCCTCACTCTCTCTCTACTATCGCTATTATAACGGACATTGCTTTTCTGAGCTCTCTAACTGCATGCCTCCTCCTTTAATTAAGGAGAGCACACAGCACAAAACTTTCTGCACTTTCTCATTCCTTTTCTGTCCATCTCTCTAACGCAAGAGTTAACCGGTATTTTCATTCTTTCATCTACTCAACCGGTCAACTCTAGAACAATCTTCTTCAATCCATCTTTCCTCCGGTCTATCACCTCTCATCTTTCAAATGCAGTGTCTAAGCATCTCAAAAACCCCGAACCTTGAATCTGGCTCTCTTCTTCTATGGGGGGGAGGGATTTTACAGGCATTCGCCCTTGGCCCCTCAAAATAAAAATCTAATTTGGGTCCAACAGTTGTTACAGAAAAATTTTCAAACAATTACAAATGTCTTGCCAATTTAAAAAAACTATGAGAATAAGATGAAGATAAAAATAGTGATATGGCTGTACCAGTAGTAAGGGCACCTATGAAACCCATTACAACTACAAATTTGGAAGTACAATGTATATGTATACGGATGAAGAATCAAAATAGAATTTGAATAAAATAAAATAACCATAATCTATTCACAAAAACAAAATTTGTTTTCAGAGGCATACACATCATTCAAATTGGGCACTTGCAAGAAATTGAGGGGGTCCAGACGTCGCCGACTCCCCCCTCCCCCCCTCAGGATCAGCCTATGCCCTTCTCTGCCCAAACATACCACATCTGCCTCCCTATCTTCCGACACGTTCAATAGTCCCTCAAAATACTCACTTCACCTTGTCTTCACATCTTCTCTATCTGTCATCACTTCCCCATCGACTCTTTTCACAGTCATGCCCTCTCACTTTCTTCACACTATTTACTTCTCTCCAAAACATCTTGTTCTCCCTAAAATTTTCTGACACTCTCATACCCTATCTCTCATTTGCTCTCTCTTTCAGCTCTCGCAATTTTCTCTTTACTTCTTGCCTCTTCCTCTTATACTCTTCCCAATCACCCACACTTCTCTGCAAGTACCGAGCATATACTTCCCTCTTTTGCTTCACCAACAATTCAGCCTCCACATTCCACTATTCACTACCCCGGTGTTTATGTCCAACCCCAATCTTCCGTACTCCACACACTTCAGCACCGCTTCACTAAATATCGCCACTCCTCTTCCACACCCCTTGTTTCACTCTGTCCTACCCTGCACCATTCCTCATTTAGTCTCTCCTGACACATCCGATCACAATCCCTTTTCCTCAGTTACTCACTTTCACTACCTTTCTCACAGGCACACTACCCCTTCTTACTCCACGCCCACGACAAACCTTCACTTTACCTTCCACCAAGAAGTGGTCAGACACTCCCTCTGCCACTCCTCTCAACACATTCACCTCTAACGACCTCCCTATAGCAGATCTCATCAACACATAATCCATTAGTGCCCTATCACCTCGGGACACCACTCACCCACGTGTACTTATGTATGTCTCTTTTACAAAACCATGTATTCCCAATCATCAATTCTTTTTCGGCACACAACTCAACTAACCTTTCCCCACTTCCATTCACACCAGGCATCCCATGCGCCCCAACTATACGCTCAATTGGCACATCCTCCACTCTCGCATTCAAGTCTCCTAGCACGACAACTCGGTCCCTCGCATCAAAAATACCCAAACACTCGCCCAGTTCGTATTCTGTATCTCTTCACTCTTCTCACTACCAGATCCATACGCACTAACAATCATCCATCTCTCTTAGCCTACTTTCATTCTAACTGACATCAGCCCTGAACTCCTTTCCTTACACTCTTTCCATTCCCATAGCCCATCACGTATCAGAAGCGCAACCACCCTCCCTTGCCCTTACCCTCTCCCCAACCCTAAACTTTACCCCACGAACATTCCCAAACCACTCCACACCCTTACCTTTCAATTTACTCAAGGCCAGGACCTCCAGGCCTCTCTCACAAAACAGAACACCAATCTCTCCCTCCCTTCTTATCATCCTGAGTCAGGATGATAAGAAGGGAGAGAAATGGTCAGAAGCGAGACCCCGTGATATTACGGGCTGCGCAGCAAACAGGTTAATAAGAAAAAAGGATAAATTATGAAATTAGCATATTTTAAATAGTTAATTATAAAATTTATCCCTGAAGATAGGAGATTTAAAGAACTTCCCACGTGCAGGATTCCTGTTCACGTGCAGGATTCCTCACCATATCCACGCACATTCAGACACCCCAGCCTGAGCCGTCACGGGAAAGCTCCCGCTATGCCCCTTCTCTGATCGTTCCTGTTTGTGGAAAGTTTACATACATGTGAGAAGGGTTTCCAGCTCCCCGCACCCGTTCCTTCTTTTTAGTCGCCTTTTACGACACGCTGGGACCACGTGGGAAGAATTCTTTAAATCTCCTATCTCCAGGAATAAATTTTATAATTAACTATTTAAAATATGCTAATTTCATTGAGCACTTTTAATTTCATAATTTATCCTTTTTTTCTTATTAACCCGTTTGCTGCGCAGCCCGTAATATCACGGGCTCTCGCTTCTAACCATTTCCGCGCATCTCCTTTATACATGGGTTTAAACTTTAAACTGAGATATCTCTTTGCGTAGCCTGTGTTTTTGGCTCAACTAGTAACTTGGCGCTCGCGCAGTTAACGGGTTAAGCATAATTTATTTTTTACTAAATATACAATAGATCATTTAATTGCAAAGCTGTGGAAAAACCACTAATCTAACATTCTTAACAGTGTGAGTAGGGATAATTTTAAGATAGATTGCAGCGAAACGATTGTGGAAGGGACAAGGGAAAATATTTTGATATCATTTTCTGAAGTAAAGAGGTTAATTAAAGAGTTAAAGACTGGTTCTGCGTCAGGGGTAGATGACTTATCGAATGAGCCTTAAAATATGCAAATGACGTAGTATGTCTGCATATATCATTGCTCCTATCAGCCATGCTGGCTCATAGCTATATCCCTGCAGAGTTCATGAGGGTATATCTCTTGCCCCTGGTCAAAAATAAGTATGGAGACATTCTGTCCAGCAATAATTACAGACCGATTGCTGTCGCTTCCTGCTTCTCGAAACTACTAGAAAAACTTGTTTACTATTGAAAAATTTATTGAAAAATTATTATTTTTTTTTTGAGAGAGATTATTTTTATTTAGGTGCAATATTAAGGCTAAGTTTACTTTAAATAGACAGTAATTATAGAAATAATAATGGCCCATTTAGACACTGTCAACATAGCTACAGAATTTTTCACTGTAGGCTGTAGTGGTTTTAAGGTTAAAATTTGGTCGGCAGCCAGATTACTAACTATGGTCAAGCTAAATTCATTAAAATTAATTTAGACTTACCAAAAATGAAGTTGCCAGTTGAACGTTACCCTTTCTGTTTCTAACTAATCCATAAGTTTCATTTAGTTTCCAGATTTGAATTTTATTTGTTAAGTTACTATTTGGCACACTGCTAAGTTATTTATTTATAGGGGCTATTTCCCAGACCTAGGTTTTGCAGTTTAAGTTAGGCTATGGCTGTATTGCCCTTAAGTTTTTGTTTTTAAAGGTTTAAGGTTTTGAAGGTTTTTACTCAAGTTAAGTTAGGGCTATATTACCCTCAAGTTTTAATAGGGGCTATTGCAGCCATTTAATTATTTAGTTAGGGCTGTTGTAGCCCGGTTCGAGTTTCTTCAAGGTACCTAGTTTTAATCTCTTACCTTAGTTATGTATTTTAATTAAGCTACTTACACCTAGTTCTGGTAGGCCACTGTTTAGTTAAACAGGGTTTTTAGTTTAATTGCAGTGGTTAATATTGAGGTTTAAAGGTTGACTTTAAGTTGCCCGGTTAGTTAGGGAACTACGAGAATTTTTTATGAAAAAACTAGCCCACTTGATTCAGCAGTCAAAATTTTTCGATGTAACAAAGAGCTCCGTTTTTTTTGTCTCAGAAACTTTTTTCTTTCTTCTTTTTGTTAATTAGGGAAACCCAACTTCACTAGTTGGTTAGAAACGAGGGTTGTTATTTTTATTCTATATTTATTTTGTGGTAAATATTTATTTTGTTTATATTTTATTTGGAAATATATGTGGTTATTTCTGCCCAACTTTTTTTTTAACAGTTACTCCGATTAAATGATTTCCTATGGACATCTCCTAATCAGTTTGGCTTTAAAAGGTCCCACTCAACTGACCTGTGTATCTATGTACATAAAGAAACAATATCTAAATACATTGACAGTAATTCAACCATTTATAGCTGTTTCCTTGATATAAGTAAGGCATATGATAAGGTAAACCACAATTTTATTTGCAAAACTAGAAGACAGGAGGGTTCTCATGTACATATTAAATTTATTGAAATTTTGGTATTCCCACCAATCTTTCACTGTTAGGTCGGGCAATGTACTATCCGAGTGTTTTGGCTCCTCTTGCGGGGTGAGACAAGGCTCCTTGCTCTCCCCTATGCTGTTTAATGTGTATATTGACGGATTAATTGCTTCACTTAATGAGGCAACAGTGGGATGTTGTATAGATAACACAAGGATAAATAACTTAGTTTATGCCGATGATATGGTGTTAATAAGTCCCTCTGTTAAAGATCTGGATCGGCTACTAAACGTCTGCGAAGTGTATTCGCAGAAACATGATATTCTTTTTAATGTTACAAAAACTTAGGTTATGCAATTTCATCCTAAAAGCTGTAATCAGCCAGCTGATATAAGGTTTAAAATGAATGGTGAAGTAATTGAGGAAGTACAAGAGTTTAAGTATTTGGGTCAAACTATTACCAGCTCCTTGAGTGATGACTCGGATATAAGAAAACAATCTCGAAGCCTGTGTGCTAAAGCGAATATGACCATAAGGAACTTTCGTTTCTGTACAAGTGAAGCTAAAGACACACTCTTTCGTACTTTCTGCAGTAATATATACGGTCAGCAACTCTGGGTGAATTATAAAAAAGGTTCTGGCAGAACCCTAAATTTGCTGTACAACAGGTCTTTTAGACTCTTACATAAATTACCCCCGAGATGCTCAGCTTCGCAAATGTTTGCTACCCGCAATGTCCCGAGCTTCCCGGAGGTAACAAGACGTGCTCAACACAGTCTAATGCAAAGAATTAAAAAATCAACCAACCCGATCATCCAAGCTATCCATGAGTCCTGCCATCTATCCTCTAAGCCAGGCTTAACCTTTTTTCTTAAGTGAGCAAATTTTTGGCACTTAATTACAGAGTGAGCAACATATATAAAAAAAAGCCTTTAACTTAAACTTAAAGTTTAAATTAGATAAATATTTAACTATTTAAATATTTCTTTAAACCCATGCAAACTTCATAATGCTTAATTAAAATTTTTAGGTATATTGAAAAACATCAATAAGTTCTAATTCTGCAGCTGCTATTTCCTCTTGTTTGAAAATTTGTGTCAGATCATCAATCTCGAAATTTATGTAGTTTGTCAATAATTGAAAGTTTGGTAGATGCTCTTTTAAGTGTTTGAACCTCTCTTCGAACTCGTCACTAATGTTTTCGAGTGCTTTTACTACGAGTGATGGACAGTTGCTAGCAGTTTCAGCCAAACATTTTTTAAGTTCAGGAAAATGATTAAGATTCTCCTTAGAAACTTGGCTCTGAAAAAGTTTTTTTTTTTTAAATCCCATAATTTCCTCATATAAGGCAACAACAAAATTATTTTTTCCTTGCAACCTCAGATTTAAGTCGTTTAAATGGCTAAAAATGTCGACCATGAATGAAAATGTTATCTTGAAGTCAGCAGTAAAAATTTCAGGAAAAATATTATCCTTTTTGCTTTGCAATAGAAAAGCAGGCTTTGTTCGTGAGCAACATTTGCCCATTTGAAGAGCAACATGTTGCTCGCGAGCGACAGGTTAAGAACCCCTGCCTGAGTCTAAGCTATGGACTTCTTGGTACGAAAACGTCTGTCTGTAGCTCCACTTAACTTCGACAGTGCAGTATTATTTCTAATCAATTGTGTATATATTTCTATCCTTAGTATATGAACTGTCATTGTATTAATAATATTTGTCATATGGACTATAGTCTGCCAATAAACCTTTTCATTTTCATTTAATTTGAAATTATTTGAAATGATATAAAATTTTGTAAATTTTAATCTTGTATATTATTATTACTATTATTTGTTATAACTTTTATTATTACTTGCCACTTTCATTTCTTTTATTGAGGTGACGTGTGTATATATATATATATATACTAGCGGAGCGACCCGGCGTTGCCGGGGTGGATGGTGAACGCTATATATATATATATGCCCGGTTAGGTAAACTGAATGCCCGGTTAGGTTAATTGAATGCCCAGTTAGGTCAACTGAATGCCCGATTAGATTAATTGAATACCCGGGAAGATTAATTGTACGCCCTTGACGATTGGTTAGGTTAAGTCGTGATATTTTCGTTAAAGCTAACGAAAATATCACGACTTAACCTAATCAATCGTCAAGGGCGTACAGATGACCTAACTGGGTATTCAATAATTTTACCATAAGTTTCGATATATATATATATATATATATATATATATATATGTATATATGGGAATGAACTCAGAATGGTCCCCTGAGTTTTTTATGATACACACAGACAGTGCATGGAACAAGGAACTCTTCTGGGATAATTAAATCCACTATAGTCCGAATAAGTAATGGTAAATGACAAATACCATAGTTTTTCTTTTTCATGATGTTAGCCTGACGTGGGCAACGGGTCACTCGCAAAGAGGTCCCATAAATATAGCTTCCCTCACCAGCTATCTGCAAAGCAGACAGGATCCAGCTTTGGGACATGGATCTAGGGTTTAAAGCAGCCTAGCCCTGCTACATTTAGAACCTCAATATAAGCAAAAGACTCGCTGCCTTCACGTCAGATTGAATACACCAAAGAAAAAGGGGTAACTATTATATTTTTAGCCAAAACCCAAAACTTAAATCTCAACTGGCAGAATTGAGCGTCCATTTACCATTACTTATTCGGACTATAGTGGATTTAATTATCCCAGAAGCGTTCTTTGTTCCATGCACTGTCTGTGTGTATCATAAAAAACTCAGGGGACCATTGTGAGTTCATTCCCATCTTGAATGAATACGCAGGTGCACAACCTCGGGACCTAACCTAACCTAACCAATCGTCAAGAGCGTACAGTTGACCTAACCGGACATTCATGAACCTAACCGGGTATTCAATAATTTTACCATAGGCTTCGATATATATATATATATATATATATATATATATATATATATATATATCTGGGATGAATTTCACAATTAGACACGTGAAATGAATGAATGATGCAAACCCACAAGGAAAAAAAAAATTATTCCAAGTCCTTTCGTGTATTCAGAAGTACACCTCGTCAGGGAGGTGTACTTGTGAATACACGAAAGGCCTTGGAATCATTTTTCTTTTTCCTTGTGGGTTTGCATCATATATATATATATATATATATATATATATATATACATTCTAACTGCAAACACGCAGTATAATTAACGTAAAGAACGACGCTTGTATAGGAGAATATTCCGCGCAAGACGAGAGAGAAAGAACGAAACAAATGAAAAAATGAGGTAACCACCCGGGAATCGAACCCGGGATCTTCCGATTGCCGGTCAGATGTGATAACCATTACACCACGGGCCTCACCCAATCAAATGTCATAATTCTTCTACATACGCGCAGAAACCAATGCCCCAAAGGGGCACCTCCCGCATGCCGTACATTATATACATTCTAACTGCAAACACGCAGTATAATTAACGTAAAGAACGACGCTTGTATAGGAGAATATTCCGCGCAAGACGAGAGAGAAAGAACGAAACAAATATATATATATGTAATGATCTTGATGACGTCATTTAATTTTTTAAAATTAATTATTTAATTTATTAACACCCAGGTGCACAACATATACACAACAAGCTAACATTCTAGTTAATTACTACGCAAAGATAAGTTATTTAAACAGAGACAACAACCAGAAACACGCAGACAGACAAACAGTAGACACAAGAAAACCTACAAACTCGATACGACCATTACACCCTTCAATACGGACCAGACCACCAAGATCATCAAAAACATTAAGAATTCGAAGGCTACTGGACCAGACAACATATCTAACATACACCTTAAACCAGGGCCGGATTAACCATTAAGCAAAATAAGCCCGTGCTTAGGGCATCAAGGGAAGGGGGGCACCACAGAAATTTTCCATTGTCGGATTTACCATGGATTTATTATACTATTATAATCGCGGCTTATAGCCTATAAGCTGTTGAAAACTGAATTATATATATTCATATATAGTATTTTTTTTCATTGTTTGAATTTGTAGTGAACAACAACCCTTTTGAGAGAATAAATATATTTCGTTGTAATCACACACTTTACGCTTTGCGTTATTATTTTGTTTATATCAAATCTTTGAGCGCCATATTAAAAATACATATAGATTAAATATTTTCGTGTGCTATAGGAAGTTATTCTGAACGTGTGATTTGTGCATATAATATTAAATATATATTTTACATAATCATTTGGTATTGTTTTACAGAAAGATTTAGGTTTATAGAATTGTAATATAAATTAATATTAAAATAAAAGAAACTATAAACTCTCTATATTGCTGTTGTATCAAGTGATGTTTATCACGGCCATTATAATAATAAGATATACTGACCTAAGTTAATTAGCGTTGAAGAAGTTTATCTGTTGCCTTCCCAAATGTAGAAATTGCCTTTCGTATATTTTTAACATTAATGGTCACAAATTGCTTAGCTGAGCGTTCATTTTCTCAGTTGAAGTATATTAAAAATACCAACAGAACAACTATGCAACAAGGCAGGCTGGATGCCTTATCTCTACTAAGTATAGAAGCAGATGTGTTACGTAAGATTAGTTTTGAGGATCTGATCAAAGACTGCAATTAAAAAAAGTAGGAGAAAACTTTTCAAATATAAATGAAGTGGAAGTATACAAAAATAAACATTATTTTCCATCTTACTGTAAGTTTTGTTTCATTTCAAAAAATAAAATTTTATTTTATGGTTTATTTTTGTTTATATTTTGAATTACATATATATGGGGCACCAAAATCTTTTAAGTGCTTAGGGCCTCTAAAGGTCTTAATCCGGCCCTGCCTTAAACACTTGGGCCAAAGGGAATACTAGCTCTCACAAACATCAGCACATATTCATACCAACACTGTATTATTCCTGACATATGGAAACAAGGTAAAATTATTATACTACTCAAACCAAACAAAAATCCAACAAACCAGCTTCCTATAGACCCATTACTTTACTATGCACACCTTCCAAAGTAACAGAAAGACTAATCTTACAAATCACCAACCCACACATTCCACTATCGCCTACTCAACATGCATTCAGACCTCACGACTCAACCACGACATTACTCACTAACCTCACGCAGCACATCATTGATGGCATCAACTCCATACGACCAGCTCAACGTACACTATTAGCAACAATAAACATTAGTAAAGCATTTAATGCTATCCCACGCTTCCCTCTCATAAACAAAATACTCAACACAAACATGCACAATAACACCAAAAGGTGGCTGAGCAACTATCTTTCAGGAAGATACTCACATGTCACATTTAATGGCAAGTCATCCAAAAACAAGCTTTTCCCGAACGAGGTCCCTCAAGTCTCTGTTCCCTCACAACACTCTTCAACTTAAACATGCATGACATTCCAACACCCATAGATAACAAGATTACCTTATCATCATTTGCAGATGACATCACTCTAACATCCACCCACAACAACATCGACACCGCTACAAATAACCTACAAACAGCATAAACAGTATACAAGACTGGCTCACACACAATAGACTCAAAGTAGCGCCCACAAAATCAACCATCACCTTGCTAACAGCAACACAAAAGAACACAGATAACTCCACAGCTTACACTAAACACCACCAACATTCTACATACTCATAGGACCAAAATACTTGGGGTCACATACAACACATCATTATCTTTTGCAAACCACATTCACGACATTAAAAACAAATGTACGTCAAGACTTAACACGCTTAGGGTACTAACAGGCACAAACTTTGGACACTAGCAGGAAACAACATCACTCATATACAAACAATATATTCGGTCAGTTATGGACTATGCTAGCCCATGCTGGGCACCCAATCATTATCTCAAACACACACATAAACACCTTACAGACAATACAAAACAACGCACTTCGTATCATTACAGGATGCACTCAAACAACACCAACAGAACACCTGCACACAGAAACAAAAATACTGAAAGTTAGGGAACATTTAGACATGAGGGGAACGCAATTCATGGCAGCAGCGACAACTAACCCACAACACCCTTGCCACTACATGTACAATCATGCACCAACACCTCGCACCATTAAGGTAACACCAGAGAGACATTATAACCAAATACTCCATTCCATACCACGCCCCACAGACATCACACAGTACAGAAAACACATACACACACACCTAACCCACAAAGCACTGACACGACTCGGTCCGAATGCGGTCCTAGGTGCGAAGCCGCCACCCATTAACAGGTCAGAGATCAGCCTGAGCAGATCGGATCGAGTTAACTTAGTACGATTCCGATGTGGACATCACCCCAACTTACGGACATATAAACACAGACTAGACAACTCCATAGACGACACCTGCCACCTGTGCCAGGACACACCACAAACAATTGAACACATTATGACAGACTGTACCGCTCTAGCACAACAACGAACACAACACAACATCACTAGTGCGCTGAACCTCTGGTCCACTCCGGAGAGGGCGATCGGTTACCTGCGTGCCGCCGGCTTGCTCGATCAGGGTGGGCTGATCGGCTAAACAACAACAACAACAACCTCGGGACCTAATCAATATGTGTGTGTGAAGTTTCATGTTTGTAACTGCGTCCTATTATTATTATTATTATAGACTAGTACAGTTCCCGTCGCTTCGTTGACGGTTAGACAGGCTAAACTACAGAAAAGAACGCAGCCGTGAAAATTTTGAGCTTCACATTGTGTCAACATTTCTGAATCTGGTATCTCCCAAAACCTCCTCACCCCCATCCATGCAACTTGGGGGCTAACCCCCTCCCCCATTACCCCCACCCATCCCCCATTACCCCCACCCCCACCCTTCCCCCATTACTGCCCGGGATAAATTTCACAAACAGACAAACAGACAGGCTAAACTACAGAAAAGAACACAGTCATGAAAATCTTGAGCTTCACATTTCCGCCCGTAATACAATTTCTGAATTTTTTTCTCAATTTTTTCTCACAATTTCTGAAAGTGTGACGGGCATCAATGTGAAGCTCAAGATTTTCATGACTGAGGGTGTCCCAGGAGGAAATGTCATGAATGCACCATTTGACTCTTTGGGTATTTCTAAGTAGAAAGTATTATATCGATATGGGTCTGATTCCCAACCGTTACCGAGATACAGGCCTCTACATTTGGGTAATTAAAACATAATAAAAAGGCGATCTTAGATACTATTTAATGACACTTGTGGTTTACAAAACGTACAAACATACAATACACTATTGCACTTATTGCAGAATGGTTTCAAAGTGACCTCCTCCTTCTTCAATGCACGCGGCGAGCCTCCGATCCATCGAGTCTTGCCAAGGAAAACGCGGAAGTTCATTTCTGAGGTTTATGATCGGCTTTTTATTATGTTTTAGTTACCCAAATGTAGAGGCCTGTATCTCGGTAACGGTTTGGAATCAGGCACATGTCGATATAATACTTTCTACTTAGAAATACCCAAAGAATCAAATGGTGCATTCTTGACATTTCCTCCTGGGACACCCTGTATATATATACACACACTTGTATATTCTAAAAGTCACCGAATGGAAAAGGCACTAAAAGGAAACTAAATGGAAACACTAAAGGATAAAAGACGCAGCCTGTTCATTTATTGGGCTGACCTAAACAGCATGTATTTTTCTATCTGCAGCAATCGTTGATTCTAAGTTAAATTTGGTGATGCTTCTAAAGTGACTAATTTGTGATTAGGTTAAGTTGTCTAATTGTTATGCCAGTTAGGACTAATGTCTATAGCTTCAAAATTAGCAAATTAGGACTAAGTTGGTCGAGATTGGTTGACGCTGACACAAATGGTAGGCCCCGAAAGAAGATCTAAAGCAAAGCACGTGTAAGTATCTTTTATGTCTATTTTCTAACCTAATATTTAACGGGGTCTAACACCTCGTTATTACATTTGGCGACGAGGATGGGATTTTGTTTGGAAAACTGGATGTAGCCTAGCCTAATGTGGGTCGTTCGATTTGGTTGGCTTGTGTCAGTAAGCTACCCTACTATAGCTTAGGTCCCTCCGGCCTAACTCTAATACTAATTTCTATTCAGTACTAACTCTAGTACAAACAAATAAACACACAAACATATTTATTGCGGATAATTCACAATCCATAGCCATTTAACCTAACATACAAATACAATCTTACGTATACACTGAACTTAATACAAAAATAAGGTCAACATAGTCACTTAACCTAGCATACTGGCATACTGTTTGATTAATTATCTGACAATTTTATGTATACTGTTATTACATTATAACAGTTATTATAACACAACTTCCGATTATCTGAGAAACATAACGTGCAAACAAGGGTTTAGCAATTCAGAAGATCGAAGATATTATGCACCTTTTATTTTACTGATTCACTGCATGAAAATTTAAAACACAAGAAAACGTCGAAACAAACAGAAACGAAATGCCTATTAGATCTCAAATAATTTAATCAACGACAAAAACAGATATCGAAACAACAACTTTTACCCTGATATAAACTATAAAAAGAACATAGACAATAAATAGCCTATTTTCAACAACTTTTATCCATATGGAAATTAAGTTCATGACTCCAGAGGAGATTATTTCCAAAAGTAGATTTTCGGAAGGTATTACGAGACTCCTCCTAATGTCTCTAACAGCAACCGGAGGCAAGGATAGTCAGCTTATTCTCCGGACGGTCCCAAGCCCGGATAAAGGGGTAGGGTTGGTGTCAGGAAGGGCATCCGGCCGTAAAAACCCACGCCACAGCCAAATGAGATGAGTCAAGAACCAAGATGGAGGCGACTCACCTTAAACAGCGACCCCATATAAAAATGGGATTAATTATGCTGAGGAAGAAGAAGAATATGCATATATATATATATATATATATTATATATATATAATCTTTGCTACATTACAAAAATAAGGTATTGTAAACCAGCAGTTGTCTGAACCAAAACTTCCACATAGGTGAGAGGTACACAGTATCTGAAGCTAGGACTGTACAATTAGAGCTGTTTTGGACCCTAGTAATAAAATTATATATATTCTTCCGGATTAACATTTGGCTGGTAGCCTGTAGGCTGACCATACGTACCGTTTTGAACGGGACAGTACCGTTTTTTTATATTTCCTGGCCGTCCCGTCGTTTTAATAAAAATGTCAATTTTGTCCCGTTTTTAATAAAAACTATAAATATACTTTAATATTGGTCAATCATAAATTATTATTCATAACCTATAAGACTTTTGTAATATTGTAGAGTTTATTCTTTGTCTTTCAGGAAGTACAGCACCTGTTGAGAGAATATTTTCTGTTATGAACAGTATGTGGTCAAAGGAGAAATCTAGATTAAGTGTTGAGACAATGAGGGCTATGTTAGTTGTAAGACAAAATTGTGTCATGGAGTGTGAGAAGTTTTATGATAAGGTGTTGAAAGACCGAAATTTGCTGCGTAAGATTACTTCATCGGAGAAATATTCATGGTACTGTTGGTTTTCGGTCGTCGTCGTTGGGACTAGGCAAGCTACGGCTTGGGACCGTAGCGCATCTATCCGGTATAGGTTAACCTGGATGATGTAGCCATAAGCACTGCCGCTGGTTAAGTGCCAACCAGTGATTATCTCACTAGCCGTATTGGGTCCGTTAGGCGAAACTGCGACAGTACCAAGGATGGAAAATATAACCCTTGGATTTCTATTATTTATTTGCAAAATGGACATGGTATTAGATTAAAATAATTATTGAATATAAATAATTAACTGCAATTGTGATATATAATTAATTATGTTTACATACAATAAAATAATCAGTATACATAAAATTAGTATTAATGTGGTTTCAATTGAATTATGATGGTAACTAATTTAAATGAATTTATAGCTATTCCGAAATTCAAGAAGGTAAATTAACATTTATCTTGAAACTAAAATAGAGTTATCACTACACACTCCCCCCCAGAGAGGAAGTTCAAAGAGTCGAACGACACAGATTTCCCCTGACCTTTTGGTAGCTACATGTACCTCGCTTAAGGTTGATTCCAAAACGCAGGCTTAAGACGATCGATAGAAACCTTGTCGACCTTGGAACCGCGCTGGATGAGAAATGATTTGCGCGTACGTCGGAGAACTTCATAGGGCCCGTCATATGGACATTGGAGAGGCCGTTTTGGGACAGGTACACGAACGAAAACGTGGGTGCAAGACTGGAGGGCTGGGGAAACAAAGATGTTCTGTTGGCTAGTCAATCGAGGGGGAACAGGCTGAAGGACTGCATGTGAGAGGAAAGTGTTTGAGCGAATTCCGTAGGATCACATGACTTATCCCCTGCAGTGAAGTAGCCACCTGGTAGCCGCAGTGTTGTTCCATAGACTAGTTCAGCCGCTGTAGTCTTCAGATCACTCTTAAATGCAGAGCGATACCAAGCAACACGAGTGGAAGCTTATCCATCCAATGGGAGTCTTCGTGACACATAAGGGATGACTTCAGCTGGCGATGGAAGCGTTCGACGGGCCGTTAGCTTGCGGATGATACGCACAGGTATGCTCATGTACTGTACCCAACAAGCTGGTAAACTTCTTCCAAAGCGAAGACTCAAATTGGCGACCTTGGTCAGTGATGACTTTTGTCGGCAATCCAATCTTGATACCCATCCATGAAGAAAGGCTCTTGCAACAGTGTCCGCTTGGATATCAGGAAGTGGGATGGCTTCAGGCCATCTGGAAAAGCGGTCGAGACAGGTGAGCAGATAACGTTGGCCTTGAATCACTGAAGAGGGCCAACAATGTCTACATGAATTACCTCAAATCGCTGGGATGGGGGCGAAATGCGTCAAAGGGGACCTGGTGTGCCTTTGGACTTTGGCACGCTGGCAGGCAAGGCACGTTTTGGTCCATGTTTGACATCCTTCCGCATCGAGGGCCAAAAAGCGAGAGGTAACCAGGTGTTGCGAAGCACGGATACCAGGATGGGAGGGCTTATGAAGATCCGTGAAGACTGCTTGTCTGTGACATGGAGGGACATAAGGGCGAATACGCTGTTGACGTCGCCTAGAGGGGCCAGACAATCTGTCATACTCATTTTCTTGAGGGAAAGTGAGTGAGTGGAGTCTTCTGAGCAGGTCTTGTAGTTCCGTATCCTTATCTTGATCCTGTGCAATAGCATTCCACAGTGTAGAGCTGAGGGTAACAGAAGTAATCTCTATTCTTGAAAGTGCATCCGCTGGAGTGTTCAAGACACCTTTGATGTGGCGGATATCTGTGGTAAATTGCGAGATATAATCGAGTTGCCTGATGACTCTGGGAGTGGTTACAGCTGTTTTATTGAAGACAGTGACCAAAGGTTTGTGGTCGGTAAAAACACAAAAACTCTCGGCCTTCAAGGAAATGTTGAAAATGCTTCACGTTTAAGTAAATAGCAAGAAGTTCACGTCCGAAAGCACTATAACGCGTTTGGGCTGGCTGCAGCTTTTTCGAGTAAAACGCGATGGGTGCTTTTGACCGTTAATGGTTTGTTCCAACACCCCACCGATCGCAACATCTGATGCATCGACCGTCAGAGTTAGGGGGGCATCACTGATAGGAAATGACAGAGACAATGCACTATTGATAGCATTTTTGGCATTGTCGAACGCCTGTAAACTATCGCTACACCATACCAATTTCGTTACCTTGCGTTTGTGTGTGATCATAGCGTGTAGAGGAGCAAGAACACTGGCACAGTTTTTAATGAACTTGTGGTAAATAATTACCAAACCTAGAAACCGACGTAACTCACGCTGATTATTTGGCATAGGGTAATTTTTTATCACTTCACACTTGTCCTGAAGGGGGTAATTCCGTGCTGCGAATCGTGTGACCAAGAAATTCCAAGGTTGGCTGTGCAACACACACTTAGATGCATTAATAGTAACACCGTATTGTTCTAAGCGTTGAAAGAGGAGTGAAAGATGTTCCTTATGTTCCTCTTCCGTTGAGCTGGCCACAAGCAAATCATCGATGTAGGCATAACAAAGTCTAAGCCTCTGGTGACCTCATCTATAAACCTCTGAAAGGTTTGCGCAGCATTCCGTAGCCCGAACGGCATCTTCACAAATTCGAAAACCCAAATGGTGTACAAACTGCAGTCTTGGGAATATCCGAAGGCTCTACGGGAATGTGGTGGAAAGCCTTAACGAGGTCTATTTTACTGAAGATAGATTTGCCGTGGAGAAGAGAAGTAAGTCTTGGACATTTGGTACCGGATATCGGTCCGGGATGGTTGTCGAATTCAAAAACCGGTAATCCCCACATGGTCTCCAGTCTGACTTCTTCTTCTGGACCAGGTGTAGGGGAGAGGACCAACTGCTTTTGGAAGGTCTTATTATCCCAAGATCTATCATAAGCTGGAATTCCGATTTGGCAGCTTTCAGTTTGTCCGGGGCAAGACGTCTGGGTTTTGCAAACACAGGGGGACCTTTTGTTGTAATGTGATGGGTAATGGTGTGCTTAATAGTATCACCCATCTGCATCGGTTGAAGAATTCCTGGATATCGCTGGAAAAGGCACTGGTACATGGAATTAGGGGGAACGAGGGAAAGTGCAGAGTTCGAGGCGTCCGGAAGGGCAACCTGTTTGGCAAGAACAGAAAGCAGTGTGGCCTGGTCGCATAAGCGTCGCTTGTCAAGATCCCCAGGAGTTTGAAATGCTGGAGGAAGTCAGCGCGATTATGGGATGCTGCACTTGAGCACAGATGAAAATCCACTTGAAGGATCGGTGAAGGCCCAAGTTTAGTTCACACGCGACTGAGTACCGTACGTGGGTATGCGTGAACCGTTAGCAGCGTATAGAGGCGGAGATTCCGAGTGCGTATGACCAGATTTTTGAGGGAATACACTGACTGACGCTCCGGTATCGACCAAGAAATGACACCAGAGTTCCTGTCCTTTATGAATAACAGGTTGGCAGTGCGAGTACTAGACGCCATTAGGACTCGCTGCTGGGGTTTTCCGACGAAAAATTGCAAGGGGAATGTACTTCCTAGCCTTCTTTCCAAATTTAGAGTGGTAGAAGCAGATCTTCCCGGAACTCGAACGATGCCTCTTCGTAAATCTTGACCGATAATGGCTTCTTTGCCGTTGATTTTGTAGCAGAGAACAAACGTGGTTGAGTTGTTGACTTAACTCTTCCACTTTCAACTCCAGTTCCGATTGTGTTCACGTTGTTGACCGGAGCTGTGTCAATCTCCACTACTTTGTCGGCAGTTTCTGCTAGTTTATCAACTGGAGTAGCAGGATCCATAGTGGCCAAGACACGCTGAGCTGATGGAGGAAGTTCTGCAAGAAAACTGTCTAAAGATGTCCTTATCGAAGGTTTGTGCGCGTTCGCCTAGAGCGCACTGCATAGCCCTCAGCATTTGAGTGGGCTTACGGTCTCCAAGTTCTTCTTTTGAGATTAACTGATGTAGTTTCTCACGCTCGGAGACAGTGGTGCGGCACAGGATGGCAGACTTCAGATCGTTGTATGGGTCCTCACTCGTGGAAGTAGACACGATGACGTCACGGACTTCAGAGATGATGCTCGCTGGTAGAGAGGACAAAACATGATCGTATTTTGTCCTGCTAGCGGTGATCCTTCCCAAGTTGAATTGTGATTCCACTTGGTGGAACCAAATAAATGGATCACCCGGCCAGAAGACGGGGAGCTTTACGCTCAAGTGGGAGATGGCACCAGCGTCGTCAGGCATCTTCTCCTATGCTTGCTGACGTACAAGCAAGACGACAAGTTACCAACGAAGGAGTGGAGGTTGAGACGAGCGCAGGCACAGAGCGCACGGGCGAGGGGCAGAGGGCACGAGCGACGTTACAGTCTGGTCCTAGTCGCTCGGGTGAAGGGGGTGATGGGCACGAACGACGTTACAGTCTAGTCCTAGTCGTTCGGGTAAAAGGGGGTGATGGGCACGAACGACGTTACAGTCTAGTCCTAGTCGTTCGGGTAAAGGGGGGAATCCACTCCGGGGGTCACCAATTGTTGGTTTTCGTCGTCGTCGTTGGGCCTAGGCAAGCTACGGCTTGGGACCGTAGCGAATCTATCCGGTATAGGTTAACCTGGATGATGTAGCCATAAGCACTGCCGCTGGTTAAGTGCCAACCAGTGATTATCTCACTAGCCGTATTGAGTCCGTTAGGCGAAACTGCGACAGTACCAAGGATGGAAAATATAACCCTTGGATTTCTATTATTTATTTGCAAAATGGACATGGTATTAGATTAAAATAATTATTTGAATATAAATAATTAACTGACAATTGTGATATATAAGTATTATGTTTACATACAATAAAATAATACAGTATACATAAAATTAGTATTAATGTGGTTTACAATTGAATTATGATGGGTAACTAATTTAAAATGAATTTATAGCTATTCCGAAATTCAAGACGGTAAAATTAACATTTATCTTGAAACTAAAATAAGAGTATTCACTACAGTACGATCGTGGTGAAATACAGTCCCCCTCTACGTCTACCTAAATTTTTGTATGGGTTCTGTCACTGAAGAATAATTGTAAGCTCAATATGTTTATGTACTTACTTTTTCATGAATACAGAATATTACATAACCCCCGTCCCTTTTTTGCCATCCCAATGTCCCGTTTTTGTCTCAAGGAAATATGGTCAGCCTACTGGTAGGTAGGTTACGCTTAGTAATCATGAAACTGGCACTGCACCATTTTGGTTCCCGACATAGCACACGAAAAATATTATTATAAGCAACAGAGTTTATTCATGGCAGTTTTTATATAGTTCCACCACAAATGGGATGTATACAATGCAGTACAGTACGTTCAAAAAAGATAAGTTTTAACTGATTCTGAACACATACCAAATTTCCTTACTAGCATGTTACCCTGTACATTAGGCCAGGTCGAAAATGGAATTTTTTTTCTTAAAAAGTACACTATGTGAGAAGGTTTTTTTTATCACTTTAACAAAATATTGAAAAATCAAGCATGTACTACCCTATTACCTCTATCACATGCCCCTCTTCCCTTTTTTACCTTCATATTTGCATATGTTTAATGTTGTTATATGTTACATGATAAGTTATTTGTTTAATGCTTGATATTTTTATGTTTCAGATAAACAGAAATAATTTTTCAGATCAATAGAAATAATTTGCATTTGCTTTAATTATAATTTGAATTATCATAAATTATAAATTACATATAATTTTATTTTACTTCTGAATATAAACTATGACTACTAAAAGCAAGTCCTCAAATGAAATGCAACCTTTGGATATCCTACGGAATTCCCAGCAGCCATGACTCCTTCAAAAGCAGATGTTGTGAGACACTACCTTTTTGTGCGCCGTCGTGAAGAAGCTAAACCAAAAGGATCAGCAACTGCTAATGATTGTTACAGGGTTGTTGTAAAAGATATTGAAGATATTTGGATGAAATTTTCTTTTCCTACGATAAACACCAAAGTTATCTATCTTAAAGTCAGTCGACTAATAGAAGAAGCCTCAAAATTGAACAAGGTGCCGTTATATCAAAGAAATTAAAGTTTTGCCTTAAAAGTAGCTCAGTATGATGAAATGCTTGATATATATTCTTGTGAATGCTATGATTTGAATTGATAGGAAATCTTGCAGGTGTAAGGATAAAATACCAATGGTAGAATGGGAGTCTTTTGTGGGTTAAAAACAAAGAAAAAATCATTTAGGACCAATTGATCGCATAGCTAGTTTAACAAAGAAGAGATCTTTTGCAAGAGCCCAAGAAGCACAAAACCGTCAACTAAAAGCACAAGAAGAAATGACTGAAGCCACCAATGTTTTACCATCGGAATTTATAGAAAATGCCGAAGAAGACATGGATGTAGATTCAAAGAGTCAGGATGTAGATTATGAGGCCGGTTTAGAAATGACTGAGAATATTCAGAACAGCCGCTCCTATAAAAACCTAGCATTAACAGCAGATCGTTATCGTGCAAGTTGTAGAGCTGCAGCTGCAATAGTCAATGCAGCTTTAAAAGATATGGGGATCCTTGACCACACCAACATGCTTATGGAAAAACTATACGCGCTCACAACATGGTATCATATGTAGTACCTTTATTTCATAATTAAATATAAATTATTAATTAATTGAATTAAATATCTATACAAAATTGCCTCGGGATTGGCGACATAGCCTATTGGGAATGAAATAATTGCCATACGTACAAAGAACCGGTATGTATGCATCGAGCCTCACACAGCAACAAGAAAACCCAATTTATTGTTTAGTCTTCAAGAGAGAAGTAGACCAAACAAAACTTTGCCAGATCAGCAAATAATGAAAATACAACGCGAAAAGGAAAGGCTCTCGGAGCTGTTTATTGTACAGCGAACGCTTTAAACAGGGAAGGTGTGCTTTTGTCTTCTCTAAAGTTCTGAGTGAATTCCTTATAATAAACTTAATAACTAAAAAAAAAAAGGATAGGCCTATACCTTCAGTGTTTATATAGTGACTGCCTATATTAAGTACATAAAGTTAACTCATCGCGTAGCTCCATCGTGGCGGCCCTACACCGAAAAAGATCGTGACGCCCTACATCGAAGCAAACTAAGACCCAGCAAAAAATAAAGTTGGACAATTTCTTTTCGTTCACATATAGGCATCTAAAATCCCGACGCTACAAATTACCGTAAACAATTAAATATAAAGAGGTCCTTAAAAACCTACATATACATAACTCTCTAACGAAAAAACATAGGTCTTTTGTCGGTAACTCTCCACTCAAATCTGCTGGAAATTTCCAACGGATGAGGGTATCAGGCAATCAACCCATAGCCCTATATAGTTTTTTTCACATGGTGGCCCGTGTATGGGGAACTGACCCCTCTAAATTTACACTGACACACGCAGTGGCTAGGCTTAGCTCATTAGGCCTAACCCCAATTTCAACCATAACCCCGTTTTTTCATATGGTGGCCTATGCAACTGGGAACCGATCCCTTTACCTTTACACTAACAAAACACAAAGGCTTGTTCATTTAACAGGCATAACTCAATTTAGGTCCTATAAAAATAGGCCCACAACATTAAGCCTATTTAATAGGTCTTACTCTTCAAACTCAAAACAAAGCCTTGTTGATTTAACAGGCTTAACTTATTTAAGGTCCTATAAAATAATAGGCCCAAACATAAGCCTACGTAGTAGGCCCAAAAATGGGCCTATTTAGTAGGCCCCCTAACTTTACCTTACATAATAGGCCTACCTCTTAAAGTAGACCTTACTCTTTACACTCAAGGCCTATCCTAACTAAAAACACTAAATTTATAATTCAACCTGTGGTGTAGGTTATAAAATTTATTTCAGCAATTTAACTTACTCATAAGACTCATTAACATCACAAAATTCGACTCAGAACTGTAACATCACAAAGACCTAAACCAATTGCACGAATTCAAACCTACACCCACCTAACACCTATTCGTAACCCCATTCCAAGTCCTATTTGACATATAGGCAACCTATTCCAAGTCCTATTTGACATATAGGCCAACACATTCTAAGTCCTATTTGACATATACGCACAACCTATTCGAAGTCCTATTTGGCATATAGGCATAAAACAGACGAGGCTTGATATAAGGGTCTCAAATGCAACATTTGAGGATCTTTACTCAGCCAAATTGGTTAACCTAACCCAAAACCCAAAAATAAAACCCTATAACAAAACACACATTTATACACATACGTACGGTACAGTATATAAATATATACATACGACTACAAACATCCAATTCTTCTTTTAAGGGAAGAATCACACAACAGATTTCATCATCAGACAAACATTCTTGCAAACAGATTGGATTCCTTCAAAACCCCAAACCTTCCAGACCTACCTGTAGGATACACAACATTTACTCATTCATAACTACGGGTATTGACTTCATTGGAGTAGTGAATCCAAGTTTTGAAGACCAACTGGATTCGGAGGAATGCAACACACACACACACACACACACACACACACCACACAACCCACACACACAAAACCACACCACACACACACTCTTTCCATGTGTCTCAAACACAACAACATGTCTAAACATAACCAAGGGATCGGAGAGTAAAACTTTTATTGCTGCGCTATGATTCTGTGCACATAATTTTGTGCCAAAAATTATGGTTAGACAGTGACACATACAAACAAACAACTCTACTCTAAAGGATTTTATGGCTACTTTGGCCATAGCCCAAACTACTATTTCAAGGGGTTGATGGCCTACCTTGGCCATAGCCCAACAAATTCATCAAAAGGGCTGATGGCCTACCTTGGCCATAGCCCAACAAATTTATCAAATGGCTGATGGCCTACCTTGGCCACAGCCCAACACATCATCAAAGGGACTTGGCCTACCTTGGCCATAGCCCAACAAATTCATCAAGAGAGCTGATGGCCTACCTTGGCCATAGTCGAACAAATTCATCAAACGGCTGATGACCTACCCCTAGCCATAGCCCAACAGATCATCAAAGGGACTTGGCCTACCTTCGCCATAGCCCAACAAATTCATCAAAAGGGCTGATGGCCTACCTTGGCCATAGCCCAACAAATTCATCAAACGGCTGATGGCCTACCCTTGGCCATAGCCCAACAGATCATCAAAGGGCGTTGGCGTACCTCGGCCATAGCCCAACATATTCACAAAAGGGCTGATGGCCTACCTTGGCCATAGCCCAACAAATCAAACGGCTGATGGCCTACCCTTGGCCATAGCCCAACAGATCATCAAAGGGCCTTGGCCTACCTTGGCCATAGCCCAACAAATTCATCAAAAGGGCTGATGGCCTACCTTGGCCATAACCCAACATATTCACAAAGGGCTGATGGCCTACCTTGGCCATAGCCCAACAAATCAAACGGCTGATGGCCTACCCTTGGCCATAGCCCAACAGATCATCAAAGGGCCTTGGCCTACCTTGGCCATAGCCCAACAAATTCATCAAAGGCTGATGGCCTACCCTTGGCCATAGCCCAACAATTCATCAAAGGGCTTGGCCTACCTTGGCCATAGCCAACAAATTCATCAAGGGCTGATGGCCTACCTCGGCCATAGCCCAACCTATTCCAACAAGGGCTGATAGCCTCACTTGCCATAGCCCAACCTATTCAACAAGGGGCTGATAGCCCAACCTATTCAACAAGGGTCTTGTGGCCTCCCTTGGCCAGAGACCAAACAACAGGGGTCTTGTGGCCTCCCTTGGCCAGAGACCAAACAACAGGGTCTTGTGGCCTCCCTTGGCCAGAGACCAAACAACAAGGGTCTTGTGGCCTCCTTTGGCCAGAGTCTAAACAGCAAGGGTCTTGTGGCCTCCCTTGGCCATAGGCCAAACAACACAAAAACAGTACAGGATTCAAAGCCCCAAGCCCTCCAGATCTACCTGTGAAGGAGTAACATTTACTCCACTAAAACTACGGGTATTGACTAGTCTGAAGTGGTAGGAGGTTTGAATACAGTACAAACTCTTTTAACCAAACAACACAGAGACAATCAATACTATGTGGAGCTGCCTTGGAAAACACCTTGTCCAGAAATAATGGACAATTTGAAAGTAGCTAAGGCACATCTGTATAAAAATTACAGAAAACTTAAAAATTACAATTTTTTAGAACAATACAACATATTCAAAGAACAAATAGAAAGGGGCTTCATTGAAGAAGTTACTGATGAACCCTTTAAAAAACGAGGTTGTCATTATTTAACACACAGGGGAGTTTACAGAGAAGACTCATCCACAACTAAACTAAGAGTAGTATACAACTGTAGTTTAAAAGACACAAATTCTGTTAGTTTAAATGATTGTCTCATGGAAGGCCCAAACCTTGTCTCAGATCTTGTAAAAATTCTCCTTTGCTCCCGTTTAGGCAATTATGCAGTACAAAGTGACATAGAAAAAGCATTCCTCTGTATAAATTTGAAGCTTGAGTATGATAAAAATCATCTCAGGTTTTTGTGGTTTAATGATCCACATGACTTTAACAAAGGTTTCAAAACCTACAGATTTAAAGTAATTATTTTTGGAGCAAATTGCTCTCCAAGTATTCTTGCTTTAACAATTAAAAACCACCTAAACTTATTTCAAGAGGACTTAACAGTTCAGTTTTTAAAACAAAATTTTTATGTGGATAACCTCATTGGTTCCACTGGAACTGAAGAGGAATTGCTTGAAATTTATCAAATGTCACAACCCATAATGAAGCAAGGAAATTTTGGATTGAGAGAGTGGGTTTTAATTCTCCTAAATTAAATGAACAAATAACAAAAGACAACAATGGGAACATTGAACCAAACAATTACACAAAAACACTTGGAATGCTTTGGTTTTTAAAACAGAATTCCGAACACGATGACATCTTGCACAAAGAGTTATAACTTAAATCCAAATGCCAATACAAAAAGACAAGTGCTTTCAGAATCATCCAAAATTTTTGACCCCATTGGATTATATTTACCAGCAACCATAAGATCCAAAATCCTTTTGCAAGACTTATGGAAAAAGAAAATTGATTGGGATGAACCACTTTCAGTGGAAGACCAACTTCATTGGAAAAAATTGGCCACAGACTTAAACAAGGTTCAAGACATCTACGTACCAAGATGCTGGCTACAGATTGAAATCTCAAACACTACACATTTTTACAGATGCCAGCACACAAGCTTACGGTGTTGTCCTATTTAACAAGTGAAAATGAAAGTAACTTGGTTTATTCAAAGGCAAAAGTGGCACCCTTAACCAAAAGAAAACTGTACCACAACTTGAATTATTAGCTGTCTCATTGGGAGTTAAAACAGCAGACTTTCTCTCACAAGTGTATAAAGAAGTTGACATAACAGACATTTACTTATGGACAGACAGTCAAATTTGTCTAACATGGGTGACCAACACAGATATAACTTCTTGCAAAAACATATTTGTGAAAAACAGACTAACAGAAATCAAAACTGCAAACACATCCCTTGGTATCAAATTTAGGTACATACAAACAAAACAGAATGCTGCAGACTTTTTGAAAAGGGTCTCTTACAAACTGTTGAAAACAAATAAAATCTGGTATGAAGGGCTGAATGGCTAACATGTGAGGATCTTTGGCCAGCCAAAGTAGTTAACCTCACACTCAACTCTACAACAACTGAAAAGATCACTGAGGACAAACCTATATTTGACTATAAACATTATTCAGATCTCAACAAACTTTTGAGAATTACAGTCTATTGCTGCAAGTTTGTCAATAGCTACCTTCTCAAACACTGTCCTCAGAAGGCCTTTTCTAACTTAACAGAAACTGCAACAAAACACTGGCTCAAACAGATACAAGCTTCAGAATTTGACAAGGAGTTGAAGTATCTTAGGTCCAGTAACACATTAAACAAAGGAATTCCTTCACTTGTCATGGATCTAAATCTGTACCTGGATACAGAGGGTCTGATAAGGTGTAAATGAAGGCTTAACAAGTCAACTTTGACTTACAACTCTAAGCACCCAATTCTTCTTCCGAGGAGGAATCACTTCACAAATCTCATCATCAGGGATACCCACAACAAAATACACCACATGGGGGTCCCACAAACCCTGACGGAGCTGAGAAAAACTTACTGGCTACCAAAGGGTAGAACTGAAGCAAAGAAAATTTTAAACATATGCATTCCTTGTAAACGTATTCACGACCCTTTAAGACCCCAAACCCTCCAGACCTACCTGTGGAACGAATAACATTTACTCGGCCATTTGAAACCACGGGTATTGACTACACTGGAGCGGTAAATGTGAGTTTTGGAGATAAAATGGATTCAAAGGAATACAAAGCGTACATTGTACTCTTCACCTGTGCTGCCACACGTGCCATATGTCTAGACATAGTAGAAGACCTGACAGCAGAACCTTTTATTGCTGCTTTCAGACGATTTTGTGCACACAATTCTGTACCCAAAACTATATGGTCAGACAATGCCACATACTTCAAATCTGGTGAAAGAATTATTCATCAGATTTGTGACAGTGAAACAGTACAAACTCATTTAATCAAACACAATATAACCTGGAAGTACATTCCTGTTAATACACCATGGTATGGTTCCATTTGGGAAAGAAACATACAGACTGTAAAGAACTGCCTTAAAAAGACTATTGGGACCAAACATCTACAACTTTTTGAACTCATGACTATTCTGTCAGAAATTGAAAACGTTGTCAACAACAGACCATTAACTTATGTGGGAGATGGTATTAATGAGCCAGAACCTCTCACACCAAACCACCTAATTAAGGGAGAAACAGTAAACATGTTACCAGAATATGAACATAACAGTACAGAGGATCCAGATTGGGTAATAGGACACAAAGAACTCAACACAAAATACCAACATTTGACACAAATCAAAACTCAATTTATAACAAAATGGAGAGAAGAATACTTAACAAGTCTTAGAGAAAGACAAACAATTAACAAAACAAAATTGGAATGATTCAGTCAAAATTGGGGACATTGTGTTGATACATGACAAGACACCAAGACAACATTGGTCAATGGGAAAAGTCTTGGAACTCAAAACTGGTGAAGACGAAATTACCAGGGTTGTAAAACTGAAAACATCAACTGGTGAAACCACCAGAGATATCACATTACTATATCCTTTGGAGTGTGGGGCTAAATTAGAACCATTACCCCAAAGGATGGATCAGGATACTATTGGGGAGGAATCTCTCAATGTACTTGATGTAACTCAGACTAAACCAGACAGGCCTCAAAGAAAGACTGCTTTGAAAGCCAGAAAACCTTTACAAGAAAAAATTAAGAGTGGTGACTTATAAACCTTACACAAATTGAGCAAAGTTAAAATGCTTAATAACTTTACTTTAATTCCATAAATATCCTATACCTAAAGGGAGTCAAACTGATTGACATAACTTTAACTAAACTTGAGAAGCTAGCCTCTTGAACTTTTATATTTAAATAGGTCTTGAGTAACCTTTCTCTTCCTAAATTCCTACTTCATTCTTTTAATCCATTTACATGTTTTAACACAGTTTGTCAAAAAATTTGATCTATAACATACAAATTTTTCTCCGGCCACCCCGAAGTATATGGAAAAACTATACGCGCTCACAACATGGTATCATATGTGGTACCTTTATTTCATAATTAAATATAAATTATTAATTAATTGAATTAAATATCTATACAAAATTGCCTCGGGATTGGCGACATAGCCTATTGGGAATGAAATAATTGCCATACGTACAAAGAACCGGTATGTATGCATCGAGCCTCACATAGCAACAAGAAAACCCAATTTATTGTTTAGTCTTCAAGAGAGAAGTAGACCAAACAAAACTTTGCCAGATCAGCAAATAATGAAAATACAACGCGAAAAGGAAAGGCTCTCGGAGCTGTTTATTGTACAGCCTGAGTGAATTCCTTATAATAAACTTAATAACTAAAAAAAAAAGGATAGGCCTATACCTTCAAGTGTTTATATAGTGACTGCCTATATTAAGTACATCAAGTTAACTCATCGCGTAGCTCAATCGTGGCGGCCCTACACCGAAAAAGATCGTGACGCCCTACATCGAAGCAAACTAAGACCCAGCAAAAAATAAGGTGGGACAATTTCTTTTCGTTCACATATAGGCATCTAAAATCCCGACGCTAAAATTATCGTAAACAATTAAATATAAAGAGGTCCTTTAAAGACCTACATATACATAACTCTCTAACGAAAAAACATAGGTCTTTTGTCGGTAACTCTCCACTCAAATCTGCTGGAAATTTCCAACGGATGAGGGTATCAGGCAATCAACCCATAGCCCTATATTGTTTTTTAACATGGTGGCCCGTGTATGGGGAACTGACCCCTCTAAAATTTACACTGACACACGCAGTGGCTAGGCTTAGCTCATTAGGCCTAACCCCAATTTCAACCATAACCCCACTATAGTTTTTTCATATGGTGGTAGGGTGTGACAGTTGCCCCAACTTTGTCCTACAATGCTGTTCAAAATTTTGGTGTTGCATATTGACATAAAAAATACCCACGTGCAATATTTTGAAGATTCATGCATATTCGAGTGAGCACCAGCAATTTGAAAAATAGCTATTTTGCTTATACGGCATACGCGCCTATATATGAGATTACACAACCATCATAAGGGATATTAACACAAATCATTTGCCTGTCTTAATTAAAAGCTGTTATCACTAACACAAAAAAGTTAATAATTCTTATTCTCTCATGGTACATTAAGGGGTTTTATCATATATTCACAAGGTATTATTTCTCTAGAGCAAGAAACCATGATTTCTGTTCGGAAACAGATGATCGTTTGCGTTGATTAGGAACGTGGAGTCTGTCATTTTCAACTACTTGAAGGACTTCTTGAAATCGCTCCTCATCCCTGGCAACATTAAGAAAGTCATGGCAAAATTTTATACTACGCTCTGCAGCCTCATTGACGACCTGAAGCTTGTCCACAACCCGTTTCATGTTCAGGTAGTCGTCATGATCCGCCCATTCACTGGCTGGACTGTGGAGAAACTGATAGGGCATGCCTAAAATGGTGAAGAACCGGCTTGAGTCAGGCCCAATTAGGTCCACCAGGGCAGTGCCACTTTCTGGGACAGGGGGAAGATATGGCTTTCCATAGCCCCCATGATTGAGCCCCACTCTCTTAGTAACTTCAGTGCCTTCATGGCAAAGAAGGGCCTTCCTCATCTCCTCTTTTGTCCTTTCTTGTACTTGGGACGAGAACAAAGCCAGTGGGGCCAACTCCTCAGTTAGGTACCAAGTGTGTCTACCGAGTGCCACACGTGCTTTGTCAACTATTGTGGCGTCATATGGGGCAAATTCAGCCAAGGTTTCGACCAAATTCAAGTCATTCAGTGGCGCACTTACTGGAACGGGGCAAACAATCCACCATGGGACATAAACAGCGACTGTGAACACAGCAAGCCGTTCTAACTTGCTGATTTGACTTTTAGTCACAACCTCGGCTTTGGGAAACTGCTCTTTGATCTGGCCTGACAAAAGAACAATCTTGAGGGTATAGAGCAGTTTAGCCATCCACCTTGCTTTGTGAAGTGCGCCCGGGTAGACCATTGTGAAGTTCACTGGCTCGGATCCTTTAGTTACAAGCAGCAGACAAAGCTCTACCAGCTCCTTGTAGTCGCCACGTGTAAATGGTTGGGCTAGAGATTCACGGAAGAAGTCAGCCATCTCCTGCTGGCGCTCCTCAAACACTCCAGGCATTGCGGGGTAGTAGTATTTCTTTTTTTCATTGTACGCCAGTTGAGAGAAATGGTTCTTGAACCTAGAAATGCAATTATTGGGATTATTGTATTTCGTACTAATCTATAATATTGTTTTAGGGGTATTAAGATTGATATGATCAATCATTTGCTTGGTGTTAGTATGTCTTATAAGTCTAATAAAAGAAATTCCACTAAATTTGTTCATTATTTATGAAGTTCATAAGCTGAAATAGCAATACTTGCTGGTACGACGGTGCTAGCTCAAACATGCACCGATCTCCAAGAAAATTTACAGGGGTGTTTCCTAGATAAATACACAACACTAAAACTTTGAACAGTATTGTAGGACCATTTTTTGATTTTTGGAGGGCAACGGTCACACCCTAAATTGGTGGCCTATGCAACTGGGAACCGATCCCTTTACCTTTACACTAACAAAAAACAAAGGCTTGTTCATTTAACAGGCATAACTCAATTTAGGTCCTATAAAAATAGGCCCACAACATTAAGCCTATTTAATAGGTCTTACTCTTCAAACTCAAAACAAAGCCTTGTTGATTTAACAGGCTTAACTTATTTAAGGTCCTATAAAATAATAGGCCCAAACATAAGCCTACGTAGTAGGCCCAAAATGGGCCTATTTAGTAGGCCCCCCTAACTTTACCTTACATAATAGGCCTACCTCTTAAAGTAGACCTTACTCTTTACACTCAAGGCCTATCCTAACTAAAAACACAATTTATAATTCAACCTGTGGTGTAGGTTATAAAATTTATTTCAGCAATTTAACTTACTCATAAGACTCATTAACATCACAAAATTCGACTCAGAACTGTAACATCACAAAGACCTAAACCAATTGCACGAATTCAAACCTACACCCACATAACACCTATTCGTAACCCCATTCCAAGTCATATTTGACATATAGGCAACCTATTCCAAGTCCTATTTGACATATAGGCCAACACATTCTAAGTCCTATTTGACATATAGGCACAACCTATTCGAAGTCCTATTTGACATATAGGCATAAAACAGACAAGGCTTGATATAAGGGTCTCAAATGCAACATTTGAGGATCTTTACTCTGCCAAATTGGTTAACCTAACCCAAAACCCAAAAATAAAACCCTATAACAAAACACACATTTATACACATACGTACGGTACAGTATATAAATATATACATACGACTCCAAACATCCAATTCTTCTTTTAAGGGAAGAATCACACAACAGATTTCATCATCAGACACATACATTCCTTGCAAACAGATTGGATTCCTTCAAAACCCCAAACCTTCCAGACCTACCTGCAGGGCCGGATTAAGACCTTTAGAGGCCCTAAGCACTTAAAAGATTTTGGTGCCCCATATATATGTAATTCAAAATATAAACAAATAAACCATAAAATAAAATTTTATTTTTTGAAATGAAACAAAACTTACAGTAAGATGGAAAATAATGTTTATTTTTGTATACTTCCACTTCATTTATATTTGAAAAGTTTTCTCCTACTTTTTTTAATTGCAAAGTCTTTGATCAGATCCTCAAAACTAATCTTACGTAACACATCTGCTTCTATACTTAGTAGAGATAAGGCATCCAGCCTGCCTTGTTGCATAGTTGTTCTGTTGGTATTTTTAATATACTTCAACTGAGAAAATGAACGCTCAGCTGAGCAATTTGTGACCATTAATGTTAAAAATATACGAAAGGCAATTTCTACATTTGGGAAGGCACACTCAATATTGTCTTCTACAATTATTTTATAAAGTACAGCATGACTGAATCTTGTTTTTACATTTACTATAGTACACGAAAATATTTAATCTATATGTATTTTTAATATGGCGCTCAAAGATTTGATATAAACAAAATAATAACGCAAAGCGTAAAGTGTGTGATTACAACGAAATATATTTATTCTCTCAAAAGGGTTGTTGTTCACTACAAATTCAAACAATGAAAAAAAATAAATACTATATATGAATATATATAATTCAGTTTTCAACAGCTTATAGGCTATAAGCCGCGATTATAATAGTATAATAAATCCATGGTAAATCCGACAATGGAAAATTTCTGTGGTGCCCCCCTTCCCTTGATGCCCTAAGCACGGGCTTATTTTGCTTAATGGTTAATCCGGCCCTGCCTACCTGTAGGATACACAACATTTACTCATTCATAACTACGGGTATTAGTAGGGCAGCTAAACAAGTTGAAGTGGACAATCCGGACAAAAGCACCAAACTTTCCCTACTTGTATATTTTGTACCAACAATTAAAAATATCCCCGGAACCACCTTCAGAGACCATTACTTGGCCGCCATATTGGATTTCAAGATGGCCGCCATAGACAAAATGGAATTTCTGATATAAGTTTCAATAGAGAATTCCCTTGGCATTTTTGGCATCAAACTATATGTTTTTTGGCATGATCAGATCAATAAAACAACTTGTAAGCTGATCAGAAGTATGTTTACTGCAGAAATCACACTTCGTACAACATATACAGTGAAAATCGTGAATATTTTAACACAAAAACCATGTTCAAGAAAACCATGTTTAAGAAAAATCAACGAAACTATAACAATTGAAGATTTCACCCACCAAAAAGTAGACCTTTAGCTCTATAACTGAATGTGGGAGAGGAAAATTGGCAAAATATGTGCATTTTAAAAAATGAAATTCTACAAAGGTCAAAATTAGTGATGTAGGTCACATCCGCATCCGCATCCGCATATTTTCTCGCATCCGCATCCGCATATTTTCTCGCATCCGCACCCGCATCCGCACTTTGGACTGCGGATGTCGTGCGGATGTGGACCGTTGAGATAAAATGTCATTAATAAGCGGAAATTATCAAATTCTACTATATTAATAGAACTAGTTCATTGTGCGCAAAAGTGATGCAAGCGACAAGACGAGAGGCTGTTCTTGTATGAAGTTACTCTCTTGCAACCTACTTAGATCCACGTTACAAAGCTAAGTTATTTTCACCTAGTACATTAGAACGAGTTAAATCATCACTTGGCAAAGCAGTTGAAGAGCTTCAATCTCTTGAATCTGTCGCTTCGCCACCCACCAAAAGAATAAAAGTTTCAGTGACAGAACCAACACCTTCAACAAGCAAATCTATCACAGAATCTGTCTCTCAGTTTCTTGAGTCAAGCAGCAATGACGAGACCTACGCGATGTCAAAAGATGTAGTAAAAATGATCGAGAGCTATCACCAAGAAAAACGCCTGGCTGCATGTGACAATCCTATTAGTTGGTGGAAAAATACGCAGAATATCTATCCATACTTGAGTAAACTTGCAAGGAAACATTTAGCCTGTCCTCCAACAAACGTACCAAGCGAGAGATTATTTAGCAGTGCTGGATTAATATATGATGAAAAGAGAAACAGACTGGCAGCAGAAAAGGCAGAAAAATTAATGTTCCTTAAGCATAACCTTCCTATAATTAAGTTTGAACATTAAACGATGAACATCTTAGTTTACTTTATTTTAATTACTTATTTATAAATATGCCTAATAAAACTTTAAACTTAATATAAATAGTTATGAAGCTAATTAAAGATCTCTTTCTATAAGGGTGGAGGTTGGGGAAAGAGGTCGGTGGGGTGCATTTGAGTTGGGTTCACGTCCCGCATCCTGGTAACACAATTATGGTTTCCAATTGTGGCTGAAACTCAACAAAATATAACGAATTTATTTGCAGACGAATTCACTAATTGATTTCTATATTAGTTAGATGCTTGATATTATTTTATATGTTCAGAGAAAAGTACAGCAATTATTGTACAATTAATCAATTATACTACATTATAGCTACAGCTCTCTCTATATAATAACTTATTAAATACGTTAAACACAACAAATCTCGAATATATCCTAAAAAATAACGAAAATGTAGACATCCGCATCCGCATCCGCATCCGCGGATGTTGAAATCAAACATCCTCATCCGCATCCGCGGATGTGAAAAAAATGACATCCGCTACATCACTAGTCAAAATGCTACCCTTTCATATTTGCACAATTTTCATGCATTATTCGTGGTTCTATAGAAAACTTGTATTAACAATAGTGATGTAGGTCACATCCGCATCCGCATCCGCATCCGCGGAACATCCGCACATTTTCTCGCATCCGCACCCGCATCCGCACTTTGGACTGCGGATGTCGTGCGGATGTGGACCGTTGAGATAAAATGTCATTAATAAGCGGAAATTATCAAATTCTACTATACTGTATTAATAGAACTAGTTCATTGTGCGCAAAAGTGATGCAAGCGACAAGACGAGAGGCTGTTCTTGTATGAAGTTACTCTCTTGCAACCTACTTAGATCCACGTTACAAAGCTAAGTTATTTTCACCTAGTACATTAGAACGAGTTAAATCATCACTTGGCAAAGCAGTTGAAGAGCTTCAATCTCTTGAATCTGTCGCTTCGCCACCCACCAAAAGAATAAAAGTTTCAGTGACAGAACCAACACCTTCAACAAGCAAATCTATCACAGAATCTGTCTCTCAGTTTCTTGAGTCAAGCAGCAATGACGAGACCTACGCGATGTCAAAAGATGTAGTAAAAATGATCGAGAGCTATCACCAAGAAAACGCCTGGCTGCATGTGACAATCCTATTAGTTGGTGGAAAAATACGCAGAATATCTATCCATATTGAGTAAACTTGCAAGGAAACATTTAGCCTGTCCTCCAACAAACGTACCAAGCGAGAGATTATTTAGCAGTGCTGGATTAATATATGATGAAAAGAGAAACAGACTGGCAGCAGAAAAGGCAGAAAAATTAATGTTCCTTAAGCATAACCTTCCTATAATTAAGTTTGAACATTAAACGATGAACATCTTAGTTTACTTTATTTTAATTACTTATTTATAAATATGCCTAATAAAACTTTAAACTTAATATAAATAGTTATGAAGCTAATTAAAGATCTCTTTCTATAAGAGTGGAGGTTGGGGAAAAAGGTCGGTGGGGTGCATTTGAGTTGGGTTCACGTCCCGCATCCTGGTAACACAATTATGGTTTCCAATTGTGGCTGAAACTCAACAAAATATAACGAATTTATTTGCAGACGAATTCACTAATTGATTTCTATATTAGTTAGATGCTTGATATTATTTTATATGTTCAGAGAAAAGTACAGCAATTATTGTACAATTAATCAATTATACTACATTATAGCTACAGCTCTCTCTATATAATAACTTATTAAATACGTTAAACACAACAAATCTCGAATATATCCTAAAAAATAACGAAAATGTAGACATCCGCATCCGCGGATGTTGAAATCAAACATTCTCATCCGCATCCGCATCCGCGGATGTGAAAAAAATGACATCCGCTACATCACTAATTAACAACATTTGTAGAGTAAGGGCAGGGCTATTAAATGGGCACCATAAAATGGAAATATCTTGGCATTTAGCATTGCAATGCCTACTGTCCCAACTCACCCCCGTCCCGAACTGTCCCAACTCACCCCGCTCGACGCTATATGTTAAACTGCACAGTTGCAGCTACACAGTTCTGTACACTTCCACCTGGCTTTCTTGCAAGCACACCTGGTGCCACATCCACTCTTACTCTTGCAGCCGCATTTGACCAATTCGCTGCAAGCTTTAGATGCTACTGGTCTTGTGGTCCAAACTGGTGTCCATGACTGGGACTCTTCGCTAAAGGTCCATCCCCATCCTTCAGGAGTTGGAAGATTCTGTTCACTTCTCTCACAGGTCGACCATATTCCTCCCTGGTATGTGACCCTCCTGGTGTGTTGGAGAAGAGCATCCTGAGTTGGTGGGATAGTCTCCATAGCTTTTCCCTTCTGACAGAACATGACCTTTCTTGCCTCATCTACACGTTCAATGTCACTGGTGTTGTCATAGAGGACAACTGTGTACCGTTCAAGAAGCTTGAAGTGGGGAGTTTCGGCGTCAACATCTGCAAATGGATTTCGTGCCATGAATGTGAATGCTTGTGTTACCTCAGGGTAATGGTGCCATGCTGCCCATGCCGTATTCTTGCCCCTTCCGTAAAAGGATGATGTTGTATCACATCCCGTGAAGCAGTGAAACAGTGGTAGGGATGTGCATCTCTCTTCACCCAAAGAGGCACAGATTGTGTTAATATGATGGTAAGTGAAGTTTTTCCCAGTGCCAAAACCAACCCAAATATTTACTTCAGATCTTATGGACGTCAAGTGATGGAATTTTCCTATTAGAATGACAATAACATCCGTGTCTACAGTTCTGATCATGCAGTTAATGTGCCCTTCCTTTATTGCATCTTGAAGATGAATGAACAGTCTAGTGTCTGCCTCCTCATGGTCGCATCTTGGCATTGTGCGGTCGGCCCCATTGATGATGACTTCAGGTCCTGATGTAATAACAACTTCTTTGTTGTTAGGAACTTCCATTGCAGCAACCTTGTCTGATAGGAAAGCGAACAGTTCTTGCTTGTTTCTAGAGTCTCGAAGGAAGTCATGCCAATTTAGGGGTAATTTGGTTTTTCCTTCAACCTTTCTTCTGATTCCTTTTCCCCGTTTTTCTCTGGTAGTCTCTTTTAAGGTGCTTGCAGTGTAGGTATCCCAGACGATGTCAATTCGCTGGCAAGTTTCTAACTGTTTGATGAGATAAGGGACGAATACACGATCTGCATACTCTTCAAAGTTGGTAACACCTGCAGTAGACAGCAAATGGACGATGGCAGCTCCATCAAGAAGTTTCACATCAAAAGGATCTGGAGGGTTGTCCTTGTTTTCAAATGTAATGATTTTCAGTAGGTCAGACTTTTTCCCAAACCGCAATTTCCCACCATCAGATAGGGAAGAAGGAAAGGGGTGATTCTCGTGTTGGAAGAATGCATCCATGTCACTATGCCGATGTTGCATAACAATATACAGATGAGAGAATAGAGCAACATCGTTCTTCAGTAGTTGGATTCCCCCAACATTCCGTACCTGAGATTTCGGCCGAGGACATCTGAAGAGGGCAAGCGAGTTCTTCTTGATCGGTGTATGAATTGACCTTGTACAATCTGTGACAACTTCTTTGTAGTATCGGCTATATTGCTCCTTACCCAAATCCTTTATAGTTCTCACTGTATGGACCACAGATTCATCCATGACATTCCTTGTGTCTAAGGCCAGTAACTCATTCCCATTATCACAAAATGGATTTCCCATATCACGGAAGACTTCAACGAGATTAGAAACATGATCCTTGAATCTTCTCTGTGTAGATAGTCCTTCTTCGTGGTGGAAGTTGTTGTCTTCAGTTTCTGGAAGGTTTTCGTCTTCATATTCAGTAATCAATCTGGCTTGTTCTGGCCCTGCTACCATCCACTTCTTGAATGCCACTGGATTCTCAGTCAGACCCACCGCGCCTCCTGAACCTTTGACTTTCTCATTGTTTTGTTCATGCGCTTGGTCTAAAGGCATGGCTGAGAATCTCTTCTTGGTCTTGTGTACTACCCAGTGTCCATTTCGTGAAAACTCATTCATAACTGGCTGAGGGAGATTCTTCATGTCCCGGATGTGGAGTGGAAGCCAACGTGCGTAATTCTGGTGGTCAAGAGCAAAGAACCAGGGAACTACTTTCTTCAAGCTTTCTACATACAATGGAAAGTCTCCTGCACGATGTGATCGTATGAATATGAGGCCGTCTATCTCCATCTGAAGAATTGTCTCCCAGTATTGGAATGTTGGACTGACCTGAACCATCTTCTTCTTCCACTCTTCCTTTGTCTTGTCATCATAGGGACCAACAGTTTCCATAAAGGCTTCATGCTGCAGCTTTGCCAATGTCAAAGCTGTTACCTGGTGAGCATGTCTGGTTCTTGTAAGATGAGAGGCTTTAAGAAATGAGTCAACAGTTCCTGCCGAAGCAATGCCTGCTTGTGTCAAGGCATTTGTCCACCCAGATCCCTCTAGATAATCTCCATACGTTCTCCACATGGCCATCTCTGTATGTAGACCTCCAAACATGACGATGACCTTGTCTTCTCCGTGGGTGTCTGGCCACTTCCACTGAATGAATTTACCAAGGGCATATAGGGGTGCATCGAATGCAACAACTGGTATTTGCCCGGGGTTAAGGAATTCAGTAGCAGACCGAACAACATTCATTCCATGCTTGATCATCGCTGGAGTAGCGGCCTTTTCATGGAATAAGGGAAGGAGGTAGGAAAGGGTTTTCATTTGATCTTCATCTTGTTCTTGCCTTGTAGCGTGGTATGCTGACCATGATATAACATCACCCTTCCCTATCGTGTCTTTCTCCAAGATCCTGAACGCTTCTTTCATCCACTCCTTTTCCTGGAAACATGCTTCATGGTAGTGTCCCTCAATAGGGTCAGACACATTAGACAACTTCAGGACTTCTACCTTGGTTTTGTCCATTGCAACAGCTGGTACAATTGAGTAGGACATGAGTAACTCCAAGTCCTTTGAACCTAGAGAAGGTAGCACAAGATCACCTTGTTTGGTTCCACAGTTTGAGACAGTTGGGAACTGAAACAGACTAATCCCTGTACCATGAAATGATCCAACGGCAGTTGTACTAGATGGGTTGTAATCCAGATTGTCAAGTGCCCCAACAATAAATGGTCCATGACGAAACTGAGCTGGTACAACCACTCCTTTGGTCTTGAAGTTCTGGCACACTGCTGTTGCAAGTTGGCTTTCGACTTGAAGAATTCGGTCATAACTCACACTGAGACCCAATTCATATAGTTGTGTAATTAATGATTTTGACCGAATTTCAGTATGAATTTTCAGACCAAGATACAGAGGCAATGGTGGTTCTCTTTCCAAAGAATGGCGAACCTTAGATGATGATGTATGCTTGTTCCTAAAATTAAAAAGGATAAGTTGCGAGACAGTGAGAGTTGCAGGGGAGTCTTCTGGTGTTTGGTCCTTCACGTCAGCACCATTTGTGATCATAGATATAAGGGTTTTCAAGGTTGTAGGTACCGATTCCTGTTGACAACCAGATGGAAAGGCACCTGCAAACTTGAATCCAGTAAAGTTGACGATTTCCTTGCGTATGATTCTAGCAGCTTTTGCAAGAATCATAGTATCTCCTTCAAAATTCTGTCTATTTGTCTCTCTGAGCATTTCCTGAATTCCCTGCTGAAAAACTAAGATTTTGTTCTTGCCATCACTCACTTCCTGGGCATATGGGAAATACTCCAGAATCTTCTCTCTGAATCGTCCTCTGTTCATTTCCTTATTAATACCTAAGTCCCGAAGTCTTTTTTGATACAGATCAAATAGCACAGAAAACTTCATTTGAAAGATTCCTTCTTCCACGCAATTTTCTACATGATTAACGACCTCAACTATTGCCTTTGCTTTCATCAAGTTTTCTTCATAGCCTTCTTCCTTGCTCTGTTTTTGTCTCAAAAGTGAGCGGTAACGGTTCCGATAAAATGTCAAGCATTGCAGATGATACTTGGCTTCAATGGCCATGAGATCACCACCTCCTATTCTAGACATTAGTTCTGTGTCACTGAGTTCTGTAGCCATCATTCGTAAATTGACGTCAGCGCCAAATGTACTGAATTCGTGAAGATGCCCATGTGTTTGTTGACAAAACACACAAGTTGCTTTGTCCATAGGATGCCGCTGAACCCGCTTCCCCGTAGATGAACTGGTTTCACCTTCATCCGCCCTTTCTCTCTTTTTTGTAGCCCTTTCAAGCTTTTCTTTACTAAATTTAACATGGCATGACTTGTGCCACACAGCTTTATTCTGAACCAGATCTTCAACAGTCACCTCTTCATTGAAAAGAAGAGGAACTGGTAGTCTTCCAAGATTCTTGAATGCGTTGACATTCTCCATAAATGTTGCATATGCTTCAGTTTTTTTACCACTCACAGCATTGAGTGGACATTTAAGAGTCTCACCTTTGCTCTCTTGACAAACCATGCATTTGCTCCAATCCATGTTCACAAATCACCTGCAAAACAGAAAAGCACATATTATATAGTTATATTATTAAATATTTTACATTAAATAAACATTTAAGGGTAATTCTGATTATTTTATAGCAATCCTGGCATCGAAATATGTAGGTTTAGGGACTATTTATTTACAATTACTCCTCACAATAGTTTGTTGATTTCTAGCTGGCAGCCATCTTGGATTTCCAAAATGGCAGCCAAGATAGGGTTGTGCGTCTTGGTTCCGGTGAAAAATTGGTAGCTAAGGTCCTGAACAACATTTGAGCCAAGTTTGGTGCTTTTGTCCAGAATGTCCACTTACTTCAAAAATCAGGGTCTAAGCTACTGCACTATATTGAATTCATTGGAGTAGTGAATCCAAGTTTTGAAGACCAACTGGATTCGGAGGAATGCAACACACACACACACACACACACACACACACACACGCACACACACACTACTCTTTCCATGTGTCTCAAACACAACAACATGTCTAAACATAACCAAGGATCGGAGAGTAAAAGCTTTTATTGCTGCGCTATGATTCTGTGCACATAATTTTGTGCCAAAAATTGTATGGTTAGACAGTGACACATACAAACAAACTACTCTACTCTACTCTAAAGGGTTTTATGGCTACTTTGGCCATAGCCCAAACTACTATTTCAAGGGGTTGATGGCCTACCTTGGCCATAGCCCAACAAATTCATCAAAAGGGCTGATGGCCTACCTTGGCCATAGCCCAACAAATTTATCAAATGGCTGATGGCCTACCTTGGCCACAGCCCAACACATCATCAAAGGGACTTGGCCTACCTTGGCCATAGCCCAACAAATTCATCAAAAGGGCTGATGGCCTACCTTGGCCATAGCCCAACAAATTCATCAAACGGCTGATGGCCTACCCTTGGCCATAGCCCAACAGATCATCAAAGGGCGTTGGCCTACCTCGGCCATAGCCCAACATATTCACAAAAGGGCTAATGGCCTACCTTGGCCATAGCCCAACAAATTCATCAAACGGCTGATGGCCTACCCTTGGCCATGGCCCAACAGATCATCAAAGGGCCTTGGCCTACCTTGGCCATAGCCCAACAAATTCATCAAAATGGCTGATGGCCTACCTCGGCCATAACCCAACATATTCACAAAAGGGCTGATGGCCTACCTTGGCCATAGCCCAACAAATCAAACGGCTGATGGCCTACCCTTGGCCATAGCCCAACAGATCATCAAAGGGCGTTGGCCTACCTCGGCCATAGCCCAACATATTCACAAAAGGGCTAATGGCCTACCTTGGCCATAGCCCAACAAATTCATCAAACGGCTGATGGCCTACCATTGGCCATGGCCCAACAGATCATCAAAGGGCCTTGGCCTACCTTGGCCATAGCCCAACAAATTCATCAAAAGGGCTGATGGCCTACCTCGGCCATAACCCAACATATTCACAAAAGGGCTGATGGCCTACCTTGGCCATAGCCCAACAAATCAAACGGCTGATGGCCTACCCTTGGCCATAGCCCAACAGATCATCAAAGGGCCTTGGCCTACCTTGGGCATAGCCTAACAAATTCATCAAACGGCTGATGGCCTACCCTTGGCCATAGCCCAACAGATCATCAAAGGGCCTTGGCATACCTTGGCCATAGCCAAACAAATTCATCAAAAGGGCTGATGGCCTACCTCGGCCATAGCCCAACCTATTCAACAAGGGGCTGATAGCCTCACTTGGCCATAGCCCAACCTATTCAACAAGGGGCTGATAGCCCAACCTATTCAACAAGGGTCTTGTGGCCTCCCTTGGCCAGAGACCAAACAACAGGGGTCTTGCGGCCTCCCTTGGCCAGAGACCAAACAACAGGGGTCTTGTGGCCTCCCTTGGCCAGAGACCAAACAACAAGGGTCTTGTGGCCTCCCTTGGCCAGAGACCAAACAACAAGGGTCTTGTGGCCTCCTTTGGCCAGAGACCAAACAGCAAGGGTCTTGTGGCCTCCCTTGGCCATAGGCCAAACAACACAAAAACAGTACAGGATTCAAAGCCCCAAGCCCTCCAGATCTACCTGTGAAGGAGTAACATTTACTCCACTAAAACTACGGGTATTGACTAGTCTGAAGTGGTAGGAGGTTTGAATACAGTACAAACTCTTTTAACCAAACAACACAGAGACAATCAATACTATGTGGAGCTGCCTTGGAAAACACCTTGGAAAACTTAAAAATTACAATTTTTTAGAACAATACAACATATTCAAAGAACAAATAGAAAGGGGCTTCATTGAAGAAGTTACTGATGAACCCTTTAAAAAACGAGGTTGTCATTATTTAACACACAGGGGAGTTTACAGAGAAGACTCATCCACAACTAAACTAAGAGTAGTATACAACTGTAGTTTAAAAGACACAAATTCTGTTAGTTTAAATGATTGTCTCATGGAAGGCCCAAACCTTGTCTCAGATCTTGTAAAAATTCTCCTTTGCTCCCGTTTAGGCAATTATGCAGTACAAAGTGACATAGAAAAAGCATTCCTCTGTATAAATTTGAAGCTTGAGTATGATAAAAATCATCTCAGGTTTTTGTGGTTTAATGATCCACATGACTTTAACAAAGGTTTCAAAACCTACAGATTTAAAGTAATTATTTTTGGAGCAAATTGCTCTCCAAGTATTCTTGCTTTAACAATTAAAAACCACCTAAACTTATTTCAAGAGGACTTAACAGTTCAGTTTTAAAACAAAATTTTTATGTGGATAACCTCATTGGTTCCACTGGAACTGAAGAAGAATTGCTTGAAATTTATCAAATGTCACAACCCATAATGAAGCAAGGAAATTTTGGATTGAGAGAGTGGGTTTCTAATTCTCCTAAATTAAATGAACAAATAACAAAAGACAACAATGGGAACATTGAACCAAACAATTACACAAAAACACGGAATGCTTTGGTTTTTAAAACAGAATTCCGAACACGATGACATTCTTGCACAAAGAGTTATAACTTAAATCCAAATGCCAATACAAAAAGACAAGTGCTTTCAGAATCATCCAAAATTTTTGACCCCATTGGATTATATTTACCAGCAACCATAAGATCCAAATCCTTTTGCAAGACTTATGGAAAAAGAAAATTGATTGGGATGAACCACTTTCAGTGGAAGACCAACTTCATTGGAAAAAATTGGCCACAGACTTAAACAAGGTTCAAGACATCTACGTACCAAGATGCGCTGGCTACAGATTGAAATCTCAAACACTACACATTTTTACAGATGCCAGCACACAAGCTTACGGGTGTTGTCCCTATTTAACAAGTGAAAATGAAAGTAACTTGGTTTATTCAAAGGCAAAAGTGGCACCCTTAGACCAAAAGAAAACTGTACCACAACTTGAATTATTAGCTGTCTCATTGGGAGTTAAAACAGCAGACTTTCTCTCACAAGTGTATAAAGAAGTTGACATAACAGACATTTACTTATGGACAGACAGTCAAATTTGTCTAACATGGGTGACCAACACAGATATAACTTCTTGCAAAAACATATTTGTGAAAAACAGACTAACAGAAATCAAAACTGCAAACACATCCCTTGGTATCAAATTTAGGTACATACAAACAAAACAGAATGCTGCAGACTTTTTGAAAAGAGGGCTCTCTTACAAACTGTTGAAAACAAATAAAATCTGGTATGAAGGGTCTGAATGGCTAACATGTGAGGATCTTTGGCCAGCCAAAGTAGTTAACCTCACACTCAACTCTACAACAACTGAAAAGATCACTGAGGACAAACCTATATTTGACTATAAACATTATTCAGATCTCAACAAACTTTTGAGAATTACAGTCTATTGCTGCAAGTTTGTCAATAGCTACCTTCTCAAACACTGTCCTCAGAAGGCCTTTTCTAACTTAACAGAAACTGCAACAAAACACTGGCTCAAACAGATACAAGCTTCAGAATTTGACAAGGAGTTGAAGTATCTTAGGTCCAGTAACACATTAAACAAAGGAATTCCTTCACTTGTCATGGATCTAAATCTGTACCTGGATACAGAGGGTCTGATAAGGTGTAAATGAAGGCTTAACAAGTCAACTTTGACTTACAACTCTAAGCACCCAATTCTTCTTCCGAGGAGGAATCACTTCACAAATCTCATCATCAGGGATACCCACAACAAAATACACCACATGGGGGTCCCACAAACCCTGACGGAGCTGAGAAAAACTTACTGGCTACCAAAGGGTAGAACTGAAGCAAAGAAAATTTTAAACATATGCATTCCTTGTAAACGTATCCATTCACGACCCTTTAAGCAGGGGTGCAGTGCTGCCGGAGCGTGCCGGAGCGCCGCTCCGGCACCTCTGCAAGAGGAAGTTTGGAGGAATTACCATAACAAGCAACAAAAAAATTGTCTCCATTAATTATCAACAGTTTTACTAGTCTTGTGAACAATTTGCAGCACCGTATGTTCACGACAACATCCATGAAAGGTTCTCAAACTTCTGAACCTCAAAGTATGTATAAATCACTGCTAAATGAAATGTATGTCCTTGAAAAAGACTACTGGCCTGATGAAATACCACCTAATTACGAGAAGCTGAAATCTCATCTCTCTGTAAGAGGTTTAAGCTTTCTTCTTACTCTGTACTAAATGCCTTTAGAGACTATGTGGAAGATCATGGGCGCCGCATCCCCCAAGATTTACACCCATTACTGAGCTGTTCACAAGTTATTCCTATTAGTACTGCTGAGTGTGAGAGGGGATTCAGTCACATGAACTTGATAATAACAACAACACGCTCAAGAATTCTCATAAATCATGTATCAGCGCTTATGTTTGTTAAACTACATGGACCTCCTCTAGTTCAGTGGAATCCTGAGCCATATGCCATATCATGGCTGCGGTACCACAGATCGGCAGATGACACCAGGACAAGAGTTGCTTCAGACCCCCGAAAACATATCACGCCTGACCCTTTGTGGAAATTATTGTGAAACTTCCCACTGGTGGTATTTGGTAAGCACTAAGTAGTTTTAACTTCTTAAATTGATAAAATACATGATTGCTCTTTTTTCTTTATTTGCTTGATAATTATATTTATTTTATGATAATTAGTGAGTGCAAACACGAAATACTTAGTCATCGTGTGGCATATATAGAAACAGGATAGGAAATGGCAGGCTTTTGTCAGGCCCACCAGAGCTCCGGCACCTATAAAATTGGCACTGCACCCCTGCCTTTAAGACCCCAAGCCCTCCAGACCTACCTGTGGAACGAGTAACATTTACTCGGCCATTTGAAACCACGGGTATTGACTACACTGGAGCGGTAAATGTGAGTTTTGGAGATAAAATGGATTCAAAGGAATACAAAGCGTACATTGTACTCTTCACCTGTGCTGCCACACGTGCCATATGTCTAGACATAGTAGAAGACCTGACAGCAGAACCTTTTATTGCTGCTTTCAGACGATTTTGTGCACACAATTCTGTACCCAAAACTATATGGTCAGACAATGCCACATACTTCAAATCTGGTGAAAGAATTATTCATCAGATTTGTGACAGTGAAACAGTACAAACTCATTTAATCAAACACAATATAACCTGGAAGTACATTCCTGTTAATACACCATGGTATGGTTCCATTTGGGAAAGAAACATACAGACTGTAAAGAACTGCCTTAAAAAGACTATTGGGACCAAACATCTACAACTTTTTGAACTCATGACTATTCTGTCAGAAATTGAAAACGTTGTCAACAACAGACCATTAACTTATGTGGGAGATGGTATTAATGAGCCAGAACCTCTCACACCAAACCTACAGTAATTAAGGGAGAAACAGTAAACATGTTACCAGAATATGAACATAACAGTACAGAGGATCCAGATTGGGTAATAGGACACAAAGAACTCAACACAAAATACCAACATTTGACACAAATCAAAACTCAATTTATAACAAAATGGAGAGAAGAATACTTAACAAGTCTTAGAGAAAGACAAACAATTAACAAAACAAAATTGGAATGATTCAGTCAAAATTGGGGACATTGTGTTGATACATGACAAGACACCAAGACAACATTGGTCAATGGGAAAAGTCTTGGAACTCAAAACTGGTGAAGACGAAATTACCAGGGTTGTAAAACTGAAAACATCAACTGGTGAAACCACCAGAGATATCACATTACTATATCCTTTGGAGTGTGGGGCTAAATTAGAACCATTACCCCAAAGGATGGATCAGGATACTATTGGGGAGGAATCTCTCAATGTACCTGATGTAACTCAGACTAAACCAGACAGGCCTCAAAGAAAGACTGCTTTGAAAGCCAGAAAACTTTTACAAGAAAAAATTAAGACTGGTGACTTATAAACCTTACACAAATTGAGCAAAGTTAAAATGCTTAATAACTTTACTTTAATTCCATAAATATCCTATACCTAAAGGGAGTCAAACTGATTGACATAACTTTAACTAAACTTGAGAAGCTAGCCTCTTGAACTTTTATATTTAAATAGGTCTTGAGTAACCTTTCTCTTCCTAAATTCCTACTTCATTCTTTTAATCCATTTACATGTTTTAACACAGTTTGTCAAAAAATTTGATCTATAACATACAAATTTTTCTCCGGCCACCCCCCAGTATATGGAAAAACTTTACGCGCTCACAACATGGTATCATATGTGGTACCTTTATTTCATAATTAAATATAATGTGAAAAATGCTCTGTATGAATTGGTCCACAATTAACCCACCCCTTATATCTCCAGTCTAACTATAGAGTAGATCAAGTCTAGCCTAGAGGGGTCAGCCTAGAGATTCCGGAAATGGTCCAGAGCGGGCAGATAAATTGAGGTCCACAGTTGGATTCCTCACCAAACTAGGTTAGGGCAATCTACCTTTACCTTTGTTAAGCTATGAGTTGATGCTGGGTCTTAGGCCACAATGTAGGCCTAATTTGTCTGACCCAGCTTAATTTAATGCGTTTACTTCTAAGTTAGAAGTTAGAAGATCTAACTGGGCTAAAAACACAATTAGTCACTTACTGCTAGTTATTAGAGAGTCTCTTTTCCCCTTCTGTCTTTGTTGAGAGCGTACTTGCTGGTGGGGATCTTATTTTCTTGTCTGTTATTGTTCCTTCCCCAGTTCCGTCTTCTCGCCCTGTTCCTCGTTTTCGTTCTCCTTTGTTCTCCTTTTAGCGGGGCTTTTTTCACCAGCGTCGTCTTGGTTTTTTCCTCGGTTGGTTGATCGGTAATGTATATCTATTACCGAGCACGCTCTTGTCACACAGTATATAAATACTAGTGTGGAGAATAACTCTGGTGAGCAACCAATTGGTTTCATCCACCCAGTTATTGACATAAAAGGAATTTAATAATTGTTAGATTAACTACCTACCTACTCAGTGAACCATTTTCGTTACCTCCCAACTACCCTCTCATCAGTTTTCCATATACTGGGGGCCCCGGGAGATAAAAATTTTGGTGTCATTGTCACCAATTTTTATGTCTGAGTGTAGACTAGCTAACTATTTGACTGTAAATGCCTGTTAATCTGATTAACAGTGCCTATCCTCACCTTCTCATGGAGAAGGTGTAGCATTTAATTAGAAGAGAAAATATACATCCATAGGATGAAACTGTCTATGGTCTTTACCATAAGAAAAGAAAAAGTGAAAGTTAGAAGATAAAATTACAATTCCCCAGCATCTATTTTTTGTTGTAAAAATAGTCGCGCCTTTAATGCTGTTTGTCGCTGAGGTCTTGTGTCTGTCAATGTTGTAGTAGGATGCGTTACCACTACTACTGTCAAAGGAATAGTTACTGGAAGTTCAGTGTCTCCAGTTGTTACTGTCAGTGGAGAAGGTTCTCCAAAGTCCATTGTTTTGGGTCCAGACTCTAAAGGGTACAAAAGAGAAATGTCTCTTGTTGTGTCACCCGTTGAAGTCCTTAATTTGACCACTCTTGTTACCCCGTCTGCCCCTGGTCTGAGTTCTGAAACTCTAGCCAGAGGCCAGTATTGTCTTGGAGTACTGTCATGTATGAGAACAAGGTCCCCTACCTTAATTGTGTCAGACCAATCCTTCTTAGTCATTTGTTTATGTCTCTCCCTTAGACCCATCAAGTACTCAGTTTTCCACTGTTTTATGAAATGAGCTTTAACTCTAGTTAAATGTTGTAACTTAGTCTGGAGCTCATCATGTCGTTGAGTCCAGTTTGGGTCTTCTGAAGAGTCTATATTGTAGTCCGGCAGGAGACTAACTTGTTCTCGCCGAATCAAATGATTTGGAGTTAATGGTTCCGGGTCATTAATGTTGTCACTCACATAAGTGAGTGGTCTATTGTTGATGATGTTCTCAATCTCAGCCAGGAGAGTGAGCAACTCAAATAAGTGTATCTGTTTTTTACCAATTGCTTTCTTCAAGCAATTCTTTACTGTTTGTATATTTCTCTCCCAGATAGAACCATACCAAGGAGAGGCAACTGGAATATACTTCCACTTTATGTTTGAATTTTTTATATATAATTGTGTGAGTTCATCGCTTAACAAGTCGTGGATGACTTGTTCACCAGCCTTGAAATATGTAGCATTGTCAGTCCAAACTGTCTTGGGTACTGAATGTCGTGCACAGAATCTCTTAAAGACAGCAACAAAAGATTCTGCTGTTAGGTCCTCCACAACATCCAGATAAACAGCTCGTGAGGCAGCACATGTAAACAGTACAATGTACATTTTTTGTTCAGTGTCACCCACCCCTACAGTCAATGCTCCTGTATAGTCAATGCCTACAGTCTCAAAGGGTCTGTTGAGAGTAACTCTCTCCTCTGGCAAAGCAGGAGGATTTGGTTTCCTATAGGGCCTAGCATGAATACGCCTACATGTGACACACTCACTCAGGACTGTTTTAACAGTGATCCTTCCCTTGGGTATCCAATAAGTTTTTCTTATGTAGTTAGTGTCTGTGGTACCCCCATATGATATACATCATTGTGTGTTTTTCTGATGATTAATGTTATCAAATAGCTAAATCTAGGTAAAAGGATTGGATGTTTGCTTTTGTATGACAGTTTTGATTTGTCTAATCTCCCTTTACACCTTAGAAGGCCTTCCTCATCTCTGAACAAGTTTAGATCCACAACTACTGATGGTACAGGTTCTTTTGTTTGTTTCCCATTAGTCAAGAATTCTAACTCTTTATTGTACTCTTTTTGTTGTGCATGGCCTATCCAGTATTTGGTTGCAACTTCTGTATAATTATGATTGTTTTTATTTAGCTGTTTGTTAATTGTAGTTAAACAGTTGTGAGCAAACCTCAAACAGTAGGCTGTGACCCTGACAAGTTTACTGAAATCAGAATACTGCTCATAATTAGTGATTGGTTCAACCTTTTCATTGAAAAGATTAAATTTAATGTCAAGTTAACTTGTTCCACAGCCATTGGTCTGTATTACAGAGCCACTTAGGTCCCATAAACCAAGTTTTGTTTGACTTCAACAACTTGTAGGATAAACCTCTGGTCAGAAAGTCTGCTGGATTTTGTTTAGTTGGAACATAGTGAAAGTTTACTTGTAGGCTTTCATTAGCTTCAGCTATTTCTTTTAGCCTATTTCTTACAAAGATATTCTTACTATTAATGCTATCATTCCGTATCCAGGCAAGACAAATCTGACTGTCAAGCCAGATTTGGATATCAGTTATGTTCACATCATGGTAAGCATCCTTAAGCAATGAAATGGTTTTAATGGCTAATGCAGCAGCCAATAGTTCCAATTGAGGTATGGTTCGGGTAGGTTTGAGAGGTGCAACTTTCCCTTTTGCATAAATTAGATGACTTTCTGTAGGACTTACAAGATACGCACAGCACCCATAAGCTTGTGTGCTTGCATCAGCAAACACATGAAGTCTCTGGGGCTTATCCCTAAATCCACAGCACCTTTGAATTTTAATGGTCTGCACTTTTGTTAAATCAGCAGCTAACTTCTTCCAAGATTTTTTATTTTCATTTGTTATTGGATCATCCCACCCAACATTTGTCCTCCAAATTTCTTGGAGGAGAATCTTTGATTTTATTGTTGAAGGCAGGAATAGACCCATAGGATCAAAAATTTTGGAAGCCTCTGATAATATTTGTCTTTTTGTATTTGCTTCCTCATCAAGTTTAAAACCTTTAGTACAGATTGAATCATGACTGTTAGAAGTTGCATCCAAATACCAGTTCATACCTAAAGTTTTAACTCTGTCTGATGGCTCAGTAAGACCATTATTATCCTTTAAAATCTTTTTGTTTAAATCCTCATCATTTGAAATCCACTCTCTAAGTTCAAAGTTACCTTGTTGCATAATGTTTTGAGAGTGTTCATAGACTTCAGATAATTCAGATTTTGTTGTTGTTGAGCCTATTAGATTGTCTATGTAAAAATGTTCCTTAAGGAAGTTCAATGTTAAAGAGTTATTAAACTGGTTCAAATGATGTCCAATTGTCAATGCTAATAGGCTAGGTGAGCAATTGGCTCCAAACAACACAACATTAAATCTATAGGTTATGAACCCTTTATTCAAATCAAATGGATCCTTGAACCATAAGAACCTAAGTTGGTTCTTATCATATTCATTTTTAAGATTTATTCTCAAAAATGCCTTTGAAATGTCACTTTGTACGGCATATTTATCTAACCTGAACCTCAGTAAGATCTTCACAAGGTCAGAAATGAGATTAGGACCCTCAATCAGGCAATCATTCAAACTGTGTTTATCACTGTCTTTGAGGCTACAGTTATATACTACTCTGAGTTTTGTTGTTGGGGCATCTTGTCGATAAACCCCCCTGTGGGTTAAATAATGACAACCATCTTTTTTAAAAGGGTTATTTGTTACTTCTTCAATGAAGCCTTTCTGTAGCTGTTCTTTGAAGACATCACTGTACTTTTTAATATTATTATCTTGTTTGAGTTTTTTCATTACTTTATATAAATGTCCTTTAGCTACTTTGAGATTATCTCTTAAAGTTGGACAATTTATTTTCCAAGGTAACTCAATAAAATAACTATTGTCTTTGCACTGAATGGTGTCTTCAAATCTTTCTACCATTAACTGATCTTCTGAAGTTTGATTTGTGTCATGTATACCCACAGATTCTAGCAACCATAAAGTTTGAATTGCCTCATCCAGAGTTTCATTTGATAGTGATGAATTAATGTTCTCAGTTGAGATAATATTATTCAAAGTGTTGCTATTCTTACAGGTGTTATGTAGGACTGAGTTGAGGCACATAGTATTTGTTAGTCATGAACTATTTTGGTTTAGGTCTAGGTTGTATTTGGATAGGTCACCCAAAGGGGCTATCCCTGATGGAGTCTGAATAGCTATACCATTACCTATCTCTACTATGCCCTTATGAATAAGATTAATATAATCTGCCCCTATTAACATTTCAATGTTAGCTACTGTGTTGTTAGTGATATGTCTATCAGCTATTTTGTAGTGTTTTCCCAAATGATTTATGGTTTGTTCTAGTTTGGGTATAACCAGTTTGTTTTGTCCTACTTTAGAAATAATAACTGCTTCAATTTTCCTAATTTATTTTCTAAATGTAGTTCCAGGTCAATTGTCTTATAGCTATTTTTGTCCGAGTTATCCTTAACAAAGGATGCAATATTGAGGTTTTGTTCATTCGGGTTTGGTGTCAAACCCAATTTATTAACTACATTTTGCGAAACAAATGTTTGTTGAGAACAACAGTCTATAAGACATCTCACTGGAGTGGTGCTACCCTCACTATTCACTAAGTCCAAAGTAATAGTTGGTAAAAGAATCTCAGTGTTTCTTGTTACGTTGTTTGAGCAAACAGAATGTCCCATGAAAGTGGCATTTTCTTGATTACTTTTGTTTGGTGGAGGTATCTTTTGAGTTTGAATACTATTGTTTGGACACTTTGGTGAATCACACATTGATGAGACATGTCGTAAACTTTTACAAAACTTACACTTGAATCTTAACCTAGATTTACAGTCTTTCTTATAATGTCCCTGGCCAGTACACTTTTTACATAGGTTCAACTGTTCACATCTTTTAGCTCTTTGGTTAAAGTCTGAATATTTGTCACACCCAGTACTACTGTGTTCATTACTTGCACAAAATTTGCAATGTAGTGTGTAAGTTGAGGCAGCAGTTACATTAAAGTTCTGTGATGTAGGTGTTCGTGTATTACAGTTGGTCACATTTGATTCTACAGTATCAAGTTTTGTCTGTTTGGCTGTAGCTAGTTGGTCTCTGGGAACAGTCTTTGGTTTATCCATAGTCTGGGTCTTATTTTGTGTTGGAATATTTCTCAATTTGTAATTAGTTAGGATATTGGGAAAGTGTTTTCTGATATCTTCAAGATTAGGATAATTTTCTCCCGTCTTTAGAACTAAAATATCTTTAACCCTCAAAGGAAGGCACCTAAGAACTATGCCTTGTATAATCCAAGATGAAGCTTTAATATCTACAGTATCTCATTGCTAACCAGTTGTCGTATAATAGCTTCTAATTTTGTATAAAAAATTTCCATATCACTATGGTTATCTTTTATGGGTGCAAAATCAAAAATTTGTTGAGATAATTCATATACAATCTCATCTTTATTAATGTAATTACGTTTTAAGAGATCAATAGCTACTTCATATGAATTCCCTACGGCTGGTAAATAGGCTATCAGGTTATAGGCTGGGCCTTTAAGGAAACTAGTTAAGTAGCTAAACTTATCAACAGTTGAAATATAAGGTTTATTACCTATTAAACTCTCAGATTTGTCAATGAAAGATGGGAATTGTACCGTGTCCCCTTCAAATGTTGGTACTAGCAAAATGGGTAACTGAGCCCTCAATTCTTGTGACTCAGGATTTAGCATGCCACTTAAATTTTGTTGATGGTTAGCTCTACTTTGATTAAAATCAGAATTAGGTTTATTTGGTGTTAAGCCAGTCAAACGAGACCGTAGTCTCCTTATTTGCTATTCAATTGAGATTACCTGAACATCATTATCAGCGTAAAGGTCTATCAATTGTTCTTCAGCCATTTCGGATTCAACTAACTCTGAAATACTCTCATCAATGGCTATTATTTCCTTCTTTTTAGTTTCCAATTTAAGAATTACACACTCTAAATCTTCCTTACCTGGTTGTGTAATATTGTTAAAAGTGTTCTTGGCCTTTGTAACAGCACCCAACTTTGCCCCCCTTTTCTTTTTTTAACTTTTTTAATTCCGCACTGTCCATGTTTAAGTCAAATTGTTTAACTGGGGATCGTAATGAAATAGAGGACAAGAAGAAATTACCAGAGAAGAGAGATCACAGACAAAACAGTCAAGTTTTAAATTTGGTTTAATCCCCCCCAAGTACTTATGTGTCACTCAGGTCTAAGCTTATAAGAGAATGAGACTCCTTAAATGTAAAAGTTTCCTAGTTAGGCCCTAGGTTGTAGACCTAATTAGGCTTGATTAGGTTAGGCTTAGGCTAGACCATTTAGCCTAATTCTGCAATTTTTGTTAAGTAAGGTTAAGGTTTGTAAATTTCCACACACGGGCCACCAATGTGAAAAATGCTCTGTATGAATTGGTCCAAATTAACCCACCCCTTATATCTCCAGTCTAACTATAGAGTAGATCAAGTCTAGCCTAGAGGGTCAGCCTAGAGATCCGGAAATGGTCCAGAGCGGGCAGATAAATTGGGTCCACAGTAGGATTCCTCACCAAACTAGGTTAGGGCAATCTACCTTTACCTTGTTAAGCTATGAGTTGATGCTGGGTCTTCGGCCCACAATGTAGGCCTAATTTGTCTGACCCAGCTTAATTTAATGCGTTTAACTTCTAAGTTAGAAGTTAGAAGATCTAACTGGGCTAAAAACACAATTAGTCACTTACTGCTAGTTATTAGAGAGTCTCTTTTCCCCTTCTGTCTTTGTTGAGAGCGTACTTGCTGGTGGGGATCTTATTTTCTTGTCTGTTATTGTCCCTTCCCCAGTTCCGTCTTCTCGCCCTGTTCCTCGTTTTCGTTCTCCTTTGTTCTCCTTTTAGCGGGGCTTTTTCCACCAGCGTCGTCTTGGTTTTTTCCTCGGTTGGTTGATCGGTAATGTATATCTATTACCGAGCACGCTCTTGTCACACAGTATATAAATACTAGTGTGGAGAATAACTCTGGTGAGCAACCAATTGGTTTCATCCACCCAGTTATTGACATAAAAGGAATTTAATAATTGTTAGATTAACTACCTACCTACTCAGTGAACCATTTTCGTTACCTCCCAACTACCCACTCATCAGTTTTCCATAATAAATTATTAATTAATTTAAATAAATATCTATACAAAATTGCCTCGGGATTGGCGACATAGCCTATTGGGAATGAAATAATTGCCATACGTACAAAGAACCGGTATGTATGCATCGAGCCTCACATAGCAACAAGAAAACCCAATTTATTGTTTAGTCTTCAAGAGAGATGTAGACCAAACAAAACTTTGCCAGATCAGCAAATAATGAAAATACAACGCGAAAAGGAAAGGCTCTCGGAGCTGTTTATTGTACAGCGAACGCTTTAAACAGGGAAGGTGTGCTTTTGTCTTCCCTAAAGTTCTGAGTGAATTCCTTATAATAAACTTAATAACTAAAAAAAAAAGGATAGGCCTATACCTTCAAGTGTTTATATAGTGACTGCCTATATTAAGTACATCAAGTTAACTCATCGCGTAGCTCCATCGTGGCGGCCCTACACCGAAAAAGATCGTGACGCCCTACATCGAAGCAAACTAAGACCCAGCAAAAAATAAGGTGGGACAATTTCTTTTCGTTCACATATAGGCATCTAAAAATCCAGACGCTAAAATTACCGTAAACAATTAAATATAAAGAGGTCCTTTAAAGACCTACATATACATAACTCTCTAACGAAAAAACATAGGTCTTTTGTCGGTAACTCTCCACTCAAATCTGCTGGAAATTTCCAACGGATGAGGGTATCAGGCAATCAACCCATAGCCCTATATAGTTTTTTCACATGGTGGCCCGTGTATGGGGAACTGACCCCTCTAAAATTTACACTAACACACGCAGTGGCTAGGCTTAGCTCATTAGGCCTAACCCCAATTTCAACCATAACCCCACTATAGTTTTTTCATATGGTGGCCTATGCAACTGGGAACCGATCCCTTTACCTTTACACTAACAAAAACAAAGGCTTGTTCATTTAACAGGCATAACTCAATTTAGGTCCTATAAAAATAGGCCCACAACATTAAGCCTATTTAATAGGTCTTACTCTTCAAACTCAAAACAAAGCCTTGTTGATTTAACAGGCTTAACTTATTTAAGGTCCTATAAAATAATAGGCCCAAACATAAGCCTACGTAGTAGGCCAAAAATGGGCCTATTTAGTAGGCCCCTAACTTTACCTTACATAAGAGGCCTACCTCTTAAAGTAGACCTTACTCTTTACACTCAAGGCCTATCCTAACTAAAAACACTAAATTTATAATTCAACCTGTGGTGTAGGTTATAAAATTTATTTCAGCAATTTAACTTACTCATAAGACTCATTAACATCACAAAATTCGACTCAGAACTGTAACATCACAAAGACCTAAAGCAATTGCACGAATTCAAACCTACACCCACCTAACACCTATTCGTAACCCCATTCCAAGTCCTATTTGACATATAGGCAACCTATTCCAAGTCCTATTTGACATAGAGGCCAACACATTCTAAGTCCAATTTGACATATAGGCACAACCTATTCGAAGTCCTATTTGACATATAGGCATAAAACAGACAAGGCTTGATATAAGGGTCTCAAATGCAACATTTGAGGATCTTTACTCAGCCAAATTGGTTAACCTAACCCAAAACCAAAAATAAACCCTATAACAAAACACATTTATACACATACGTACGGTACAGTATATAAATATACATACGACTCCAAACATCCAATTCTTCTTTTAAGGGAGAATCACACAACAGATTTCATCATCAGACACATACATTCCTTGCAAACAGATTGGATTCCTTCAAACCCCAAACCTTCCAGACCTACCTGTAGGATACACAACATTTACTCATTCATACTACGGGTATTGACTTCATTGGAGTAGTGAATCCAAGTTTTGAAGACCAACTGGATTCGGAGGAATGCAACACACACACACACACACACACACACACTACTCTTTTCATGTGTCTCAAACACAACAACATGTCTAAACAAAACCAAGGATCGGAGAGTAAAAGCTTTTATTGCTGCGCTATGATTCTGTGCACATAATTTTGTGCCAAAAATTATATGGTTAGACAGTGACACATACAAACAAACTACTCTACTCTAAAGGGTTTTATGGCTACTTTGGCCATAGCCCAAACTACTATTTCAAGGGGTTGATGGCCTACCTTGGCCATAGCCCAACAAATTCATCAAAAGGGCTGATGGCCTACCTTGGCCATAGCCCAACAAATTTATCAAATGGCTGATGGCCTACCTTGGCCACAGCCCAACACATCATCAAAGGGACTTGGCCTACCTTGGCCATAGCCCAACAAATTCATCGAAAGGGCTGATGGCCTACCTTGGCCATAGCCCAACAAATTCATCAAACGGCTGATGGCCTACCCTTGGCCATAGCCCAACAGATCATCAAAGGGCGTTGGCCTACCTCGGCCATAGCCCAACATATTCACAAAAGGGCTAATGGCCTACCTTGGCCATAGCCCAACAAATTCATCAAACGGCTGATGGCCTACCCTTGGCCATGGCCCAACAGATCATCAAAGGGCCTTGGCCTACCTTGGCCATAGCCCAACAAATTCATCAAACGGCTGATGGCCTACCCTTGGCCATAGCCCAACAGATCATCAAAGGGCCTTGGCCTACCTTGGCCATAGCCCAACAAATTCATCAAAAGGGCTGATGGCCTACCTCGGCCATAGCCCAACCTATTCAACAAGGGGCTGATAGCCTCACTTGGCCATAGCCCAACCTATTCAACAAGGGTCTTGTGGCCTCCCTTGGCCAGAGACCAAACAACAGGGGTCTTGTGGCCTCCCTTGGCCAGAGACCAAACAACAAGGGTCTTGTGGCCTCCCTTGGCCAGAGACCAAACAACAAGGGTCTTGTGGCCTCCTTTGGCCAGAGACCAAACAGCAAGGGTCTTGTGGCCTCTCTTGGCCATAGGCCAATCAACACAAAAACAGTACAGGTATCAAAGCCCCAAGCCCTCCAGATCTACCTGTGAAGGAGTAACATTTACTCCACTAAAACTACGGGTATTGACTAGTCTGAAGTGGTAGGAGGTTTGAATACAGTACAAACTCTTTTAACCAAACAACACAGAGACAATCAATACTATGTGGAGCTGCCTTGGAAAACACCTTGTCCAGAAATAATGGACAATTTGAAAGTAGCTAAGGCACATCTGTATAAAAATTACAGAAAACCTAAAAATTACAATTTTTTAGAACAATACAACATATTCAAAGAACAAATAGAAAGGGGCTTCATTGAAGAAGTTACTGATGAACCCTTTAAAAAACGAGGTTGTCATTATTTAACACACAGGGGAGTTTACAGAGAAGACTCATCCACAACTAAACTAAGAGTAGTATACAACTGTAGTTTAAAAGACACAAATTCTGTTAGTTTAAATGATTGTCTCATGGAAGGCCCAAACCTTGTCTCAGATCTTGTAAAAATTCTCCTTTGCTCCCGTTTAGGCAATTATGCAGTACAAAGTGACATAGAAAAAGCATTCCTCTGTATAAATTTGAAGCTTGAGTATGATAAAAATCATCTCAGGTTTTTGTGGTTTAATGATCCACATGACTTTAACAAAGGTTTCAAAACCTACAGATTTAAAGTAATTATTTTTGGAGCAAATTGCTCTCCAAGTATTCTTGCTTTAACAATTAAAAACCACCTAAACTTATTTCAAGAGGACTTAACAGTTCAGTTTTTAAAACAAAATTTTTATGTGGATAACCTCATTGGTTCCACTGGAACTGAAGAAGAATTGCTTGAAATTTATCAAATGTCACAACCCATAATGAAGCAAGGAAATTTTGGATTGAGAGAGTGGGTTTCTAATTCTCCTAAATTAAATGAACAAATAACAAAAGACAACAATGGGAACATTGAACCAAACAATTACACAAAAACACTTGGAATGCTTTGGTTTTTAAAACAGAATTCCGAACACGATGACATTCTTGCACAAAGAGTTATAACTTAAATCCAAATGCCAATACAAAGAGACAAATGCTTTCAGAATCATCCAAAATTTTTGACCCCATTGGATTAATTTACCAGCAACCATAAGATCCAAAATCCTTTTGCAAGACTTATGGAAAAAGAAAATTGATTGGGATGAACCACTTTCAGTGGAAGACCAACTTCATTGGAAAAAATTGGCCACAGACTTAAACAAGGTTCAAGACATCTACGTACCAAGATGCGCTGGCTACAGATTGAAATCTCAAACACTACACATTTTTACAGATGCCAGCACACAAGCTTACGGGTGTTGTCCCTATTTAACAAGTGAAAATGAAAGTAACTTGGTTTATTCAAAGGCAAAAGTGGCACCCTTAGACCAAAGAAAACTGTACCACAACTTGAATTATTAGCTGTCTCATTGGGAGTTAAAACAGCAGACTTTCTCTCACAAGTGTATAAAGAAGTTGACATAACAGACATTTACTTATGGACAGACAGTCAAATTTGTCTAACATGGGTGACCAACACAGATATAACTTCTTGCAAAAACATATTTGTGAAAAACAGACTAACAGAAATCAAAACTGCAAACACATCCCTTGGTATCAAATTTAGGTACATACAAACAAAACAGAATGCTGCAGACTTTTTGACAAGAGGGCTCTCTTACAAACTGTTGAAAGCAAATAAAATCTGGTATGAAGGGTCTGAATGGCTAACATGTGAGGATCTTTGGCCAGCCAAAGTAGTTAACCTCACACTCAACTCTACAACAACTGAAAAGATCACTGAGGACAAACCTATATTTGGCTATAAACATTATTCAGATCTCAACAAACTTTTGAGAATTACAGTCTATTGCTGCAAGTTTGTCAATAGCTACCTTCTCAAACACTGTCCTCAGAAGGCCTTTTCTAACTTAACAGAAACTGCAACAAAACACTGGCTCAAACAGATACAAGCTTCAGAATTTGACAAGGAGTTGAAGTATCTTAGGTCCAGTAACACATTAAACAAAGGAATTCCTTCACTTGTCATGGATCTAAATCTGTACCTGGATACAGAAGGTCTGATAAGGTGTAAATGAAGGCTTAACAAGTCAACTTTGACTTACAACTCTAAGCACCCAATTCTTCTTCCGAGGAGGAATCACTTCACAAATCTCATCATCAGGGATACCCACAACAAAATACACCACATGGGGGTCCAACAAACCCTGACGGAGCTGAGAAAAACTTACTGGCTACCAAAGGGTAGAACTGAAGCAAAGAAAATTTTAAACATATGCATTCCTTGTAAACGTATCCATTCACGACCCTTTAAGACCCCAAGCCCTCCAGACCTACCTGTGGAACGAGTAACATTTACTCGGCCATTTGAAACCACGGGTATTGACTACACTGGAGCGGTAAATGTGAGTTTTGGAGATAAAATGGATTCAAAGGAATACAAAGCGTACATTGTACTCTTCACCTGTGCTGCCACACGTGCCATATGTCTAGACATAGTAGAAGACCTGACAGCAGAACCTTTTATTGCTGCTTTCAGACGATTTTGTGCACACAATTCTGTACCCAAAACTATATGGTCAGACAATGCCACATACTTCAAATCTGGTGAAAGAATTATTCATCAGATTTGTGACAGTGAAACAGTACAAACTCATTTAATCAAACACAATATAACCTGGAAGTACATTCCTGTTAATACACCATGGTATGGTTCCATTTGGGAAAGAAACATACAGACTGTAAAGAACTGCCTTAAAAAGACTATTGGGACCAAACATCTACAACTTTTTGAACTCATGACTATTCTGTCAGAAATTGAAAACGTTGTCAACAACAGACCATTAACTTATGTGGGAGATGGTATTAATGAGCCAGAACCTCTCACACCAAACCACCTAATTAAGGGAGAAACAGTAAACATGTTACCTGAATATGAACATAACAGTACAGAGGATCCAGATTGGGTAATTGTTAGAAAATCTAGAAGAGGAAGAACCATTGTTGTCCCAAGGCGATATGATGACTAAGCTGATTGATGCAGCATTGCTTGTATATATTAAGTTAAGGTGTATATATATCCATCTCATAATTGTAAGGTTAGTGAAAAATTCACTTAATAAGAGCTAGCTTTTTGGGCTCTTGTGGCATCAGTGTTTGGGATGCTGGTGGCATCATTTTTGGGGCGCTGCGCGTCTTTTCTACTCGTTTGTGGGATGTCGTACATACAGGGTGTGGTCTGATAGAGATTAGAGAGCTCTCTTGCAATTCAGTTTGGTTGTTTAGATACAAGATTGTTGCACCGTGCAATAGTCCAGGTTGCGTTGTTGTTGCAAGGTTGAGAAAGAAGACCATAAATAGTACCCTTTTTGTTTACATTAAAATTCATGTAACAAAGGTCTAAAGTAGGCCCGCATCGAGTCAGCAACCCTGAGATTACCCTGAGGTAGGACCTAATAGGATCTCAAATCCGTAAGTTTTAATTTAGCTTAACTTGGGCTTCAGGTAGAACTGGCCCTTTAGAATTTGGCCGTTCACGGCTCAGCTGGGATTTTGAACCCGACAAATAAATAAAATAACATGGTCCTTCAGAACCGGATTCTACCCCAAGACTGAGTCAGTGACTATTTTTCGGCAAAGTTATGATTGTGCAAATTGTAGCCCAAGTTAGGCCTAGACGGATTGAGTATTATTGAGTTAAGGTCCCAGGGTAAAAAGTTTGGTCGCCCAATTGCGAAACTTGGCCAATCGTCTGTCGTTGTTTTGGCCTACATTTTACCGGTTTGGTTAATTTTGGGTTATTATTGAATTAAGGTCCCAGGGTAAAAAGTTTGGTCGCCTAATTGCGAAACTTGGCCAGTCGTCTGTCGTTGTTTTGGCCTACATTTTACCGGTTTGGTTAATTTTGGGTTATTATTGAATTAAGGTCCCAGGGTAGAAAGTTTGGTTGCCCAATTGCGAAACTTGGCCAGTCGTCTGTCGTTGTTTTGCCTACATTTTACCGGTTTGGTTAATTTTGGGTTATTATTGAATTAAGGTCCCAGGGTAAAAAGTTTGGTCGCCCAATTGCGAAACTTGGCCAGTCGTCTGTCGTTGTTTTGGCCTACATTTTACCGGTTTGGTTAATTTTGGGTTATTATTGAATTAAGGTCCCAGGGTAGAAAGTTTGGTTGCCCAATTGCGAAACTTGGCCAGTCGTCTGTCGTTGTTTTGCCTACATTTTACCGGTTTGGTTAATTTTGGGTTATTATTGAATTAAGGTCCCAGGGTAAAAAGTTTGGTCGCCCAATTGCGAAACTTGGCCAGTCGTCTGTCGTGTTTTGGCCTACATTTTACCGGTTTGGTTAATTTTGGGTTATTATTGAATTAAGGTCCCAGGGTAGAAAGTTTGGTTGCCCAATTGCGAAACTTGGCCAGTCGTCTGTCGTTGTTTTGGCCTACATTTTACCGGTTTGGTTAATTTTGGGTTATTATTGAATTAAGGTCCCAGGGTAGAAAGTTTGGTTGCCCAATTGCGAAACTTGGCCACTTGTCTGTCGTTGTTTTTGGCCTACATTTATCAGTTTGGTTAATTTGGTTTATTATTCGTAGGCGAAGGTTGCAGACCAGTGCGCCAGTTACTTGGGTGGAAAAATTGGTATTCCATACTGGTGTTGGTTAGTACCCCACCTAGCAATTCAGTTTATTTGAACGTAAAATTTGCGTTTGATCAGTTCGGTTAAGTATTTCTGCCAATTCAGCTTATTTGGCATTGAGCCCAATTGTTGTTTGCATTGAAGATGAGTGCATCTGAATTGAACAAATTTATAAAAAGGAGAAGCGCCTACAAAGGTCTAATTACAAAGGTCATTGCCACTATAGATTCTGCCATAGAGCAAGAGGATTTACGCTTAGTGACTGCGCAGCTTTCCATATTAGAAACTAAAAAGGTTGCTCTAAGTGAGGTAAATGTTAAAATTGAGGCTCTTATAGAAGAGGATGAAATAGAAAATAACATAATTTACTTTGAAGAGATTATTGATGATATAACCAACGTAGGCCTCCGAGCAAAAGAGTTTAGTAGCTCAGTACAGTTAGAGACCAGGTCTGATAATGAAACACAATACTCAACAAATGATGTTTGTGAAGTTAAGGTTAACAGATCTGTAGTTCAATTACCGAGGCTTGTACTCAAAACATTTTCTGGGAGTATTCAGGAATGGCAAGGATGGGCAGACAGTTTTCAATCAGCAGTTCATTCTAGTCAAGTGTTAAGTGCCGTGGAGAAGTTTAATTATTTGCGGTCCCTCTTGGAAGGGGAGGCAGCAAAGACTATAGCAGGATTAGCATTAACAGAGGCTAATTATAATGTGGCTTGGGATATATTAAAGAAACGGTTTGGTAAGCCAGAGATCTTAATTAAAATCCACCTCCGTGCACTTTTAGCTATACCTCCTGTTAATAATCCTAATAGTGTCAAGGAGTTACGGCAGTTATATGATGAATTTGAAATTAGAACTAGGTCCCTGGACAACTTGGGTGTAGGAATGGAAAAGTATGGTATAATGTTGGTTCCTACACTGGAGTCTAAATTGTCTAGCTCAATTTTGCTTGAATTAAGTAGGGGACACTCTGCAGAACATGTGTACATCCCCCTTCAGCAGATGTTAAGTCTTTTAGGCACATAATTAGCAAGACGAGAGGGAGTTGAGTTTGCACAGTGGGATGGTAAACAAGGGGATAAAAGCAGGCACAGCACCAAAGTTTCCACAAAAAGGAATAGCCCAGGTACAGTGTCAGCTCTACATGCCTCCTCTGAGAATAAATTAAAGGGAATCAAGGAATGCATATTTTGCGAAGGCAACCACAAGTCATATAAATGTGAGGTGGCTGAGGCCTTACCCTTTGAGGAGAGAAAGGACAGGGTAACTAAGTCCACAGCATGTTTTAAATGTTTTTTGAAAGGTCATAGAGCAAGGTTTTGTAAGTTTAAAATTTTGTGCAAAAAATGTCATGGTAGGCATCAGCCATTATTGTGTGAAAACACTCTTAGTAGGCCTACCCCAGAAGTAGAGACATCAGTGGGACATGCCACTGCTATGCAAGGGAGTAAAAGTAAAGGGGGATTATTGCAAACAACTGCAGCCTTATTAATTGGGAATGAGGGAGAAGCTACTGTAAGAGTGTTGTTTGATAGTGGTAGCCAGTGTAGTTTTATTAAGACCAGAATTTCCAGAAAATTGAAGTTTAAAGAACTTAAGAGGGAAAATTTAAGAATTTCTGGGTTTGGGGGTTCCGTTCAAAACCGAACCAAATTTAAGAAGGTAGAAGTTCTGGTTAAAGGGTTGTTACCGCAAAGTCCCACTATCAAGGTCCAAGCTGTAGAGATTGAGGAACTTTGTACTCCAGTCACTACTTGTTTAGATATGGCATGTGTCCAAGAATTGCAAGTTAAAGGAATTAATTTGGGCAATAATAAGTTTGAGGGAACAGAAGATATTAGTCTTTTGATTGGAGCTGACTATTATTGGGACTTCATCACTGGTAATATTGTCCGTACATCTCAAGGCCCGGTAGCTATTGAAAGTAAGCTAGGCTGGATGCTACATGGTAGTTATTGCAATGAAATGGAAGTTAAGGCTCTTTTTGTTAAGATTGAGGAGAACAGCCATGGCCTGGAAAGGCATTTGAAAGCGTTTTGGGAACTTGAATCTATTGGCATAAAGGACAACCAGGCAAGTACAGTGAACAATGATGTTTTAGAGCAATTTGAAAAAGGGATTGGGTTTAGAGATGGTTGCTATGAAGTTGGCCTACCATGGAAGGATTCTTGCAAACCCGGTTCAAACCTTCAGCTAGCTAATCGGAGGTTGGAGACTTCATTGTACAGGCTAAGAAAAAATGAGTTGTTGTTAATTGAATACGATGAGGCCATCCTAAGTTATGTAAGGGAGGGCTATGCTGAAAGGGTGCAAGGTGAGCTGGTGAGCCAGGAGGCACATTATCTGCCACACCATGCAGTGGTACGGAGAGACAAAACTACCACCAAACTGAGGGTAGTTTTTGATGGATCAGCCAAGGACAAAGGTGGTGTGTCCTTGAATGACTGTTTGGATGCTGGGCCAAATTTAAATGCAGATTTATTTTCCTTGTTACTGAGATTCAGGTTTGGTAGAGTAGCATTGACTGCAGATGTGAAGCAAGCCTTTTTGCGGATAAAGTTAAAACCAGAGGACAGAGATGCAGTAAGGTATCTGTGGGTGGATACGAAAGACTTGTTGGAAAATGAACCTAAGGTTCAAGCATATAGAATGAAGTCAGTGTTGTTTGGCCTCAGCTCTAGTCCATTTCTGTTGGCAGCTACTATGCAGTACCATTTTAAGAAATATTCTGAAGTCTATCCTAACACTATTGAACACATAAGGAAGAATTTTTATGTTGATGATTTGCTGTGTTCCGTGGATAATACAGAAATGGCTAAACAGATATTCATGGAGGCTAGAGCTATAATGAGGGAGGCTGGCATGGAGCTTAGAAAATGGCAGACCAATCATTCGCAATTACAAGAGTTTATGAGTCATTCCTGTGTAGTACCTGATGCAGCAGAAAGTATTGAGGATTCTGGTATTAAGGAGTTGTGGGCAATAGATGCAAAGGTGCTAGGCATTGTTTGGCAGCAAGATGATGATTGTTTACCTTCAATGGGAAATCTTTAGTAGAGCTGGCTGAGAATGAGACAAGGTGGACAAAACGTACAGCTCTTAGTTTGGCTTCAAAGGTCTTTGATCCTCTTGGATTCCTGGCTCCATTTGTGATAAAGTCAAAAATTTGGTTTCAGAGCCTCTGGGAAATTGGACTTGGTTGGGACCAAGAGTTACCTGATCATATGGTGGTAAAGTGGAAATATTGGTTCAAAGAATTGGCACATCTTGGAGACATTGAAATCCCAAGATGGTACTTTGGAGAGTTGAACAATAGTCCAGACAATTTGGAGCTGCACATCTTTTGTGATGCAAGTGAGGAAGCCTATGCAACTTGGTATTTATATAAGAGGCGCATTGCAAGAGGAAGTAAGTTGCAGGTTGGTTGCTGCAAAGAGTAGAGTAGCACCTTTGAAAAGGCTTTCTGTTCCAAGGTTGGAATTGATGGGTGCCGTTATTGCTAGTCGGCTTGCAATTACAGTGCGAAAGTCTTTGGCCCTCTATGAAATTCCAAGCTATTATTGGACAGACTCCACTATAGTTTGGCACTGGTTAAGAAGTCAGGCAAGGAAATGGAAACCATTTGTTGCCAATAGGGTGGAGGAAATTCAAGCGCACACAGATCCCAAGCAATGGAAGCATTGTCCAGGCATCCAAAACCCCGCTGATTTACCAACACGAGGAATTTCAGTGAAATATCTTTCACAGTCAAGTTTGTGGTGGAATGGGCCGGAGTGGCTAAAACTTGGAAGTGAAAACTGGCCTTCTAATCAGCCTATTGTAGGAGAATGCCAGGCTGAAGAAGCATGGGTGAGTGAGGTGAGAAAATGCGCTGTGAACAGTTGTCAAGTTAAGCAGCAGGACCCCATATTGAGGCTTGAGGACATTAGCAGTCTGAAAAGATTGTTAAGAGTGACAGCATGGGTTTATAGATTTACCAACAACATTAAGGGAGAAACAAGAAGGGAAGGAATTCTGAACAGTAATGAGATTCAGCAAGCCAGGAAATACTGGGTGGTATATATGCAGAAGGAAAAATATGGTGAAGAGAGAGAATTGCTCACCAGCCATCCATTACAGGTTCTACCAACACATTCTGCGCTCAAGGGTTTGGATGTGTTTTTGGATCAGGATTTATTGAGAGTAGGAGGTAGACTACAGTTTTCTGGGCTTCCAGAGGAGAAAAGACATCCAATTTTGCTACCTTCTGGGGGGCACTTTGTGGGCCTTTTGATCCTGGATACTCATCATAAGCTGTTACATGCTGGAGTTAGAGAAGTGATAATAGAGATCAGACAACAGTTTTGGATTCCCAAAATTAGACAAGTAGTAAAAAAGGTCTTGCATAAATGTGTGGTTTGCAAGCGTTGGAGTGCAAAGCCTTATTATGAAAAGGTGGCTCCACTTCCAACAGAACGGTGTGTCTATACTGCCCCATTTGATGTAGTGGGAGTAGACTTTGCAGGGCCAGTCTATGTGTATGAGCGAGGGGAGTCTAACAAAGGTTATATATGTCTTTTCACCTGTGCTACCACCCGAGCAATCCATTTGGAGTTGGTAAGCAACTTAAGTAGTGATGTATTTCTTTTGGCCTTTAAAAGGTTTGTGAACAGAAGGGGTTTCCCAAATAAAATCATATCGGATAATGCAAAAACCTTCAAAAAGGCTGCAAAGGAACTCCAAGAAATTTGGTCCTTGCTAAAAGAGGAAGGATTCCAATCCTACTTTTCACACCAAAGGGTAGTGTGGGAGTTTATTGTTGAGAGAGCACCATGGTGGGGAGGATTTTGGGAAAGGCTAGTGAGAAGTGTAAAGTGTCCATTAAAGAAACTTTTAGCTAATGCTCATTTGAGCAAAGAAGAATTCTCTACTGTTTTATGTGAAGTAGAAGCAATGGTGAACAGTAGGCCTATCACTTTTGTTTACAACAGTATGCAGGATGCAGAGCCATTGACACCAAATCATTTTCTTTGTGGTAAACGATTAACATCAAACCCCAGTGTGCCAGAAGACTTGCAGCCTATCCAGAGCACTCAAGGAGAGTTAACCAGATGGTTCAGGTACCTTGAAGAGCTACAAGATCAGTTATGGAAGAGGTGGCAGATGGAATACTTGCCAGAACTCAATTATTACCCATCAGGCAAGGTAAAGGGCTCCAATGCAAATTGTATCAAGGTGGGAGACGTGGTAATGATTGGGGATGAAAGACCTAGGCAATGCTGGAAGCTTGGCATAATTGAAGAGTTGTTTGTTGGCAAAGACAATTTAGTTAGGTCTGCACTGGTAAAGACTTCAGGAGGAAAGTTAAAGAGACCTATACAAAAACTCTATGCTTTAGAAATCAGCAAAAACACAGATAGTCAAGATGAAACATTTGAGTTACAGCCTCATGGAGAAGGCTTGGCTAACCTTGCGGAAGGTAACGACAACAATGCCTCTTCGGTGGGGAGTGTTAGAAAATCTAGAAGAGGAAGAACCATTGTTGTCCCAAGGCGATATGATGACTAAGCTGATTGATGCAGAATTGCTTGTATATATTAAGTTAAGGTGTATATATATATCCATCTCATAATTGTAAGGTTAGTGAAAAATTCACTTAATAAGAGCTAGCATTTTTGGGCTGTTGTGGCATCAGTGTTTGGGACGCTGGTGGCATCATTTTTGGGGCGCTGCGCGTCTTTTCTACTCGTTTGTGGGATGTCGTACGTACAGGGTGTGGTCTGATAGAGATTAGAGAGCTCTCTTGCAATTCAGTTTGGTTGTTTAGATACAAGATTGTTGCACCGTGCAATAGTCCAGGTTGCGTTGTTGTTGCAAGGTTGAGAAAGAAGACCATAAATAGTACCCTTTTTGTTTACATTAAAATTCATGTAACAAAGGTCTAAAGTAGGCCCGCATCAAGTCAGCAACCCTGAGATTACCCTGAGGTAGGACCTAATAGGATCTCAAATCCGTAAGTTTTAATTTAGCTTAACTTGGGCTTCAGGTAGAACTGGCCCTTTAGAATTTGGCCGTTCACGGCTCAGCTGGGATTTTGAACCCGACAAATAAATAAAATAACAGTAATAGGACACAAAGTACTCAACACAAAATACCAACATTTGACACAAATCAAAACTCAATTTATAACAAAATGGAGAGAAGAATACTTAACAAGTCTTAGAGAAAGACAAACAATTAACAAAACAAAATTGGAATGATTCAGTCAAAATTGGGGACATTGTGTTGATACATGACAAGACACCAAGACAACATTGGTCAATGGGAAAAGTCTTGGAACTCAAAACTGGTGAAGACGAAATTACCAGGGTTGTAAAACTGAAAACATCAACTGGTGAAACCACCAGAGATATCACATTACTATATCCTTTGGAGTGTGGGGCTAAATTTGAACCATTACCGCAAAGGATGGATCAGGATACTATTGGGGAGGAATCTCTCAATGTACCTGATGTAACTCAGACTAAACCAGACAGGCCTCAAAGAAAGACTGCTTTGAAAGCCAGAAAACTTTTACAAGAAAAAATTAAGACTGGTGACTTATAAACCTTACACAAATTGAGCAAAGTTAAAATGCTTAATAACTTTACTTTAATTCCATAAATATCCTATACCTAAAGGGAGTCAAACTGATTGACATAACTTTAACTAAACTTGAGAAGCTAGCCTCTTGAACTTTTATATTTAAATAGGTCTTGAGTAACCTTTCTCTTCCTAAATTCCTACTTCATTCTTTTAATCCATTTACATGTTTTTAACACAGTTTGTCAAAAAATTTGATCTATAACATACAAATTTTTCTCCGGCCACCCCGAAGTATATGGAAAAACTATACGCGCTCACAACATGGTATCATATGTGGTACCTTTATTTCAGAATTAAATATAAATTATTAATTAATTGAATTAAATATCTATACAAAATTGCCTCGGGATTGGCGACATAGCCTATTGGGAATGAAATAATTGCCATACGTACAAAGAACCGGTATGTATGCATCGAGCCTCACATAGCAACAAGAAAACCCAATTTATTGTTTAGTCTTCAAGAGAGAAGTAGACCAAACAAAACTTTGCCAGCTCAGCAAATAATGAAAATACAACGCGAAAAGGAAAGGCTCTCGGAGCTGTTTATTGTACAGCGAACGCTTTAAACAGGGAAGGTGTGCTTTTGTCTTCCCTAAAGTTCTGAGTGAATTCCTTATAATAAACTTAATAACTAAAAAAAAAAGGATAGGCCTATACCTTCAAGTGTTTATATAGTGACTGTCTATATTAAGTACATCAAGTTAACTCATCGCGTAGCTCCATCGAGGCGGCCCTACACCGAAAAAGATCGTGACGCCCTACATCGAAGCAAACTAAGACCCAGCAAAAAATAAGGTGGGACAATTTCTTTTCGTTCACATATAGGCATCTAAAATCCCGACGCTAAAATTACCGTAAACAATTAAATATAAAGAGGTCCTTTAAAGACCTACATATACATAACTCTCTAACGAAAAAACATAGGTCTTTTGTCGGTAACTCTCCACTCAAATCTGCTGGAAATTTCCAACGGATGAGGGTATCAGGCAATCAACCCATAGCCCTATATAGTTTTTTCACATGGTGGCCCGTGTATGGGGAACTGACCCCTCTAAAATTTACACTGACACACGCAGTGGCTAGGCTTAGCTCATTAGGCCTAACCCCAATTTCAACCATAACCCCACTATAGTTTTTTCATATGGTGGCCTATGCAACTGGGAACCGATCCCTTTACCTTTACACTAACAAAAAACAAAGGCTTGTTCATTTAACAGGCATAACTCAATTTAGGTCCTATAAAAATAGGCCCACAACATTAAGCCTATTTAATAGGTCTTACTCTTCAAACTCAAAACAAAGCCTTGTTGATTTAACAGGCTTAACTTATTTAAGGTCCTATAAAATAATAGGCCCAAACATAAGCCTACGTAGTAGGCCAAAAATGGGCCTATTTAGTAGGCCCCCTAACTTTACCTTACATAATAGGCCTACCTCTTAAAGTAGACCTTACTCTTTACACTCAAGGCCTATCCTAACTAAAAACACTAAATTTATAATTCAACCTGTGGTGTAGGTTATAAAATTTATTTCAGCAATTTATCTTACTCATAAGACTCATTAACATCACAAAATTCGACTCAGAACTGTAACATCACAAAGACCTAAAGCAATTGCACGAATTCAAACCTACACCCACCTAACACCTATTCGTAACCCCATTCCAAGTCCTATTTGACATATAGGCAACCTATTCCAAGTCCTATTTGACATATAGGCCAACACATTCTAAGTCCTATTTGACATATAGGCACAACCTATTCGAAGTCCTATTTGACATATAGGCATAAAACAGAGAAGGCTTGACATAAGGGTCTCAAATGCAACATTTGAGGATCTTTACGCAGCCAAATTGGTTAACCTAACCCAAAACCCAAAAATAAAACCCTATAACAAAATACACATTTATACACATACGAACGGTACAGTATATAAATATACACATACGACTCCAAACATATAATTCTTCTTTTAAGGGAAGAATCACACAACAGATTTCATCATCAGACACATACATTCCTTGCAAACAGATTGGATTCCTTCAAAACCCCAAACCTTCCAGACCTACCTGTAGGATACACAACATTTACTCATTCATAACTACGGGTATTGACTTCATTGGAGTAGTGAATCCAAGTTTTGAAGACCAACTGGATTCGGAGGAATGCAACACACACACACACACACACACACACACACACACCACTCTTTCCATGTGTCTCAAACACAACAACATGTCTAAACATAACCAAGGATCGGAGAGTAAAAGTTTTTATTGCTGCGCTATGATTCTGTGCACATAATTTTGTGCAAAAAATTATATGGTTAGACAGTGACACATGCAAACAAACTATTCTACTCTAAAGGGTTTTATGGCTACTTTGGCCATAGCCCAAACTACTATTTCAAGGGGTTGATGGCCTACCTTGGCCATAGCCCAACAAATTCATCAAAAGGGCTGATGGCCTACCTTGGCCATAGCCCAACAAATTCATCAAAAGATGCTACCTTGGCCACAGCCCAACACATCATCAAAGGGACTGCCTACCTTGGCCACAGCCCACAAATTCATCAAAGGGCTGATGGCCTACCTTGGCCATAGCCCAACAAATTCATCAAAGGCTGATGGCCTACCTTGGCCATAGCCCAACATCATCAAAGGGCGTTGGCCTACACTCGGCCATAGCCCAACATAATTCACAAAAGGGCTAATGGCCTACCTTGCCAATAGCCCAACAAATTCATCAAACGGCTGATGGCCTACCCTTGGCCATGGCCCAACAGATCATCAAATGGCCTTGGCCTACCTGGCCATAGCCCAACATTCTCAAAAGGGCTGATGGCCTACCTCGGCCATAACCCAACATATTCACAAAAGGGCTGATCGCCTACCTTGGCCATGCCCAACAGATCATCAAAGGGCCTTGGCCTACCTTGGCATAGCCCAACAAATTCATCAAACGGCTGATGGCCTACCTTGGCCATAGCCCAGATATCAAAGGGCCTTGGCCTACCTTGGCCATAGCCCAACAAATCATCAAAAGGGCTGATGGCCTACCTCGGCCATAGCCAACCTATCAACAAAGGGCTGATGCCTCACTTGGCCATAGCCCAACCTATTCAACAAGGGGCTGATAGCCCAACCTATTCAACAAGGGTCTTGTGGCCTCCCTTGGCCAGAGACCAAACAACAGGGGTCTTGTGGCCTCCCTTGGCCAGAGACCAAACAGGGGTCTTGTGGCCTCCCTTGGCCAGAGACCAAACAACAAGGGTCTTGTGGCCTCCCTTGGCCAGAGACCAAACAACAAGGGTCTTGTGGCCTCCTTTGGCCAGAGACCAAACAGCAAGGGTCTTGTGGCCTCCCTTGGCCATAGGCCAAACAACACAAAAACAGTACAGGATTCAAAGCCCCAAGCCCTCCAGATCTACCTGTGAAGGAGTAACATTTACTCCACTAAAACTACGGGTATTGACTAGTCTGAAGTGGTAGGAGGTTTGAATACAGTACAAACTCTTTTAACCAAACAACACAGAGACAATCAATACTATGTGGAGCTGCCTTGGAAAAAACCTTGTCCAGAAATAATGGACAATTTGAAAGTAGCTAAGGCACATCTGTATAAAAATTACAGAAAACTTAAAAATTACAATTTTTTAGAACAATACAACATATTCAAAGAACAAATAGAAAGGGGCTTCATTGAAGAAGTTACTGATGAACCCTTTAAAAAACGAGGTTGTCAGTATTTAACACACAGGTGAGTTTACAGAGAAGACTCATCCACAACTAAACTAAGAGTAGTATACAACTGTAGTTTAAAGACACAAATTCTGTTAGTTTAAATGATTGTCTCATGGAAGGCCCAAACCTTGTCTCAGATCTTGTAAAAATTCTCCTTTGCTCCCGTTTAGGCAATTATGCAGTACAAAGTGACATAGAAAAAGCATTCCTCTGTATAAATTTGAAGCTTGAGTATGATAAAAATCATCTCAGGTTTTTGTGGTTTAATGATCCACATGACTTTAACAAAGGTTTCAAAACCTACAGATTTAAAGTAATTATTTTTGGAGCAAATTGCTCTCCAAGTATTCTTGCTTTAACAATTAAAAACCACCTAAACTTATTCAAGAGGACTTAACAGTTCAGTTTTTAAAACAAAATTTTTATGTGGATAACCTCATTGGTTCCACTGGAACTGAAGAAGAATTGCTTGAAATTTATCAAATGTCACAACCCATAATGAAGCAAGGAAATTTTGGATTGAGAGAGTGGGTTTCTAATTCTCCTAAATTAAATGAACAAATAACAAAAGACAACAATGGGAACATTGAACCAAACAATTACACAAAAACACTTGGAATGCTTTGGTTTTTAAAACAGAATTCCGAACACGATGACATTCTTGCACAAAGAGTTATAACTTAAATCCAAATGCCAATACAAAGAGACAAATGCTTTCAGAATCATCCAAAATTTTTGACCCCATTGGATTATATTTACCAGCAACCATAAGATCCAAAATCCTTTTGCAAGACTTATGGAAAAAGAAAATTGATTGGGATGAACCACTTTCAGTGGAAGACCAACTTCATTGGAAAAAATTGGCCACAGACTTAAACAAGGTTCAAGACATCTACGTACCAAGATGCGCTGGCTACAGATTGAAATCTCAAACACTACACATTTTTACAGATGCCAGCACACAAGCTTACGGGTGTTGTCCCTATTTAACAAGTGGAAATGAAAGTAACTTGGTTTATTCAAAGGCAAAAGTGGCACCCTTAGACCAAAAGAAAACTGTACCACAACTTGAATTATTAGCTGTCTCATTGGGAGTTAAAACAGCAGACTTTCTCTCACAAGTGTATAAAGAAGTTGACATAACAGACATTTACTTATGGACAGACAGTCAAATTTGTCTAACATGGGTGACCAACACAGATATAACTTCTTGCAAAAACATATTTGTGAAAAACAGACTAACAGAAATCAAAACTGCAAACACATCCCTGGTATCAAATTTAGGTACATACAAACAAAACAGAATGCTGCAGACTTTTTGACAAGAGGGCTCTCTTACAAACTGTTGAAAACAAATAAAATCTGGTATGAAGGGTCTGAATGGCTAACATGTGAGGATCTTTGGCCAGCCAAAGTAGTTAACCTCACACTCAACTCTACAACAACTGAAAAGATCACTGAGGACAAACCTATATTTGACTATAAACATTATTCAGATCTCAACAAACTTTTGAGAATTACAGTCTATTGCTGCAAGTTTGTCAATAGCTACCTTCTCAAACACTGTCCTCAGAAGGCCTTTTCTAACTTAACAGAAACTGCAACAAAACACTGGCTCAAACAGATACAAGCTTCAGAATTTGACAAGGAGTTGAAGTATCTTAGGTCCAGTAACACATTAAACAAAGGAATTCCTTCACTTGTCATGGATCTAAATCTGTACCTGGATACAGAAGGTCTGATAAGGTGTAAATGAAGGCTTAACAAGTCAACTTTGACTTACAACTCTAAGAACCCAATTCTTCTTCCGAGGAGGAATCACTTCACAAATCTCATCATCAGGGATACCCACAACAAAATACACCACATGGGGGTCCCACAAACCCTGACGGAGCTGAAAAAAACTTATTTAAGGTCCTATAAAATAATAGGCCCAAACATAAGCCTACGTAGTAGGCCAAAAATGGGCCTATTTAGTAGGCCCCCTAACTTTACCTTACATAATAGGCCTACCTCTTAAAGTAGACCTTACTCTTTACACTCAAGGCCTATCCTAACTAAAAACACTAAATTTATAATTCAACCTGTGGTGTAGGTTATAAAATTTATTTCAGCAATTTATCTTACTCATAAGACTCATTAACATCACAAAATTCGACTCAGAACTGTAACATCACAAAGACCTAAAGCAATTGCACGAATTCAAACCTACACCCACCTAACACCTATTCGTAACCCCATTCCAAGTCCTATTTGACATATAGGCAACCTATTCCAAGTCCTATTTGACATATAGGCCAACACATTCTAAGTCCTATTTGACATATAGGCACAACCTATTCGAAGTCCTATTTGACATATAGGCATAAAACAGAGAAGGCTTGACATAAGGGTCTCAAATGCAACATTTGAGGATCTTTACGCAGCCAAATTGGTTAACCTAACCCAAAACCCAAAAATAAAACCCTATAACAAAACACACATTTATACACATACGAACGGTACAGTATATAAATATACACATACGACTCCAAACATATAATTCTTCTTTTAAGGGAAGAATCACACAACAGATTTCATCATCAGACACATACATTCCTTGCAAACAGATTGGATTCCTTCAAAACCCCAAACCTTCCAGACCTACCTGTAGGATACACAACATTTACTCATTCATAACTACGGGTATTGACTTCATTGGAGTAGTGAATCCAAGTTTTGAAGACCAACTGGATTCGGAGGAATGCAACACACACACACACACACACACACACTACTCTTTCCATGTGTCTCAAACACAACAACATGTCTAAACATAACCAAGGATCGGAGAGTAAAAGCTTTTATTGCTGCGCTATGATTCTGTGCACATAATTTTGTGCCAAAAATTATATGGTTAGACAGTGACACATGCAAACAAACTACTCTACTCTAAAGGGTTTTATGGCTACTTTGGCCATAGCCCAAACTACTATTTCAAGGGGTTGATGGCCTACCTTGGCCATAGCCCAAAAAATTCATAAAAAGGGCTGATGGCCTACCTTGGCCATAGCCCAACAAATTTATCAAATGGCTGATGGCCTACATTGGCCACAGCCCAACACATCATCAAAGGGACTTGGCCTACCTTGGCCATAGCCCAACAAATTCATCAAAAGGGCTGATGGCCTACCTTGGCCATAGCCCAACAAATTCATCAAACGGCTGATGGCCTACCCTTGGCCATAGCCCAACAGATCATCAAAGGGCGTTGGCCTACCTCGGCCATAGCCCAACATATTCACAAAAGGGCTAATGGCCTACCTTGCCATAGCCCAACAAATTCATCAAACGGCTGATGGCCTACCCTTGGCCATGGCCCAACAGATCATCAAATGGCCTTGGCCTACCTTGGCCATAGCCCAACAAATTCATCAAAAGGGCTGATGGCCTACCTCGGCCATAACCCAACATATTCACAAAAGGGCTGATCGCCTACCTTGGCCATAGCCCAACAGATCATCAAAGGGCCTTGGCCTACCTTGGGCATAGCCCAACAAATTCATCAAACGGCTGATGGCCTACCCTTGGCCATAGCCCAACAGATCATCAAAGGGCCTTGGCCTACCTTGGCCATAGCCCAACAAATTCATCAAAAGGGCTGATGGCCTACCTCGGCCATAGCCCAACCTATTCAACAAGGGGCTGATAGCCTCACTTGGCCATAGCCCAACCTATTCAACAAGGGTCTTGTGGCCTCCCTTGGCCAGAGACCAAACAACAGGGTCTTGTGGCCTCCCTTGGCCAGAGACCAAACAACAGGGTCTTGTGGCCTCCCTTGGCCAGAGACCAAACAACAAGGGTCTTGTGGCCTCCTTTGGCCAGAGACCAAACAGCAAGGGTCTTGTGGCCTCCCTTGGCCATAGGCCAATCAACACAAAAACAGTACAGGTATCAAAGCCCCAAGCCCTCCAGATCTACCTGTGAAGGAGTAACATTTACTCCACTAAAACTACGGGTATTGACTAGTCTGAAGTGGTAGGAGGTTTGAATACAGTACAAACTCTTTTAACCAAACAACACAGAGACAATCAATACTATGTGGAGCTGCCTTGGAAAACACCTTGTCCAGAAATAATGGACAATTTGAAAGTAGCTAAGGCACATCTGTATAAAAATTACAGAAAACCTAAAAATTACAATTTTTTAGAACAATACAACATATTCAAAGAACAAATAGAAAGGGGCTTCATTGAAGAAGTTACTGATGAACCCTTTAAAAAACGAGGTTGTCATTATTTAACACACAGGGGAGTTTACAGAGAAGACTCATCCACAACTAAACTAAGAGTAGTATACAACTGTAGTTTAAAAGACACAAATTCTGTTAGTTTAAATGATTGTCTCATGGAAGGCCCAAACCTTGTCTCAGATCTTGTAAAAATTCTCCTTTGCTCCCGTTTAGGCAATTATGCAGTACAAAGTGACATACAGTAGAAAAAGCATTCCTCTGTATAAATTTGAAGCTTGAGTATGATAAAAATCATCTCAGGTTTTTGTGGTTTAATGATCCACATGACTTTAACAAAGGTTTCAAAACCTACAGATTTAAAGTAATTATTTTTGGAGCAAATTGCTCTCCAAGTATTCTTGCTTTAACAATTAAAAACCACCTAAACTTATTTCAAGAGGACTTAACAGTTCAGTTTTTAAAACAAAATTTTTATGTGATAACCTCATTGGTTCCACTGGAACTGAAGAAGAATTGCTTGAAATTTATCAAATGTCACAACCCATAATGAAGCAAGGAAATTTTGGATTGAGAGAGTGGGTTTCTAATTCTCCTAAATTAAATGAACAAATAACAAAAGACAACAATGGGAACATTGAACCAAACAATTACACAAAAACACTTGGAATGCTTTGGTTTTTAAAACAGAATTCCGAACACGATGACATTCTTGCACAAAGAGTTATAACTTAAATCCAAATGCCAATACAAAAAGACAAGTGCTTTCAGAATCATCCAAAATTTTTGACCCCATTGGATTATATTTACCAGCAACCATAAGATCCAAAATCCTTTTGCAAGACTTATGGAAAAAGAAAATTGATTGGGATGAACCACTTTCAGTGGAAGACCAACTTCATTGGAAAAAATTGGCCACAGACTTAAACAAGGTTCAAGACATCTACGTACCAAGATGCGCTGGCTACAGATTGAAATCTCAAACACTACACATTTTTACAGATGCCAGCACACAAGCTTACGGGTGTTGTCCCTATTTAACAAGTGAAAATGAAAGTAACTTGGTTTATTCAAAGGCAAAAGTGGCACCCTTAGACCAAAAGAAAACTGTACCACAACTTGAATTATTAGCTGTCTCATTGGGAGTTAAAACAGCAGACTTTCTCTCACAAGTGTATAAAGAAGTTGACATAACAGACATTTACTTATGGACAGACAGTCAAATTTGTCTAACATGGGTGACCAACACAGATATAACTTCTTGCAAAAACATATTTGTGAAAAACAGACTAACAGAAATCAAAACTGCAAACACATCCCTTGGTATCAAATTTAGGTACATACAAACAAAACAGAATGCTGCAGACTTTTTGACAAGAGGGCTCTCTTACAAACTGTTGAAAGCAAATAAAATCTGGTATGAAGGGTCTGAATGGCTAACATGTGAGGATCTTTGGCCAGCCAAAGTAGTTAACCTCACACTCAACTCTACAACAACTGAAAAGATCACTGAGGACAAACCTATATTTGACTATAAACATTATTCAGATCTCAACAAACTTTTGAGAATTACAGTCTATTGCTGCAAGTTTGTCAATAGCTACCTTCTCAAACACTGTCCTCAGAAGGCCTTTTCTAACTTAACAGAAACTGCAACAAAACACTGGCTCAAACAGATACAAGCTTCAGAATTTGACAAGGAGTTGAAGTATCTTAGGTCCAGTAACACATTAAATAAAGGAATTCCTTCACTTGTCATGGATCTAAATCTGTACCTGGATCAGTGCCGGATTAAGACCTTTAGAGGCCCTAAGCACTTAAAAGATTTTGGTGCCCCATATATATGTAATTCAAAATATAAACAAAAATAAACCATAAAATAAAATTTTATTTTTTGAAATGAAACAAAACTTACAGTAAGATGGAAAATAATGTTTATTTTTGTATACTTCCACTTCATTTATATTTGAAAAGTTTTCTCCTACTTTTTTTAATTGCAAAGTCTTTGATCAGATCCTCAGAATAACTTCCTATAGCACACGAAAATATTTAATCTATATGTATTTTTAATATGGCGCTCAAAGATTTGATATAAACAAAATAATAACGCAAAGCGTAAAGTGTGATTACAACGAAATATATTTATTCTCTCAAAAGGGTTGTTGTTCACTACATATTCAAACAATGAAAAAAAATAAACACTATATATGAATATATATAATTCAGTTTTCAACAGCTTATAGGCTATAAGCCGCGATTATAATAGTATAATAAATCCATGGGCAATCCGACAATGGAAAATTTCTGTGGTGCCCCCCTTCCCTTGATGCCCTAAGCACGGGCTTATTTTGCTTAATGGTTAATCCGGCCCTGACCTGGATACAGAGGGTCTGATAAGGTGTAAAGGAAGGCTTAACAAGTCAACTTTGACTTACAACTCTAAGCACACAATTCTTCTTCCGAGGAGGAATCACTTCACAAATCTCATCATCAGGGATACCCACAACAAAATACACCACATGGGGTCCCACAAACCCTGACGGAGCTGAGAAAAACTTGCTGGCTACCAAAGGGTAGAACTGAAACAAAGAAAATTTTAAACATATGCATTCCTTGTAAACGTATCCATTCACGACCCTTTAAGACCCCAAACCCTCCAGACCTACCTGTGGAACGAGTAACATTTACTCGGCCATTTGAAACCACGGGTATTGACTACACTGGAGCGGTAAATGTGAGTTTTGGAGATAAAATGGATTCAAAGGAATACAAAGCGTACATTGTACTCTTCACCTGTGCTGCCACACGTGCCATATGTCTAGACATAGTAGAAGACCTGACAGCAGAAGCTTTTATTGCTGCTTTCAGACGATTTTGTGCACACAATTCTGTACCCAAAACTATATGGTCAGACAATGCCACATACTTCAAATCTGGTGAATGAATTATTCATCAGATTTGTGACAGTGAAACAGTACAAACTCATTTAATCAAACACAATATAACCTGGAAGTACATTCCTGTTAATACACCATGGTATGGTTCCATTTGGGAAAGAAACATACAGACTGTAAAGAACTGCCTTAAAAAGACTATTGGGACCAAACATCTACAACTTTTTGAACTCATGACTATTCTGTCAGAAATTGAAAACGTTGTCAACAACAGACCATTAACTTATGTGGGAGATGGTATTAATGAGCCAGAACCTCTCACACCAAACCACCTAATTAAGGGAGAAACAGTAAACATGTTACCAGAATATGAACATAACAGTACAGAGGATCCAGATTGGGTAATAGGACACAAAGAACTCAACACAAAATACCAACATTTGACACAAATCAAAACTCAATTTATAACAAAATGGAGAGAAGAATACTTAACAAGTCTTAGAGAAAGACAAACAATTAACAAAACAAAATTGGAATGATTCAGTCAAAATTGGGGACATTGTGTTGATACATAACAAGACACTAAGACAACATTGGTCAATGGGAAGTCTTGGAACTCAAAACTGGTGAAGACGAAATTACCAGGGTTGTAAAACTGAAAACATCAACTGGTGAAACCACCAGAGATATCACATTACTATATCCTTTGGAGTGTGGGGCTAAATTAGAACCATTACCCCAAAGGATGGATCAGGATACTATTGGGGAGGAATCTCTCAATGTACCTGATGTAACTCAGACTAAACCAGACAGGCCTCAAAGAAAGACTGCTTTGAAAGCCAGGAAACTTTTACAAGAAAAAATTAAGACTGGTGACTTATAAACCTTACACAAATTTAGCAAAGTTAAAATGCTTAATAACTTTACTTTAATTCCATAAATATCCTATACCTAAAGGGAGTCAAACTGATTGACATAACTTTAACTAAACTTGAGAAGCTAGCCTCTTGAACTTTTATATTTAAATAGGTCTTGAGTAACCTTTCTCTTCCTAAATTCCTACTTCATTCTTTTAATCCATTTACATGTTTTTAACACAGTTTGTCAAAAAATTTGATCTATAACATACAAATTTTTCTCCGGCCACCCCGAAGTATATGGAAAAACTATACGCGCTCACAACATGGTATCATATGTGGTACCTTTATTTCATAATTAAATATAAATTATTAATTAATTGAATTAAATATCTATACAAAATTGCCTCGGGATTGGCGACATAGCCTATTGGGAATGAAATAATTGCCATACGTACAAAGAACCGGTATGTATGCATCGAGCCTCACATAGCAACAAGAAAACCCAATTTATTGTTTAGTCTTCAAGAGAGAAGTAGACCAAACAAAACTTTGCCAGATCAGCAAATAATGAAAATACAACGCGAAAAGGAACGGCTCTCGGAACTGTTTATTGTACAGCGAACGCTTTAAACAGGGAAGGTGTGCTTTTGTCTTCCCTAAAGTTCTGAGTGAATTCCTTATAATAAACTTAATAACTAAAAAAAAAGGACAGGCCTATACCTTCAAGTGTTTATATAGTGACTGCCTATATTAAGTACATCAAGTTAACTCATCGCGTAGCTCCATCGTGGCGGCCCTACACCGAAAAAGATCGTGACGCCCTACATCGAAGCAAACTAAGACCCAGCAAAAAATAAGGTGGGGCAATTTCTTTTCGTTCACATATAGGCATCTAAAATCCCGACGCTAAAATTATCGTAAACAATTAAATATAAAGAGGTCCTTTAATGACCTACACATATACATAACTTTCTAACGAAAAAACATAGGGCTTTTGTCGGTAACTCTCCACTCAAATCTGCTGGAAATTTCCAACGGATGAGGGTATCAGGCAATCAACCCATACCCCTATATAGTTTTTTAACAATGCTTGACAGAAAGAAATTAGAAAGAGAAAGAAATCGCATGGGTGAAACAAATATTTTTATGTCTAAATCCGAAAATCTGAAGATGGAGTGCTTTGGATTTGATAGAAGGAAAGATAACACATTAACTAAAAGTGGAAAGATAAAAGAAGAATACTATGTTATTATGAAAGAACCTGGAAGCATCTATGTAGACCATGTCACATCAGATAATGGAACTGCTCGCTGCATAGCAGAAGAGTTGATAACTATTATTACAGACTCGAACAGCACAGATACTATCAATGCTTTACTGTGTGATGGTACTCCTGTGAATATAGGAAAAATTGGTGGAGCCATAAAACTGGTTGAAATTCATCTTAACAGACCAGTGCAGTGATTGGTGTGCCTCTTGCATTTGAATGAGCTGCCTTTTATGCATGTCTACAAAGCCATTGATGGTAAAACAACAGGTTCAAATACTTTTGTGGGTTCAATTGGGAATACATTGAAAACAGACTTAACAAAATTGGATGTAGTCAAATATTCTCGCGTAAAGGAAAACATTAAAGAAATTCCAGCAAATTTTGTGAAGGAGCTAAGCAGTGATCAAAGATATCTCTATGATATGTGTCTCGCAGTGCAAACTGGAGACACTTCTCAAGATCTGTCCACTCGATCCCCAGGTACCCTTCACCATGCTCGCTGGTTAACTCTAGCCAACAGGATCCTTCGATTATATATCTCAATGCCAAATCCCGATAAAAACCTTCAAGATATAGTCAAGATTATTATGCAGTTCTATGCTCTAGGGTGGTTTTGGATAAAATCTCATCCTAATGCAACTGATGGTGCATATAACTTTTGGTATTTAATGTGCTTGCTTCGAAATTTGGATGAACAACATAGATCAATCATAGAACCGGTATTAAAGAATAACGCCTACTTTGCCCACCCAGAAAATATACTCATATCAATGATAACTAACAAGAGACTAGAAATTAGGGAGTAAGCTATTCAGAAAATCATCCTTTCAAGAACAGAATTTTCAGGTACCAGAAACTTTGAGTTGCCTCGAACCCTCAATTTCCAATCTACTGACTACACCGAGATGATCGATTGACAAAAAGAGATCATTACTCCTCCACCACTGCTAAGCAATTTTAGCGACGATGAGCGATGAGCAAAGGCCTACTCTACTAGGCCGTGATTGGATTGATGCTTTGAAAATGCCTATTGACAAAATTTTGCCAAAGGGTCAGGCAGATGTGCATACACCTGCATATCCGTCTGACATAGACTCATTGCTAAGGGAGTTTTCTTCTGTTTTTGGGCCTGAAGTAGGCAACCTAAAAGGCCATCAGGTCTGTATAGAAGTAGATCCTAATGTAACTCCGAAATTTTGTAAGGCTCGTTCAATTGCACATGCACTGCGGGAGAAGGTAAATTTAGAAATTGACAGGCTGCTCAAAGAAAAAATTATTGAAACAGTCACACACGCTAAGTGAGCTGCCCCAGTAGTTCCTGTACTAAAACCGGATAAGTCCGTGCGGTTATGTGGGGATTACCGTTTAACAGCAAATAGAGCAGTCCTTCTAGATTGTTACCCTATACCCAAGCCTGATGAATTATTTAGCTCTCTTGCTGGGGGTAAATATTTCACAAAACTAGATATGTCCCAAGCCTATGATCAACTAAGTTTAGATGAAAATTCTAAAGAACTAACTATCATAAATGCGCACCGAGGCCTATATAAGTACAATAGGCTATGCTATAGAATAGCATCGGCTCCGGGTATTTTTCAGAGGACAATGGACCAAGTTCTAGGTCACATTCCAGGGGTACTTTGCTTTCTAGATGATGTCCTCATTTCAGGTTCGTCTAAAAAAGAACACCTAACTAGATTAACCACAGTTCTAAAAAGACTCCGGGATGCCGGACTGAAGCTAAAGAGAGAAAAGTGTTCGTGGGTCACTAACGAGGTTTCATATTTAGGGTTACGCATAGATGCCTCAGGCATTCATCCAACGGTGGATAAACTAGAAGCAACAAAAAATGCACCACTTCCACAAAACATCACACAGTTACAAGCTTATTTAGGTCTCCTAGACTTTTATAGGAAATTTTTGCCTAATGCATCAACTTTCCTTGAACCCCTAAATAAGCTATTACGATCTGGGGAACAGTGGAGATGGAAGAAAACTCAAAAGGAAGCATTTGAGGCTTCCAAGGACGTACTACTGAAGTCCACTCTCCTAGTGCATTATGATCCTAAACTTCCTCTCGTAGTTTCAGCAGACAGCAGTTCTTATGGAATTGGGGCAGTGTTATCTCACCACATTGATAGTGTACACAGGCCTATCTGTTTTGCTTCTAGAACACGAACTGAGACTGAAAGACGATATGCACAAGTGGAACGTGAATCATTAGCCTTAGTATTTGCAGTAAAAAAATTTCATTTCTATCTATGGGGTCATGAATTTAAACTAATTACGGACCATAAGCCTCTTTTACGGTTATTTTCACCTAATAAAAATATTCCAGTTATGGCCTCAGGTAGGATTCAACGATGGGCACTGATTCTACAATAGGGCGGAGTGAAAAACTCATTTTTCGAATTTTCAAATTGGCTAGTGTGGAAAATGTGTGGAGTAGTGAGGAAATAAGCTGGTATAAATGTAAAATCATAACATTAATATCTTTAGGTGCCACAATGACCTTCAATATTGAAAAAAATTGAAAAAAGCAGATTTTAACCAATAATTACAGAAGAGTCCACGATGCACAATAGACAAGAATTTATTCACACTTGTATAAAAATAGCTCAGTCAACCTTTAAAAAAAGTTTCTATTCTCTAAAAACAGTTTTCTATAGTCAGCTCACTCAGCTGTCACGTGAGTACCTCGGTTCAGTGTAGCTGTCGCTCTCGTAGCAGGTGGGTGTTCTGTTGTTGGCGTTACTCAGATAGTCTAAACTATATTTCTTATATATTTTGCATTTCTGTATTGTGTTGCCCTAAGTTTGCCATGTACTATTCACTGAAATTAACGTATAATTGATATTAGCTCTTTCTTTTTCAGATTTGTATACTTTCAAAATGTCTCGAGTTTGTGCAAAATCAACCAGGGCCTCAACTGAGTGCCCCATGTTTGGTATGGGGGAAGATTTGTGGCACAGGAATCTTCCTACATACGAAGGAGTTTTTAAATATTACTTGTTTGTAAGAAACGATTTGAAACAGAATACTAATAAAGATCCTTCAATATCTCAAATATTAGAACAAGTTGTTGATAAATTGAAAACAATTTGGGAAAGTGCTTCCGTCCCAATTCTGTCAGACAGGCGAATTGAAACAATGTTCAGAAGCTACCACGAAAAGTATCGTGTCATTATGAAGCCATACCAAAGCAGAAAAAATTCTGAAGCTTACAAAGCAAAGATTGATATGTTCAAAAAAGAAGCACACACGAAACTTTTTGACATTGCAGCGTGCAAGTGCAAAGTACTAACACAATGTTCTTGTCCCAAAGAAAAAACGGTTCCAAAGGAAGAAGTGACGTTCCTCTTAGATCAAAGGAGTGAAAGAAAACTGTTTATTGATAGAGTAGATATTACACTCTCAAAGAAAAAAGCATCTACGTTGCTAAGAAAGCAAAAAGAAGCTGCGAGGCTCACCAAAGAATCTTCACAGGAGAAATTGCAGGATACAAATGTTGAATTATCATCATCGACATCAAATAGTGAAAGTGAATCTGGCGAAATATCAGACGATACATTTCCAGAGCCAGTTAGCTCGAAGAGAAAGCTCGAACAACCTGAAGAACAATTATTCAAGAAAAGGAAAACTACAAATCTACCTTCAGTGGCTACTGCTTGTGACAGGACTGCAGTTTCAGATCGAGCTGCAGCATTCATTGTTAGTGCAGTATTGCAAGATATTGGAGAAGTTTCTATTGACAATACATCTGAAGTAGTGGATAGGAGTAAAATCAGAAGAGAAAGACAAAAGAAGAGATCAGAAATTATGAAAGATCAAAATCAGGTCCCAATCAGAGGAATCTATTTTGATGGTCGAAAAGATTCTACACTCTTCCAAGAAAAAAAAGAGTCCAAAGTATATCAGAAGAAGGTAACAGAAGAACATATCACTTTAGTGAGAGAACCTGGTTCAGATTATTTGGGCCATTATTCTGTGAATTCTGGATCAGCTGAAGAAATATATAAAGGAATGTTTGAGTATATTGGAAATAATGACATGAACCTGGAAAACCTTGTTGCCATTGGATGCGATGGTGCAGCAGTCAACACTGGAGAAAAGGGAGGCGTTATAAGGCTTATAGAATTGAAGCTGAAGAAGCCAGTTCAACATTTAGTGTGCCAGCTCCATGCCAAGAATTGCCATTACGCCATTTAGTTGCAAAGCTGGATGGAAAAACATCTGGCCCCCGCGGATTCACCGGTCCTATTGGCAGGGAATTAGAGAACTGTGAGAGTCTTCCTATTGTCGAGTTTGAAAGGATTGATGCTGAGGAACCAACTGTAGACTGTGAAGATCTTAGCACCGACCAAAAATATCTAATTGATATTCATCAGGCCATAACAAAGGGATATTGCTCTCCAGATCTTGCTCATCGTAGTCCAGGCAAAATGGTACATTCACGATGGCTGACTACAGCAAATCGTTTGCTTCGTCTATACGTTTCAACTGTAAGTCCATCTGAGAACCTCATGAACATTGCTTCTTTTATAATGAAGGTCTACATCCCAATGTGGTTTTCTATTAAGCAAAGTACGTCTTTTGTCAATGGCTCAAAACATGTTTTCAAAACTATTGAACTAACAAGAACACTGAATGACGAAGTAAAGGATATTGTAAACCCTGTCATACAAAGAAATGCATTTTTTGCAAATCCAGAAAATATTCTAGCATCAATGATTCATGATGACCGCAGCGCCATAAGAGAATTAGCGTGGAGGCGAATAAAGAAAGCAAGGCAAACAAACAAGGAAAAAGTTGTGAGGCGTTTCACAGTACCTGTTATTCAATTTGAAGCTACTGATTATACTGATTTAATTAATTGGCAAAAATGCATTGTCACTGAACCACCTGTGACAAGACACCTGACAGAAAATGAGATTGAAGAATTCATAGAAAACAAGAGTACCCCTCCATTCGAGAAATTCCCTTGTCATACACAAGTAGTAGAAAGAATGGTAAAATTAGTGACTGAAGCATCATCAAAAGTATTTGGATTGAACGCGCGAGATGGCTTCATAAGATCAACACTTCAGTCACGTAAAAAAAGGCCATCATTCGAAAGTAAAGCTGAATATAAAGTTTAAATAAAACGTTAATAGAAAAAAACATGCGCAAGGATGGGTGGTTGGGAGGGCATGGGTGGAGCTCGACACGCAGCCACCTCCTCGTGGTGAGTTCTGGATTATTTAGATCATTAATCAAAAGAACATTGATCTAAATAAACTAAGAGCTGCGTAATTCAGTAACTATTTTGGTAATTGGAACACTTAATATATAATAATAACAAGTAAGTTTCAGTTATTGTACTAATGCAGAATATAAGAAAATCATTATATTTCACTTTTTTCGACGGCTTTGTGGCACCTGAAGATATAATTTCGCAGGACTAATATTTATGCACAGTCATTATCTATAGCACCCACATATTTTCCGCACTAGCCATATTTGAATTTTGAAAAAAAGTTTAAAAACCTCATTTTCGATCCGCCCTATTCTACAAGCCTATAAATTTGACTTAGTACATCGGTTAGGTAAACTTCTAGGTACGGCTGATGCGCTAAGTAGGTTGCCCTTAGAAAATCAAAATGATTGTGTACCTATACCTACAGAATGGGTTCACTTGGTGGAGTTTTTGGAATCCACTCCAGTATCTGCGGTACAATTAGAGCAGTGGACAAAATCAGACCCTATTCTGTCTAGGGTCATCCATTACTGCTCAGTTGTTGGCCTACTAAGGTTGAGAGTGAATTACAGCCTTTTTATCAACGTCAGTCTGGCTTCTCGATTCAAAATGGCTGTCTCTTATGGGGCCACAGAGTGATAATTCCAAATGAAGGCAGGTCGAATTTAGTGAAGGAACTTCACGCTGAACACATGGGGGCAACAAAAATGAAAGAGCTGGCGAGAGCTTATATCTGGTGGCCTGATTTAGATGGAGAACTTGAATCATTGGTTCGTTCCTGTCAAAGCTGCCTAGAGAACAGAGATCTCCCAAGGAAAAGTCCACTTCATCCTTGGGAATGGCCTACTATACCGTGGCATAGGATCCATGTTGACTATGCAGGTCCTATAAATAATACTTATTTCCTAGTCATTGTGGACGTCTACTCTAAGTGGGTGGAAATTTTCCAACCACTTCCACGACTTCGGGTGTTACTATTCGCTTACTCCGTTCGGTTTTCGCTCGATGGGGTTTACTTGTAGTCCTGGTTTCCGACAATGGTACTTGTTTTACCAGTGAGGAATTTCGTTCTTTTGTCTACCTAAATGGCATTAGACATGTCCGGTCTAGTTTTTTCCACCCGTCTACTAACGGTCTCGCGGAAAACATGGTCCGTACTTTCAAGTCGGCCTTGCGTCATTCTCGTGGGGAGGAAATGCAAGTGGTGTTGGATAAATTTTTGTTTAAATATCGAATAACACCTCACACCACGACGGGGGTGTCTCCCTCTAAGCTTATGATTGGCCGGGGAATTCGTTCAGTTTTCGATTTGTTACGTCGAAACGAAACGTTACAACAACGAGTTTTACGCCATCAGGAAAAACAGAAGTTGTACCACGACACTAAAAAAGGGAGAGTTATGGAAGCGCAACCTAATGATCCAGTTATGATTCGCAACTATGGGGCTGGACCAAAATGGGTTCCTGCAACTGTGCAGGAGAGTACGGGCCCTGTTTCCTTCAAGTACCAACTAGAAGATGGTCGTTCTATTAAACGCCATCAGGACCAGATATGGGAACGTGAATTGCAGAAGGACCAGAGTCTTCCGGAAGAGAGAACTACATCAACCCCGCTCCGCAGGTCGTCTAGGGTCCCTCATCCCCCTGACAGACTAAACTTGTAGGGGAGGAGTGAGGTGACGTGTGTATATAGTCTAAAAGTCACTAAAAGGGAAATATCACTGAATGGCAACACGAAGGCATAAACGAACCAACGCGGCTGTTCACATTGTTTTGGGCTAGCCTAGAGATGCTTTTTTCCTATCTGACCTAATCGTTGGTGCTGAGTATAATTAGGTGGTGTTTCTAAGGTGACAAATTGGGTAGAAAGTTGTCAGTACTTAAGTATAGTTAGGGGTAATGTCTATAGCTCCTAAATTAGTAATGTAAGAGATAGTTAGGTAGGCTGTTTGTGGGACGCAGGAATCTATGGTAGGCCTCAAAAGGAATATCTAATTCAACGCACCGCTAAGTGCCTTTGATTGTTTGCTAGAACCTAACCTAACTGGGGTGTCTAACCCCACGCTATTACAATTAGGAAATAGGTGTTATTTATAGGACCTGCATAGTCAACATGGATCCTATGCCAAGGTATAGTAGGCCATTCCCACGGATGAAGTGGACTTTTCCTTGGGAGATGTTTTCTTGGCACTTTTGACAGGAACGAACCAATGATTCGAGTTCTCCATCTAAACCGGGCCACCAGAAATAAGCTCTCGCCAGCTATTTCATTTTTGTTGTACCCATGTGTTCAGCGTGAAGTTCCTTCACCAAATTCGACCTGCCTTCATTCGGAATTATCACACTGTGGCCCCATGAGAGACAGCCATTTTGGATCGAGAGTCGAGACTGACGGTGATAAAAAGGCTGTAATTCACTCTCAACCTTAGTGGGTCAACCAACTGAGAAGTAATGGATGACCCTAGACAGAATAGGGTCTGATTTTGTCCACTGCTGTATTTGTACTGCAGATACTGGAATGGATTCCAAAAACTCCACCAAGTGAACCTATTCTGTAGGTATAGGTACACATTCATTTGGATTTTCTAAAGGCAACCTACTTAGAGCATCAGCCGTACCTAGAAGTTTGCCTGACAAATGTACTAAGTCAAATTTATAGGCTTGTAGAATCAGTGCCCATGGTTGAATCCTACCTGAGGCCATAACTGGAGTATTTTTATAAGGTGAAAATAAACCTAAAAGAGGCTTATGGTCAGTAATTAGTTTAAATTCATGACCCCATAGATAGAAATGAAATTTTATTACTGCAAATACTAAGGCTAAGACTTCACGTTCAAGTTGTGCATTAGCGTGTAGCGTCATTGGGCAAAGTGTAACGGATCAAGAGGTACATTTCAGGTTTTGTACAATTGACCTCCCTAAATTAAAAAATGAAAACAAAATTTTTGTGACAAGTGCAACACCACCTTTTTCGCATGTGAAAATCGTGAAAATTGCTAGTTACCCATAGCTTTTGGACACTTGCTTTCCTAGGGTTTGAGCTATCATTTGACCCCTTACAATGTACTGCTTTTCAGGAAAAATAGAAAAATTTATTTTTGGAATAAACATATACGGGTGTCAGGAAATGATTGCCCCCCCCCTGTAGAGCAAAAACTAGAAGAGATAGATAAAAACCGGCGAGACCACTTGAAAGAGCGTTAAAATCTGAATAAAAACCATTATATTCTATTCCTGTGATTTTAATTCTTACCATTTTTTTCCCCACAGAAACCATGGCATCATCTATTTTGAACGATTCAGAGAAAAAGCGAGTTCTTGACCGCATTCGAGCTGTCACATTTCGTGAAGCAAAGGAAGCTGGTCAAAAGGAATTGGAATAAGAATCCTGAAGATTGTGAAACAGAATTTCGAGGAGGAAGACCGGAGAAATTATCTCAAGAATCGAAAGACATTGTGCTTGCTGCATCACGGCGCCGAAAGAAGAGCTTCTCTGAGGTAGCGAAAGAGATACTTATCCGTCGTGGTAAGATAGTCAATCGGCAACTTGTGCATCAATTTCGAGTTCGCCAAGGCTTGAGTGCTTGGCATGAAATAGCTAAGCCACGGAAGAGTGATCTTAATATTGAAGATCGGCTATGGTTTTCTGATTATCTTGAGGAATGGACGGAAGACGATTTCCTTCACTTGGTTGTCAGCGATGAATTCTTCATTTATGTCTCCAGAAAACCAAATTTTCAGAGTGATCGGGTTTGGGCAACAACTCCTGATGAAGTCCCAGACGACCAGAAGTATCGAGAAATAGTAAAAAATCCAGCATGTGTGGGTGTTTTCATTATGTTCTCTATTCGGAAGCTCATCTGGGTTATCAAACCAAGAGGAACCAGTTGGGATGGGCCTTATTTTCGAAATGTAATTTTAGCCCAACATGTAATTCCGTTTTTGAAAGACCCCGAGTGTGTTTTGGATGTTGAACAGGCAACCTTTCTTCACGACAAAGCCCCCTGTATGAACACTCGCGACTCAACAACTGCTTAAGGACAATAACATTGATTTTTTCGGAAATAATGAATGGCCTGGCAATTCTCCCGATCTTAATGTCTGTGAACATGTCGGATCCATCATGAAGGATCGGGTGGAGTCCTTAATGCTGGAACAACCCATTCAGAATCGGTATTCAACAGAAATTATGACTGCAAAGATCAACGAAGTCCTTGAAGAAATGAGTCATGATACCGATCTCTTTGAGACACTTCTGGGATCATACCCCCGTCGATTAATGGCCGTCAGAGCTGCAAATGGGGGCAACACCCGATATTAAAACAAGTGTTTTTTATTCAAAATTAAACGCTCTTTCGCGTGGTTTTGTCTGTTTTTTTCTATTCCTTTCAGTTTCTTCTGTACAGGGGAGGGCAATCATTTCCTGACACACTGTAGGAAGGTAGGTAGGTAGACTAGATAGTTTTATTTAGTAAATGATACATTAAAATCTTGTTTAGTTTTAAATGACGGCATAAAGTCACGGGATTTAAGTACTGCTCTAATGTAACCACCTCTTGAATCCTTTCCATACACTGCCCCAGACGCTTCAGTTACCATCCTAACACAGCGTTCTACACCTTGGGAGTGACATGGTATCCGGACAACAAGGGGCTCTTCAGTGATCTTATCGATTTGTTCGACAGAGAACTACTTCGTGAGTGGTGGTTCCATTGTGCACTCCTCCACTGGTGGAAGTAAATCTTTCAAATTCTGAGCACTTTGTTTGATCTTTGGTGGCCGAAATTCTCTGACTTGCTGTTGAGCAGGTTTGGGAGCTCGTCGAATGGTCTTGATTACATCGATGGCCAATTTCCGGTTTGCTTGATCTGCATCTGCAAGCATTGCCAGCAGAACATTTTCAGGGTGAGCCCAATATGCATTTCTTTGGATCACAGGCCATGTGACAGTCTTGCTAGCTGGTGGCAGTAATCGTAGCAGCTTGATTTGCTCCAGAAATGTTTTGGGCCATCTGTGCACCTTGGATGGCACTTGATGCTAAACCACATGGGTCCATAGTGGCACACGACAAACTGTGTGAGTGAATACAGTTCATCACTTGGCTGCGCCATCGCTACATATAGCCGACAAATTCTGCTGGCAGTTGTAACCCATCTTGCATGGGAGATTGGTCCAGGTTTCTCTCGTAGAAGATCTTCATTAATGATACCAGTCCTTATCGCTTTCATCATTCTGTAGAGGTAGACTTGGTCACGACTCAATTCAGTAAGGTCAACATCCGGGAGAGGGTGGCCATCAGCAATGCATTGAATTCCTCTAGAGGAAAGTGGCAAACTTTCACATGTGGCCAAAGCTTTGCCAATTGGTCCTTTCCATTGAGTTGCAGATTCTGTTGGGCCGATGAGTTCCTTGCACAAGTGGCGCAGTGGGAGTTCATTTAAATGCAGACTACAGATGAACCAGTGGAAAGGGCGACCCAGGCGGCACTCTAGCAGGTGTATTGCTTATCTGCCCTGTGTTTGTGGCTGTGCTGTCGGCTCCCACTGCAATTATCTTGTCTGCAATTCCCATTTCTTCAATCGCATTTTGAAGTCCATCCGCAACGACAGTGCCAGTTCCTCGTTCCAGTGTCAGATGGCTTAGATAGAAGGTTCCAGGCTCTCCGACCAGCATATAGTGGTCCTCAACTTTCTTTTGTGCTGTACCATTTGTTCCCCTTTTTCTCTTTGACAAGTGTCATGTCTTTCCGCCCATCAAAAAATAAAGCAGTGACTTCCACATCGTGGTAAGTTACTGCTTCCGTCAGATTCCTCCGTACCTTCTACCGTGCTCTCCATACTTTGTGGTGGTCAATTACGTTTATCTGATCATCAGAACTAATGATGCCATAGTCAACCAATGTTGCAGTGCTGATAGCTGCAGCAGCCCTGTTCGATACACCATACCGGTCAGCTTCCAAAGCAACAGTGGGAATCGGTGTGATGTTCCTGTCCTCCTGGGCACTATCACCCATCCACTCATCACCAACACTTTCACCACTGGAGTCTGCTTCTGCTTGAGCTGATTCGACCACACCTGCAGAGGATGCTACCTCTTGCCGTTCCGTTTTTCTTCTATTCTCTTCTTGTTTTTCTTGCATCCGATCCTCTCTTGACTTCCTTCTCTCCATCATCTGAATCACATTCGTATCCACCCGACTGATCTGCATGATCCGCGTGGTTCTCTGGTCGATCAGAAAGGCATGCTCTCGTCGTGGAACTTTCATTTCTTTTTCACAGTGGCATGCAGATAGATCATCGCATTGGCAGACAGCTATGTCAAACAATTGATTGAGGCTTTCCTCGAACTTCTTGGTTTTTGTGGCCTGCTTGCCTTGCTTCGATGCTTGTGAGCTTTTTTCCATCAATCGGAGCAGCTTGGTCTTCACATTCTTGATTGGCTGTGATGGAATGTTAGCACGATTCCAAAGGTCAATGAGTGTTTGGCATACCTCCGGAAGAATCTCCCTGTTGCTGGTGTACTTGTCTCCTTCAAGAAGAGGAAATGCCTTGCAACTTGTATACGGGTTGGAAGTTCAGACAGAGGAAGCTCTGATAGTGGAGAACCAAAGACAATGTGGCTGGCAGATACCCGTGTTCTTTGCGTGCTCATTGTACCAGCAAAACTCAACAAGTATCACACAGGAACACTGAAACAAAAACACAAACGTATAAATAAAAAATATATATGATTATGAGTATACAGTATATATATAAGGCTTGGTTTATTGGTAAACAATAAGTTTACCAATATATATATAAAAATATACTGCACACACACATATGTATTATGTATATAAATATCCATAGGTATATATATACACCCTAAGACATATAACAAACTTATAAACAATGTAAAACACAACAAAACAAAGAAATGTGTATAATGTATATATCACAATTTCGTTAGTACCTTGGGGTTTTTGAACACCCCATCCACAGAAAAAACACTTGTTTCTCTCAAGCGAGCTAGCATAGAACTAAGAAATTCCAGGGGATGACTCACTGAGAATAATTAGAAAGCTGCCAGAAGTACCATGTCAGTCAGTGTTGCCAACTGTAATTAACAAGAATTTTGTATTTTATAAGTGCGAAAAAGGATGTGTTCTGCTTGTTGCAGAATTTTTTTTATTTCTTTTCTGAAATCAGCAAGGTTGATTGTACAAAACCTGAAATGTGTCTCCAGATCGCTCATGACGCTACACGCTATTGTGCATATCGTCTTTCAGTCTCAGTTACTGTTCTAAAAGCAAAACAGATAGGCCTATCTACCCTATCAATGTGGTGAGATAACACTGCCCCAATTCCATAAGAACTGCTATCTGCTGAAACTATGAGAGGAAACTTAGGATCATAATGCACAAGGAGAATGGACTTTAGTAGTACATCCTTGGAAGCCTCAAATGCTTCGTTTTGGGTTTTCTCCCATCTCCACTGTTCCCTAGATCGTAATAACTTATTTAAGGGTTCAAGGAAAGTCGATGCATTAGGCAAAAATTTCCTATAAAAGTTTAAGAGACTTAAATAAGCTTGTAACTGTGTGATGTTTTGTGGAGGTGGTGCATTTTTTATTGCTTCTAGTTTATCCACCGTTGGATGAATGCCTGAGGCATCTATGCGGAACCCTAAATAAGTAAATATGAAACCTCGTTAGTGACCCACAAACACTTTTCTTTCTTTAGCTTAAGTCCGGCATCCCGGAGTCTTTTTAGAACTGTGGTTAATCTAGTTAGGTGCTCTTTTTCAGACGAACTTGAAATGAGGACATCATCTAGAAAACAAAGTACCCCCGGAATGTGACCGAGAACTTGGTCCAGTAGGGTGTGTCAATTTGGGAGGTGAAAATTAATTTTTGCCAATTCCTTCACTGAGGGGTTTTAAAAATATGTTTTTGGATGTGAAGAATTCAAATCTGCTATTATTTTTGTGATTGCTCAACACTTAGCTTGGTAAATCTACGTTTGATTAAAAAACACATAAATTGCTCTCGGAAAACAACATTTATTAATTTTAGCTTCTCAAAATGACAGGTAATGCTATAAAAATTTTAGTTTCTCTGCATAAAACATATCCTAGTAATCATAAAACATATCCTTGTAATCATAAAACAACATTAGAAAGTAATGACATCAGTAAAAAAAAATATTTAAACAACAAGTTTCATCAAGTCTTGCTTTGATTCGTTCTTGGACATCAGCCGCCGACTTGCTTCTTGGCCTCTGATATAGCCCTCACGTTTCTCATGTGTATACACCCTGCCTGCTGCCTCTGTGACTTGTTTCACACACCTCTCTATTGACTGAGCATGACAGGGCCACTGTGGAACTTGCATAGGCTTGTCAAAGAACTTCTTTACTTCCGCTGTAGTCAGTTTACATGTCAAAGGAGGTTCAAATACCCTGTCAGACCAGTCAGCTCCAACACGGAAGAAGCACTGGGGTTGATGGAAGGTGTCTTCCTGGGACGTACAGAAAGATCTCCAAGTGTGTCATCATCTCCACCCCTCATGTCAACAATCTTTTGGACACCAGCTCTCCTCTCTTCACTGTCATCTGAGCACAAGAGTGTCTGGATTATCATTTCGCTGAATGCATACCATGCTGAGCGCTTGATGGTTGGCAAAACAGCATCCACTACAGTCTTCTTTTGCAGCCTAACTAGCCGCAGCTGAAACAAGATGTGGCGTGGGCCTTCCACCCAAGAGTGTTTTACTTTGATGTTGAATCAACAGGGTAGTACACACCAACAATGTATTCCACTATCAGTCTTAAGTTGTTGAGGTTTTGCCTTTAAGGCCATGTTTTGAAACCCATATGCGACAAAGCCCGTTTGCTGTTGTCAACCACCTTGAATGGCTCACTGGACCAATTTCAAGAAGGGCCAGATCTGTGGGAAGTTCTCCTGTCCTTATGGCCTGTGTGATCCTATACCCGTACGCTTGATCAGTAGAGAGATCCTTTACGACATTGTCACTCAGTGAAGTAAGAGGCTCTCCAATTGAGAGTTTGGTGAATGAAGGATCAATTTCAAGTTCGGTTGCAGTGTCTAGCATCTTGCCAATGTTACCTGTCCACTTGTTGTTAGACAAGGTCTTCCCATCCAGTGCTGTGATCAAGTGTCGCAGGGGTAACTCGTTAGTGTGGAGGGCACAAACCAACCAGATCAGCTTACGGCAAATCTTGACCTCTACCCAATGCATGGAACCACCCTCCCAGCTAGTGTTAACATTTGTAGAATCACCTCCAATGGCCTGCAAGCTTTTATCAATGCCCTTCTTCTTCATGAAATCTACAAGATTATCAGCAATAACTTCAGCAGGTTTTTTTCTCGTTGAGCCTTTCTCAGGAGTGAAGTGGTAGAGATATCTTCCACTTGGCTCACTGCACACAGAATAATACTCTTCTTTGATGATGCTGGGGAACTGACGATCTGAATTGTCTGCTTTCAGCATAACTTTAGTTGTATCTTGACGGCCGTCAAAGAAGATGCAGTCAATTTCACCCTTCTTACAAAGATCATCAAATTCCTGATCCAGGAATCTCATAACTTTTTCTTGGGCCCTCTTGACTTTATTGTGATCAACTACAAGTCTCTTGTCTTCTTCAGTGATCAAGCCAGCATCCATAAAGGCAGCAGTGGTGATGGCAGCTGTGGCACGCAGGCCAACACCATATCTGATGCTATGCATAGCAACATTAGGTATTTCTAATGTGTTGTACTCTGGCTTTTTATTGGAAGTTGAAGACGTGCTTGGTATTTCTAATGTCACTTCATAACTTCCATCTTTTCCATCTTGAGCATCAGCTATTTGTTCTTCATTTTCATCATCAGAGAAAATTATTTCATTTGATGGCATTGAAACATCCTGCTTACTTGTCTGCTTATATTCAGCAAGCCTTCTTCTTTCGTCTTCTTGCCGCTTCTGCTTTTTGACTTGTCTGTTGTGCTCAGGTTGATCTGGCAAGCCAATCTGATGTGGTCCAATAGAACCAGACTTGTCTCTCTGACCTTTAATGAAAGCAAGTTCCTTCACAGGGATCTTCATCTCCCTAGGGCATGTACAGTTAATGTGAGTTTCGTTTTTGCAACCAGCATCTGCAAGGCAGCCAAATTCAGAGCAGAGAACAATTTTACACTTGCAACTGAGGATGTCAAAAAGCTTGTCAAGTTTTCCAATGAAAGCCTCTTTGACATGTAGCTTTCCTCTCCCAAGAGATATGTTTTTGGCCTGCTCCCGGCTCTCTTGGATCTTGTTTAAGATTGTGACTCGTGAATTTACAACGGGGGCTACAAAAGAACTGTTTGCTCGTTCCCACTTTTCAACCACTTTAGGGTAAATGTCCTTTGCAAGACTGGCTGCTGGGTAGTTTCTCACATCCTCACCACTTTGTTCTCTTAGCAGTAGCCCATATTTCAGAACGTCTCGCAGAGTTGGGAGTTCAGAGGGCAACAACTCTCTACTAGTTCCAATTAGGTTGCTCATATGTGTGAATGTCCCCAGTCTTGTCCTCCTTTTAGAAGCCATTGTAGGTCAATTCCCACTGGTTAGGATGGTAGCACTGACGGACAAGTAATCTTCAGCACACTGATGAATATGTTTCAACCTGTGAAATAAGCAAAAACAGCAGTGCATTATAATATATACAGCATATATAATTATTAATATAATAATTATTATATAATTCCACAAAAAAGTAAAAAAAGTCACTATTTTTATGTAGCTTCTTACCAAGCAAAACTAAATTATATTAAATTAACAAAAATATCTTTAGAATTCCTGTCATGCTGCAACTTTTTAGCACCCCTCATATTTGGAATTTGAAAGTTGAAAAATTCGACACACCCTATTGGTCCAGTGTCCTCTGAAAAATATCTGGAGCTGATGCTATTCCATAGTGTAGCCTATTGTACTTATATAGGCCTCGGTGCGTATTTATGATAGTTAGTTCTTTAGAATTTTCATCTAAACTTAGTTGATCATAGACTTGGGACATATCTAGTTTTGTGAAATATTTACCCCCAGCAAGAGAGCTAAATAATTCATCAGGCTTGGGTATAGGGTAACAATCTAGAAGGACTGCTCTATTTGCTGTTAAACGGTAATCCCACATAACCGCACGAACTTGTCAGGTTTTAGTACAGGAACTACTGGGGCAGCCCACTTAGCGTGTGTGACTGTTTCAATAATTTTATCTTTGAGCAGCCTGTCAATTTCTAAATCTACCTTCTCCCGCAGTGCATGCGCAATTGAACGAGCCTTACAAAATTTCGGAGTTACATTAGGGTCTACTTCTATACAGACCTGATGGCCTTTTAGGTTGCCTACTTCTGGCCCAAAAAGAGAAGAAAACTCGGTTAATAATGAATCTATGTCAGATGGATATGGAAGTGTATGCACATTTGCCAGACCCGTTGACAAAATTTTGTGAATAGGCAATTTCAAGGCATCAATTCAATCAATCACGGCCTAGTAGAGTAGGCCCTTGCTCATCCACCACTAAAAGAGTTAAGGGATGAGACAAAGTTTTCTTGTTGAGTGTAACTGTGATGGATGCTTCTCCACAAATAAGTAGTTGTATGTCCCCATATTTTTTCAGTATTGTTTTAGATGCATGTAGTTTAGGTTCATTTTTGAAAGTTTTGTCAAAAACTGTTTTGACATTACAGTTCGGGCAACACCTGTATCTAGTTCTAGAGGAACTGTAATTCCATTTAGGCCTATCTCTACAATATATGGGCTTGTATTATCACCACTTTGCTGCTCATAAAATAGGTACTCCACTCCAATGTTCGAAATATTTCCCTGTTGAGGATTTACACTAGAAATGTTAAAATTAGAATTTTCACCCCTTGTTTTCTTTGATAAACAAACTTTAGGTATGTCGCCTATTTTATTACTGTTTCGGCAAACTGCTTCTTTAAAAGGACAGTCCTTCTTCCAATGGTGTTTTCCACACCCAGTACTCCTCTTTGAGACCCATTACAAACCTATCTCTTAGCATTTCGTCTAATTTGTCCCCAAATTTACAAGTACAGCTATGGCCTTTTATTCCTGCAACAAACTCTGCAATGCTTTCATTCACCGTCTGATGCCGCGAATAAAATTTGAAACGTTCATACATGAGAACTACTCGGGGTTTGTAGTGATTGGTTAGGGACTGTACCAATTCACTATAGGTGCAAGTTTCCGGTGCTTTAGGAGCAACTAGGTCCATAATTATGCCAAACGTTTTATGGCCTATTATAATTAAAAAGGTAGGTACTTTCTTAGCATCAGGAATGGAATTTGCTTCGAAAAACAACCTCACCCTTGTGGCATAAGCTTCGAAGTCCTCTCCAGAGCCTTCGTAGGGGCTTATATGGCCAATCACCGACATGCTAGAACAAAACCGATTTAGGCTAAATAACGTGAAGTAGGTTAGATTTGGTTTAAATTTGATCTAGTTACTCCCCAATTAGGGTTGAATAGTAAACTGTATTAGAGTTAGGGCTGAGTAGGATTTAGTATTAGAGTTAGGGCTGCGTAGGAATTAGTTTTAGAGTTAGGGGTGGGTAGGAATTAGTATTAGAGTTATGCCGGCGGGACCTAAGCTATAGTACGGTAGCTTACCCAGACAAACCAACCAAATCGGACGACCCACTAGACTAGGCTACATCCGATTTTCCAAACAACCAACTTGAACCCAATAAGCCAAATTAAATCCAATGAGCCAAATTTTCTAATGAACTAAATTTAATCCAATGAGCCAAATTGAATCCAATGAGCCAAATCCCATTCTCGTCGCCAAATGTAATAACTTGGGGTTAGTGACCCCGCTAAGTTACTAGGTTTCTAAACAACAACAAAGGCACTTACCGGTGCGTTGAATTAGATATTCTTTAGGGCCTACTATGGATTTCCTGCGGCGGCCCACAAAGCAGTCTACCTAAACTCTCTAACTTTACTAATTTAGAAGCTATAGCCATCACCCCTAACTATTATTAACAACTTTCTACCCCATTTGTCACTTTAGAAACATTACCAAATTAAACTTAGCACCAACGATTTCGTCTGATATTAATAACCATGCTCTAGTCCAGCCAAAACTAAACGAACAGCCTGCGTTGCTTTGTTTATCCCTTCGTGTTGCCACTCAGCTTTCTTTTCGTGATTTTTCCCTTTAGTGACTTTAGACTCTATACATATATATATATATAAACACACACGTCACCTCAACATTACTCTAACATCCACCCACAACAACATCGACACCGCTACAAATAACCTACAAACATACATAAACAGTATACAAGACTGGTTCACACACAATAGACCCAAAGTAGCGCCCACAAAATCAACCATCACCTTGCTAACAAGCAACACAAAAGAACACCAGATAACTCCACAGCTTACAATAAACAACACCAACATTCCACACACTCACAGGACCAAAATACTTGGGGTCACATACAACACATCATTATCTTTTGCAAACCACATTCACGACATTAAAAACAAATGCACGTCAAGACTTAACACGTTTAGGGTACTAACAGGCACAAACTTTGGACACCAGCAGGAAACAACATCACTCGTATACAAACAATATATTCGCTCAATTATGGACTATGCTAGCCCATGGTGGACACCCATTATCTCAAACACACAAACACCTTACAGAAAATACAAAACACACTTCGTATCATTACAGTCAGTGGTGTAGTGCTGTGGGAACGCGTGGGAACGGCGTTCCCTTACTTTTTTTGGTAGACGGAACGGCGTTCCCTCACTATTTCAAATAAATCCGAACTTACAAATCTCTAACGTCATGAAATTTTAATTCCCACCCCTAGAAGAAATATGAGAAAGAATCATTAACTGTTTCATTTCTTTTAGCTTCGACTGAGGCAATGCTAGCCTATAAAGATCTGGTGAAACAGTCACCACGGCATACCAGTTGTTAACTTTTTTTTTTAGTTAATCATTCCAGTTGTTAGCTATTTTTATTGATCGTACTGGATGTCGTATATCTGATGACACTGGAAATACTGCATCTTCAACCTTGGAATATATCCTAATATCCAGTGCATATGACCTCAAAATATCCCTGAAATTGGTCAGATTTCAAAAGATTTCCCGGGGGGCTTACTGTGCCCCCGGACCCCCAGCTGTATGGGCTCGCCGCGCTCGCCATTGTCCCCCCCCCCGCATCTGAGTAACACTTTCAAAATGCGTTCCCTCACTTCTTTATTTAGCACTACACCACTGATTACAGTATGTACTCAAACAACACCAATAGAACACCTGCACACAGAAACAAAAATACTGAAAGTTAGGGAACATTTAGACATGAGGAGGAACACAATTCATGGCAGCAGCGACAACTAACCCACAAAACCCTTGCCACTATATGTACAATCACGCACCGACACCTCGCACCATTAAGGTAACACCAGAGAGACATTATAACCAAATACTCCATTCCATACCACGCCCCACAGACATCACACAGTACAGAAAACACACACACCTAATCCACAAAGCAGTGACACGACTCGGTCCGAATGCGGGCCTAGTTGCGAGCCGCCACCCATTGACAGGTCAGAGACCAGCTTGAGCAGATCGGATCGAGTTAAATTAGCACGATTCCGATGTGGACATCACCCCAACTTACAGACATATAAACACAGACTAGACAACTCCACAGACGACACCTGCCACCTGTGCTAGAACACACCACGAACAATTGAACACATTATGACAGACTGTACCGCTCTAGCACAACAACGAACACAACACATCACTAGTGCGCTGAACCTCTAGTCCACTCCGGAGAGGGCGATCGGTTACCTACGTGCCGCCGGCTTGCTCGATCAGGGTGGGCTGATCGGCTAACCAACAACAACAACAATTGTTCAAAGTGCATTTTCTCATCTCATTCACCCATTCTTCTTCAGCCTGGCATTCTCCCACAATAGGCTGATTAGAAGGCCAATTTTCACTTCCGGGGCATTCCAGGAGAGATCACCCAATGCATGTCACCACTCCGACTCGGGTTTTGATGAAAATTGAAATATGGGGTTCTTCCGGGTGCTGATTTCACTGGTCATAATTAAAAAGTTCTATGACCAGTGATGGGCATCGCTACATGAAAATCGCTAAAGCGATACATCGATACATGAAGAACGTCTTAGGCGATACCGATACGCCGATACTTTTTAGATATCTTAAGCGATACCGATACCGATACATGCATCGCCGGTACATTTTTATAATTACACTGGCCAACAAAATGAAACTTTTTTTCTCATCACAAACATGATCACACTTTTCTTAATGCATTTTTTGCGCTGATTCCGAATCTGGTTTTATTTTTTTTCTAGCACGTAGAGTTATACAGATACACTGGTTTTGATATTTTTAAGTTTTTGATATTGCTATAAGAAAATTTATGGATGTATAGATCACACTTAGGAATGCTAAACAACAAATACATCATATACTTTATTCAATGTACTTATAAATAAAGAATATATACATTATTTTATTAAAAGAGCTGTGAGTGTGATTTCCTCTTGTAAATTTGGCCTGGATTGTCACGATACAGCATCCAACAATGGTCCGCCATCATGCTTTCATTCCAATATCCTTGGTAGCGCTTCTCCATCATCTGAATATCTTGATGGAAGCGCTCTCCTTGCTCGTCACTCACTGCACCAAGGTTTTCAGGAAAGAAATCTAAGTGGGAATGCAGGAAGTGAATATTTAACGACATTCGACACTCCATTTCTTTGAAGGCATCAAGGAGGTTCTTGACTCCATCCTTACACGCAGGTGACTTGTTGCTTCCAAGAAAGTTTTCACATATCCATTTGTGAATCCTGACTGCATACCCATAAGCATTCCTATAACTTTTAGATCTCCACAAACATTCCATTGATGACTGTCGTATTTGATTGCCTTAAGTAGTATATCCATATTGTCATATGTCTCTCTTAGATGGACGGAATGGGCAATGGGGATGGATGGCATTATATTACCATTATGCAAAAGAACTGCTTTCAGGCTTCTCTGCGACGAATCAATAAAGAGGCGCCACTCAGATGCCACATACGTCTGAGATATGGCTGTAAATAGTCCATTGATGTCATGGCAATAACAGAGAGGACCGTCTACTGAAAAGAATGCTGTTAATTCAAAATTCCGCTTTCGGTAGTAACTAATACGAACATTGTTCTCAAGTAAGTTGTTCTCCTTTAGTCTTGAGGCGAGAAGCTCTGATTTCTCTTTAGACAGCGATAAGTCTCTAACAAGATCATTCAACTGTCCTTGGGTTAACTTTTTAGGCTCTAAATGTCTACCTTCAAAAGTGTACTCTGGTTCTGTAGATGGTCCGGAAACGCCAGTTGCACCTTCATCACTTTCCATGTCATCTATGATAGAATCTAGCCTATCACTTGGGGAATTGGAATGGGCAATGTTTCATCATGTTTTACTGGTCTACGTGCTGAATCCAAGTTTGGATATACAATCTGGTGTTTGTTCTTGGCAGAAAACCCCATTAAGTTCACACTACAAAAATAACAGTCTTCATGATGATCTCTCGGCTCCCTCCATATCATGGGTATGGCAAATGGCACTGAAGCTTTCTTTTTGTTAAGCCAATCACGTAATCCATTTGAACAGCCAGAACAGATTTGATGTGGCGCCCATGGTTTATCTTGGTCACCTAGATGGCAACCAAAGTATAGCTTGTATATTTTCTTAATGTCGGTTGTAATACTTCGTCGCTGTGTTTTAGTTTGAACTGGCCGCATACGAAACAGAACTTGTCGGGGTCATTCTTACATTGTCGAGGCATGTTGACTGACCTGAGCAAACTATAAATTAAAAAAAAATGTACACCAACTTGACACAACAAGTTCTTGGACTGGACTGATCTTTTGACACACACAGCACGGTGTTGTTGCCTGAATCACAATGCTGCTAGACGTAAAAGCTCACACCTGAAATACATAAGATGTATAATTAAGATAATTGAAATAAATAAGATGAATAAACTAAAAAAACACAATCAAATGTTGAAATAGTAGTATTTTGCCTATTTAAAATGGTTAAATCTGTGTTTTTATATATATGCCTTCATCTTGAAACCTATACGTGCTAGAAAAACTCTGAACGCAGTTTTGGAATCAGCGTGAAAAATGCTATCCAGCCAACACAAATTTTACTCTGATGAAAAATCTTTGTTGACCAGTGTTATTCATTTAATATGTAGGTATTAGATATTATTGTTTATAGTAGTAATTTGTACGCATACTAGTAATTTGTACGCACTGTAAGTAAAATCAACGACATTTTAATGGGTTTTATAGATGTAAATAAAAACAATTGCTTTATTTAATGAAAGTATGTTTTAATTTTGTAGGATACATGAATGACTGAAAATATTACACTAACAATTAAAAGTAATTACTATTACCCTTCAAAAATACCAGCTGGCTAAACATCTGGTCAGACAGTATATTCCTTTTTGGATCGTGAATGTGACCAGCCAAACTAAACAACCGTTCTACAGGAGCAGAGGATGGTAGTGGTGTGTTATACTTCAGGAAGACCCGTAGAATTCCTGGGTACTGCCTCAGAGATTGGAGAGAATGACTTCCGTCACCCAGATACTGTAAAACTTCCATCTCAGTGGAATCTTGGGTTGCACACACATTAGTGGAAGCAGACTCATAACAGAAGAAATCATCTGCACTTCCGTCAGATGCAGCATCACTTAGTTGTTGCTGGGGAGGTCTGCTCCCTGAAGCTCTTAACAGCATTAACCAACATTTCTTGAACCCTCTTTTTGACAATGTTAGTATTAAATTTGCCTTTTATTGTCATCCATTTTAACTTGAACAGAGGATTTGAAGACGATGCCAGTATTGCTGCTTTACACTCATGCGACGCATCAAGGCACAGAAACTTTTCAAACCTCTTAGTGAACCCTACTGTGACTGCATTGAGAAGTGGCTGACAATGACGCAATGCCTCCGAATTCAAACGCTCTAGCTTCTTCTCTACAGCTAACAATGTTTCTATATTATGGTTAATTAATCTCAATAACACAAGTACAAACGTGTTTAAACGTTGCGCCGTACTGTGTTGTAAGAGTCTGGTTTTATTTATTATAGACCTTTACAAGTTTACGTAGATAATTAACTATATGCCAGGGTCACCAGCGCCCAAGTACTAGATTAGCATCCAGCAGTGCGGCGCAAAGTTAATTTTAATAAAAGAAGGGAAGGACTGATTATTAAATCAATATGAATTTTTATATTTTATTGACAACAATTAATGAGTATATGCAAAGGGGATTTTTACCCGTAACAACTTTGATGGACTTATAATGGTGAGATTAAATAATGGCCCGTTTGGCTAATATATAACAGTCTGCAAATAATACTGATTATAATAATGAATATGCAATAATACAAATAATACAAATAATAGGAATAATAATAATAATAATAATAATAGTAGTAATAATAATATAGTAATAATAATATAGTAATAATAGTATAGTAATAATAGTAATAATAATATAGTAATAATAATAATAGCCACAATGACAACCTTGTCTGCAAAGAGACAGACAAGAATACTGTAAGTGATATTTCAGAGGAAAAGAATAATAAAAATGGCAATAATTAATAATTAAAATACATATATGTTATATAGGCCCAGTAACCTGTGGATGATAAATTACAGTTAATTCTGGTTATGGGATTGTGTTAAGTTGAATGGGAAAACTAAAGGAAGTATGTAGGCTACAAATGATTAGTAGGCCATCTGCTAAGAAAATAACATGAAACATAATAGGCTTATAAAGTAAAATATACTAAGAAAATTAATGGGCAGGCCTTTGCCTCTTCAACATATCCAGCTGAGGTTAATCTAAAACAAAGACTATGGTAGGCCTCAGTTTGGCTAGTTACAATTTGGCTTTTGCCTAGACCTAACTTAGCCTAAGGTAATTTATTATATGAACCTTACATTACTATTTGTAGTACAAATCTTAGTACTAATTGCAAACAGTATAAGGCTTGTTAGTATTTACAGTATGCGGTATTGCATACAGATATGAAATAGTAAAGAATATAAACAAATACAAAACATACCACAAAGGAACTTTGCTTGCTGGCGCGATGCTTTCGAATAATATGATGTGTGAACAGCGTCCTTTGTGTTGTCATTTCACATAAGTTTGTGTTTACTCCACAATTTTACCAACAAGCCAAAATAATCCTTAAAAGCCCATTCATGTCTAGTCACACCACACTGAATTCTTAAGAATTAAATTTGATCACTAGACATTTAACTTGTATTTATTTATTTAGATTTAAATAATTCACTCATGCCAATTTGTGGCAGTTTTCACTAATAAAGAATAATCTTGTGGTGCAAGGCACTACAGTGTGACGTGACCAGTAGAGTAGTACTGTCATTAAATAAATATTTAACATTATTATTATTTATGTATATTCATAAATATAACTCAGTAGTGTCATATTATAACATCTATTTAAATATTTAAAAATTCTTATTAATGTATCGATTTTTTTCGATACATTTAAGAAAATTGACCTTAGCGATACCGATAAATCGATACTTTTACTTTTATCAAGTAGCTAAAGCGATACCGATACCGATACAAAAGTATCGATCGATACATGTATCTAGATACTGCCCATCACTGTCTATGACCCATAGTTTTTGAGATATAGGCCCCCACTTTACCACCTAATTTAATGGGCAATAACTCCCAAACATCTTACCGTAGACCTATAAAACTATACATTTTTTAGAATCAGCATGAAGAGATATATTAAATGATACCACATTCAAATGTGTAGAACAATAATGAAAATTTTCCCCCCTTTTTTATTTTTTTTTTACCCTGTAAGAGTCCGGTTTTATTTATTATTATAGACCTTTACAAGTTTACGTAGATAATTAACTAAATGCCAGGGTCACCAGCGCCCAAATACTAGATTGCATCCAGCACTGCGGCGCAAAATTAATTTTGATAAAAGAAGGGAAGGACTGATTATAAAACCATTAATATGAATTTTGTATTTTTATTGACAACAATTAATAACTATATGCTACAATTATTTATAAATGCAAAGGGGATTTTTACCCGTAACAACTTTGATGGACATATAAATGCGAGATTAAATAATGGCCCGTTTAGCTAATATATAACAGTCTGCAAATAATACTGATTATAATAATAAATATGTAATAATACAAATAATAGTACAAATGATATGTAACACTAATAATAATACTATAATATAATAATAATAAGGTAACCTAATAATAGTAATAATAATAGTAATAATAATAGTAATAATAATAATAATAGCCACAATGACAACCTTGTCATACAATTTTTGCTTGCTGGCGCGGTGCTTTCAAATAATACGATGTGTGAACAGCGTCCTTTGTGTTGTCGTTGCACACAAGTTTGTTTTTACTATACAATTTTACCAACCAAGCCAAAATAATCCTTAAAAGCCATTCATGTCTAGTCACAACCACATGAATTCTTAAGAATTAAATTTGATCACTGGACATTTTAACTTGTATTTATTTATTTATTTAGATTTAAATATTTCACTCATGCCAATTTGTGGCAGTTTTCACTAATAAAAATAATCTTGTGGTGCAAGGCACTACAAGTACTGCCCCCCAAAAACATGGTTGTCAGGGGTAAAAAAAAACACTTAAATGTCAAAACGCACTGGCTTACGAATGACTCTTCCAGAACGAGTCGTTGTTTGCTTTTGGATGGCAATATCCTGCAGCACTGGTTCTGAAGGCATGGATGGTGCTACAGGTGCAGTAGGGACATTGGGGGAAGGGGATTCTTGGTGCCTGTGCGATGGGCCACTGGCTGGTTCAAAGACAGTTGGTTGCGATAATGAAGGAGAATTGGAAGAGGGATGATAGATTGTTGTACCCTCGGATGAGGTGGTGGTACATAGGATTTAGGAAGGGTAGATTGCTGTACCTGTATATGAGATGAAGGTACAGAAGATTGAGGAGGGATAGGTTGCTGTACCTGTATTTGAGGTGGAGGTACAGAAGATTGAGGGATAGGTTGCTGTACCTGTATTTGAGGTGGAGGTACAGAAGATTGAGGGAGGATAGGATCTTTTGTTGGAGAAAAATCAAGGTATGCTGGTTTCAAGCGGTCCACAGAAACGGTTTCACGCTTGCCCACCTTGTCAATGATGAAAGTTTTGGGTCTACGGTCTAGCACAAGGAAGGGACCATCATAGGGACAGTGAAGAGGGTAGCGGTGAGCATCATGTCTCAAGAAAACATGTGTGCAAGTTTGTAAATCAGGGGAAACGAAGGTAGTTTGTGAAGTGGAAGTTCTAGGTGCTGTGGGACGAATTTGCTTCATAACAGAGCGTAATGTCTTAACATACGAAGCAGGATCACATGCGGGGTTAATGGGTGTAGGTGTGAAAAATTCTCCGGGTAACCGGAGTGTGGTACCGTAAACTAATTCTGCTGCAGAGCATGCAAGATCAGTCTTCAGAGCAGTACGAATTCCGAGTAGGATTAGGGTGTAGCCTGTCCACCCATGTAGTAGATGGATCAGTGGCTCGCAAGGAACTTTTAAGTTGACGATGGAAGCGTTCTATCACCCCATTGGATTGCGGGTGATAGCTTGTTGTTCTGATGCGCTCAGTCCCAAGAAGGAGCATGAGTTCCTTCCATAAGGCCGATTCAAACTGGGCACCTCTGTCTGTGCAAATGGTTGCAGGTATTCCAAAACGGGAAACCCAACATGAAACAAAGGCGTGAGCTACTGCAGAAGCAGTACAAGAAGTCAAAGGAACAGCTTCTGGCCATCTTGTGAACCTATCAATGACAGTGAGAAGATAGGTATAACCTCGAGAAGAATAGAGGGGGCCGACTATGTCTAGGTGTATGGCCTCAAAACGAGCCTTTGGCAAAGGAAAGGTACCAATTTCTGACTTTGTGTGTCGGTGAACTTTGGCACGCTGACATTGAAGGCAAGATCGAGTCCAATTGCGGATATCTTTGTGCATACTTGGCCATACAAACCTAGCTGCAATTAATTTTTGGGTGGCCTTAATTCCCGGGTGAGAAAGGGAATGGAGTTTAGCAAAAACAGCTCTTCGCAGCCCTTGTGGGACCAACGGTCGAATATGCTCAGTCGAGACGTCACATAAATTAGTAAGTCTGACTTGGGTTCAACTGGTAAAGAGCGGACTTGCAATGAAGTGGGTGAATTAATAAGAGTTTGGAGGTCTGTATCCGTGGACTGAGCCTTAGCCATCTCTGAAAGGTTGATGTGAGAGTGTCCAGGGTCAGAAATTGCTGAGATGCGAGACAGCGCATCCGGCACAACATTCAAAGAACCTGAAATGTGTCGAATGTCTGAAGTAAATTGAAGAATAAAATCAAGGTATCTTCGCTCATTAGGAGCATGAGAGTCTGATTGAGAATGGAGAGCAAATATTAACGGACGATGATCCGTAAAAATGCTAAAGTCACGTCCTTCCAGGAATGACCTGAAATGACGGATGGAGAGGTATATCGCCAGCAACTCTCGACCGAAAGTGCTGTACCTCATTTGTGAAGGTGAGAGCTTGCGTGAAAAGAATGCGAGAGGTTCCCAAACGCCTGAAACAAGCTGCTGGAGCACTCCTGACACGGCAACGTCAGAGGCATCAGTGGCTAAGTTCAGAGGAGCGTCTGGTTGAGGGTGAACAAGGCATGTAGCTCGTGCTATAGCCTCTTTTGCTTGTGAAAAAGCGTTGGTAGCTTCGGGGTTCCACAGAACTGCAGTGGATCTGCCCCTTTTTGATTGGCGAAGAAGAGAGGTTATGGGTGCAAGAATGTTTGCACACTGAGGAATGAAGCGATGGTAGAAGTTTACCATCCCTAAAAGCGGCGAAGTTGCTTTTGAGTTTGCGGTTGTGGGAAAGACCTTATGACAGATACTTTATTTTCGAGAGGAGAAATGCCCTTCGAAGTAACTTTGTGTCCTAAGAAGGTGAGTTCATCTACAGCAAAGACACATTTTTCAGGGTTTAGCAATACACCATATTCTGCCAACCGAGAAAAAACTAAGCGTAAATGTTGAATATGTTCTGAGGGAGAAGAACTTGCGATGAGAATGTCATCGACATATGTGAAAGTGAAGGAGAGACCTCTCAACACTTCATCAATGAAGCGTTGAAAAGTTTGGGCCGCATTACGCAGTCCGTATGGCATTTTTGTCATTTCAAATAACCCAAAAGGGGTTGTTATAGCAGTTTTATGTATGTCATCAGGGTGTACAGGAATTTGATGAAAGGCTCGCACCAAGTCAAGGCGTGAAAATACTGTGGTGCCATGGAGAGCAGAAGTAAAATCGTGTAAGTGAGGAAGGGGATAGCGATCTGGAATCGTGTTGTCATTCAAAGCACGATAATCTCCACATGGACGCCAGTCTCCAGGTGTAGGTTTTGGGACCATGTGTAAAGCAGAGGCATACGGGCTACTTGAAGGCCGTATAATACCGAGTTCGAGCATGTGTTCAAACTCTCGTCTCACAATTGCAAGACGATCTGGAGCTAAGCGACGTGGGCGGGTGAAAACAGGTGAGCCTACCGTATCAATACGGTGGACAACAGTGTGTTTAATAGGGGTATCCTTAGAACAGGGTTGAGTAAGGGAAGAAAATTCATTTAGGAGCTGCTCTATAGCAGGTGAGCACTGTGGCAGAGAACTGCCAATAATGAAGAGGGGTGCACGGTAGGAGAACCAATTACTGAAAGATGTGTGACATTATCAATTAATTGTGCTCTACGAACATCAACTAATAAATCATTAGCAGAAAGAAAATCAGAGCCTAACATTGGGGTATACACGTCCGCGACAAGAAATATCCAGCGGAAAACACGTCTAAGTCCAAGAGAAACTGAAATAGAACGATGTCCATAAGTGTGAATAGATGAAGAATTAGCTGCACGTAAAATGAAAGGAGAAGGTCCGTTTGCACGGTCTGCGGCTGTTGCAGGAATAACACTGTATTGAGCTCCAGTGTCAATAAGGAATGCATAGCCTGAAAGTGGATCATGCAAGGTGAACGTTGGACCAGGTGGTGCAGTAGTTTGTGAATCATTAAATTTTTGTGGAAGAAGGTTAGTATTGCTATGGGAAGGAGTTTGTGTTGTATTGGAGAATTAGTTGGGGGTAATAAATTAGCTGTGGTTGAATAAGTAGGTTGCGATTCTTTAACTTTACTTGCGTAGTAGGTGTGGTTTGACAGTGTTAAATGAGGTAGTTGTAGGGTTAGTTGAAATAAGGATAGGAGGAGAGGCTTGAGAGGCTGTAGCGTCAGACGCCTGTGACACCAGCCTGGTTAGTTTAAAGGAGGGTTAGGAGTCCATGGGCAAGGTGTGAGACAGCGCGTTGCACGATCTTTAAACTTTTCATGATACCAGCAAGGAGGGGTATGAACAGTAGACTGTGGTAAGGAAATAGGTTGAGAATGGGGCTGAGTAGTGGGGATTGAGGATTGAGGATGAGGTAAGGCTAATAGATTTGGATTAGGAGCAACCAACTGACCTGTTTGCGGTGGCTGTGGTTGTAGGAGAACGAGGCGTTGTCCAGGTTCATATTGGGAGGCTCTAATTGGACCAGAGGGTCGTCCTCGTCTTGAAGAACTTCTCTCTCGTTCCCTGTTGTTAGCTAGCTCTATTCGGAGAGCTTTAAATTCATCTTTAAGTGTTTGTAGAATTTCGTTGGATACTTTAAGACCTTGTGCAGCCGGACTCAGATTGTCGTCCTGCGTGGCACAGATTTGGGGGTGATGGGTGTGGTTATCTACTTGGCCAAGGTGGATTTCAATCATCATCTTATCAGCTATTTTGGCCATAGTGAGGAGATCTGTATCATCTGGCATACAACGGAGCATTGGCCGTAGGGCAGTAGGGAGACCATTGAGGAAGCGGCGTCGCATTAAGGGTGAGTTTTATGTCTTCATTGGTCTGTCCAGCCAGGTCTTGCAGCTGTCTCAGGAAGGCTGTTGGCTTTTGATCCCCAAGAACTTGGTCCTTGAGTAGAGCATTGAGTCGCTCTTCTTCTGATTGGCCGAGTCTCCTGACTAACTCGCTGAGGAGGCTCTCAAAAGCTTGGTCAGACGGAGGCAATAGAGTTACATCCCGCACTACTTTGTATACTAGTGTAGGCAGGAGGTTCTTTGTGACAAGGAACTTGGTTCGTGGGTCCGTAACTCCTTTTATCTCGAAATAATCCCGCAGTTGACTCACAAAGATTCCAGGCTCTTCAGCGGTGAATTGTGGAGTGGTAGGCTGATACATTGTGAGAAAGTCCGTTATAGGTGGTGAATTGGAGTACCACCGTTGGATGACCCTAGGTTGTTATTGGTCATTGTGGCTATTATTTGTTACAAGGTACTAAAAAAAATTTAAAATGTGTCACAAACTGACAAGATTTCAACAAATGTTGTTGAATGTAAATAATGGCTTCAGGTAAGCTTGGTTGAGTATGAGACTCAATTAGAGTTATGAATGCCAATACAAAAAGTTACGTGAAAATTTTTTTTTTTTTTTTTTTTTTTTTATGATGTAGCCCAATATTAGCAGAAAAATAGTCTGCGTATAGGCTATTTGCAAAATATAAGTAAATTTGCACAAAAAAAAACTAGAAAACGCTAATTATAAAAAGGCAAAATAAAAGGAATATATTTGCAATAGAATACACTTGCAGTACAGGTGAGTGCTTAGTACTAGTGAATTTAATAAAATTATAGATGCAGACTGAATATATTGACTAAAATTGAAAAAAACTTAGAAATTTTTTTTTTTTGCATAAATTACGGTGTTTGGTCACTCCAGGAGGTTACCAATTGTAAGAGTCCGGTTTATTTATTATAGACCTTTACAAGTTTACGTAGATAATTAAACTATATGCAGGGTCACCAGCGCCCAAGTACTAGATTAGCATCCAGCAGTGCGGCGCAAAGTTAATTTTAATAAAAGAAGGAAGGACTGATTATTAAATCAATATGAATTTTATATTTTATTGACAACAATTAATGAGTATATGCAAAGGGGATTTTTACCCGTAACAACTTTGATGGACTTATAATGGTGAGATTAAATAATGGCCCGTTTGGCTAATATATAACAGTCTGCAAATAATACTGATTATAATAATGAATATGCAATAATACAAAATAATAAATAATAGGAATAATAATAATAATAATAGTAGTAATAATAATATAGTAATAATAATATAGTAATAATAGTATAGTAATAATAGTAATAATAATATAGTAATAATAATAATAGCCACAATGACAACCTTGTCTGCAAAGAGACAGACAAGAATACTGTAAGTGATATTTCAGAGGAAAAGAATAATAAAAATGGCAATAATTAATAATTAAAATACATATATGTTATATAGGCCCAGTAACCTGTGGATGATAAATTACAGTTAATTCTGGTATGGGATTGTGTTAAGTTGAATGGGAAAACTAAAGGAAGTATGTAGGCTACAAATGATTAGTAGGCCATCTGCTAAGAAAATAACATGAAACATAATAGGCTTATAAAGTAAAATATACTAAGAAAATTAATGGGCAGGCCTTTGCCTCTTCAACATATCCAGCTGAGGTTAATCTAAAACAAAGACTATGGTAGGCCTCAGTTAGGCTAGTTACAATTTGGCTTTTGCCTAGACCTAACTTAGCCTAAGGTAATTATTATATGAACTTACATTACTATTTGTAGTACAAATCTTAGTACTAATTGCAACAGTATAAGGCTTGTTAGTATTTACAGTATGCGGTATTGCATACAGATATGAATAGTAAAGAATATAAACAAATACAAAACATACCACTGCGAAAAATGCTCTGTATGAATTGGTCCACAATTAACCCACCCCTTATATCTCCAGTCTAACTATAGAGTTGATCAAGTCTAGCCTAGAGGGGTCAGTCTAGAGATTCCGGAAATGGTCCAGAGCGGGCAGATAAATTGAGGTCCACAGTAGGATTCCTCACAAGAATTAGGTTAGGGCAATCTACCTTCACCTTTGTTAAGCTATGAGTTGATGCTGGGTCTTAGGCCACAATGTAGGCCTAACTTGTCTGACCCAGCTTAATTTAATGAGATTAACTTTGGTGTAAAAACTCAATTAGTCACTTACTTTTTGTTATCGGAGTGTCTCCCTTCTCCGGTTATGTTTTCGAGAGCGCACTTTGCTGGTACGTCCTCTCGCCCGTTCTTCGTTTTCGTTCTCCCTTTGTTCTCCTCTTCGCGGGGCTTCTCGTACCAGCGTTGTCTTGGTTTATTCCTCGGTTGGTTGAGCGGTAATGTATCCTTATTACCGAGCACGCTCCTCCCACACAGTATATAAATACTAGTGTGGAGAATAACTCTGGTGAGCAACCAATTGGTTTCATCCACCCAGTTATTGACATAAAAGGAATTTAATGATTGTTAGATTAACTACCTACCTACTCAGTGAACCATTTTCGTTACCTCCCAACTACCCACTCATCAGTTTTCCATATACTGGGGGCCCCGGGAGATAAAAATTTGGTGTCATTGTCACCAATTTTTGTCTGAGTGTAGACTAGCTAACTATTTAACTGTAAATGCCTGTTAATCTGATTAACAGTGCCTATCCTCACCTTCTCATGGAGAAGGTGTAGCATTTAATTAGAAGAGAAAATATACATCCATAGGATGAAACTGTCTATGGTCTTTACCATAAGAAAAGAAAAATGAAAGTTAGAAGATAAAATTACAATTCCCAGCATCTATTTTTTGTTGTAAAAATAGTCGCGCCTTTAATGCTGTTTGTCGCTGAGGTCTTGTGTCTGTCAATGTTGTAGTAGGATGCGTTACCACTCCTACTGTCAAAGGAATAGTTACTGGAAGTTCAGTGTCTCCAGTTGTTACTGTCAGTGGAGAAGGTTCTCCAAAGTCCATTGTTTGGGTCCAGACTCTAAAGGGTACAAAGAGAAATGTCTCTTGTTGTGTCACCCGTTGAAGTCCTTAATTTGACCACTCTTGTTACCCGTCTGCCCCTGGTCTGAGTTCTGAAACTCTAGCCAGAGGCCAGTATTGTCTTGGAGTACTGTCATGTATGAGAACAAGGTCCCTACCTTAATTGTGTCAGACCAATCCTTCTTAGTCATTTGTTTATGTCTCTCCCTTAGACCCATCAAGTACTCAGTTTTCCACTGTTTTATGAAATGAGCTTTAACTCTAGTTAAATGTTGTAACTTAGTCTGGAGCTCATCATGTCGTTGAGTCCAGTTTGGGTCTTCTGAAGAGTCTATATTGTAGTCCGGCAGGAGACTAACTTGTTCTCCCCGAATCAAATGATTTGGAGTTAATGGTTCTGGGTCATTAATGTTGTCACTCACATAAGTGAGTGGCCTATTGTTAATGATGTTCTCAATCTCAGCCAGGAGAGTGAGTAACCCAAATAAGTGTATCTGTTTTTGCCAATTGCTTTCTTCAAGCAATTCTTTACTGTTTGATATTCCTCTCCCAGATAGAACCATACCAAGGAGAGGCAACCGGAATATACTTCCACTTTATGTTTGTATTTTGTATATATAATTGTGTGATTTCATTGCTTAACAAGTCGTGGATGACTTGTTCACCAGCTTTGAAATATGTAGCATTGTCAGTCCAAACTGTCTTGGGTACTGAATGTCATGCACAGAATCTTAAAGACAGCAACAAAAGATTCTGCTGTTAGGTCCTCCACAACATCCAAATAAACAGCTCGTGAGGCTGCACATGTAAACAGTACAATGTACATTTTTTGTTCAGTGTCACCCACCCCTACAGTCAATGCTCCTGTATAGTCAATGCCTACAGTCTCAAAGGGTCTGTTGAGAGTCTCTCTCTCCTCTGGCAAAGCAGGAGGATTTGGTTTCCTATAGGGCCTAGCATGAATACGCCTACATGTAACCACTCACTCAGGACTGTTTTAACAGTGATCCTTCCTTGGGTATCCAATAAGTTTTTCTTAATGTAGTTAGTGTCTGTGGTACCCCCATATGATATACATCATTGTGTATTTTTCTGATGATTAATGTTGTCAAATAGCTAAATCTAGGTAAAAGGATTGGATTTTGCTTTGTATGACAGTTTTGATTTGTCTAATCTCCCTTTACACCTTAGAAGGCCTTCCTCATCTCTGAACAAGTTTAGATCCACAACTACTGATGGTACAGGTTCTTTTGTTTGTTTCCCATTTGTTAAGAATTCTAACTCTTTATTGTACTCTTTTTGTTGTGCCTGGCCTATCCAATATTGGGTTGCAACTTCTGTATAATTATGATTGTTTTTATTTAGCTGTTTGTTAATTGTAGCTAAACAGTTGTGAGCAAACCTCAAACAGTAGGCTGTCACCCTGACAAGTTTGTTGAAATCAGAATACCATTCAAAATTAGTGATTGGTTCAACCTTTTCATTTGAAAAGATTAAATTTAATGTCAAGTTAACTTGTTCCACAGGCCATTGGTCTGTATTACAGAGCCACTTTGGTCCCATAAACCAAGTTTTGTTTGACTTCAACAACTTGTAGGATAAACCTCTGGTCAGAAAGTCTGCTGGATTCTGTTTAGTTGGAACATAGTGAAAGTTTACTTGTAGGCTTTCATTAGCGTCAGCTATTTCTTTTAGCCTATTTCTTACAAAGATATTCTTACTATTAATGCTATCATTCCGTATCCAGGCAAGACAAATCTGACTGTCAAGCCAGACGTGGATATGACTTATGTACACGTCATAGTAAGCATCCTTAAGCAATGAAATGGTTTTAATGGCTAATGTAGCAGCCAATAGTTCCAATTGAGGTATGGTTCGAATAGGTTTGAGAGGTGCTACTTTCCCTTTTGCATAAATTAGATGACTTTCTGTAGGGCTTACAAGATACGCACAGCACCCATAAGCTTGTGTGCTTGCATCAGCAAACACATGAAGTCTCTGGGGCTTATCCCTAAACCCACAGCACCTTTGAATTTTAATGTTCTGCACTTTTGTTAAATCAGTAGCTAACTTCTTCCAAGATTTTTGATTTTCATTTGTTATTGGATCATCCCACCCAACATTTGTCCTCCAAATTTCTTGGAGGAGAATCTTTGATTTTATTGTTGAAGGCAGGAATAGACCCATAGGATCAAAAATTTTGGAAGCCTCTGATAATATTTGTCTTTTAGTATTTGCTTCCTCATCAAGTTTAAAACCTTTAGTACAGATTGAATCATGACTGTTAGAAGTTGCATCCAAATACCAGTTCATACCTAAAGTTTTAACTCTGTCTGATGGCTCAGTAAGACCATTATTATCCTTTAAAATCTTTTTGTTTAAATCCTCATCATTTGAAATCCACTCTCTAAGTTCAAAGTTATAGTTGGTAAAAGAATCTGTGTTTCTTGTTACATTGTTTGAACAAGCAGAATGTCCCATGAAAGTGGCATTTTCTTGATTACCTTTGTTTGGGGGAGGTATCTTTGAGTTTGAGTACTATTGTTTAGACACTTTGGTGAATCACACATTGATGAGACATGTCGTAAACTTTTACAAAACTTACACTTGAATCTTAACCTAGATTTACAGTCTTTCTTATAATGTCCCTGGCCAGTACACTTTTTACACAGGTTCAACTGTTCACATCTTTTAACCCTTTGGTTAAAATCTGAATATTTGTCACACCCAGTACTACTGTGTTCATTACTTGCACAAAATTTGCAATATGGTGTGTAAGTTGAGGCAGCAGTTACATTAAAGTTCTGTAATGTAGGTGTTCGTGTTTTGTAGTTGGTCACATTTGATTCTACAGTATCAAGTTTTGTCTGTTTGGCTGTAGCTAGTTGGTCTCTGGGAACAGTCTTTGGTTTATCCATAGTCTGGGTCTTATGGGTTGGAAAATCTCTCAAGTTGTAATTAGTTAGGATATTGGGGAAGTGTTGTCTTATTTGTGTTAAATTAGGATAATTTTCTCCCGTCTTTAGAATTAAATTATCTTTAACCCTCGAAGGAAGGCACCTAAGTACTATGCTTTGTATAAGCCAAGATGAAGTTTTAATATCTATCTCATTGCTAACCAGTTGTCCTATAATAGCTTCTAATTTTGTATAAAAATTTTCCATATCACTATGGTTATCTTTTATGGGTGCAAATTCAAAAATTTGTTGAGATAATTCATATATAATCACATCTTTATTAACGTAATTACGTTTTAAAAGATCAATAGCTACTTCATATGAATCCCCTACGGCTGGTAAATAGGCTATCAGGTTATAGGCTGGGCCTTTAAGGGAACTAGTTAAGTAACTAAACTTTTCAACAGTTGAAATATAAGGTTTATTACCTATTAAATTCTCAAATTTGTCAATGAAAGATGGGAATTGTACCGTGTCCCCTTCAAATGTTGGTATTTGCAAAATGGGTAACTGAGCCCTCAATTCTTGTGACTCAGGATTTTGCATGCCACTTAAATTTTGTTGAAGGTTAGCCCTACTTTGATTAAAATCAGAATTAGGTTTTTTTGTGTTAAGTCAGTCAACCGAGACCGTAGTTCCTTATTTGCTGTTCAATTGAGCTTACCTGATCATCATCATCAGCGTAAGGTCTATCAATTGTTCTTCAGCCATTTCGGATTCAACTAACTCTGAAATACTCTCATTAATGGCTATTATTTCCTCCTTTTTAATTTCTAATTTAATAATTACACTCTCTATATTTTTCTTACCTGGTTGTGTAATATTGTTAAAAGTGTTCACAGCCTTTGTAACAGCTCCCAACTTTGCCCCCCTTTTCTTTTTAACTTTTTCAATTCCGCACTGTCCATGTCTAAGTCAAAATTGTTTAACTGGGGATCGTAATAAAATATAGGACAAGAAGAAATTACCAGAGAAGAGAGAGCACAGACAAAACAGTCAAGTTTAAATTTGGTTTAATCCCCCCCAAGTACTTATGTGTCAGTCAGGTCTAAGCTTATTAGAGAATGAGACTCCTTTTGTAAATGTTTCCTAGTTAGGCCCTAGGTTGTAGACCTAATTAGGCTTGATTAGCTTAGGCTTAGGCTAGACTTAGGCTATTTAGCCTAATTCTGCAATTTTTTTTTTGTTAAGTAAGCTTAAGGTTTGTAAATTCCCCACACACGGACCACCAATGCGAAAAATGCTCTGTATGAATTGGTCCACAATTAACCCACCCCTTATATCTCCAGTCTAACTATAGAGTAGATCAAGTCTAGCCTAGAGGGGTCAGTCTAGAGATTCCGGAAATGGTCCAGAGCGGGCAGATAAATTGAGGTCCACAGTAGGATTCCTCACAAGAATTAGGTTAGGGCAATCTACCTTCACCTTGTTAAGCTATGAGTTGATGCTGGGTCTTAGGCCACAATGTAGGCCTAACTTGTCTGACCCAGCTTAATTTAATGAGATTAACTTTGGTGTAAAAACTCAATTAGTCACTTACTTTTTGTTATCGGAGTGTCTCCCTTCTCCGGTTATGTTTTCGAGAGCGCACTTTGCTGGTACGTCCTCTCGCCCCGTTCTTCGTTTTCGTTCTCCCTTTGTTCTCCTCTTCGCGGGGCTTCTCGTACCAGCGTTGTCTTGGTTTATTCCTCGGTTGGTTGAGCGGTAATGTATCCTTATTACCGAGCACGCTCCTCCCACACAGTATATAAATACTAGTGTGGAGAATAACTCTGGTGAGCAACCAATTGGTTTCATCCACCCAGTTATTGACATAAAAGGAATTTAATGATTGTTAGATTAACTACCTACCTACTCAGTGAACCATTTTCGTTACCTCCCAACTACCCACTCATCAGTTTTCCATACCACAAAGGAACTTTGCTTGCTGGCGCGATGCTTTCGAATAATATGATGTGTGAACAGCGTCCTTTGTGTTGTCATTTCACATAAGTTTGTGTTTACTCCACAATTTTACCAACAAGCCAAAATAATCCTTAAAAGCCCATTCATGTCTAGTCACACCACACTGAATTCTTAAGAATTAAATTTGATCACTAGACATTTAACTTGTATTTATTTATTTAGATTTAAATAATTCACTCATGCCAATTTGTGGCAGTTTTCACTAATAAAGAATAATCTTGTGGTGCAAGGCACTACAGTGTGACGTGACCAGTAGAGTAGTACTGTCATTAAATAAATATTTAACATTATTATTATTTATGTATATTCATAAATATAACTCAGTAGTGTCATATTATAACATCTATTTAAATATTTAAAAATTCTTATTAATGTATCGATTTTTTTCGATACATTTAAGAAAATTGACCTTAGCGATACCGATAAATCGATACTTTTACTTTTATCAAGTAGCTAAAGCGATACCGATACCGATACAAAAGTATCGATCGATACATGTATCTAGATACTGCCCATCACTGTCTATGACCCATAGTTTTTGAGATATAGGCCCCCACTTTACCACCTAATTTAATGGGCAATAACTCCCAAACATCTTACCGTAGACCTATAAAACTATACATTTTTAGAATCAGCATGAAGAGATATATTAAATGATACCACATTCAAATGTGTAGAACAATAATGAAAATTTTCCCCCCTTTTTTATTTTTTTTTTACCCTGTAAGAGTCCGGTTTTATTTATTATTATAGACCTTTACAAGTTTACGTAGATAATTAACTAAATGCCAGGGTCACCAGCGCCCAAATACTAGATTGCATCCAGCACTGCGGCGCAAAATTAATTTTGATAAAAGAAGGGAAGGACTGACTATAAAATCATTAATATGAATTTTGTATTTTTATTGACAACAATTAATAACTATATGCTACAATTATTTATAAATGCAAAGGGGATTTTTACCCGTAACAACTTTGATGGACATATAAATGCGAGATTAAATAATGGCCCGTTTAGCTAATATATAACAGTCTGCAAATAATACTGATTATAATAATAAATATGTAATAATACAAATAATAGTACAAATGATATGTAACACTAATAATAATACTATAATATAATAATAATAAGGTAACCTAATAATAGTAATAATAATAGTAATAATAATAGTAATAATAATAAAGCCACAATGACAACCTTGTCATACAATTTTTGCTTGCTGGCGCGGTGCTTTCAAATAATACGATGTGTGAACAGCGTCCTTTGTGTTGTCGTTTCACATAAGTTTGTTTTTACTATACAATTTTACCAACAAGCCAAAATAATCCTTAAAAGCCAATTCATGTCTAGTCAAACCACATTGAATTCTTAAGAATTAAATTTGATCACTGGACATGTTTAACTTGTATTTATTTATTTATTTAGATTTAAATATTTCACTCATGCCAATTTGTGGCAGTTTTCACTAATAAAAATAATCTTGTGGTGCAAGGCACTACAAGTACTGCCCCCCAAAAACATGGTTGTCAGGGGTAAAAAAAACACTAAATGTCAAAGCGCACTGGCTTACGAATGACTCTTCCAGAACGAGTCATTGTTTGCTTTTGGACGGCAATATCCTGCAGCACTGGTTCTGAAGGCATGGATGGTGCTACAGGTGCAGTAGGGACATTGGGGGAAGGGGATTCTTGGTGCCTGTGCAATGGGGCCACTGGCTAGTTCAAAGACAGTTGGTTGCGATAATGAAGGAGAATTGGAAGAGGGATGATAGATTGTTGTACCCTCGGATGAGGTGGTGGTACATAGGATTTAGGAAGGGTAGATTGCTGTACCTGTATATGAGGTGAAGGTACAGAAGATTGAGGAGGGATAGGTTGCTGTACCTGTATTTGAGGTGGAGGTACAGAAGATTGGAGGGATAGGTTGCTGTACCTGTATTTGAGGTGGAGGTACAGAAGATTGAGGGAGGATAGGATCTTTTGTTGGAGAAAAATCAAGGTATGCTGGTTTCAAGCGGTCCACAAAACGGTTTCACGCTTGCCCACCTTGTCAATGATGAAAGTTTTGGGTCTACGGTCTAGCACAAGGAAGGGACCATCATAGGGACAGTGAAGAGGGTAGCGGTGAGCATCATGTCTCAAGAAAACATGTGTGCAAGTTTGTAAATCAGGGGAAACGAAGGTATTTTGTGAAGTGGAAGTTCTAGGTGCTGTGGGACGAATTTGCTTCATAACAGAGCGTAATGTAACATACGAAGCAGGATCACATGGGTTAATGGGTGTAGGTGTGAAAAATTCTCCGGGTAACCGGAGTGTGGTACCGTAAACTAATTCTGCTGCAGAGCATGCAAGATCAGTCTTCAGAGCAGTACGAATTCCGAGTAGGATTAGGGGTAGCCTGTCCACCCATGTAGTAGATGGATCAGTGGCTCGCAAGGAACTTTTAAGTTGACGATGGAAGCGTTCTATCACCCCATTGGATTGCGGGTGATAGCTTGTTGTTCTGATGCGCTCAGTCCCAAGAAGGAGCATGAGTTCCTTCCATAAGGCCGATTCAAACTGGGCACCTCTGTCTGTGCAAATGGTTGCAGGTATTCCAAAACGGGAAACCCAACATGAAACAAAGGCGTGAGCTACTGCAGAAGCAGTACAAGAAGTCAAAGGAACAGCTTCTGGCCATCTTGTGAACCTATCAATGACAGTGAGAAGATAGGTATAACCTCGAGAAGAATAGAGGGGGCCGACTATGTCTATGTATGGCCTCAAAACGAGCCTTGGCAAAGGAAAGGTACCAATTTCTGACTTTGTGTGTCGGTGAACTTTGGCACGCTGACATTGAAGGCAAGATCGAGTCCAATTGCGGATATCTTTGTCATACTTGGCCATACAAACCTAGCTGCAATTAATTTTTGGGTGGCCTTAATTCCCGGGTGAGAAAGGGAATGGAGTTTAGCAAAAACAGCTCTTCGCAGCCCTTGTGGGACCAACGGTCGAATATGCTCAGTCGAGACGTCACATAAAATTAGTAAGTCTGACTTGGGTTCAACTGGTAAAGAGCGGACTTGCAATGAAGTGGGTGAATTAATAAGAGTTTGGAGGTCTGTATCCGTGGACTGAGCCTTAGCCATCTCTGAAAGGTTGATGTGAGAGTGTCCAGGGTCAGAAATTGCTGAGATGCGAGACAGCGCATCCGGCACAACATTCAAAGAACCTGAAATGTGTCGAATGTCTGAAGTAAATTGAAGAATAAAATCAAGGTATCTTCTCTCAGTAGGAGCATGAGAGTCTGATTGAGAATGGAGAGCAAATATTAACGGACGATGATCCGTAAAAATGCTAAAGTCACGTCCTTCCAGGAATGACCTGAAATGACGGATGGAGAGGTATATCGCCAGCAACTCTCGACCGAAAGTGCTGTACCTCATTTGTGAAGGTGAGAGCTTGCGTGAAAAGAATGCGAGAGGTTCCCAAACGCCTGAAACAAGCTGCTGGAGCACTCCTGACACGGCAACGTCAGAGGCATCAGTGGCTAAGTTCAGAGGAGCGTCTGGTTGAGGGTGAACAAGGCATGTAGCTTGTGCTATAGCCTCTTTTGCTTGTGAAAAAGCATTGGTAGCTTCGGGGTTCCACAGAACTGCAGTGGATTTGCCCCTTTTTGATTGGCGAAGAAGAGAGGTTATGGGTGCAAGAATGTTTGCACACTGAGGAATGAAGCGATGGTAGAAGTTTACTATCCCTAAGGAGCGGCGAAGTTGCTTTTGAGTTTGCGGTTGTGGGAAAGACCTTATGACAGATATTTTATTTTCGAGAGGAGAAATGCCATTCGAAGTAACCTTGTGTCCTAAGAAGGTGAGTTCATCTACAGCAAAGACACATTTTTCAGGGTTTAGCAATACACCATATTCTGCCAACCGAGAAAAAACTAAGCGTAAATGTTGAGTATGTTCTGAGGAGAAGAACTTGCGATGAGAATGTCATCGACATATGTAAGTGAAGGAGAGACCTCTCAACACTTCATCAATGAAGCGTTGAAAAGTTTGGGCCGCATTACGCAGTCCGTATGGCATTTTTGTCATTTCAAATAACCCAAAAGGGGTTGTTATAGCAGTTTTATGTATGTCATCAGGGTGTACTGGAATTTGATGAAAGGCTCGCACCAAGTCAAGGCGTGAAAATACTGTGGTGCCATGGAGAGCAGAAGTAAAATCGTGTAAGTGAGGAAGGGGATAGCGATCTGGGATCGTGTTGTCATTCAAAGCACGATAATCTCCACATGGACGCCAGTCTCCAGGTGTAGGTTTTGGGACCATGTGTAAAGCAGAGGCATACGGGCTACTTGAAGGCCGTATAATACCGAGTTCGAGCATGTGTTCAAACTCTCGTCTCACAATTGCAAGACGATCTGGAGCTAAGCGACGTGGGCGGGTGAAAACAGGTGAGCCTACCGTATCAATACGGTGGACAACAGTGTGTTTAATAGGGGTATCCTTAGAACAGGGTTGAGTAAGGGAAGAAAATTCATTTAGGAGCTGCTCTATAGCAGGTGAGCACTGTGGCAGAGAACTTGCCAATAATGAAGAGGGGTGCACGGTAGGAGAACCAATTACTGAAAGATGTGACATTATCAATTAATTGTGCTCTACGAACATCAACTAATAAATCATTAGCAGAAAGAAAATCAGAGCCTAACATTGGGGTATACACGTCCGCGACAAGAAATATCCAGCGGAAAACACGTCTAAGTCCAAGAGAAACTGAAATAGAACGATGTCCATAAGTGTGAATAGATGAAGAATTAGCTGCACGTAAAATGAAAGGAGAAGGTCCGTTTGCACGGTCTGCGGCTGTTGCAGGAATAACACTGTATTGAGCTCCAGTGTCAATAAGGAATGCATAGCCTGAAAGTGGATCATGCAAGGTGAACGTTGGACCAGGTGGTGCAGTAGTTTGTGAATCATTAAATTTTTGTGGAAGAAGGTTAGTATTGCTATGGGAAGGAGTTTGTGTTGTATTTGGAGAATTAGTTGGGGGTAATAAATTAGCTGTGGTTGAATAAGTAGGTTGCGATTCTTTAACTTTACTTGCGTACGTAGGTGTTGGTTTGACAGTGTTAAATGAGGTAGTTGTAGGGTTAGTTGAAATAAGGATAGGAGGAGAGGCTTGAGAGGCTGTAGCGTCAGACGCCTGTGACACCAGCCTGGTTAGTTTAAAGGAGGGTTAGGAGTCCATGGGCAAGGTGTGAGACAGCGCGTTGCACGATCTTTAAACTTTTCATGATACCAGCAAGGAGGGGTATGAACAGTAGACTGTGGTAAGGAAATAGGTTGAGAATGGGGCTGAGTAGTGGGGATTGAGGATTGAGGATGAGGTAAGGCTAATAGATTTGGATTAGGAGCAACCAACTGACCTGTTTGCGGTGGCTGTGGTTGTAGGAGAACGAGGCGTTGTCCAGGTTCATATTGGGAGGCTCTAATTGGACCAGAGGGTCGTCCTCGTCTTGAAGAACTTCTCTCTCGTTCCCTGTTGTTAGCTAGCTCTATTCGGAGAGCTTTAAATTCATCTTTAAGTGTTTGTAGAATTTCGTTGGATACTTTAAGACCTTGTGCAGCCGGACTCAGATTGTCGTCCTGCGTGGCACAGATTTGGGGGTGATGGGTGTGGTTATCTACTTGGCCAAGGTGGATTTCAATCATCATCTTATCAGCTATTTTGGCCATAGTGAGGAGATCTGTATCATCTGGCATACAACGGAGCATTGGCCGTAGGGCAGTAGGGAGACCATTGAGGAAGCGGCGTCGCATTAAGGGTGAGTTTTTATTGTCTTCATTGGTCTGTCCAGCCAGGTCTTGCAGCTGTCTCAGGAAGGCTGTTGGCTTTTGATCCCCAAGAACTTGGTCCTTGAGTAGAGCATTGAGTCGCTCTTCTTCTGATTGGCCGAGTCTCCTGACTAACTCGCTGAGGAGGCTCTCAAAAGCTTGGTCAGACGGAGGCAATAGAGTTACATCCCGCACTACTTTGTATACTAGTGTAGGCAGGAGGTTCTTTGTGACAAGGAACTTGGTTCGTGGGTCCGTAACTCCTTTTATCTCGAAATAATCCCGCAGTTGACTCACAAAGATTCCAGGCTCTTCAGCGGTGAATTGTGGAGTGGTAGGCTGATACATTGTGAGAAAGTCCGTTATAGGTGGTGAATTTGGAGTACCACCGTTGGATGACCCTAGGTTGTTATTGGTCATTGTGGCTATTATTTGTTACAAGGTACTAAAAAAAATTTAAAATGTGTCACAAACTGACAAGATTTCAACAAATGTTGTTGAATGTAAATAATGGCTTCAGGTAAGCTTGGTTGAGTATGAGACTCAATTAGAGTTATGAATGCCAATAACAAAAAGTTACGTGAAAATTTTTTTTTTTTTTTTTTTTTTTATGATGTAGCCCAATATTAGCAGAAAAATAGTCTGCGTATAGGCTATTTGCAAAATATAAGTAAATTTGCACAAAAAAACTAGAAAACGCTAATTTTATAAAAAGGCAAAATAAAAGGAATATATTTTGCAATAGAATACACTTGCAGTACAGGTGAGTGCTTAGTACTAGTGAATTTAATAAAATTATAGATGCAGACTGAATATATTGACTAAAATTGAAAAAAAACTTAGAAATTTTTTTTTTTTTGCATAAATTACGGTGTTTGGTCACTCCAGGAGGTTACCAATTGTAAGAGTCCGGTTTTATTTATTATAGACCTTTACAAGTTTACGTAGATAATTAACTATATGCCAGGGTCACCAGCGCCCAAGTACTAGATTAGCATCCAGCAGTGCGGCGCAAAGTTAATTTTAATAAAAGAAGGGAAGGACTGATTATTAAATCAATATGAATTTTTATATTTTATTGACAACAATTAATGAGTATATGCAAAGGGGATTTTTACCCGTAACAACTTTGATGGACTTATAATGGTGAGATTAAATAATGGCCCGTTTGGCTAATATATAACAGTCTGCAAATAATACTGATTATAATAATGAATATGCAATAATACAAATAATACAAATAATAGGAATAATAATAATAATAATAGTAGTAATAATAATATAGTAATAATAATATAGTAATAATAGTATAGTAATAATAGTAATAATAATATAGTAATAATAATAATAGCCACAATGACAACCTTGTCTGCAAAGAGACAGACAAGAATACTGTAAGTGATATTTCAGAGGAAAAGAATAATAAAAATGGCAATAATTAATTAAAATACATATATGTTATATAGGCCCAGTAACCTGTGGATGATAAATTACAGTTAATTCTGGTTATGGGATTGTGTTAAGTTGAATGGGAAAACTAAAGGAAGTATGTAGGCTACAAATGATTAGTAGGCCATCTGCTAAGAAAATAACATGAAACATAATAGGCTTATAAAGTAAAATATACTAAGAAAATTAATGGGCAGGCCTTTGCCTCTTCAACATATCCAGCTGAGGTTAATCTAAACAAAGACTATGGTAGGCCTCAGTTAGGCTAGTTACAATTTGGCTTTTGCCTAGACCTAACTTAGCCTAAGGTAATTTATTATATGAACCTTACATTACTATTTGTAGTACAAATCTTAGTACTAATTGCAAACAGTATAAGGCTTGTTAGTATTTACAGTATGCGGTATTGCATACAGATATGAAATAGTAAAGAATATAAACAAATACAAAACATACCACTGCGAAAAATGCTCTGTATGAATTGGTCCACAATTAACCCACCCCTTATATCTCCAGTCTAACTATAGAGTTGATCAAGTCTAGCCTAGAGGGGTCAGTCTAGAGATTCCGGAAATGGTCCAGAGCGGGCAGATAAATTGAGGTCCACAGTAGGATTCCTCACAAGAATTAGGTTAGGGCAATCTACCTTCACCTTTGTTAAGCTATGAGTTGATGCTGGGTCTTAGGCCACAATGTAGGCCTAACTTGTCTGACCCAGCTTAATTTAATGAGATTAACTTTGGTGTAAAAACTCAATTAGTCACTTACTTTTTGTTATCGGAGTGTCTCCCTTCTCCGGTTATGTTTTCGAGAGCGCACTTTGCTGGTCCTCTCGCCCCGTTCTTCGTTTTCGTTCTCCCTTTGTTCTCCTCTTCGCGGGGCTTCTCGTACCAGCGTTGTCTTGGTTTATTCCTCGGTTGGTTGAGCGGTAATGTATCCTTATTACCGAGCACGCTCCTCCCACACAGTATATAAATACTAGTGTGGAGAATAACTCTGGTGAGCAACCAATTGGTTTCATCCACCCAGTTATTGACATAAAAGGAATTTAATGATTGTTAGATTAACTACCTACCTACTCAGTGAACCATTTTCGTTACCTCCCAACTACCCACTCATCAGTTTTCCATATACTGGGGGCCCCGGGAGATAAAAATTTTGGTGTCATTGTCACCAATTTTTGTCTGAGTGTAGACTAGCTAACTATTTAACTGTAAATGCCTGTTAATCTGATTAACAGTGCCTATCCTCACCTTCTCATGGAGAAGGTGTAGCATTTAATTAGAAGAGAAAATATACATCCATAGGATGAAACTGTCTATGGTCTTTACCATAAGAAAAGAAAAATGAAAGTTAGAAGATAAAATTACAATTCCCCAGCATCTATTTTTGTTGTAAAAATAGTCGCGCCTTTAATGCTGTTTGTCGCTGAGGTCTTGTGTCTGTCAATGTTGTAGTAGGATGCGTTACCACTCCTACTGTCAAAGGAATAGTTACTGGAAGTTCAGTGTCTCCAGTTGTTACTGTCAGTGGAGAAGGTTCTCCAAAGTCCATTGTTTTGGGTCCAGACTCTAAAGGGTACAAAGAGAAATGTCTCTTGTTGTGTCACCCGTTGAAGTCCTTAATTTGACCACTCTTGTTACCCCGTCTGCCCCTGGTCTGAGTTCTGAAACTCTAGCCAGAGGCCAGTATTGTCTTGGAGTACTGTCATGTATGAGAACAAGGTCCCCTACCTTAATTGTGTCAGACCAATCCTTCTTAGTCATTTGTTTATGTCTCTCCCTTAGACCCATCAAGTACTCAGTTTTCCACTGTTTTATGAAATGAGCTTTAACTCTAGTTAAATGTTGTAACTTAGTCTGGAGCTCATCATGTCGTTGAGTCCAGTTTGGGTCTTCTGAAGAGTCTATATTGTAGTCCGGCAGGAGACTAACTTGTTCTCCCCGAATCAAATGATTTGGAGTTAATGGTTCTGGGTCATTAATGTTGTCACTCACATAAGTGAGTGGCCTATTGTTAATGATGTTCTCAATCTCAGCCAGGAGAGTGAGTAACCCAAATAAGTGTATCTGTTTTTTGCCAATTGCTTTCTTCAAGCAATTCTTTACTGTTTGTATATTCCTCTCCAGATAGAACCATACCAAGGAGAGGCAACCGGAATATACTTCCACTTTATGTTTGTATTTTGTATATATAATTGTGTGATTTCATTGCTTAACAAGTCGTGGATGACTTGTTCACCAGCTTTGAAATATGTAGCATTGTCAGTCCAAACTGTCTTGGGTACTGAATGTCATGCACAGAATCTCTTAAAGACAGCAACAAAAGATTCTGCTGTTAGGTCCTCCACAACATCCAAATAAACAGCTCGTGAGGCTGCACATGTAAACAGTACAATGTACATTTTTTGTTCAGTGTCACCCACCCCTACAGTCAATGCTCCTGTATAGTCAATGCCTACAGTCTCAAAGGGTCTGTTGAGAGTCTCTCTCTCCTCTGGCAAAGCAGGAGGATTTGGTTTCCTATAGGGCCTAGCATGAATACGCCTACATGTAACACACTCACTCAGGACTGTTTTAACAGTGATCCTTCCTTGGGTATCCAATAAGTTTTTCTTAATGTAGTTAGTGTCTGTGGTACCCCCATATGATATACATCATTGTGTATTTTTCTGATGATTAATGTTGTCAAATAGCTAAATCTAGGTAAAAGGATTGGATTTTTGCTTTTGTATGACAGTTTTGATTTGTCTAATCTCCCTTTACACCTTAGAAGGCCTTCCTCATCTCTGAACAAGTTTAGATCCACAACTACTGATGGTACAGGTTCTTTTGTTTGTTTCCCATTTGTTAAGAATTCTAACTCTTTATTGTACTCTTTTTGTTGTGCCTGGCCTATCCAATATTGGGTTGCAACTTCTGTATAATTATGATTGTTTTTATTTAGCTGTTTGTTAATTGTAGCTAAACAGTTGTGAGCAAACCTCAAACAGTAGGCTGTCACCCTGACAAGTTTGTTGAAATCAGAATACCATTCAAAATTAGTGATTGGTTCAACCTTTTCATTTGAAAAGATTAAATTTAATGTCAAGTTAACTTGTTCCACAGGCCATTGGTCTGTATTACAGAGCCACTTTGGTCCCATAAACCAAGTTTTGTTTGACTTCAACAACTTGTAGGATAAACCTCTGGTCAGAAAGTCTGCTGGATTCTGTTTAGTTGGAACATAGTGAAAGTTTACTTGTAGGCTTTCATTAGCGTCAGCTATTTCTTTTAGCCTATTTCTTACAAAGATATTCTTACTATTAATGCTATCATTCCGTATCCAGGCAAGACAAATCTGACTGTCAAGCCAGACGTGGATATGACTTATGTACACGTCATAGTAAGCATCCTTAAGCAATGAAATGGTTTTAATGGCTAATGTAGCAGCCAATAGTTCCAATTGAGGTATGGTTCGAATAGGTTTGAGAGGTGCTACTTTCCCTTTTGCATAAATTAGATGACTTTCTGTAGGGCTTACAAGATACGCACAGCACCCATAAGCTTGTGTGCTTGCATCAGCAAACACATGAAGTCTCTGGGGCTTATCCCTAAACCCACAGCACCTTTGAATTTTAATGTTCTGCACTTTTGTTAAATCAGTAGCTAACTTCTTCCAAGATTTTTGATTTTCATTTGTTATTGGATCATCCCACCCAACATTTGTCCTCCAAATTTCTTGGAGGAGAATCTTTGATTTTATTGTTGAAGGCAGGAATAGACCCATAGGATCAAAAATTTTGGAAGCCTCTGATAATATTTGTCTTTTAGTATTTGCTTCCTCATCAAGTTTAAAACCTTTAGTACAGATTGAATCATGACTGTTAGAAGTTGCATCCAAATACCAGTTCATACCTAAAGTTTTAACTCTGTCTGATGGCTCAGTAAGACCATTATTATCCTTTAAAATCTTTTTGTTTAAATCCTCATCATTTGAAATCCACTCTCTAAGTTCAAAGTTATAGTTGGTAAAAGAATCTGTGTTTCTTGTTACATTGTTTGAACAAGCAGAATGTCCCATGAAAGTGGCATTTCTTGATTACCTTTGTTTGGGGGAGGTATCTTTTGAGTTTGAGTACTATTGTTTAGACACTTTGGTGAATCACACATTGATGAGACATGTCGTAAACTTTTACAAAACTTACACTTGAATCTTAACCTAGATTTACAGTCTTTCTTATAATGTCCCTGGCCAGTACACTTTTTACACAGGTTCAACTGTTCACATCTTTTAACCCTTTGGTTAAAATCTGAATATTTGTCACACCCAGTACTACTGTGTTCATTACTTGCACAAAATTTGCAATATGGTGTGTAAGTTGAGGCAGCAGTTACATTAAAGTTCTGTAATGTAGGTGTTCGTGTTTTGTAGTTGGTCACATTTGATTCTACAGTATCAAGTTTTGTCTGTTTGGCTGTAGCTAGTTGGTCTCTGGGAACAGTCTTTGGTTTATCCATAGTCTGGGTCTTATGGGTTGGAAAATCTCTCAAGTTGTAATTAGTTAGGATATTGGGGAAGTGTTGTCTTATTTGTGTTAAATTAGGATAATTTTCTCGTCTTTAGAATTAAATTATCTTTAACCCTCGAAGGAAGGCACCTAAGTACTATGCTTTGTATAAGCCAAGATGAAGTTTTAATATCTATCTCATTGCTAACCAGTTGTCCTATAATAGCTTCTAATTTTGTATAAAAATTTTCCATATCACTATGGTTATCTTTTATGGGTGCAAATTCAAAAATTTGTTGAGATAATTCATATAATCACATCTTTATTAACGTAATTACGTTTTAAAAGATCAATAGCTACTTCATATGAATCCCCTACGGCTGGTAAATAGGCTATCAGGTTATAGGCTGGGCCTTTAAGGGAACTAGTTAAGTAACTAAACTTTTCAACAGTTGAAATATAAGGTTTATTACCTATTAAATTCTCAAATTTGTCAATGAAAGATGGGAATTGTACCGTGTCCCCTTCAAATGTTGGTATTTGCAAAATGGGTAACTGAGCCCTCAATTCTTGTGACTCAGGATTTGCATGCCACTTAAATTTTGTTGAAGGTTAGCCCTACTTTGATTAAAATCAGAATTAGGTTTTTTTGGTGTTAAGTCAGTCAACCGAGACCGTAGTTCCCTTATTTGCTGTTCAATTGAGCTTACCTGATCATCATCATCAGCGTAAAGGTCTATCAATTGTTCTTCAGCCATTTCGGATTCAACTAACTCTGAAATACTCTCATTAATGGCTATTATTTCCTCCTTTTAATTTCTAATTTAATAATTACACTCTCTATATTTTTCTTACCTGGTTGTGTAATATTGTTAAAAGTGTTCACAGCCTTTGTAACAGCTCCCAACTTTGCCCCCCTTTTCTTTTTTAACTTTTTCAATTCCGCACTGTCCATGTCTAAGTCAAAATTGTTTAACTGGGGATCGTAATAAAATATAGGACAAGAAGAAATTACCAGAGAAGAGAGAGCACAGACAAAACAGTCAAGTTTAAATTTGGTTTAATCCCCCCAAGTACTTATGTGTCAGTCAGGTCTAAGCTTATTAGAGAATGAGACTCCTTTTGTAAATGTTTCCTAGTTAGGCCCTAGGTTGTAGACCTAATTAGGCTTGATTAGCTTAGGCTTAGGCTAGACTTAGGCTATTTAGCCTAATTCTGCAATTTTTTTTTTTGTTAAGTAAGCTTAAGGTTTGTAAATTCCCCACACGGACCACCAATGCGAAAAATGCTCTGTATGAATTGGTCCACAATTAACCCACCCCTTATATCTCCAGTCTAACTATAGAGTAGATCAAGTCTAGCCTAGAGGGGTCAGTCTAGAGATTCCGGAAATGGTCCAGAGCGGGCAGATAAATTGAGGTCCACAGTAGGATTCCTCACAAGAATTAGGTTAGGGCAATCTACCTTCACCTTTGTTAAGCTATGAGTTGATGCTGGGTCTTAGGCCACAATGTAGGCCTAACTTGTCTGACCCAGCTTAATTTAATGAGATTAACTTTGGTGTAAAAACTCAATTAGTCACTTACTTTTTGTTATCGGAGTGTCTCCCTTCTCCGGTTATGTTTTCGAGAGCGCACTTTGCTGGTACGTCCTCTCGCCCCGTTCTTCGTTTTCGTTCTCCCTTTGTTCTCCTCTTCGCGGGGCTTCTCGTACCAGCGTTGTCTTGGTTTATTCCTCGGTTGGTTGAGCGGTAATGTATCCTTATTACCGAGCACGCTCCTCCCACACAGTATATAAATACTAGTGTGGAGAATAACTCTGGTGAGCAACCAATTGGTTTCATCCACCCAGTTATTGACATAAAAGGAATTTAATGATTGTTAGATTAACTACCTACCTACTCAGTGAACCATTTTCGTTACCTCCCAACTACCCACTCATCAGTTTTCCATACCACAAAGGAACTTTGCTTGCTGGCGCGATGCTTTCGAATAATATGATGTGTGAACAGCGTCCTTTGTGTTGTCATTTCACATAAGTTTGTGTTTACTCCACAATTTTACCAACAAGCCAAAATAATCCTTAAAAGCCCATTCATGTCTAGTCACACCACACTGAATTCTTAAGAATTAAATTTGATCACTAGACATTTAACTTGTATTTATTTATTTAGATTTAAATAATTCACTCATGCCAATTTGTGGCAGTTTTCACTAATAAAGAATAATCTTGTGGTGCAAGGCACTACAGTGTGACGTGACCAGTAGAGTAGTACTGTCATTAAATAAATATTTAACATTATTATTATTTATGTATATTCATAAATATAACTCAGTAGTGTCATATTATAACATCTATTTAAATATTTAAAAATTCTTATTAATGTATCGATTTTTTTCGATACATTTAAGAAAATTGACCTTAGCGATACCGATAAATCGATACTTTTACTTTTATCAAGTAGCTAAAGCGATACCGATACCGATACAAAAGTATCGATCGATACATGTATCTAGATACTGCCCATCACTGTCTATGACCCATAGTTTTTGAGATATAGGCCCCCACTTTACCACCTAATTTAATGGGCAATAACTCCCAAACATCTTACCGTAGACCTATAAAACTATACATTTTTAGAATCAGCATGAAGAGATATATTAAATGATACCACATTCAAATGTGTAGAACAATAATGAAAATTTTCCCCCCTTTTTTATTTTTTTTTTACCCTGTAAGAGTCCGGTTTTATTTATTATTATAGACCTTTACAAGTTTACGTAGATAATTAACTAAATGCCAGGGTCACCAGCGCCCAAATACTAGATTGCATCCAGCACTGCGGCGCAAAATTAATTTTGATAAAAGAAGGGAAGGACTGATTAAAAATTAATATGAATTTTGTATTTTTATTGACAACAATTAATAACTATATGCTACAATTATTTATAAATGCAAAGGGGATTTTTACCCGTAACAACTTTGATGGACATATAAATGCGAGATTAAATAATGGCCCGTTTAGCTAATATATAACAGTCTGCAAATAATACTGATTATAATAATAAATATGTAATAATACAAATAATAGTACAAATGATATGTAACACTAATAATAATACTATAATATAATAATAATAAGGTAACCTAATAATAGTAATAATAATAGTAATAATAATAGTAATAATAATAATAGCCACAATGACAACCTTGTCATACAATTTTTGCTTGCTGGCGCGGTGCTTTCAAATAATACGATGTTGAACAGCGTCCTTTGTGTTGTCGTTGCACACAAGTTTGTTTTTACTATACATTTTACCAACCAGCCAAAATAATCCTTAAAAGCCCATTCATGTCTAGTCACACCACATGAATTCTTAAGAATTAAATTTGATCACTGGACATTTTAACTTGTATTTATTTATTTATTTAGATTTAAATATTTCACTCATGCCAATTTGTGGCAGTTTTCACTAATAAAAATAATCTTGTGGTGCAAGGCACTACAAGTACTGCCCCCCAAAAACATGGTTGTCAGGGGTAAAAAAAAACACTTAAATGTCAAAACGCACTGGCTTACGAATGACTCTTCCAGAACGAGTCGTTGTTTGCTTTTGGATGGCAATATCCTGCAGCACTGGTTCTGAAGGCATGGATGGTGCTACAGGTGCAGTAGGGACATTGGGGGAAGGGGATTCTTGGTGCCTGTGCGATGGAGCCACTGGCTGGTTCAAAGACAGTTGGTTGCGATAATGAAGGAGAATTGGAAGAGGGATGATAGATTGTTGTACCCTCGGATGAGGTGGTGGTACATAGGATTTAGGAAGGGTAGATTGCTGTACCTGTATATGAGATGAAGGTACAGAAGATTGAGGAGGGATAGGTTGCTGTACCTGTATTTGAGGTGGAGGTACAGAAGATTGAGGAGGGATAGGTTGCTGTACCTGTATTTGAGGTGGAGGTACAGAAGATTGAGGGAGGATAGGATCTTTTGTTGGAGAAAAATCAAGGTATGCTGGTTTCAAGCGGTCCACAGAAACGGTTTCACGCTTGCCCACCTTGTCAATGATGAAAGTTTTGGGTCTACGGTCTAGCACAAGGAAGGGACCATCATAGGGACAGTGAAGAGGGTAGCGGTGAGCATCATGTCTCAAGAAAACATGTGTGCAAGTTTGTAAATCAGGGGAAACGAAGGTAGTTTGTGAAGTGGAAGTTCTAGGTGCTGTGGGACGAATTTGCTTCATAACAGAGCGTAATGTCTTAACATACGAAGCAGGATCACATGCGGGGTTAATGGGTGTAGGTGTGAAAAATTCTCCGGGTAACCGGAGTGTGGTACCGTAAACTAATTCTGCTGCAGAGCATGCAAGATCAGTCTTCAGAGCAGTACGAATTCCGAGTAGGATTAGGGTAGCCTGTCCACCCATGTAGTAGATGGATCAGTGGCTCGCAAGGAACTTTTAAGTTGACGATGGAAGCGTTCTATCACCCCATTGGATTGCGGGTGATAGCTTGTTGTTCTGATGCGCTCAGTCCCAAGAAGGAGCATGAGTTCCTTCCATAAGGCCGATTCAAACTGGGCACCTCTGTCTGTGCAAATGGTTGCAGGTATTCCAAAACGGGAAACCCAACATGAAACAAAGGCGTGAGCTACTGCAGAAGCAGTACAAGAAGTCAAAGGAACAGCTTCTGGCCATCTTGTGAACCTATCAATGACAGTGAGAAGATAGGTATAACCTCGAGAAGAATAGAGGGGGCCGACTATGTCTAGGTGTATGGCCTCAAAACGAGCCTTTGGCAAAGGAAAGGTACCAATTTCTGACTTTGTGTGTCGGTGAACTTTGGCACGCTGACATTGAAGGCAAGATCGAGTCCAATTGCGGATATCTTTGTGCATACTTGGCCATACAAACCTAGCTGCAATTAATTTTTGGGTGGCCTTAATTCCCGGGTGAGAAAGGGAATGGAGTTTAGCAAAAACAGCTCTTCGCAGCCCTTGTGGGACCAACGGTCGAATATGCTCAGTCGAGACGTCACATAAAATTAGTAAGTCTGACTTGGGTTCAACTGGTAAAGAGCGGACTTGCAATGAAGTGGGTGAATTAATAAGAGTTTGGAGGTCTGTATCCGTGGACTGAGCCTTAGCCATCTCTGAAAGGTTGATGTGAGAGTGTCCAGGGTCAGAAATTGCTGAGATGCGAGACAGCGCATCCGGCACAACATTCAAAGAACCTGAAATGTGTCGAATGTCTGAAGTAAATTGAAGAATAAAATCAAGGTATCTTCGCTCATTAGGAGCATGAGAGTCTGATTGAGAATGGAGAGCAAATATTAACGGACGATGATCCGTAAAAATGCTAAAGTCACGTCCTTCCAGGAATGACCTGAAATGACGGATGGAGAGGTATATCGCCAGCAACTCTCGACCGAAAGTGCTGTACCTCATTTGTGAAGGTGAGAGCTTGCGTGAAAAGAATGCGAGAGGTTCCCAAACGCCTGAAACAAGCTGCTGGAGCACTCCTGACACGGCAACGTCAGAGGCATCAGTGGCTAAGTTCAGAGGAGCGTCTGGTTGAGGGTGAACAAGGCATGTAGCTCGTGCTATAGCCTCTTTTGCTTGTGAAAAAGCGTTGGTAGCTTCGGGGTTCCACAGAACTGCAGTGGATCTGCCCCTTTTTGATTGGCGAAGAAGAGAGGTTATGGGTGCAAGAATGTTTGCACACTGAGGAATGAAGCGATGGTAGAAGTTTACCATCCCTAAAAGCGGCGAAGTTGCTTTTGAGTTTGCGGTTGTGGGAAAGACCTTATGACAGATACTTTATTTTCGAGAGGAGAAATGCCCTTCGAAGTAACTTTGTGTCCTAAGAAGGTGAGTTCATCTACAGCAAAGACACATTTTTCAGGGTTTAGCAATACACCATATTCTGCCAACCGAGAAAAAACTAAGCGTAAATGTTGAATATGTTCTGAGGGAGAAGAACTTGCGATGAGAATGTCATCGACATATGTGAAAGTGAAGGAGAGACCTCTCAACACTTCATCAATGAAGCGTTGAAAAGTTTGGGCCGCATTACGCAGTCCGTATGGCATTTTTGTCATTTCAAATAACCCAAAAGGGGTTGTTATAGCAGTTTTATGTATGTCATCAGGGTGTACAGGAATTTGATGAAAGGCTCGCACCAAGTCAAGGCGTGAAAATACTGTGGTGCCATGGAGAGCAGAAGTAAAATCGTGTAAGTGAGGAAGGGGATAGCGATCTGGAATCGTGTTGTCATTCAAAGCACGATAATCTCCACATGGACGCCAGTCTCCAGGTGTAGGTTTTGGGACCATGTGTAAAGCAGAGGCATACGGGCTACTTGAAGGCCGTATAATACCGAGTTCAGCATGTGTTCAAACTCTCGTCTCACAATTGCAAGACGATCTGGAGCTAAGCGACGTGGGCGGGTGAAAACAGGTGAGCCTACCGTATCAATACGGTGGACAACAGTGTGTTTAATAGGGGTATCCTTAGAACAGGGTTGAGTAAGGAAGAAAATTCATTTAGGAGCTGCTCTATAGCAGGTGAGCACTGTGGCAGAGAACTTGCCAATAATGAAGAGGGGTGCACGGTAGGAGAACCAATTACTGAAAGATGTGTGACATTATCAATTAATTGTGCTCTACGAACATCAACTAATAAATCATTAGCAGAAAGAAAATCAGAGCCTAACATTGGGTATACATCCGCGACAAGAAATATCCAGCGGAAAACACGTCTAAGTCCAAGAGAAACTGAAATAGAACGATGTCCATAAGTGTGAATAGATGAAGAATTAGCTGCACGTAAAATGAAAGGAGAAGGTCCGTTTGCACGGTCTGCGGCTGTTGCAGGAATAACACTGTATTGAGCTCCAGTGTCAATAAGGAATGCATAGCCTGAAAGTGGATCATGCAAGGTGAATGTTGGACCAGGTGGTGCAGTAGTTTGTGAATCATTAAATTTTTGTGGAAGAAGGTTAGTATTGCTGTGGGAAGGAGTTTGTGTTGTATTTGGAGAATTAGTTGGGGGTATTAAATTAGCTGTGGTTGAATAAGTAGGTTGCGATTCTTTAACTTTACTTGCGTACGTAGGTGTTGGTTTGACAGTGTTAAATGAGGTAGTGGTAGGGTTAGTTGAAGTAAGGATAGGAGGAGAGGCTTGAGAGGCTGTAGCGTCAGACGCCTGTGACACCAGCCTGGTTAGTTTAAAGGAGGGTTAGGAGTCCATGGGCAAGGTGTGAGACAGCGCGTTGCACGATCTTTAAACTTTTCATGATACCAGCAAGGAGGGGTATGAACAGTAGACTGTGGTAAGGAAATAGGTTGAGAATGGGGCTGAGTAGTGGGGATTGAGGATTGAGGATGAGGTAAGGCTAATAGATTTGGATTAGGAGCAACCAACTGACCTGTTTGCGGTGGCTGTGGTTGTAGGAGAACGAGGCGTTGTCCAGGTTCATATTGGGAGGCTCTAATTGGACCAGAGGGTCGTCCTCGTCTTGAAGAACTTCTCTCTCGTTCCCTGTTGTTAGCTAGCTCTATTCGGAGAGCTTTAAATTCATCTTTAAGTGTTTGTAGAATTTCGTTGGATACTTTAAGACCTTGTGCAGCCGGACTCAGATTGTCGTCCTGCGTGGCACAGATTTGGGGGTGATGGGTGTGGTTATCTACTTGGCCAAGGTGGATTTCAATCATCATCTTATCAGCTGTTTTGGCCATTGTGAGGAGGTCTGTATCATCTGGCATACAACGGAGCATTGGCCGTAGGGCAGTAGGGAGACCATTGAGGAAGCGGCGTCGCATTAAGGGTGAGTTTTTATCGTCTTCATTGGTCTGTCCAGCCAGGTCTTGCAGATGTCTCAGGAAGGCTGTTGGCTTTGATCCCCAAGAACTTGGTCCTTGAGTAGAGCATTGAGTCGCTCTTCTTCTGATTGGCCGAGTCTCCTGACTAACTCGCTGAGGAGGCTCTCAAAAGCTTGGTCAGACGGAGGCAATAGAGTTACATCCCGCACTACTTTGTATACTTGTAGGCAGGAGGTTCTTTGTGACAAGGAACTTGGTTCGTGGGTCCGTAACTCCTTTTATCTCGAAATAATCCCGCAGTTGACTCACAAAGATTCCAGGCTCTTCAGCGGTGAATTGTGGAGTGGTAGGCTGATACATTGTGAGAAAGTCCGTTATAGGTGGTGAATTTGGAGTACCACCGTTGGATGACCCTAGGTTGTTATTGGTCATTGTGGCTATTATTTGTTACAAGGTACTAAAAAAAATTTAAAATGTGTCACAAACTGACAAGATTTCAACAAATGTTGTTGAATGTAAATAATGGCTTCAGGTAAGCTTGGTTGAGTATGAGACTCAATTAGAGTTATGAATGCCAATAACAAAAAGTTACGTGAAAATTTTTTTTTTTTTTTTTTTTTTTTATGATGTAGCCCAATATTAGCAGAAAAATAGTCTGCGTATAGGCTATTTGCAAAATATAAGTAAATTTGCACAAAAAAAACTAGAAAACGCTAATTTTATAAAAAGGCAAAATAAAAGGAATATATTTTGCAATAGAATACACTTGCAGTACAGGTGAGTGCTTAGTACTAGTGAATTTAATAAAATTATAGATGCAGACTGAATATATTGACTAAAATTGAAAAAAAACTTAGAAATTTTTTTTTTTTGCATAAATTACGGTGTTTGGTCACTCCAGGAGGTTACCAATTGTAAGAGTCCGGTTTTATTTATTATAGACCTTTACAAGTTTACGTAGATAATTAACTATATGCCAGGGTCACCAGCGCCCAAGTACTAGATTAGCATCCAGCAGTGCGGCGCAAAGTTAATTTTAAAAGAAGGGAAGGACTGATTATTAAATCAATATGAATTTTTATATTTTATTGACAACAATTAATGAGTATATGCAAAGGGGATTTTTACCCGTAACAACTTTGATGGACTTATAATGGTGAGATTAAATAATGGCCCGTTTGGCTAATATATAACAGTCTGCAAATAATACTGATTATAATAATGAATATGCAATAATACAAATAATACAAATAATAGGAATAATAATAATAATAATAGTAGTAATAATAATATAGTAATAATAATATAGTAATAATAGTATAGTAATAATAGTAATAATAATAGTAATAATAATAATAGCCACAATGACAACCTTGTCTGCAAAGAGACAGACAAGAATACTGTAAGTGATATTTCAGAGGAAAAGAATAATAAAAATGGCAATAATTAATAATTAAAATACATATATGTTATATAGGCCCAGTAACCTGTGGATGATAAATTACAGTTAATTCTGGTTATGGGATTGTGTTAAGTTGAATGGGAAAACTAAAGGAAGTATGTAGGCTACAAATGATTAGTAGGCCATCTGCTAAGAAAATAACATGAAACATAATAGGCTTATAAAGTAAAATATACTAAGAAAATTAATGGGCAGGCCTTTGCCTCTTCAACATATCCAGCTGAGGTTAATCTAAAACAAAGACTATGGTAGGCCTCAGTTAGGCTAGTTACAATTTGGCTTTTGCCTAGACCTAACTTAGCCTAAGGTAATTTATTATATGAACCTTACATTACTATTTGTAGTACAAATCTTAGTACTAATTGCAAACAGTATAAGGCTTGTTAGTATTTACAGTATGCGGTATTGCATACAGATATGAAATAGTAAAGAATATAAACAAATACAAAACATACCACTGCGAAAAATGCTCTGTATGAATTGGTCCACAATTAACCCACCCCTTATATCTCCAGTCTAACTATAGAGTTGATCAAGTCTAGCCTAGAGGGGTCAGTCTAGAGATTCCGGAAATGGTCCAGAGCGGGCAGATAAATTGAGGTCCACAGTAGGATTCCTCACAAGAATTAGGTTAGGGCAATCTACCTTCACCTTTGTTAAGCTATGAGTTGATGCTGGGTCTTAGGCCACAATGTAGGCCTAACTTGTCTGACCCAGCTTAATTTAATGAGATTAACTTTGGTGTAAAAACTCAATTAGTCACTTACTTTTTGTTATCGGAGTGTCTCCCTTCTCCGGTTATGTTTTCGAGAGCGCACTTTGCTGGTACGTCCTCTCGCCCCGTTCTTCGTTTTCGTTCTCCCTTTGTTCTCCTCTTCGCGGGGCTTCTCGTACCAGCGTTGTCTTGGTTTATTCCTCGGTTGGTTGAGCGGTAATGTATCCTTATTACCGAGCACGCTCCTCCCACACAGTATATAAATACTAGTGTGGAGAATAACTCTGGTGAGCAACCAATTGGTTTCATCCACCCAGTTATTGACATAAAAGGAATTTAATGATTGTTAGATTAACTACCTACCTACTCAGTGAACCATTTTCGTTACCTCCCAACTACCCACTCATCAGTTTTCCATATACTGGGGGCCCCGGGAGATAAAAATTTTGGTGTCATTGTCACCAATTTTTGTCTGAGTGTAGACTAGCTAACTATTTAACTGTAAATGCCTGTTAATCTGATTAACAGTGCCTATCCTCACCTTCTCATGGAGAAGGTGTAGCATTTAATTAGAAGAGAAAATATACATCCATAGGATGAAACTGTCTATGGTCTTTACCATAAGAAAAGAAAAATGAAAGTTAGAAGATAAAATTACAATTCCCCAGCATCTATTTTTTGTTGTAAAAATAGTCGCGCCTTTAATGCTGTTTGTCGCTGAGGTCTTGTGTCTGTCAATGTTGTAGTAGGATGCGTTACCACTCCTACTGTCAAAGGAATAGTTACTGGAAGTTCAGTGTCTCCAGTTGTTACTGTCAGTGGAGAAGGTTCTCCAAAGTCCATTGTTTTGGGTCCAGACTCTAAAGGGTACAAAAGAGAAATGTCTCTTGTTGTGTCACCCGTTGAAGTCCTTAATTTGACCACTCTTGTTACCCCGTCTGCCCCTGGTCTGAGTTCTGAAACTCTAGCCAGAGGCCAGTATTGTCTTGGAGTACTGTCATGTATGAGAACAAGGTCCCCTACCTTAATTGTGTCAGACCAATCCTTCTTAGTCATTTGTTTATGTCTCTCCCTTAGACCCATCAAGTACTCAGTTTTCCACTGTTTTATGAAATGAGCTTTAACTCTAGTTAAATGTTGTAACTTAGTCTGGAGCTCATCATGTCGTTGAGTCCAGTTTGGGTCTTCTGAAGAGTCTATATTGTAGTCCGGCAGGAGACTAACTTGTTCTCCCCGAATCAAATGATTTGGAGTTAATGGTTCTGGGTCATTAATGTTGTCACTCACATAAGTGAGTGGCCTATTGTTAATGATGTTCTCAATCTCAGCCAGGAGAGTGAGTAACCCAAATAAGTGTATCTGTTTTTTGCCAATTGCTTTCTTCAAGCAATTCTTTACTGTTTGTATATTCCTCTCCCAGATAGAACCATACCAAGGAGAGGCAACCGGAATATACTTCCACTTTATGTTTGTGTTTTGTATATATAATTGTGTGATTTCATTGCTTAACAAGTCGTGGATGACTTGTTCACCAGCTTTGAAATATGTAGCATTGTCAGTCCAAACTGTCTTGGGTACTGAATGTCATGCACAGAATCTCTTAAAGACAGCAACAAAAGATTCTGCTGTTAGGTCCTCCACAACATCCAAATAAACAGCTCGTGAGGCTGCACATGTAAACAGTACAATGTACATTTTTTGTTCAGTGTCACCCACCCCTACAGTCAATGCTCCTGTATAGTCAATGCCTACAGTCTCAAAGGGTCTGTTGAGAGTCTCTCTCTCCTCTGGCAAAGCAGGAGGATTTGGTTTCCTATAGGGCCTAGCATGAATACGCCTACATGTAACACACTCACTCAGGACTGTTTTAACAGTGATCCTTCCCTTGGGTATCCAATAAGTTTTTCTTAATGTAGTTAGTGTCTGTGGTACCCCCATATGATATACATCATTGTGTATTTTTCTGATGATTAATGTTGTCAAATAGCTAAATCTAGGTAAAAGGATTGGATTTTTGCTTTTGTATGACAGTTTTGATTTGTCTAATCTCCCTTTACACCTTAGAAGGCCTTCCTCATCTCTGAACAAGTTTAGATCCACAACTACTGATGGTACAGGTTCTTTTGTTTGTTTCCCATTTGTTAAGAATTCTAACTCTTTATTGTACTCTTTTTGTTGTGCCTGGCCTATCCAATATTGGGTTGCAACTTCTGTATAATTATGATTGTTTTTATTTAGCTGTTTGTTAATTGTAGCTAAACAGTTGTGAGCAAACCTCAAACAGTAGGCTGTCACCCTGACAAGTTTGTTGAAATCAGAATACCATTCAAAATTAGTGATTGGTTCAACCTTTTCATTTGAAAAGATTAAATTTAATGTCAAGTTAACTTGTTCCACAGGCCATTGGTCTGTATTACAGAGCCACTTTGGTCCCATAAACCAAGTTTTGTTTGACTTCAACAACTTGTAGGATAAACCTCTGGTCAGAAAGTCTGCTGGATTCTGTTTAGTTGGAACATAGTGAAAGTTTACTTGTAGGCTTTCATTAGCGTCAGCTATTTCTTTTAGCCTATTTCTTACAAAGATATTCTTACTATTAATGCTATCATTCCGTATCCAGGCAAGACAAATCTGACTGTCAAGCCAGACGTGGATATGACTTATGTACACGTCATAGTAAGCATCCTTAAGCAATGAAATGGTTTTAATGGCTAATGTAGCAGCCAATAGTTCCAATTGAGGTATGGTTCGAATAGGTTTGAGAGGTGCTACTTTCCCTTTTGCATAAATTAGATGACTTTCTGTAGGGCTTACAAGATACGCACAGCACCCATAAGCTTGTGTGCTTGCATCAGCAAACACATGAAGTCTCTGGGGCTTATCCCTAAACCCACAGCACCTTTGAATTTTAATGTTCTGCACTTTTGTTAAATCAGTAGCTAACTTCTTCCAAGATTTTTGATTTTCATTTGTTATTGGATCATCCCACCCAACATTTGTCCTCCAAATTTCTTGGAGGAGAATCTTTGATTTTATTGTTGAAGGCAGGAATAGACCCATAGGATCAAAAATTTTGGAAGCCTCTGATAATATTTGTCTTTTAGTATTTGCTTCCTCATCAAGTTTAAAACCTTTAGTACAGATTGAATCATGACTGTTAGAAGTTGCATCCAAATACCAGTTCATACCTAAAGTTTTAACTCTGTCTGATGGCTCAGTAAGACCATTATTATCCTTTAAAATCTTTTTGTTTAAATCCTCATCATTTGAAATCCACTCTCTAAGTTCAAAGTTATAGTTGGTAAAAGAATCTGTGTTTCTTGTTACATTGTTTGAACAAGCAGAATGTCCCATGAAAGTGGCATTTTCTTGATTACCTTTGTTTGGGGGAGGTATCTTTTGAGTTTGAGTACTATTGTTTAGACACTTTGGTGAATCACACATTGATGAGACATGTCGTAAACTTTTACAAAACTTACACTTGAATCTTAACCTAGATTTACAGTCTTTCTTATAATGTCCCTGGCCAGTACACTTTTTACACAGGTTCAACTGTTCACATCTTTTAACCCTTTGGTTAAAATCTGAATATTTGTCACACCCAGTACTACTGTGTTCATTACTTGCACAAAATTTGCAATATGGTGTGTAAGTTGAGGCAGCAGTTACATTAAAGTTCTGTAATGTAGGTGTTCGTGTTTTGTAGTTGGTCACATTTGATTCTACAGTATCAAGTTTTGTCTGTTTGGCTGTAGCTAGTTGGTCTCTGGGAACAGTCTTTGGTTTATCCATAGTCTGGGTCTTATGGGTTGGAAAATCTCTCAAGTTGTAATTAGTTAGGATATTGGGGAAGTGTTGTCTTATTTGTGTTAAATTAGGATAATTTTCTCCCGTCTTTAGAATTAAATTATCTTTAACCCTCGAAGGAAGGCACCTAAGTACTATGCTTTGTATAAGCCAAGATGAAGTTTTAATATCTATCTCATTGCTAACCAGTTGTCCTATAATAGCTTCTAATTTTGTATAAAAATTTTCCATATCACTATGGTTATCTTTTATGGGTGCAAATTCAAAAATTTGTTGAGATAATTCATATATAATCACATCTTTATTAACGTAATTACGTTTTAAAAGATCAATAGCTACTTCATATGAATCCCCTACGGCTGGTAAATAGGCTATCAGGTTATAGGCTGGGCCTTTAAGGGAACTAGTTAAGTAACTAAACTTTTCAACAGTTGAAATATAAGGTTTATTACCTATTAAATTCTCAAATTTGTCAATGAAAGATGGGAATTGTACCGTGTCCCCTTCAAATGTTGGTATTTGCAAAATGGGTAACTGAGCCCTCAATTCTTGTGACTCAGGATTTTGCATGCCACTTAAATTTTGTTGAAGGTTAGCCCTACTTTGATTAAAATCAGAATTAGGTTTTTTTGGTGTTAAGTCAGTCAACCGAGACCGTAGTTCCCTTATTTGCTGTTCAATTGAGCTTACCTGATCATCATCATCAGCGTAAAGGTCTTCAATTGTTCTTCAGCCATTTCGGATTCAACTAACTCTGAAATACTCTCATTAATGGCTATTATTTCCTCCTTTTTAATTTCTAATTTAATAATTACACTCTCTATATTTTTCTTACCTGGTTGTGTAATATTGTTAAAAGTGTTCACAGCCTTTGTAACAGCTCCCAACTTTGCCCCCCTTTTCTTTTTTAACTTTTTCAATTCCGCACTGTCCATGTCTAAGTCAAAATTGTTTAACTGGGGATCGTAATAAAATATAGGACAAGAAGAAATTACCAGAGAAGAGAGAGCACAGACAAAACAGTCAAGTTTAAATTTGGTTTAATCCCCCCCAAGTACTTATGTGTCAGTCAGGTCTAAGCTTATTAGAGAATGAGACTCCTTTTGTAAATGTTTCCTAGTTAGGCCCTAGGTTGTAGACCTAATTAGGCTTGATTAGCTTAGGCTTAGGCTAGACTTAGGCTATTTAGCCTAATTCTGCAATTTTTTTTTTTGTTAAGTAAGCTTAAGGTTTGTAAATTCCCCACACACGGACCACCAATGCGAAAAATGCTCTGTATGAATTGGTCCACAATTAACCCACCCCTTATATCTCCAGTCTAACTATAGAGTAGATCAAGTCTAGCCTAGAGGGGTCAGTCTAGAGATTCCGGAAATGGTCCAGAGCGGGCAGATAAATTGAGGTCCACAGTAGGATTCCTCACAAGAATTAGGTTAGGGCAATCTACCTTCACCTTTGTTAAGCTATGAGTTGATGCTGGGTCTTAGGCCACAATGTAGGCCTAACTTGTCTGACCCAGCTTAATTTAATGAGATTAACTTTGGTGTAAAAACTCAATTAGTCACTTACTTTTTGTTATCGGAGTGTCTCCCTTCTCCGGTTATGTTTTCGAGAGCGCACTTTGCTGGTACGTCCTCTCGCCCCGTTCTTCGTTTTCGTTCTCCCTTTGTTCTCCTCTTCGCGGGGCTTCTCGTACCAGCGTTGTCTTGGTTTATTCCTCGGTTGGTTGAGCGGTAATGTATCCTTATTACCGAGCACGCTCCTCCCACACAGTATATAAATACTAGTGTGGAGAATAACTCTGGTGAGCAACCAATTGGTTTCATCCACCCAGTTATTGACATAAAAGGAATTTAATGATTGTTAGATTAACTACCTACCTACTCAGTGAACCATTTTCGTTACCTCCCAACTACCCACTCATCAGTTTTCCATACCACAAAGGAACTTTGCTTGCTGGCGCGATGCTTTCGAATAATATGATGTGTAACAGCGTCCTTTGTGTTGTCATTTCACATAAGTTTGTGTTTACTCCACAATTTTACCAACAAGCCAAAATAATCCTTAAAAGCCCATTCATGTCTAGTCACACCACACTGAATTCTTAAGAATTAAATTTGATCACTAGACATTTAACTTGTATTTATTTATTTAGATTTAAATAATTCACTCATGCCAATTTGTGGCAGTTTTCACTAATAAAGAATAATCTTGTGGTGCAAGGCACTACAGTGTGACGTGACCAGTAGAGTAGTACTGTCATTAAATAAATATTTAACATTATTATTATTTATGTATATTCATAAATATAACTCAGTAGTGTCATATTATAACATCTATTTAAATATTTAAAAATTCTTATTAATGTATCGATTTTTTTCGATACATTTAAGAAAATTGACCTTAGCGATACCGATAAATCGATACTTTTACTTTTATCAAGTAGCTAAAGCGATACCGATACCGATACAAAAGTATCGATCGATACATGTATCTAGATACTGCCCATCACTGTCTATGACCCATAGTTTTTGAGATATAGGCCCCCACTTTACCACCTAATTTAATGGGCAATAACTCCCAAACATCTTACCGTAGACCTATAAAACTATACATTTTTAGAATCAGCATGAAGAGATATATTAAATGATACCACATTCAAATGTGTAGAACAATAATGAAAATTTTCCCCCCTTTTTTATTTTTTTTTTACCCTGTAAGAGTCCGGTTTTATTTATTATTATAGACCTTTACAAGTTTACGTAGATAATTAACTAAATGCCAGGGTCACCAGCGCCCAAATACTAGATTGCATCCAGCACTGCGGCGCAAAATTAATTTTGATAAAAGAAGGGAAGGACTGACTATAAAATCATTAATATGAATTTTGTATTTTTATTGACAACAATTAATAACTATATGCTACAATTATTTATAAATGCAAAGGGGATTTTTACCCGTAACAACTTTGATGGACATATAAATGCGAGATTAAATAATGGCCCGTTTAGCTAATATATAACAGTCTGCAAATAATACTGATTATAATAATAAATATGTAATAATACAAATAATAGTACAAATGATATGTAACACTAATAATAATACTATAATATAATAATAATAAGGTAACCTAATAATAGTAATAATAATAGTAATAATAATAGTAATAATAATAATAGCCACAATGACAACCTTGTCATACAATTTTTGCTTGCTGGCGCGGTGCTTTCAAATAATACGATGTGTGAACAGCGTCCTTTGTGTTGTCGTTTCACATAAGTTTGTTTTTACTATACAATTTTACCAACAAGCCAAAATAATCCTTAAAAGCCAATTCATGTCTAGTCAAACCACATTGAATTCTTAAGAATTAAATTTGATCACTGGACATGTTTAACTTGTATTTATTTATTTATTTAGATTTAAATATTTCACTCATGCCAATTTGTGGCAGTTTTCACTAATAAAAATAATCTTGTGGTGCAAGGCACTACAAGTACTGCCCCCCAAAAACATGGTTGTCAGGGGTAAAAAAAAACACCTAAATGTCAAAGCGCACTGGCTTACGAATGACTCTTCCAGAACGAGTCATTGTTTGCTTTTGGACGGCAATATCCTGCAGCACTGGTTCTGAAGGCATGGATGGTGCTACAGGTGCAGTAGGGACATTGGGGGAAGGGGATTCTTGGTGCCTGTGCAATGGGGCCACTGGCTAGTTCAAAGACAGTTGGTTGCGATAATGAAGGAGAATTGGAAGAGGGATGATAGATTGTTGTACCCTCGGATGAGGTGGTGGTACATAGGATTTAGGAAGGGTAGATTGCTGTACCTGTATATGAGGTGAAGGTACAGAAGATTGAGGAGGGATAGGTTGCTGTACCTGTATTTGAGGTGGAGGTACAGAAGATTGGAGGGATAGGTTGCTGTACCTGTATTTGAGGTGGAGGTACAGAAGATTGAGGGAGGATAGGATCTTTTGTTGGAGAAAAATCAAGGTATGCTGGTTTCAAGCGGTCCACGGAAACGGTTTCACGCTTGCCCACCTTGTCAATGATGAAAGTTTTGGGTCTACGGTCTAGCACAAGGAAGGGACCATCATAGGGACAGTGAAGAGGGTAGCGGTGAGCATCATGTCTCAAGAAAACATGTGTGCAAGTTTGTAAATCAGGGGAAACGAAGGTATTTTGTGAAGTGGAAGTTCTAGGTGCTGTGGGACGAATTTGCTTCATAACAGAGCGTAATGTCTTGACATACGAAGCAGGATCACATGTGGGGTTAATGGGTGTAGGTGTGAAAAATTCTCCGGGCAACCGGAGTGTGGTACCGTAAACTAATTCTGCTGCAGAGCATGCAAGATCAGTCTTCAGAGCAGTACGAATTCCGAGTAGGATTAGGGGTGGTAGCCTGTCCACCCATGTAGTAGATGGATCAGTGGCTCGCAAGGAACTTTTAAGTTGACGATGGGAGCGTTCTACCACCCCATTGGATTGCGGGTGATAGCTTGTTGTTCTGATGCGCTCAGTCCCAAGAAGGAGCATGAGTTCCTTCCATAAGGCCGATTCAAACTGGGCACCTCTGTCTGTGCAAATGGTTGCAGGTATTCCAAAACGGGAAACCCAACATGAAACAAAGGCATGAGCTACTGCAGAAGCAGTACAAGAAGTCAAAGGAACAGCTTCTGGCCATCTTGTGAACCTATCAATGACAGTGAGAAGATAGGTATAACCTCGAGAAGAATAGAGGGGGCCGACTATGTCTAGATGTATGGCCTCAAAACGAGCCTTCGGCAAAGGAAAGGTACCAATTTCTGACTTTGTGTGTCGGTGAACTTTGGCACGCTGACATTGAAGGCAAGATCGAGTCCAATTGCGGATATCTTTGTTCATACTTGGCCATACAAACCTAGCTGCAATTAATTTTTGGGTGGCCTTAATTCCGGGTGAGAAAGGGAATGGAGTTTAGCAAAAACAGCTCTTCGCAGCCCTTGTGGGACCAACGGTCGAATATGCTCAGTCGAGACGTCACACAAAATTTGTAAGTCTGACTTGGGTTCAACTGGTAAAGAGCGGACTTGCAACGAAGTGGGTGAATTAATAAGAGCTTGGAGGTCTGTATCCGTGGACTGAGCCTTAGCCATCTCTGAAAGGTTGATGTGAGAGTGTCCAGGGTCAGAAATTGCTGAGATGCGAGACAGCGCATCCGGCACAACATTCAAAGAACCTGAAATGTGTCGAATGTCTGAAGTAAATTGAAGAATAAAATCAAGGTATCTTCTCTCAGTAGGAGCGTGAGAGTCTGATTGAGAATGGAGAGCAAATATTAACGGACGATGATCCGTAAAAATGCTAAAGTCACGTCCTTCCAGGAATGACCTGAAATGACGGATGGAGAGGTATATCGCCAGCAACTCTCGACCGAAAGTGCTGTACCTCATTTGTGAAGGTGAGAGCTTGCGTGAAAAGAATGCGAGAGGTTCCCAAACGCCTGAAACAAGCTGCTGGAGCACTCCTGACACGGCAACGTCAGAGGCATCAGTGGCTAAGTTCAGAGGAGCGTCTGGTTGAGGGTGAACAAGGCATGTAGCTTGTGCTATAGCCTCTTTTGCTTGTGAAAAAGCATTGGTAGCTTCGGGGTTCCACAGAACTGCAGTGGATTTGCCCCTTTTTGATTGGCGAAGAAGAGAGGTTATGGGTGCAAGAATGTTTGCACACTGAGGAATGAAGCGATGGTAGAAGTTTACTATCCCTAAGGAGCGGCGAAGTTGCTTTTGAGTTTGCGGTTGTGGGAAAGACCTTATGACAGATATTTTATTTTCGAGAGGAGAAATGCCATTCGAAGTAACCTTGTGTCCTAAGAAGGTGAGTTCATCTACAGCAAAGACACATTTTTCAGGGTTTAGCAATACACCATATTCTGCCAACCGAGAAAAAACTAAGCGTAAATGTTGAGTATGTTCTGAGGGAGAAGAACTTGCGATGAGAATGTCATCGACATATGTGTAAGTGAAGGAGAGACCTCTCAACACTTCATCAATGAAGCGTTGAAAAGTTTGGGCCGCATTACGCAGTCCGTATGGCATTTTTGTCATTTCAAATAACCCAAAAGGGGTTGTTATAGCAGTTTTATGTATGTCATCAGGGTGTACTGGAATTTGATGAAAGGCTCGCACCAAGTCAAGGCGTGAAAATACTGTGGTGCCATGGAGAGCAGAAGTAAAATCGTGTAAGTGAGGAAGGGGATAGCGATCTGGAATCGTGTTGTCATTCAAAGCACGATAATCTCCACATGGACGCCAGTCTCCAGGTGTAGGTTTTGGGACCATGTGTAAAGCAGAGGCATACGGGCTACTTGAAGGCCGTATAATACCGAGTTCGAGCATGTGTTCAAACTCTCGTCTCACAAGTGCAAGACGATCTGGAGCTAAGCGACGTGGGCGGGTGAAAACAGGTGAGCCTACCGTATCAATACGGTGGACAACAGAGTGTTTAATAGCGTGGCCGGACAGTTTGCCTACTGGACAGTTTGCCTACTGGACAGTTTGCCTACTGGACATTATGCCTATGGACACCATGCCTATGTGGTATATTTATCCTTACCTTATTTAACTTATTTAACTTCAGATTCATGCAAAAGAATTAATTCAAAATTAAAATGTGTTGTTGCCCTTAACAGCATAAATGTCTGAAAATATATCAAGTAAGAAAGGGAAACAGAAGTTTTCACATAATGGATATTTGTATGTGTTTGATAAATGTAGAAAGCGCGACCCTTCGTTACTTTTTTGGCGGTGCGAGCAAAAGAGTCAGTGTATTATAAGGTGTATATATAATATGGGTACTTTTCCGTTATCTGCCCCATTGACGATTGGTTAGGTTCAGTCATGATATTTTCATTAAAACTATCAAAAATATCACAACTTAACCTAACCAATCGTCACTGCCCGGTTAGGTCAACTGTACGCCCTTGACGATTGGTTAGGTTAAGTCGTGATATTTTCGTTAGTTTTAACGAAAATATCACGACTTAACACCCTAACCAATCGTCTCAAGGGGGCAGATAACGGAAAAGTACCCATATTATATATACACACCTTATAATACACAGACTCTTTTGTCGCACCGCCAAAAAAGTAACGAAGGGTCGCGCTTGCTACATTTATCAAACACATACAAATATCCATTATGTGAAAACTTCTGTTTCCCTTTCTTACTTGATATATTTTCAGACATTTATGCTATTAAGGGCAACAACACATTTTAATTTTGAATTAATTCTTTTGCATGAATCTGAAGTTAAATAAGTTAAATAAGTTAAATAAGGTAAGGATAAATATACCACATAGGCATGGTGTCCATAGGCAAACTGTCCAGTAGGCAAACTGTCCAGTAGGCAAACTGTCCGTAGGCAAACTGTCCGTAGGCAAACTGTCCTAGCGCCGTTTAATAGGGGTATCCTTAGAACAGGGTTGAGTAAGGGAAGAAAATTCATTTAGGAGCTGCTCTATAGCAGGTGAGCACTGTGGCAGAGAACTTGCCAATAATGAAGAGGGGTGCGCGGTAGGAGAACCAATTACTGAAAGATGTGTGGTGTTATCAATTAATTGTGCTCTAGGAACATCAACTAATAAATCATTAGCAGAAAGAAAATCAGAGCCTAACATTGGGGTATATACATCCGCGACAAGAAATATCCAGCGGAAAACACGTCTAAGTCCAAGGGAAACTGAAATAGAACGACTTCCATAAGTGTGAATAGATGAAGAATTAGCTGCACGTAAAATGAAAGGAGAAGGTCCGTTTGCACGGTCTGCGGCTGTTGCAGGAATAACACTGTATTGAGCTCCAGTGTCAATAAGGAATGCATAGCCTGAAAGTGGATCATGCAAGGTGAACGTTCGACCAGGTGGTGCAGTAGTTTGTGAATCATTAAATTTTTGTGGAGGAAGGTTAGTATTGCTGTGGGAAGGAGTTTGTGTTGTATTTGAAGGATTAGTTGTAGGTATTAAATTAGTTGTAGTTGAATAAGTAGGTTGCAATTCTTTAACTTTACTTGCGTACGTATGTGTTGGTTTGACAGTGTTAAAGGAGGTAGATGAGTGTGTAGTAATAGGTTGAACATTATTTGTGGTAAAGGTTGGGTTGGTTGAGGTAGAGTAATACTTAGTTAAAATTGAAGTAGGATTAGATGAGGTAGTGGTAGGGTTAGTTGAAGTAAGGATAGGTTGAGAGGCTTGAGGGGCTGTAGTGTCAGACGCCTGTGACACCAGCCTAGTTAGTTTAAAGGAGGATTAGGAGTCCATGGGCAAGGTGTGAGACAGCGCGTTGCACGATCTTTAAACTTTTCATGATACCAGCAAGGAGGGGTATGAACAGTAGACTGTGGTAAGGAAATAGGTTGAGAATGGGGCTGAGTAGTGGGGATTGAGGATGAGGATGAGGTAAGGCTAATAGATTTGGATTAGGAGCAACCAACTGACCTGTTTGCGGTGGCTGTGGTTGTAGGAGAACGAGGCGTTGTCCAGGTTCATATTGGGAGGCTCTAATTGGACCAGAGGGTCGTCCTCGTCTTGAAGAACTTCTCTCTCGTTCCCTGTTGTTAGCTAGCTCTATTCGGAGAGCTTTAAATTCATCTTTAATTGTTTGTAGTATTTCTTTGGATACTTTAAGATATTGTGCGGCCAGACTCTGAGTGTCGTCCTGCGTGGCACAGATTTGGGGGTGATGGGTGTGGTTATCTACTTGGCCAAGGTGGATTTCAATCATCATCTTATCAGCTGTTTTGGCCATAGTGAAGAGGTCTGTATCATCTGGCATACAACGGAGCATTGGCCGTAGGGCAGTGGGGAGACCATTGAGGAAGCGGCGTCGCATTAAGGGTGAGTTTTTATCCTCTCCATTGGTCTGTCCAGCCAGGTCTTGCAGATGCCTCAGGAAGGCTGTTGGCGTTTGATCCCCAAGAACTTGGTCCTTGAGTAGAGCATTGAGTCGCTCTTCTTCTGATTGGCCGAGTCTCTTGACTAACTCGCTGAGGAGGCTCTCAAAAGCTTGGTCAGACGGTGGCAATAGAGTCACATCCCGCACTACTTTGTATACTAGTGTAGGCAGGAGGTTCTTTGTGATTAGGAACTTGGTTCGTGGGTCCGTAATTCCTTTTATCGCGAAATAATCCCGCAGTTGACTCTCAAAGATTCCAGGCTCTTCAGCGGTGAATTGTGGAGTGGTAGGCTGATACATTGTTAGAAGGTCTGTTATAGGTGGTGAATTTGGAGTACCACCGTTGGGTGATCCAAGGTTGTTGTTGGTCATTGTGGCTATTATTTTGTTACAAGGTACTAAAAAAAATTAAAAATGTGTCAAAAACTGACAAGATTTCAACAAATGTTGTTGAATGCAATTAATGGCTTCAGGTTAGCTTGGTTGAGTATGAGACTTAATTGGAGTTATGAATGCCAATAACAAAAAGTTACGTAAAAAATTTTTTTTATGATGTAGCCCAATATTAGCAGAAAAATAGTCTGGTATAGGCTGTTTGCAAAATATAAGTAAATTTGCACAACAAAACTTTAGAAAACGCTGATTTTATAAAAAGGCAAAATAAAAGGAATATATTTTGCAATAGAATACACTTCCAGTACAGGTGAGTGCTTAGTACTAGTGAATTTAATAAAATTATAGATGCAGACTGAATATATAGACAAAAATTGAGAAAAAAACTTTTAGAATTTTTTTTGCATAAATTACGGTGTTTGGTCACTCCGGGAGGGTCACCAATTGTAAGAGTCCGGTTTTATTTATTATTATAGACCTTTACAAGTTTACGTAGATAATTAACTAAATGCCAGGGTCACCAGCGCCCAAATACTAGATTGCATCCAGCACTGCGGCGCAAAATTAATTTTGATAAAAGAAGGGAAGGACTGATTATAAAATCATTAATATGAATTTTGTATTTTTATTGACAACAATTAATAACTATATGCTACAATTATTTATAAATGCAAAGGGGATTTTTACCCGTAACAACTTTGATGGACATATAAATGCGAGATTAAATAATGGCCCGTTTAGCTAATATATAACAGTCTGCAAATAATACTGATTATAATAATAAATATGTAATAATACAAATAATAGTACAAATGATATGTAACACTAATAATAATACTATAATATAATAATAATAAGGTAACCTAATAATAGTAATAATAATAGTAACAATAATAGTAATAATAATAATAGCCACAATGACAACCTTGTCATACAATTTTTGCTTGCTGGCGCGGTGCTTTCAAATAATACGATGTGTGAACAGCGTCCTTTGTGTTGTCGTTTCACATAAGTTTGTTTTTACTATACAATTTTACCAACAAGCCAAAATAATCCTTAAAAGCCAATTCATGTCTAGTCACACCACACTGAATTCTTAAGAATTAAATTTGATCACTGGACATGTTTAACTTGTATTTATTTATTTATTTAGATTTAAATATTTCACTCATGCCAATTTGTGGCAGTTTTCACTAATAAAAATAATCTTGTGGTGCAAGGCACTACAACCCCACCCCAGGCAGTGAAATAAAAAAAAAAATGTTCATTTATTAAACTTCCATTAATACAAATAATAAAAAACGTGGGTATCAAATTGCAAGATATTTTAAAAATTATTGAAAAAATATGTACATTGTGAAATTTTGACATTTTTACGCCAGCAGACTAAAATAGAGAACTACAAATGATATATTCACATGGATCATATTCATCGCTTTCTGAAATAACATTCTCAGAAGACTGATTGTGATCAGACTCTTCACTTTGTGATGTTGATAGCAACTCTGGTCTCTGGGTCAATAATTTTCTACATTTGCTACATAGTACAGTATTCCTTTGTAGTTTCCATTTACATCGATCATAAAGTGATTGGTTGATGGTTCTTATATCCTTGTGTATCTTTTTCTTATGTTTTTGTAAAGGATCATCACAGTATCTAACCATTTTTCATTACTAAAAATTAGTGATGTAGCGGATGTCATTTTTTTCACATCCGCGGATGCGGATGAGGATGTTTGATTTCAACATCCGCGGATACGGATGTCTACATTTTCGTTATTTTTTAGGATATATTCGAGATTTGTTGTGTTTAACGTATATAATAAGTTATTATATAGAGAGAGCTGTAGCTATAATGTAGTATAATTGATTAACTGTACAATAATTGCTGTACTTTTCTCTGAACATATAAAATAATATCAAGCATCTAACTAGTATAGAAATCAATTAGTGAATTCGTCTGCAAATAAATTCGTTATATTTTGTTGAGTTTCAGCCACAATTAGAAACCATAATTGTGTTACCAGGATGCGGGACGTGAACCCAACTCAAATGCACCTCCACCCTTATAGAAAGAGATCTTTAATTAGCTTCATAACTATTTATATTAAGTTTAAAGTTTTATTAGGCATATTTATAAATGAGTAATTAAAATAAAGTAAACTAAGATGTTCATCGGTTAATGTTCAAACTTAATTATAGGAAGGTTATGCTTAAGGAACATTAATTTTTCTGCCTTTTCTGCTGCCAGTCTGTTTCTCTTTTCATCATATATTAATCCAGCACTGCTAAATAATCTCTCGCTTGGTACGTTTGTTGGAGGACATGCTAAATGTTTCCTTGCAAGTTTACTCAAGTATGGATAGATATTCTGCGTATTTTTCCACCAACTAATAGGATTGTCACATACAGCCAGGCGTTTTTCTTGGTGATAGCTCTCGATCATTTTTACTACATCTTTTGACATCGCGTAGGTCTCGTCATTGCTGCTTGACTCAAGAAACTGAGAGACAGATTCTGTGATAGATTTGCTTGTTGAAGGTGTTGGTTCTGTCACTGAAACTTTTATTCTTTTGGTGGGTGGCGAAGCGACAGATTCAAGAGATTGAAGCTCTTCAACTGCTTTGCCAAGTGATGATTTAACTCGTTCTAATGTACTAGGTGAAAATAACTTAGCTTTGTAACGTGGATCTAAGTAGGTTGCAAGAGAGTAACTTCATACAAGAACAGCCTCTCGTCTTGTCGCTTGCATCACTTTTGCGCACAATGAACTAGTTCTATTAATATAGTAGAATTTGATAATTTCCGCTTATTAATGACATTTTATCTCAACGGTCCACATCCGCAGTCCAAAGTGCGGATGCGGATGCGAGAAAATGTGCGGATGTGACCTACATCACTACTAAAAATACACAATTGTAAATCTCAAAAATAAGATATGATTTGACTCAAAATAAGCACATCTGTAATAAAAATAAGCATAATTAACAAACATTTGAGAGACTACGTGAATATGAGTTATACATAGGATGTAAATATATCATTTGTAGTTCTCTATTTTATAGTCTGCGTAAAAATGTCAAAATTTCAATGAACATATTTTTTCAATAATTTTTAAAATATCTTGCAACTTGATACCCACGGTTTTTATTGTTTGTATCTTTTAACAATTAATGGAAGTTTAATAAATTAAATTTTTTTTTTGGATTTCAGTCTAGATAGGGGGGGGGGTCATTACACTGGTATGCATCAATTTTGCTGTCAAGGGTTTTGTAAGTGATTCTTATAGAGTTTTTCCTGCTGATTTCGAATCTGCAATCCGTTTTTCTCAATCAGCTCAGGTTATCAGGCTACTGCCTCATAAGTAAAATAGAATTTTTCGTGATTTTGTCAAAGCGGAATTGGAACAGTAACATCTATCATCACTTGTTTCACTTGTATAATATCTTTTTTTACTTTTCAGGCATATAGATAAAATATTTCATAATGAATAGAGCGTGTAAAAATGATCCCAATAGATTCTGCTACATATGTGGGACGAATACCATGCCAAATAACCAGTCACAAATCACTAAATTTGTGAAGACAATGTATAGAGCATACTTTGGAATTAAGCTAGGGGACCAGGACAAAAATTTCGCCCCTCATATGTGCTGCAAGACGTGCATTGAAAATTTGAGATGGAGCAAAGGCAGAGCGAAATCTTTGCCTTTTGGAATTCCCATGATTTGGAGAGAAGGAAAGGATCACGTGACAGATTGCTATTTCTGCATGACAAACCTCCAAGGTGGGCTTATAAATTTATTTTTCTTAAATATTTTGAAATCCTCGTATGAAACTTGACATAATATTCACCATAATGTAATATTCACCATATATAGCATAATATTCACCATAATGGTAATCATACATTTACATATACATATTGTTATAGAAAATACATTTACACATACATATTGTTATACAAGTTACATTTACATATACAATGATTGTATATTTTCTTTCTTTTTCATTCATATTGTCCCCGAAGGGACAATATGAATGAAAAAGAAAGAAAATATACAGACTCCATCGACCTATTTCATATCTTACAGACCGCAGCCTTCCCTCACGAGCCGCCACTGTCTGAATGCTTCTTCTATTTCATATGCAAGTTTTATATCCATGTTTCTGTGTTTCTATTTCCAGGAGTTAACAAGAAGAATAAGCACATTGTTGTATACCCTGACATTCCTTCTGCTATGAGACCTGTACCCCATGGTCCTGGAATTCCAATACCCGACCCACCTCAAACCCTGGACTTCGATGATTCTGATGATGAATCAATGACCAATGCCAATGACCAGTCCCAGTCGTATATACCTCAAAATACCGCTTCAAATTAGCTGAGGCCTCTCAACCAAGCCGAACTTAATAATCTTACCAGGGATTTAGGACTTTCCAAATTAGCTGCCGAGATCTTGGGCTCACGACTTCGAGAGGACAACTTGCTGGCTCCGGGAACAACATTCTCCTGGTATAGGAAACGAGAGGAAGAATTCCGCAAGTTTTTTGCAGTGCACGAAAATACCTCTTCCTTAGTGTACTGCTGCAATGTTGAGGGGCTAATCGAGTCCTTGGGCCTGCCATATAACGCATCAGAATGGAGGCTATTTATAGACTCGTCTAAACGAAGTTTGAAAGCAGTACTTCTCAACATTGGGAATAGGGTTGCATCAGTCCCTGTAGCACATTCCGTACAACTTACTGAGAGCTACGATAACATGAAAATTTTACTGGATGCTCTCGTATACGACCAACATAACTGGAGGATCTGTGGAGATTTGAAGGTAATACTAATATCATAAGTAACTATTGCTATTGCTATTGACTATGTTGTTTTTCCAAAGGTTATTTGAGAGCGTATAAGAACACTTAACTTCCCCACAGAAGTGATACAGTCCAATGCATAGATTTTTTTATCTGATAGAACAAATTCTCTAAATATTTTCATTTTTTTTCAGATTGTGGCATTTGTATTGGGAATGCAAGGGGGATACACGAAATACCCATGTTTCCTCTGCAAATGGGATAGCCGAGCGGATGAGAAGCACTATGCACAGCGTGAATGGGCATCCAGAGAGAATTTTGAACCTGGGTCGCATAATGTCGTTTCAGTGCCCCTTGTACCACCAACAAAAATTTTGCTCCCACCACTTCATATTAAGCTGGGCTTGATGAAAAATTTCATCAAATCAATGAATAAGGAGGGTTCAGCATTCCGATATCTCGAGAGTAAATTTCCTCATATATCTGATGCTAAACTAAATGCTGGGGTTTTTGATGGTCCTCAAATTCGAACTTTGATCAAGGATACTCAGTTCGAAAACGCAATGACTCCAACTGAGAAGAATGCCTGGCAGGCATTCAAATCAGTTGTCACTGATTTTCTTGGCAAGCGTAGAAGTCCAGAATACGAGTCCGTTGTCGAACTTGATGGAAGCTTTCAAGCTCATGGGTCGCGCATGTCCATAAAATGCACTTTTTGTGTCCCACTTGGACTATTTTCCTGAAAATTGCGGGATTATAGTGAGGAACAGGGTGAACGATTTCACCAAGATATCAAAATAATGGAAGAGAGGTACCAGGGAAACTGGGATATCAATATGCTGGCGGACTATTGCTGGTGTTTGAAGCGAGACGTGCCCGAAGAAAAACACAGACGGAAAGCCAAAAAAACTTCTTTCCATATTTATTGTATGAATAAAAGTATTTATTCACACAATGTTTTCATTTTTCACGAGTGTTCGTATAATATTACTTGTATCTACAGTGTTTAAGCTAAAAAAATCAATAAATATGGGGATAAAATTGGACTTATAATAAATGGCCAATAGAGAAAAAACCTGACCTGATTGAGGAAAACCAATGTCATTTTCGAATTCAGCATGGTCGAATTATATAATATGAGTTGACAAAACCCTCACAGCAGACAAAAAAATTTCATATGCATACCAGTGTTATTGTTCTACACATTTGAATGTGGTGTCATTTAATATCTCCATGCTGATTCTAAAAATGTAGTTTCATAGGTCTACAAGATGATGTTTGGGAGTTGTTGCCATTAAAGTTAGGCGGTAAAGTGGAGAGCGCCCCCCCCCCCCCCCCGAAGATTTTGGGGGTCCATATCTCAAACTATGGGTCATAGAACTTTTTTATTTGAATCAGTAAAATCAGCACCCGGAAGAATCCCATATGTCAATTTTCATTAAAATCTGGGTCGGTGATGACAAATTTTTTAATTTTTGGGAGATTTGTCCTGGAATGCTCCTTCCAAGCTTTAGCCACTCTGGCCCATTCCACCACAAACTTGACTGTGCAAGATCTTTCACCGAAATTCCTCGTGTTGTAAAATCAACTGGGTTTGGGTGCCTGGACAATGCTTCCATTGCTTTGGATCTGTTTGTGCTTGAATTTCCTCCAGCTGAGCCTTGAACGGCCAAGCTATGAGGGACTACTTTAACTTATAGCTTAAGTTAAGGTAGACTAAAACAAACTTACGGACTTCGAGGTCCTATTAGGTCCCACCTCAGGGTTGCTGACTCGATGTGTGCCTACTTTAGGCCTCAGTTACATAAAGTTAAGAAAAAACAAAAGGGGCACAATTTATGGTCGTCTTTCTAAACCTTGCAACAATAATACAACCTGCAACAATCTTGTATATAAACCACCAAACTGAATTGTAAGAGAACTCTCTGTAAGACCACGCCCTGTAAGTGCCGCATTCAACAAACGACTAAAAAAGACGCCAATGCACCAAAAAAATAATGCACCAAAAAAATTATGCCACAAGAGACCAAAACTGCTGCGCTAAATTAAGTGAATTTTTCACTCACCTTACAATTATGAGATGAATATACCGGGTGTCCGAGAATTATCTGTACAATTTTTGGCTGTTATTAAAAGTCAACCATGAAGTGTAGAAATTCCAGTGTTGTCCCATTTTACAGAGAAAAACTAAGTTTTTTCTGATAAGTTTTGACAAGTTTTTTCTTTTTTGTACGCGGGTGACAGACATTAAAGATTTAAAAGCAAGAATCACAGCTGCTATTGAGCGAATTGATGTGGATATGTTATGCTGCAGCGTACATGGCAACATTTGGATTATCGATTGGATGTTTTGCGAATCACTGATGGTGCACATATCGAATGTTTGTAACAACGTTACTTTAATAAAAGAAACTTTTGAAAATACAGATTCTAAATAATCTTGTTTAAGAATTTTACGTGTGTTATCAAGAATTTCATTAAAAGATGAAATTGTACAGATAATTTTCGGACACACTGGAATTTCTCAAAAACTTGTCAAAACTTGGTATCAGAAAAAACATGAGATTCTCTGGAAAATGGGACAACACTGGAATTTCTACACTTCATGGTTGACTTTTAGTAACAGCCAAAACTTGTACAGATAATTCTCGGACACCCTGTATATACACCTTAACTTAATATATACAAGCAATGGTGAATCAATCAGATTAGTCATCACATCGCCTTGGAACAACAATGGCTCTTCCTCTTCTAGATTTTCTTACAATGTCAGTTAGGAACAATGGAGCTTCTAAATTAGTAAATTAGGACTAAGTTGGTCGAGATTGGTTGACGCCGGCACAAATGGTAGGCCCCGAAAGAAGTTCAAAACCAAAGCACCTGTAAGCATCTTTTATGTTTATTTTCTACCCTAATACCTAACGGGGTCTAACACCCCAGGTTATTACAACTATATAATAAATAAAGTAAATTCCACTACTTTTTCCTAAAAAGCTTCCATTTTCCAATGGCATATTCAGATTAGAATACTGTGAATATATTAATGCCATATCAAAAATCTAAATTGTACAGAAAAATATTGAAACGTGTTGTAAAACTCCGTCACCTGTATTCATTTTTCTGAATAAAGTTTTTTTTTTAATTATACATAGTGAATGGCGTATAAACTACCTAATATTTTTGCATCCAATTGTGTGAATTATGAAGTAAAGGTGGGTACATGCAATACAGTAACAAAGGCAGTGCGACCGTGCCCAGGCAGCAGTTGCAAAGGGCAGGTTCCGCCGAGAGCTACCATGGGCCCCGGGCAAGGATTAGTATATGGGTCCCCCTGTTTACTCGATATTTTATTATGAATGTTTTTTGTATACATAACAAGCAAACTGATTATATGTCCAAGTCACTATTCAAAACATACAGTATGAATAAACAACTCGGGAGGAAAATGACAATTTTATTTTTAGAATCAATTATATTAATTCTATCACCATACAATTTACAAATGCAGTAAATTAGATGTGTACTTTCTTTGCCTTCTCTCTAGCAAAGTGGTAAATGATTCTGATGAAATTTAAAGTACGGGCTTGCTGGCTTTCAATTACAATGATTCCCAGATCTGTCAGTCGGTCTTGGGCATTGGTGGACCGCAGATAATATTTTAACTTTGTTTGACTATGATAATCTCTAAAAAAAATGTATGTTCATTAATTATATTTCCTCTGTTATTTTATTAAATCAATTGCTTTAATATTTTTAGATTTTATACCCCCCTTTCTGGGCCCAGGGGACTTTTCCACGGTATTCCCACCCTCTCGGTGGGCCAGGCAAGGGGGCGCACAGCGAACATTTTTTTTTGTTTCATAAAAAGTAAGAATAAAAAAAAATGGCTTCAGTAGGTACCAAAGTAAAATAAAAAAAGGAACATCTAGGAAGCCTATTTCCCTAATACTGCTGGATGAGTGTGCCCCAATAGTCACCTGAGCCAGAACAGAAACAGAGTAAGTGACCGGCCCAACCCCACCTGATACCAGTGGCTGGAAGCGAACCAGAGCCTCACCGCTCAGACTCAGCCACCGTAAACACTGAGCTAACGGGTGGTCTAAAGTGGCACACTATATATATATATATATATATATATATATATATATATATATATATACACACACACACTGTATATATTATATATATATTTCTAAAATAAAAAATAGAATCTACATACACAATGTGTTTCTTCTCGGTTTTATTTTTTTCTTGTAGGGGGGTGGACATTTAATGAGCTTCGATTCATTTGAGTGCAATAACATTTTTATTTTTTATTATACACAAATACAGATTTAAAGCTAGGATTGCCAGTTAATCCTAGTTTAGCAAACCATAATTGCGTGGGCCCATGAGGAGTTCCTGAATATGTGAATCGGCCACATTGTACCGTTTCCTATTCGAACACATTTCAAAACCATTTTTCAGTGTGTCCGTATTCCAACAACAGTGTTAGGACAACTTCAACTCAGCCTCAGCCCGCCCCCGGCCCCGGGCAGAGCTGGGCACTTGCGGTTTTTCTTGCGGTACTGCGGTACTACCGTGTTGGTCGGTACCGCGGAAAATTTGAATGCGGTAGCGGTACTGCTGTACTTTCAGCGATCCTTTGCGGTACTGCGTTATGCGGTACCGGTTTGGTAGTGCGGTAGTAGTACCGCAGTACCGCAAAAAAACGGGCAAAAAAACGCAAGTGCCCAGCTCTGGGGCCAAAAACACCATCTTGAAACAACGAGATGATTATTCTCAAGAATGGATATGTATTCAGCAGAATGAAGACGTTTGACGTGACGAAAATTGACGATGTCGAATTGTGCGTCCGAATTATATTATATGGAGACTGGAGTTATATTTGTTACGTGTTGAAGTAAAGAAACTACTTCGATTTAATTAAAATTAAGTAGGAATACATTTTCGGTAATAGAAATGGCTCAGCTATGAACCCCACCAATCACACATGGTATGAATAGACAGGATATTGAAGTGTATTAATCAAATGTGTATACTTTTATACAAACGGAAACGATAATTAGTGTGTTTGGGTTGTTTAATCTCCTTTATAACAGCAAAAGTCATGCGACGGAGGAGACTTGCATTTTTACGTGGGAAGACTACGTACATTTTGGCCACGTTGCAACACTTTTTCTCGTTAAATTAGCGAGGCTAAGTGACGCTGGATCTGTCAGTAGTTGGATGGGTAACTGTCTTTGCGTTTAAATGGTGTAGCGACCCTATTAGAATTAGTTACGACATAATTCATGAAATATCCGCAGAATATATATAAACATCAAGAAAGCATTCGAATACGTATGCAGATATAATACCTCGCACCTCCTAAGTGACGGTGACGGTGACGGTGACGGTCACCGTCACCGTCACTTAGGAGGTGCGAGGTACTTATATCTGCATACGTATTCGAATGCTTTCTTGATGTTTATATATATTCTGCGGATATTTCATGAATTATGTCGTAACTAATTCTAATAGGGTCGCTACACCATTTAAACGCAAAGACAGTTACCCATCCAACTACTGACAGATCCAGCGTCACTTAGCCTCGCTAATTTAACGAGAAAAAGTGTTGCAACGTGGCCAAAATGTACGTAGTCTTCCCACGTAAAAATGCAAGTCTCCTCCGTCGCATGACTTTTGCTGTTATAAAGGAGATTAAACAACCCAAACACACTAATTATCGTTTCCGTTTGTATAAAAGTATACACATTTGATTAATACACTTCAATATCCTGTCTATTCATACCATGTGTGATTGGTGGGGTTCATAGCTGAGCCATTTCTATTACCGAAAATGTATTCCTACTTAATTTTAATTAAATCGAAGTAGTTTCTTTACTTCAGCACGTAACAAATATAACTCCAGTCTCCATATAATATAATTCGGACGCACAATTCGACATCGTCAATTTTCGTCACGTCAAACGTCTTCATTCTGCTGAATACATATCCATTCTTGAGAATAATCATCTCGTTGTTTCAAGATGGTGTTTTTTGTAGTTGAAATAAAAACAAACTGCAAAAGAACTGGGCCATATGTCGTACTTATATGCAAAACCATCCACTAAACGGAGATATAAGGTAGCCTGTCTATTACTTCCTGAGAATCTAGAACCATTGATATGAACTCTATTTAATAAACACATTTACGAAAGCATTGCATTGATTGTTATTTTGAAAAACGAAGGCACCTGGTGGCAGCTGTAAAAGAAACTTCACCTGAACTTTGGCAACATTTTGACGGTACCATACTAAAAATAAAACTTACTGCCTCTACACCAAGACGTGAGTAATAACCCTTCCTGAATGCTGCGGAAAAGCTACTTTATGTTAAGAGACAAGTACATGTATAGGCTACGTCGTATCATCATCAAACAGTTATTTATTGCGTCAGAACTTTCTTTGGGTTATCTCAAGAAGGGATATCCTACCCATTAACAGTGACAGCCAGGATTAACTTCTTATTTCACAAAATTTATCCTCGAATTCGTGGCAGGTCATTGACAACTTTCATGGGAGTAATAATTTTCAAATCATACCATCAGTTACGCATCCAACTTCCCCCCGCTCTGATTCGCAATCCCGTTTGTTTTGCTCTAGTGGATTGCGATTTATTCAGTTAGATAACCGGTACTTCAATCTCAACTGCTGACTTTATAGACGCTGACCTGGCAGCTGATTTTCTAAGTTAATTGTACCGGCTTCAGAACACAGCATACCTCGTTATGAATCAAAGCAGGATGCTTATAGTTCCCAGGTAGACTCCCACTTATAGGAAGGTTGTTTGGTGATTCCAACGTACTTCATTGACAAAATTCTGTGTGTGAATACAGTAGGTTGATTAGTTATGTTCAACATTGTTTTTGCCATGATAGTGCAACTGAACCGGATCAGATATTATACCTTACATTAAAACTTGTTGTTGTTGTTGTTGTTGTTGTTCCCACCCTGATCGAGCAAGCCGGTGGCACGCAAGTAACCGATCGTCCTCTCCGGAGTGGACCAGAGGTTCAGCGCACTAGTGTTGTGCTGTGCTGTGCTAGAGCGGTACAGTCTGTCATAATGTGTTCAATTGTTTGTGGTGTGTCCTGGCGCAGGTGGCAAGTGTCGTCTGTGGAGTTGTCAGTGCTTTGTGGGTTAGGTGTGTGTGTGTGTGTGTGTGTGTGTGTGTGTGTGTGTGTGTGTGTGCTATGGAATGGAGTATTTGGTTATAATGTCTCTCTGGCGTTACCTTAATGGTGCGAGGTGTCGGTGCGTGATTGTACATGTAGTGGCAAGGGTGTTGTGGGTTAGTTGTCGCTGCTGCCACGAATTGTGTTCCTCTCATGTCTAAATGTTCCCTCACTTTCAGTATTTTTGTTTGTGTGTGCAGGTGTTCTATTGGTGTTGTTTGAGTGCAACCTGTAATGATACGAAGTGCGTTGTTTTGTATGTCTGTAAGGTGTTTGTGTGTGTGTGTTTGAGATAATGGGTGCCCAGCATGGGCTAGCATAGTCCATAACTGACCCCGAATATATTGTTTGTATACGAGTGATGTTGTTTCCTGCTGGTGTCCAAAGTTTGTGCCTGTTAGTACCCTAAGCATGTTAAGTCTTGACGTACATTTGTTCTTAATGTCCTGAATGTGGTTTGCAAAAGATAATGATGTGTTGTATGTGACCCCAAGTATTTTGGTCCTGTGAGTGTGTGGAATGGTGGTGTTTAGTGTAAGCTGTGGAGTTATCTGTTCTTCTTTAATGTTGCTGTTAGCAAGGAGATGGTTGATTTTATGGGAGCTACTTTGAGTCTATTGTGTGTGAGCCAGTCTTGTATACTGTTTATGTATGTTTGTAGGTTATTTGTAGCGGTGTCGATGTTGTTGTGGGTGGATGTTAGAGTGATGTCATCTGCATATGATAAGGTAAGCTTGTTATCTATGGGTGTTGGAATGTCATGCATGTATAAGTTGAAGTGTGTTGGTGAGAGAACAGAGCCTTGAGGGACCTCGTTCGGGAAAAGCTTGTTTTTGGATGACTTACCATTAAATGTGACATGTGAGTATCTTCCTGAAAGATAGTTGCTCAGCCACCTTTTGGTGTTATTGTGCATGTTTGTGTTGAGTATTTTGTTTATGAGAGGGAAGCGTGGGATAGCATCAAATGCTTTACTAATGTTTATTGTTGCTAATAGTGTACGTTGAGCTGGTCGTCTGGAGTTGATGCTATCCATGATGTGCTGCGTGAGGTTAGTGAGTAATGTCGTGGTTGAGTGGTGACATCTGAATCCATGTTGAGTAGGCGATAGTGATATGTGTGGGTTGGTGATTTGTAAGATTAGTCTTTCTGTTACTTTGGAAGGTGTGCATAGTAAAGTAATGGGTCTATAGGAAGCTGGTTCTGTTGGATTTTTGTTTGGTTTGAGTAGTGTAATAATTTTACCTTGTTTCCATGTCGGGAATAATACAGTGTTGGTATGAATGTGTGCTGATGTTTGTGAGAGCTAGTATTCCCTGTGGGCCCAAGTGTTTCACGTGTGTTAGATATGTTGTCTGGTCCAGTAGCCAGTATCCGAGGAAGTTGCAGAACGTTATTATTATTATTATTCTACTTGCTAAAACCAGAGGATTGCAATAACTGCAACAGTGGCTATTCTTCATTTGTATGAGACGGAAACTTATCCAGTTTTGCTGGGTTCCGGCTCATGTAGAATCTTAGACACGGATGAGGCAGCCAAAGTGGCAGACTTCCATCCATCCATCCATCCATCCATCCACATTCTGCTCTCCCATTCATAATATGCTCTTATTTCAGTTGTATAGGCCTCGCTGTCTTCCATGTGGTTGTTTCGCTGGAAGAATCTAGTGACAAACTGGATGCAATACATAAAAGCCCCGCAAAGACCCTTACACCGGGTTAGACAGTACGATGTTGCCGCTGATGGTATAACACGTTCTCGCCGAATGCCAGGAATTTGACTCCTCGTGTATCCTCCTCTACTGGTGGTCTCCCAATCGAACAAATTGGCGGGCGGGCACACACGCACACATCACGAAAGTGTGTAAGGATATATAGTATCGTACTTTCATTAGATGTAAAAATTTTAACGTTCTCAGAACACCACAAATGCGAGACAAAAAAGCCTAAGGAGAAAAACCCATTATCATTACTAGGATTACACGTAAAAACTAGAATGTTACGTTCTAAAAATTATATACTTTATTATTCACCACCAATTCCAAAAACAAAACGAAGTTTCAAAATCTGAGAAAAGTTTAAATTGCCCCCAAAAAATAGGTAATCCTCAGTTTTCACGATAATTTGCACAATAGCTATGCATAGCATAACCTTTCAGAAAATGCAGAAACTAAAATGATGGAACAAAAGTTTACAACGACAACAACGATGACGTAAAACTAAACAGTTCGCCTCGACATTCGGTCGGTTCACCAAAAGCCATTGTAAGTAAAGTAAAACATCCTGTATCAGACGTTTCAGACGCATCAAAAGTCATGCGTTTCAAATAAATTGTAGGATATTTTATGAAGACAATCGAGAATTACTTTCGCGTTATCAAAATTCATTTATTTTATGATCAGCATCTACATTAATATTTTTAATTATAAAAATAAATCCGATTTTCACGAGCCACTGGCTATAAAAAAAATTAAAAATTACTTTTCCCATAGTTTTTACCAAAAAACATATACAGGGTGTTCTAAAACTACCTAGCAAACTTTTATATGTCTGTCGATCAGTAGTCGAACGTTGTGAAAAATGTGTTCAAGTTGAAGGAAGACACTTTGAACGCCTAAAATAAACAATTATTGCTGCTTTTCTTCTTGATGCTGTATTTGAAATAAAACTGTTAAATAGCGCATAATTTTTTTTAAGATACTGCGTTCATATAAAAAGTTTACTAGGTAATTTTAGAACACCCTGTATATATATATTTTTTTTTCATAAATGATGCACGAATTTGCATAATTTAGAATCAGTCCCACCACGAAATGAACATATCAAAGATTTCTGGAGTAGAAATTGGAGCACTATACCAGATGGATCCGAATTAAATGCTGTCACTTCTTCGAGTGCAAGGGAACTAGTACCTAAAATACCTCTGGTCGCAAAACCATTGTGTTCCTTGGGGTACTGAAATATGAACCAGATTGGGTTCGCTTTCACCTTGTAGCGTAAATGATAATACCCGCGGTGGCTTCTCAAAAGGCTCCGGGTTGGAATTCTGATGGGGTTAATTTTGCGCGTGCGCGCACGCACACTCTTTGTAAAAACATCAAAAGAATTAAAATTTCTTCAGTACAAGTAATTAAAACAAAGATTTTAAAGAATTGCACTTAACCATAATCAGAGTATAGGCCTATGCTCTGGTGAATATAGAGACTAAGTTCTTTAAAGGATTTAGCCCATATAGAAAATATTCAACTTGTACTGAAGGAACCAGTTTTCTATGTTGAACTAAACATTTTTAAAATTATACATCAAAAACATGCAACATTTATGTTAGTTTTTTTTTTTTTTTTTTTTTTTTTTTGCGGGAAAAACTTTTTTTTAAGTATGAGTAAGATATATTAATAAAAACTTAAATTATGGATGTTTTTTTTCAATATGTCCTCTTAAATTGCATTTACGACTAAATTTTTTTGAGCAAAGAACACACATGAATGGTTTTTCTCCAGTGTGAGTGCGCATATGTCGGTCAAGACCAACCTTTTCGACAAATCGCTTAGGGCAAAGAGAACAGGGAAATGGTCGTTCGCCTGTATGCCTGAACATAATGTGAGTTTTCACCTGACTTGACCTATAGCCCTCGTAACTACAGTACGAACATTTATAAATACGTCTGCAAGTTCTTTTAATACTTCTTTTAGAATCTGAAGTTCTCTGCAAAAAGGTACTATCTTCCTTCTCCCAACAAGTTCTTGATTCAATTTTACAACTCGTATCAGATCCTGAGTCTTCTGACCCTCGATCCATTTCAGATATCTGAAAAATAAAATTTTAGTAATAATATAGTATACCATTAACCAGCAATATCTGTTCTGATTTAATCTACAGTTAAATGAATGCAAATTTTTATGTATTTATGAAAGTTAATGGCTGCTTCTGAAAAAAGATGGCATCAACGATTTTCACGAATATTGTATCTACTACCTCAAAGCACTATCGTCTTATTATTAATGCCGATGAATAAAAGCAGAACCATGTCAGAACAATATCAATGCCACTCCTCTATTTCTGACTGATCTTTGGTGCAAAAAACACCATTCTTTCTCACGACACATCGTCTTGTATGATTCATGTGTATGAAGTTTCATCAGATTGTGTTCAGTAGTTCAAAAGTAATAAAGTGTACCTCCACTTAACTTTTGACATCTATTTGCCACTTTGACCTTTGATGCAGGGACCTGAGTCTTGCTCAAAACACACAGTCTTAATATGTGTATGACGTTTCATCAGTTTATGTTGAACAGTTAAAAAGTTATAACCTGGACACGAAAGTGTGACAGACAGACACAGACAGACAAAGTGCAATCCACTCTGGCCTCTCAAAATTTATTTGGTTGGGGACATTACAAATATGTAAATCAGATTTTATTGGAAGATATACCGGTGATTACAAATAATCTTCCCAATTTTAAACATTTATATACAAATAAAGAATATTTCGGGGAATTCTTATTTGTAATATTGAACACGTCAGAGATAGCCGTAAAGTTAACATGTTTTGTGCTCTTACCGCTGAGAAAGTATATGGTCTATTCTTCTTTGCTGAACAAACAATTAACGGTATCATTTACTGCGATATGCAACAGCTGTGGCTGATGTCCCAGCTGCTAGAGGACAAAGCTGATGTGTGGTTTCAGCAGGATAGTGTGCCATCCCATTTCCACATTGAGTAAGTGACCATATTTTTAGGAGCAAAAAGCGGGACATTTTTCTATTTTTGGAGTTACAGTATAAACTAAAATGACTATATTTTCAGGAGCCAAAAGCGGGACACCTCTCTACCTCATATATATATATATATATATATATTATATTTTTTTTTTTGTTTCAAAGTATGACCGCTCATGGCCACCAAAAGAAAGGTGGATAGCAGAGCGAACACAGGACGAAGACTATGGAACAGCTAACGGAAATGAACAATAGACGGGGAGGGAGGAGGAGGAGGGGAGGAGGAGGAGGAGGAGGAGGAGGGGAGGGAGGAGGAGGGGAGGGAGGAGGAGGGAGGGAGGGGAGGAGGAGGAGGGGAGGAGGAGGAGGGGAGGGAAAAAAAAAAAAAGATCATAGCGGAGTCACAGCCTGAAAAGAAGTCGGGAGCGAAAGAGGAAGGAGAACAACCCGGTTATCGAAAAGTAGGGACCTTCAGATAGAATAGCGCCAAGCCTATCACAAGGCCCGACGCTCTCCAAAAAGGGAAAATACTCTGCGCGCAGCGCAGAGTAAAGCGGACACTCCACCAGGAGGTGGGCAACTGTAAGTAAAACGTTACAATTGGAACATCGGGGCACCCGATCCCCGGCCATCAAATAGCCATGGGTCAGGTGGGTGTGGCCAATACGGAGGCGGGCCAGAGCCACCTCCTTATGGCGCGACCGATGGAAGGAAGAGGCTCAACATCCCAATTTGGGTTTAATCTTGCAGTTTGTTATCTGCAGCGCCATCCCAGCGACTCTGCCACCGGGAGCGCAAAAACCTACGGAAGCCAGGGATATAATCGGAAAAGGGGAGGGACACGGGTGAAACCTGTAGTCGGCACGCGGAACGGGCAGCTCGATCGGCAGCCTCATTTCCAGCCACGTTAACATGTGCAGGGACCCAGCAAAATACCACCTCCTTGCCACCAAAAGCGACAAGGATATGGCACAGTAGCTGGATTCGTCGGACCAGTAGGTGGACAGGGTCAAAACACTCCAGGCCATCCAGGGCACTGCGGGAATCCGAATAGATGACAAACGACCCATCCGGATGCTCCCGCACCACCTCCAGAGCGCTCAGAATGGCATAGAGCTCCGCCGTGAAAACGGAAGCCTCATCAGGGAGACGGGTACATCGGGGAGCAAGGGCAGACGACTGGGAAACAGCCGCGGCCCCAACGCCCCCGAGCCATCTGTGAAGACCGCAACACATGCAGAGTGACACGCTGCATGCTGAAGGAACAGAGACCGAAGCAAGGCAGAGTCAGAATCGGCCCTGCGAACGGGACGCAACGCCCTACAGCACGCAACAGGGGTGCTCTCCCAAGGTGCAACACCCCTGAAAGAGACCGGTATAACGGATGGAGGAGGAGTGCCCATACCATCGAGGAGGGAGGTCACCGTGTCGGTGAAATACCAACCCCCATCCCGGCAGAATGCCCTCTCAACCACCTGGAACAGAGGAGAGTTGGGAAGACGGAGAATCCGGAGATAGTGCTTGGCAATGAGGAACGACCTCCGATCCTCCAAGGGAGGGATGTCGCACTCAACCTACAGGCTATCAACCGGAGAGGAGCGGAAGGCGCCAGATGACATGCGCAGTCCTCTAGAGAGGACCGGATCCAGTATCCGAAGGGCCGTACGGGAGGCGAGCCATACACCACACTCCCATATCTAATTTTGACTGTACCAGGGACACGTACAACGGAGGAGTGTCCGCCTATCCGCGCCCCATGTAGTATGCGACAGATGTCCCAGCAAATCCAGGGTACGTCTTGTAGACTCGCGCAGCCGGCGAAGGTGGGGAACCCAGCTCAAACGGCTGTCGAAAACCATACCCAGGAAACGCACTGACTGAACGAGGGCCAGAGGCTGACCCCCGAGTGTAAGATTAAAGGTCGGGACGGCGCCGGATCCCCGTCTCCTCGACGGAAGGAAGGCCACATACGAAGTCTTCGGGGAAGACAGCGTAAGGCCCACCGACGACGCCCAGCGTTCAACCCGATTGACCGCGAGTTGGACTTGCCTCTCCACGACGGGGGGACTCGTCCCCGCGGCATAGACAGCCAGATCGTCGGCGTAGATGGAACATCGCACCGAGGGCGGAAGGGCTCCCGGTAGCGCAGACATGACCAGATTGAAGCAGGAGACGCTCAAGACACACCCCTGGGGCACCCCCTCCTCCTGAACATACAGGTCAGATAGGGCCGCCCCCCCCCCCCCCCCCCCCCCCCCCCCCCATTACGGACGCGGAAGTGCGACGGCAGAGGAAGTTACGAAGAAATGTGGGCAAAAAGCCCACAAAACCAAGAGACTTCAAACGGTCCATGACAACTCCCCGACGGGTCGTGTCATAGGCCTTTTGGACATCAAAAAGACGGCCAGAACAAGATTCCGGCGGGAAAAGGCCTCCCGTACATCATGACCAAGGAGGAGAAGGGGGTCCAGAGTACCCCGAAATCGACGAAAGCCATACTGGGTCGGGGGGTATAACCCAAGCGACTCCAGTGTAAAGGAAAGTCGGACGGCCACCATCTTTTCAAGGAGCTTGCATAAGCAGCTCGTCAAGGCAATAGGCCGATAGCCCGCCACCTCCGCCGGATCCTTCCCCGGCTTAGGTATCGGGACCACAATCGCCTCCCTCCAACGGGAAGGGAACGACCCCTCAACCCACACCCGGTTGAAAAGATCCAGCAAGAAGTGTAGGGCCATCGGGTGCAGATTCCAAAAAAGTCATACGGAATGTCATCAGGGCCAGGGGCGGAAGAACGACGGGTTGCCAAGGCAGCCCGAAGTTCCCGCATCGTAAAGAGATGGTTATAGGGCTCGTTCCCAGGCGGCGGGAACGTAACATTCGACAAAGGACGATCCGCAGCTGAAGGCGAACGGGAAACCGCAGCAAAAGCCCAGCCAGCCGATCGGCCACAGCAGCAGGATCCGAAAGGAAGCCGTCCCCGTCCCGAAGGACAGGGCGACTAGCAGGGACCGGCTTCCCCTCGATACTACGTACCTTCCGCCACACAGCAGCAGAAGGGTAGACGAGGAAATGCCGGACACAAAAGCACGCCAAGAGGCCCGACGGGCCAACTTGAGAGTCCGGCGGGCGAAAGCCTTCGCCCGCCGCATCTCAATCAAGTGGTCCGCGCGCCGGGTGCGGTGGAAGCGGCGCGTCGCCCTCTTCCTCTCGCACACCGCCTGGTGACATGCTGGAGTCCACCACGGGACGCTACGCGTCCGCGGGTTACCGGAAGATCGAGGATACAGTCCTCCGCGACGCCCATCAACCCGCTCGAAGAACTCCAAGCTCTCATCCACAGAGCCAAAGCTCAACACCGAACGGGCAATGACGGAACGAGCTCTGAAGGATGGCCAGTCAGCCCGCGCAAGGCACCACCTCGGTCGAGACGAGACACCCGGCTGCGGTCCGACCGGCTCAAGACAGACTGGGTAATGATCACTGCCATAAGAGTCCCCCAACACCTTCCACGAAAAATCGAGTAAGGCATCGAGGGACACCAAGGAGAGATCAATACAGGTAAATGAACCCGTGGGTTCGTGGAAGTAGTAGGTTCACCGGAATTGAGGCACGCAAGGAAAGTTCCTCCATTAAGGAGAGCAACATACCAGCAACATTAGTCGACCGGACATCTCCCCAAGCCGGGTCGCGACTGTTAAAGTCCCCGAGGAGGAGAAACGGTCGAGGTAGTTGCAACACCAACTCGCGAACCGCGTCGCGAGAAGGAGGGTCATGAGGAGGAATATAAATCGAGCAGGCAGTGTACTGGCGATCTAAAAAGAGCCGCACAGCCACAGCCTGCAAGGAAGTGCGAAGAGGCACACCTCGCGATGGTAACGAATGATGCACATAAATCGCCGCACCCCCCGGCGTGTGCTCATCCGGGGTGCAAGGGAAACCAACATAGCCAGAGAGACGAGGGAGTCCCCGCGCAGCCAGGATAGTCTCCTGGAGACAAACACAGGAAGGCCGCTCGCTCTTCAGCAGGGAGGCAAGGTTCTCCCAGTTAGCTAAAAGCCCCCTACAGTTCCAATGCAAAATGGAACTGTAAGGGGAAGTGGCATTATAAGAGGCAGAGAAAACAGAGAAATAGCCACGGACCAAGCTGAGCAGCAAACTCAACGGTCCGCAACCAGGGACGGAATCGGCTTCCCCGACTCACCCCGAACGGGGGTAGGGGCCACCGACCCCGCAGCTGCTTCACCCGTAGTAGAACGAGAGGTGGAGAGTGGAACAGGGAGTTCAGAGGGGGGCTCCCCTGGGGGGGAGACGACGACGGGCCCAGCCGAAACCCCCGACTCCCCACCAGAGGGGGGCTGGGGAGAACCAGATGTTCGAGGGCTCGTCAAACCAGACAAGCACTGACGGGGGGGGAGGAAAGGTCCACCACAGGTGGGAGAGGTAGATCCAGGAGAGAGACCCGACCACTCTCCGACCGGGGTCCACCATGGGAACAGTCAGTAATCGAGGGTGTCATGGGGCGGTGTACCTCAACCGACACCCGGACACTGGTCGGGGCACCGGGAGGTGACGCCTCACCAGCCCTCCGTATAGCGGGGGGGAGTCCCGAGCGGATCAGGAGCGGCGCGCCGCTTCCCCTCCGGTGAAGAAGGGGAAGCAGGGCGAGCAGCGGTCATGATCGGGTCTGGAGGACTCCGACCACGGCGACGCTTCCTCCTCCCTTCGGGGCATCACCTTCCCCACCCGAGAGACGAGTAGGCAAGGATCCAGACCCCAAGGCCGGAGAGGGAGAAGGGGCACTTGTAGGCAGGGAATCAGATGGGATGTCTGAAAGTGAGGCAGAGGAACAAGAAGGGCCCGCGGCGCCAGGAGGACCACCAACCCCCGGAACTTCCAGGGGGGGCACCACTCCGGTAGACGCCGGGGTAGCACGGGAGGGGCCCGAGGACCCGCCAGGGCCAAGAGCCGCAGCATAGGACAACCCCCGCCGCGGCTCCCGGTCACGGACCCTATCGCGCGCCTCCCGCGCACTAAGGAATTCGGTAGTCCTTAAGGACCGCACCTCGAATTCAAACTTGAAAACGGGGCAGTCCCGAGAGGAGGAAGGGTGGGCCCCCAAGCAGTTCGAGCACCGCGGGGGCTTCGTGCACGGGGTAGGGTGCGCAGGCCCACCGCAGCGGACACATAGCTTACCCTCACGGCGGCACGCAGAGCTAACATGGCCGAACCGGTTGCAGCCAAAGCAGCGAACCGGGTCAGGCACATACGGTCGCACCGAAAACTCTCACGACCGGCGATCACCCACGCCCCAGAACACCTGGGCCGAAGGCACAAGGGAGTCAAAGGTCAGGAGCAGACGAGCGGACGGGGTAAGAGCACCATTCCGGCGCAACGAAAAGCGGAAGACCTTCGTTACCCCCTGGAGGGCAAGATCCTCCTGCAACTCGCCAACCGGGATTGACAGCAGACGGGAAGCGAAAATGGTGCCCTGACAGCTATTCAATTGCGGATGGGGAGTCACAGAAACTCTGCAACCCAAAACATCCTGCAACTGTAGAAGGGACTCAGTCACCCCCGAAGAACGGGACTTCAAAAGAAGAGACCCATCCTTCAGAGGGTGGATATCATAACGACAGGGAACCCCCACCGTCTTAAGACGCTGAAACACCGGTTCCGAGTTGCCCGGAAGGGAGCCAGCGGAAGGGCGGAGAACAAGGAACCTGTCCACTGGACAGAAATTGACAGCAGGGACAGGTCCATGTGTAACGGTAACCGAAAGTGGGCGAGAGAACGAGGGCCGCGAAGACCCCGCCCTACGGCCAGCACGAGAGCGGGCCATACGGCTTTAAGGTGAATCCAGCGGAGGCAGAGGCCGCTGAACGACCAAAAGTAGGTCTTATCCAAATCCAAGGGCGGGCCAGAGTCGTCAAGAGGAGGGGATTGAAGTTTTGAAATTGAACCCATAAACAATAGCTTTACAAAAAAGACAGCCTCGGACCCAAGGCAATGCACCATCCGCCGCTGCATCCTTCAAGGCGCAGGCCCAAGGTCCCGGGTAGCCCGCCCCCCAACCTGACTGTCGTTTTAAAAACAGCAGATTGGCACTATGGAGATTTGTCCGTTAAGGGCCCAGCAAAGACCCAATCCAGACGCAGCAGCGGTCCGGGCGCCCATACCGTCCCCAGAGCACGGCTCAGCCACGGAGCGATGCCCCCCGGCGGGTGCACCCGATGACCCCAAGACTGCAAAATACAAACAGGGGGGGGATACTACAATTGACAGAGGCACAAGACCGAGTCAAGACAAAAGAAATTCCGGGAGAGACGGAAAAAAGGGGAGGAAAAAAAAAACGCAACTAGGTAACTTCGCCTACACCCCGCGAGGAGTTGAGGAAACCCCAACAACCCACGAGGTGTACGAGCCCCCTCGGCCCGGCAAGCCGAGTACCTAATCGAGGGGTATATATATATATATATATATATATATATATATATATATATATATATATATATACAGGGCGTCCCAAAAAAATGTATACACACTTTAAATAATTATAAAGGCAGTGTTTATTAAAATACATTTCATTTTAAAAGTGTAATAGAATCTACAGACATTATTTAATTGTTTTGTCAACGCCTGTTTTCAAACTGACGTCCGTTCTGGTCCAGGCACTGCTGATAACGCGAAGCAATGGAATCGCAAACATCACGAAACATTTCGTTTGGTATTTGTGTGCATTCTCGTTCAATGGCTGCTCTCAATTCAGCGACTGTTGCAGGTTTTATAGCGTAGACTTTGTCTTTTAAGTATCCCCATAAAAAAAAGTCTAGTGGTGTGAGGTCTGGTGAACGCGGAGGGTATTCTCCGAAACCCCTTCGTCCAATCCACATCCACATCGTGCCAAGTACCACTCGCAATACTCCACTCTTCGGTCTGGATCATCTTCATTAATAGCATGGACTAATCTTGGAATGTAACTTTTCCATTGACAGCGCTTCAAAATGCGTTGGACAGACGATTCTGAAATTCCTACCTCACGACTCGCTTGCCGCACAGATTTTCTTGGACTTTGGTGATACGTTTCCAGTACTCTTTCTTGCTTTGTGGGGCTTGTCGATGTCCGTGGTCTTCCGGAACGCTTCTTGTGGACATTCTGAACAGTTCCATCGGCTTCAAACTTATCTCTAATTCGAGTGATGGTAAGTCGCGTTGGTGGATCTGTTTGAAACTCCCTCCTAAACTGTCTTTGCACTTCAACTGCGTTTTCACACTTCCAGTAGCATTTTAAAATGAATTTCCTTTGTTCAAAGCTTAGTCTGACTGCCATTATTAATTCTAATGGGTTTAACTTGGAAAGAAAGAAACATCAATTGAGCTATCAGCTGTTAAAGTGTGTATACATTTTTTGGGGACGCCCTGTATATATATATATATATATATATATATATATATATATATATATAATATATATATATATATTATATATTATCCCCGCAAGGGGGTTCTAAGCTCGTGCTCTTGAGTTCTCTTTGTGCTCGTTTGTACGTGCTTGTTCCTGGAGGTTTCACGTGCGCCCTCCCGGCCCTAGCACCCAAGGATGATGGGGCTCGACCCTGCAGTCCTTGGTCTTTTTCCATTTCGACTGTCCCCTCCACCCTTTCTTTTTCTTCTGTCTTTCCTCTCACTTTTTCTTTGTTTTTCCGCTGAGATATGCCCTTTAAATAGAGGCGAATCGGTTCTTCCTAAAAAAAAAAAAAAAAAAAAAATGGTGTATATATATATATATATATATATATATATATATATATGTCCCACAAAAAAGTACACCCAACTTTAGATTGTACTACTCCAAAAATTGAGATATTTTGGATCTGTTTGTTTGATTTAATATAGCAAAGTATTCTTTGTTAACGTTCAAATTTATTCATGTTTAAACGATTTAGTGTTTAAGCATCTGCTTTTAACTGAAGGGTACAACAAAATGGATTGCGCAAAATTGGTCAATGAAAAAATAATGTGCGCGCTATCGATGTAATGAAAAGACAAATACATAATAATAGATACTTTAACATAATTTTAATAAGATACAAAGCAGATTTTTCTTTATTCCTTATTGCAAAAGTTATGCTTAGTTTCATTTTCTTTCAACATGACCGCCATTCCTATCGATACAAATCTGGAGTCGAGCTCATCTTCCCCATCACTCTTTTGATAAGATCTGGATTGTCTTTTAACAAGTTGATTTCAGCTGTGATGCGAGTCCTCAAATCATCTAAATTGATAGGTTGTAAATGCAAAAAACTTCACTTTTTTCTACGTGAAGGTCAAAATATGAAAATAAAAACCCACTCTAATAGACAGAGTTTATTTCCACGACAGTTTCGACGCCCACTGGCATCCTCCTCGGGTGGATACAGTGGGTTTTTATTTTCATATATTGATAGGTTGTGATGCAAATACTCTATTTTTCAAATGACCCCATAAAAAGTAATCACATGGGGTCAAGTCAGGGCTTCTGGGAGGCCATTCAATGTCATGGCCTGTAGCAATTACTCTTTGGTGGAAGACTTCCTGCAAGCGTTCCTTCACAATAACTCTCCTGTGAGCAGGAGCTCCGTCTTGCACCCGCCAAATACGATTAAATTGGTTTCCATAAGTAATACGTATTTGTGGAAGGATTTCTCGGTCTATCATTTCTAGGTAAGCTTCACCATTTAGATTACCATCGTAAAAGACAGGGCCAATTACCGCTCCATTACCGCACAGTCCTACCCAGAGAGACAGTTTTTGTCTAGAGTTATTCTTTTTGTAGATATGATTGTCAGGTGGATGATTTTTTGGTGCATACTGACGGCAGATTTGTCTGTTCACTAGACCATTCATAAAAAAGGCCGCCTCATCTCCAACCACTAATTGCTCCGTGAATCTTTCTGGTTTTTCAAGAAACCACTGGGCAAATCTTAGGCGGCGAGGTAGATCTCCTTCAATGAGTTGATGTCGAATTTCCATTCTGTATGGGTACAAATTCAAATCCTCACGAACTATTCGATGAAATGACACGCGTGAGAGTTCTGTACCATTTCACCTGGTGGACACTTTTGGATGTCTCTAATAAATGCCGAACATGCTGAATGTTCTCGTCTGTTCTTGCCATCTTCGAATGGCCTGAACGTCCTTTGTTCAAATTGAGGACCGTTCCTTCTTTGTATTTCCGAACATTCTTCAAAATTGTATGTTTAGTTGGAGAAGCTCTATCGGGAAATTGCAGTTCGAAGGTATTCTGAACTTGTTTTAAGCTTTCAGTTTGCAGATAAGTTGTGACCATGAGAACACGCTGCCTTTGTGTAAACTGTATGATAAGGGTTTCAAAGTTATTTATAAATTTAGTAATTCAGGTTCTTCATTTATATGTATGACTCGTCCCCGCAAGGGGGTTCTAAGCTCGTGCTCTTGAGTGCTCTTTGTACATGCTTGTTCCTGGAGGTTTCACGTGCGCCCTCCCGGCCCTAGCACCCAAGGATGATGAGGCTCGACCCTGCAGTCCTTGGTCTTTTTCCACTTCGACTGTCCCTTCCACCCTTTCTTTTTCCTCTGTCTTTCCTCTCACTTTTTCTGTTTTTTCCGCCGAGATATGCCCTTTTAAATAGAGGCGAATCGGTTCTTCCCGAACTTTAAAAAAAAAAAAAAAAAAAAATGTATGACTCGTATCTTAAATACAAAAGTTCGAATTATTTAAAAAAAATATTTGCAATATCCTTCAACGTAAAAAGTAGCACATTGGTTAAAGCAAGAGGAGCTATCTGGCTGGGAGACATGATCATTCCGCGCAACCCATTTTGCTGTACCCTTCAGTTAAAAGCAGATGCTTAAACACTAAATCGTTTAAACATGAATAAATCTGAACGTTAACAAAGAATAATTTGCTATATTAAATCAAACAAACAGATCCAAAATATCTAAATTTTTGGAGGAGTTAGTACAATCTAAAGTTGGGTGTACTTTTTTGTATGTATATACAGGGTGGGCGGAAAGTAGCTCCCTATTTTGGATTGGTAAAAAAATATGTATATTATCCATTTATTTCAGAAGAAATAATATGAAAAGGTAGGCATACATGGTAGGTTTTCTCTAAAATTCAATGTGGGCTCCAACTCTTTCCACCAGCTTCTGGAGCCGCCCAGGAATGGCGTCCACTGACTTTAGCAGGAACTCCGGCGGGATGGAGGACATGACTTCCCGAATTCGGTCCTCCAGTTCTTCGAATGTCCTCGGTTTGGTGCGGTAGACTTCTTCCTTTACCCACCCCCAAAGAAAGAAGTCGCACGGTGTCAAGTCGGGGCTCCTGGCTGGCCATTGTTGTCCGTGAGTGGCTGGATGCCCACTTCCCTGGGCGTTGGATGGGTCGTCGTGGTCCACATCAATGGCCAGCCAGGAGCCCCGACTTGACACCGTGCGACTTCTTTCTTTGGGGGTGGGTAAAGGAAGAAGTCTACCGCACCAAACCGAGGACATTCGAAGAACTGGAGGACCGAATTCGGGAAGTCATGTCCTCCATCCCGCCGGAGTTCCTGCTAAAGTCAGTGGACGCCATTCCTGGGCGGCTCCAGAAGCTGGTGGAAAGAGTTGGAGCCCACATTGAATTTTAGAGAAAACCTACCATGTATGCCTACCTTTTCATATTATTTCTTCTGAAATAAATGGATAATATACGTGTTTCTTTACCAATCCAAAATAGGGAGCTACTTTCCGCCCACCCTGTATATATATATATATATATATATATTACGGTGGCCCTTAGTTGTATGTGATTTTCTGAAATGAAATATTTTTCATCTCCCAACCTCCAAAGTTGTTCTAATCCATGTAAAAATTCTGTGTGTAAAATTTCAGCTCAATCAGACAATATTAAGATGGCCCCCAAAGGCCGTAAAGTTTCAGATTTTAACAATATTGATATTTTTTCATATAAAACTGTTTTTATCTTCTTTACAGTGTTTTATTCGAAAGAAATATAGAATATGATCGAAAGAGAATTCAATTTACGGTTACAATAAATTTAGTTATAACCATTATTTACTTAAAACCAAAATTGGACGAGATATTCACGGAAATTGAAAAGTATCATAAGTGCGTAAAAAAAGGTTCTAGAAAGTTCTGCGCCTGCGGCCTATATAAGCGGCGTCCCTCAACACCGCTCAGTCATTTCAGTTCGAGTCTTCGAGCCAGTAAGGCAGTTTTCTAAGTTCGCTCTGGGTTATTTTGCTGTACGCTCTTTCATTTAGTGAATATCTATTAATGTTATTTCACGTTGTGATATAATGGCATCATCATTAAAGTCCACTTCAAAACCTCCGCGCGGTTTACGGAAAGATTACGAATGCAGTCTCATCGGAAACATAAACCAAATTGTAGGAGCGAAACTACCTTCAAATCGGCAAGTACTCAGTGTTCTTTTCTTCAATTTACGTGTAGTTAAATTATTCATCAAAGCAAGTGCGACCTTAGTTGTAAAAGAAGTTCTAGTTTTTTGGGAAAAGGCACGAATTCCCACAAAACGAACTGATCATTGCATTGAAAAAGTTAAATCACTGCATAAAGAATGGGGAGATTTACAGAAGAGGTTGAGTAGAGAATCAGATGTGGAAACGAATAAACGAGCGAAATTCCTCGATAAATTAGATGATTTATTTGATGTTGCCCATGAGAATGCGTTAACATCGTTAAGAACGAAGAGGATAAGCAATATTTACTATTGCAGCGTAAGAAAGGACGACCAGGTTCCATGGCTGGCATTGATCGCAAATTTAAAGCGAGTGAAGAAAAAAACCAGGAACGCATAGAAAAGGAAACAGAGAGAAGAGAGAGAACTTACGAGGAAATGGAACGAAACGTCATGGTTCACCTACCATCATTGTCAAGCAGTGATAGTGAAGATGAAGAAGACAGCCAGCATTCTAATGATCCAGCTGAAGATACACAACCAGGCTCAAGTGATACAATGAGAGTGAGTGAACCAAGTACTTCGGGTACGAGAGGTACACTAGATTTTTTCACTCCATGTCTGTCTGAAGCATTAGATAGATGCAAAATCAGCGACCGAAATGCGGTTCATCTTTTAATGGCTGCAGCAGAAGCTTTCAACTGTAATACTAAAAGCTTAATTATTAATCGCACTTCGTTTCAACGTCGATGGAAAAAATTGAGGGAACAGAGGCAAGCAGAAATTAAAGAAAATTTTAATCTAGCGGATTGCAATGCTTTGGTGTTACACTGGGATGGCAAGCTACTTCCAGCTTTATGTGGCGTGGAAAAGGTTGATAGACTAGCAATAATTGTTACTTTTCACGGCAGAGAACAATTATTAGGTATACCTGAAATTCCAACATCTAAAGGAGAAGATCAAGCTGTAGCCGTTTACCAAGCAGTGGAAAAATGGGGCATAGAAGAAAAAATACAGGCGTTGTGTTTCGATACAACTGCAAGCAACACCGGCCGAATAAATGGTGCTTGTACAAATCTTGAGAAAATGTTTGATCGTGATTTACTCTACCTTCCGTGTAGACATCACATCCTCGAATTAGTCTTGAGAGGTAGTTTTGATGCAGTAATGGGTGCAAGTTCTGGACCAGATGTGATTTTGTTTAAAAGATTTAGGGAAACGTGGTCGGCCATAGACAATAAAAAATACCGTAGTGGGATAGAAGATGTCACCGAAGATGTCCGTGTCAGTATGCTGGAATTTCTACAAGAACAGTTACACCAGAAACAGCATAGAGATGATTATCGCGAATTATTAGAATTGGCCGTGATCTTCCTCGGCGGTGCCCCCCGACGAGGAGTCTCATTTCGTATTCCTGGAGCTGTGAGCCTTGCTCGGTGGATGGCAAAGGCTATTTATGCCTTTAAAATATATTTATTCCAAGATCAATTTAAACTGACCAAAAAAGAGAACGATTCAATCAGAAGAATATGCATTTTCCTTATCCAACTCTATTTACGAGCTTGGTTCCTAGCACCATTGGCTGTGAAAGCTCCGTATCTCGATTACAATTTTTTACCGAAATTAATCGAGTACAGGTGTCCCCCGTTATACGATTGGGATGCGTCCCTAAAAACCCCATCGTATATCGAACGATCGTATATCGAACTGAAGGCCTTATGGGAAAAATAGGGATACGTTCCCAAACATTCTGGAAGACCCCCAAAATTTGCAGATTCCACTATTATTTTGCTATATATTTTACTGTTATGTACAAAAAGTGTCTGAAAGTAAGAAATTGTGTTTAATAAAAGACAATTTATACATGAACACTCACCTAATCGTATTAAATCCGTCCAAGTCGTCAACGATGCATCAGTCCGATGCATGAAAGTGTCAACCTGAGGTCGAAAATTCAAAATTCATCAAAATGTATCATGTGATACATCATTAGATAGGTAAGAGTCTCTAGTTTCCAAATCTGAAGAGTTTTTAACTCTATCGCATCTCTAGAAACAAAGTTACTGAGGTTCATACACAATGCACTATTGTCTAAATAATCATTGTGATATTTTCCCTCAATTTTGAAAGCTCGCATGGCCAAAATAGTTGAGGGATAATAGGCATTTCTTATTTATGTCATAAAGTAGGTCTTCCTTAAAGATTTCCACATAAAATAACTTCATTAACCGAATCAATAAAAACTGAGCCTATATCTATATAAGGCACATTTGTATGTAACGACCGAGACGTTTTTTCCGAATTTTTTATATAGCTTTAGTTATTTGAAGCGAAAAAAATATTGTCTTAATCGCAAAGCTAGTTTCCTATGGGGTACGTGTCCATTACAAAAAATTAAGTCCAGCTCCTATACTTCTCTTGTAAAGGTACGTCTCGGTCGTTACATAATTTTCCGTCTCGGTCGTTACATCGCACAATGTAACGACTAAGACGGCCCTTTGGGGGGAATAACTTGGGGGAGGCCCCCAAGTTGCATGCCCCTTGCAACCCCGGTTGGCAACAAAGGGCCCTTTGGGTATTTTTGCAACAACCCCCACCCCCTTTGCAATACCCACACCCCATTTACAACCCCCCACCCCCTTTGCAACATTACGTCATCACTTGCAACATTCCTGCACTCATGACTTTTACACATATGTACCACCTACTGAAAACTGAGGTTGCATCGTTGTAACGACCGAGACGACGAATTTGGATACGCTCCTAGCAAAAACCAAGAAACGAAATATGCAAAACCTAGTCTCATTTTAGAGCCCAACCATCTGTTTATGTTCACAAGAAAATTTGTGTCGCTGCTGTTCATACTTTATTCACAAGAGCAGGGAATATAACAATAAGTTGCCTACGAATGTAACGACCGAGACTATGGAATCACCCGACATGCTTTCAAGTTGGAGATCGTTAACGCGAAATAAGGCAATCGTAAATCGAAAGATGGGGGTACTTTTTTAAAATCGTTAACGCGGGAAATCGTAAACCGAACGATCGTATAACGGGGGATGCCTGTATAAGGAAGTAGACCCAGAAATTAGTAGTGCTGCCATGAAAAAATTTGCCAACCATTTATGGTATCTGTCAACAGAAACTGCGGCATTCGCATTCTTTGATGATGAAGTCCCACTAGACATTAAGCAAAAAATGGCTACTATAATGATGACTACAGAAGACAGCGATGTAGAAAACCGAATAAAGCGATACATTGTTAACAGTGACGATTTCAACCGTTTAAAAGAAAAAGAATTCTCGGACTTCATTTCAGCTGAATCAAAGACATGTTTCTCAAGACTTTCAATAAATACAAATTTTCTTAAAAACTGCCCATCTACATGGAAAGATGATGCCAACTTCCAACGTGGGTTGGAGATATTGAAAAGCATTGTAGTGGTTAACGACATAGCTGAGAGAGGAGTGAAACTAATACAAGAATATCAGAACATTCTAACCAAGGACGAAAAAGTAAAGCAATACATTGTGCAGATTGTCGGTGAACACAGAAAAAAGTACCCAGATGCTACCAAAACTGGCCTAATGAAGCAGTGAAATCTGGTAACTTATTACATCGTTGTCAGTATGTTATATTGCCATTTTAAAATAATGGTATTAATGGTATTAATTATAAATAATGGTATGAACAAAATTTGTTGTAAATAAAATTCACTTTCGATTATGCTTTGTGATTATTTCCCAACAAAGTTTGCAAATGAATTATAAAGGTTTTATATTAGAAATACCAATATTGGTGAATTTTGAAACTTTAGGGCCTTTGGGGCCACCTTAATATAGCCCAATTGAGCTGAAATTTTGCACAGAGCACTGTTTTATATATTGGAAGAAGATTAGGGGTTGGGAGCAAGTAATTTCAAAAGTTGAAAAATAGGGGCCACCCTAATATAATATATATTATTATATATATATATATATATATATATATAATATATATATATATATATATATATATTAGGGTGGCCCCTATTTTTCAACTTTTGAAATTACTTGCTCCCAACCCCTAATCTTCTTCCAATATATAAAACAGTGCTCTCTCTCGTCTTGCGCGGAATATCTCCATACAAGCGTCGTTCTTTACGTTATTTATACTGCGTGTTCTTTGCAGTTGAATGTATATATATATATATATGATGAATAAAACCACGAAGGAAAAAAGAAACACAAAGGTGCTCAAGCGCTTTCGTCTAATGACATCCTCAGGAACACTGTGTTCCTGAGGATGTCATTAGACGAAAGCGCTTGAGCACCCCTTTGTGTTTCTTTTTCCTTCGTGGTTTTATTCATCATAAATACTTTTCACGTGTACTTTCGTGAAATAATTTTCATATATATATATATATATATATATATATATATTGTTTGTACCCTGTGGTGAATGGACGTGTTGTTTTGCTCTATTTAACACCCAAATTAGAAGGGAATAATCTACTCGGCGGTTTATTCTGTTTGCACCCGAAAGTGTATAAAGTATCAGTGAATCCGTGCATATAAATTATAAAGTGAAATTCATTAAAATTAAGAAAGTGCAATACAGTTTACATAATTTATCACCAATTTTAACGTATATATTCAAAAAAATACGGTTGGCATTCGAGAAAGTTTGAAACAAAGCAGGAAAAAGGTCATAAAACGCAAAGGTCAGAAAACCCTCGAAATACCCTCGACCATCGAAAGGAAAGAAACAGGAATAAAAATAAATAAAGAATTTGTGTGGGTATTTCTTCTTACTAATTAAGGAATAGCATGGATATGGGTCCAAATTATCACTTAATCTGTAATTTGTGCAATTTAGTAACAATGGAAAACTTAGCGAATAGATGTGATTTCTGCCAATGATTAAACGACTTTAACTGCATGAATTGGAATGATAGAGAAATACCTTGTCTCAAACGCGAAACACGTCGTGCGGATCAAATTTTTATGTGGTGCATGTACACATACCATAAATTCTTTTGCGGTCTTTAAAGAAATGGAGATAGCAGACTCGAAAGTTACAAAAAAGAATGAAATAATGGGGACACATGGGGCCGGAATGGTCCGAACGAAAAACTGGGTGGATGAGAGAGAAGACGAAATAACGAATAACAGCATAATAATGAACAACAATTTAATAACAAATAACGATATAAACAATATAATACGGAAGGAAGACATAGATGAAAGGAAAGAAATAAGTAAAAGTTGCGAAGTGGACAAACGGTCCAACAAGCGAAATGATAAAAAGATAACTAAAAACGGAGAAAATAAACAGCCGAAGAAAAATAATGATAATGCCAAAACTAAGAACTTTGAAAATAATAAGAAAGAAAGCAGAAGCGCAGAAAATATCATACGCAAATACTACGTGAAAGGAAACTGCAGATATGGGGATGGGCAATGCATGTATGCACATCCCACATTATGCAAAATGCATTACACAAGTGGATACTGCAAGTTTGATAAGAAATGCACATTCCACCATCTTACAGTCTGCAACACTTATGGAAGATGTGGGAGTTACAAATACGAAAAAAAATGCCGATACCACCACCCTCAAAGGAACGCAACGAGGGAACAGAAAAAACGAACATCAAAGAAGAGTGCAAATTTTTTAGACGCAGCCAACACCTTTCAGCTGCTAAATACTCTCCAGCAATTACAAAACCAGCTAACAAATATAAATATAGGAATCCAAGAACTGGACAGAAGGTACGAACAAAGGCACTTCGTGCATTATCGGGACAACAGGTACTGACAAAGATAAAAAGAGGTAAATTCTCGGAGGACCACAAGGCAATGAAACCAGCACCCCCACTGGAAAACAAATCGGAACCACCTGTATGCGAAAAAGAAAAAAAAAAAAAAATAATCCTAGCCAACATACAGGGCCTTAAATCAAACCTTTCTACTTGAAAGGACTCATGCAAGAAGCCAGAGCAGACTTTGCATGCCTTACAGAAACTCATCTAAAGGACTGCCAGGCAAACTGTGAGTCCTGTATTGACAAAAAAGAAATACAAATTGACAACTATAACATTCTCCGAGCCAACAGAACAGTGAGACATAAAGGAGGATGTGCTATTTACACAAGCGAAAGGCACATAGCAGAAATGGCTATAAGCACCTCAAACTACGTAGAATATGTAGCAGCAAACATTGAAAAATTAAATAGGGTACTAATTGTAATGTACAGACCCCCAAACACGACAACCTCAAAATTTTCAGATTCCATTACAGAGGTAAGAAACTTGGTAAAAGATCTACACTCTCCAACCCCAAATATTTTTCTCTGTGGTGATTTTAATTTCCCATTCATGAAATATAAAAGGAGAGGAAAAAATATATGTATACACCAGGACAAGGGGGGCACACGAGAAGACCAGGAGCAGGTAAAAATGCTACTAGCTTTAGCTGATGAATTTATGTTAACGCAAGAAATAACAGAAAACACAAGAAAAAACAACTGCCTAGATTTGGTATTCACAAACAACAGTAATCTAATTGATAATGTAGAAATATCCCCAACTATGATGTCAGACCACAACATCATTGGAATAACTAATATAAAGGCAACAGGAAAGGAAAGAACACGCACAACAGAAAGAAGCAAATTCAAAATTTTTTATTTTCACTCCAAAGCTATAAACTGGGAAGATGTGACATCCAGTATGGAAGTAATAGATTGGAAAACCATTTTCGAGGCCAAGACAACAGAGGAGATGCTAATGATGTTAGAGGAGAAGACGTTAGAAATTGTGGAAAAACATGTCCCACAGATACAACAAAGAGGAAAGAGAAGCAGGTTCAAAAGACAAAAAAGGGCATTGTTCCGAAAGAGAAAAAGAGTGACTGCAAAAAAAATTAAGTAATTGTAAAGATAACATCAGAAAAATATTAAATTATAAACTACAAAGTATCGATGTCGTCATACAGGAACTAATCTAGAAGCATACAGAAAAAGAAGATGACGCTATAGAAGCGATAAAGCACTCAAAGTACTTCTATAATTTCGCAAAAAGAAAGTCGAAAAACCATGTGACTATCGGACCTTTAAAAAATGAGAACAGTGATTTATCTGATGATCTAACAGAAGTATCTGAAATATTAAGAGCTCAGTACGAATCATCTTTCAGTATCCCAAAAACTGACAAATTGATATGTGATACAAACGCGTTCTTTGAAGAAGAACCACAAGGAGAAAGTATAATGGATTTCGACTTTACAACGGATGATATTACACAAGCCATAGGGAAACTAAAAACACACTCAGGCACGGGACCGGATAAATGGAATGCCACACTGATCAAAAACTGCAAGAATGCAATCGCTGAGCCCCTATACTGGATATGGAGATGATCATTAGACACAGGAGAAATACTGGGCATCCTGAAGAGCGCGAACATAGTCCCAATATATAGAGGAGGAGATCGATCCGAGGCCAAAAACTATAGGCCAGTATCGCTTACATCTCAACTCACTAAAATCTTTGAAAGAATAGTTAGACAGAAAATCTATGACTTTTTGGAAACTCAGAAAAAATTCAATGATAACCAACACGGGTTTCAGTCAGGCAGATCATGCCTATCACAACTAATGGAACACTACAACAACATTATTGATTCACTTTAAGGTAATGAAAACTATGATGCACTATACACAGACTGCTAAAGCATTCGACAAGTGTGACCACGAAATCATAATACATAAACTGAAATATATGAGAATAACAGGAAAAGTAGGGAAATGGATATATAATTTCCTTAGTGAGCAGCAGCAAGTCGTTACAGTACAAGGACTATCTTCATCAGAATCAGAGGTCCTCAGCTCGGTACCACAAGGAACAGTATTCGCTCCACTACTCTTCATAATCATGCTAACTGACATAGATGAGGACGTTACCAGAGACAGCACAGTAACATCCTTTGTGGATGACACAAAGATCAGTAGAAAAATAAGAAACCCAGAAAACACAGGATCTCTACAAACTGACAAACAGAATACAAGTGGATGGAAGACAACAATATGAAGTTTAACACCAAGAAATTTCAGCTATTACGGTATGGAAAAAGAGAGGACCTAAAATCCATGGAATATTATACCCCAAATGGACAGGAAATTCAGAGAAATTCCAGAGCAAAAGATTTAGGGGTTGTAATGACAGATGATGCGAAATTTGAAATCAATTGGCAGACTGAACAGCATTATGTACAATATGTGCAAAACAACCAATCCCAATTAGTTCTTTACCAATGTAGTCATTTAGCTTCCTGAAAATGTTATTCACTCATTTTCTTGCAGCACCACCAAAATTACAGTTAGTGTTATCACCACAGAAAGCAACTAATTTTCTGCCTAGGTCATGCTCTTCAATAATATCAGTTAAATATTTCACCACAATATCTGAGGTTTCTCCAGGCTGAGATTTAAAGTCAATAAGCTTCACTTGAGCACCTTCATATGGCTGAAAGAAGCGAATTAAAACAGGAAACAGCTTGATGTTTCCATGGTTGCTTGCATCAGTTAGCAATGTTATGCAATGAGCATCCTTTATTTTTTTAATTCTGTTTCAGCATATGGTGCAAATACATTTGAAACAATCACTTTGCACTTTGTTCTGGCACATGAAAATTTTGGTTCAAAGCATGTTTTCAAAATTTTTGTTGCACAGTCAGTAGATATGAGGCTTTGATTTTCCCTGACTGTATGGTAAGCCCACAAACCCTCAGCAGCAGCTACTTCTAAATCCTTATTACTAGGCATCACACTTTTAAAATAATCACTCACTATCTTACTAGATGAAGCACCGATATCAACCGATTTGTGTCTTTTTGAGCCAAGATGCTTAGTAATATCATTAATCCCACCATATCCAATGCTGAAGTCACTTCTACATTTCTCACACCATACATCACTTTCTGTTGTTGTTTTTGTAATAAATGGATATTTAGACTGCAGATGTGCATTAAATGTACACTTCCTTTTAGTTTTAGACATTTTGTGTTGTCAAACTAGGCCTATGACCTTACGTACGATACAATTAATAACTTTCCTTATCCTTCAAACAAAAAAGTTTAACCTAGCTGCAAAAGAAAAAAAAAGATGCAGGGATAAAAATTAATTAAGGTTATTAATTAAGCAAACAAAAACATAAAAGCGTTACACTACAACACAACTTTACACGGAGGCCGCTAATGAAACACTGAAATGCTAGTCAGGAATCATGGCACTGCCGCATGGCAACATGTATCGTACCAGTTCAGTTTGCAAGTTAGTATTTAGATTTGGAATTCGGAATGTGGCATAATTCTATTAATTCATAAAGGACATCTAATGTCTAATGTAACAGTAATTTTAATAAAGTGGGACATTTATGAAAATTTGCTTCAAATGCGGGACATTTTGAAAAGAGGGACACATCATAAATTTGGGACTGTCCCACCCAAAATCGGGACTCTGGTCACCTTAACAATGAGGTTACAATATTCCTGAATAAGCAATTGCCTGGTTGTTGGATTGGCATGGGAGGCCCATTCCTTGGCTGGCTCATTCGCCCGACCTAATCCCCCTTGAATTCTTCCTCTGGGGCTATGGTATTCTTTATTTGTATATCTTACTCTTCACTACAGCTTTTAGTTTTTCTTAATAAATGTTTAAAATCAGGAAGATCATTTGTAATCACCAGTTATAATGGGAAGGGAAAATTATGACTGCAATAAATTAGGATGGCTAAAAATAACTAAGTAAGAGTTTAATGAACTTGACTATTACTTACAATGAAGGTCACCTCATTATATTCAGTTCAAAGCTACCAACACGCGCATGTTGGTACTGAATTGATAAATTTGCCTACAACACATTATTTATATATGTATATAAAATATAAATAAATTTTTCCAACCATTAACTTATGGCAACATGAGCTTGACAATCGATTTTGACCCTTACAATCTGAATATTAGAGGTTATTTTGGCTTGAACAGGAAAAAATTTTTAAATAAAAATTTCAAAATTCAAGCATGAAAGAGTTAAAGTAATGATGTGGTTGTTTAACCTCCTTCACAACACCTACAGTCATATGATGGAGGGGACCTCCAGCTTTACATGGAATCCAAACCACAGGTCACTACATAATCTGAGTGCAAAGGACAGTCTCCCATCCAAGTACTATCTAACCAAACTTCACTGATCAATGGGAAGTGAACTCTTTCTAATTAATGATCAAAATATTAATATAAAGTAAAAACTGAAAACCTTTAATTCCTGATCGCAAAATCCATTTATTTAAAACTGCATGAAGTTCCACTAGCAAAATAGGACAAATAAATTATGGTTATACAGTATATAACTAGCGTTGCTGACTACAAATCCATCAACCAACCCTAGGATTGAGACCTGGTGACAGCAGGCAGCACACAGCAAAACCCAGCTGTTCATTCTTCCACACAATAAAGAAAGTGGTTGGTAGATAAATGGGTACCCTGGGCAGCCTAGTGGTTAAGATGCTGGGCTGCTGGTGGGGCATGGTTCGGATTCCACATTAAACTGTAGGTCTAAAGTGGAGTGACAAGATTGACCTTCGTCAGAATGAACAATTCAGGCGGAAGCAAACCAAAGGTTATATACATGGATTATTGTAAAATATTAGTGCTATTCTACAATTTAAGTTACAACCAATGAACTGAACTTCATACAGCATAGCCTACATACTAGGTAGTGAGCAAATAGCTCCTAGATTTTTGATGTTACTCTTTGCAAATCAAAATCTGTGATGTTTAATTGAACTGATAACTTTATGTAAATACCATCAATAAACCTGTCTAATGAAATTATTAAAGGGATAGAGCCCTAAATGTTAAAATGAAATCTCAGACAAATGAGCAATTACACTTCTCATTACCTGGTTTTCAATGCGTTCATCTGCAGAAACCATTTCTTCCTTTTTTATAAAAATTGACGAGTCATCTGTTATTGGGACAGAAACACTTCCATCTTTATTCAGAGATTCACTCTGTAGAGAAGGTGCAGAATCATCATTGGGAACACCTTCAACCTGAAATTCACTATTATATTGCTATGTTCATTATTCAATTAATTTTAATGGCGCTTTTAAACTTTTTGGCTGTTTATAAAAGACTATGTAAAAAATTCATATTTATGAAGCAGGAATATCAAATTATTTCAGAGTTCCAATAAAATGTCAACTATATATATTAAATGCCACAAAAAGGGGACATCAATATACTGAGGCACAATGAACCACTTCAGGTTACTAAACCTACTGTATAATTTTTTTAAATATTTTCTTTGCCTTTTCCAGTCACTTATAAGCAAACTACAGTTACAGCCTGAAGAGTGATGCTCTAAGAAATGAAGTTACTTTGCAATTTCTTGCAATCTAATGAATATATATAAAGAACTAATTATTACAGATGATTTTTAAGGAAACAAAACTTTACCGAAAACATTAAAACTTTTGGTATTGTAAGTACTACAAAAAATTATTTTATACACAATTAAAACTGCATTTTTACAATTTTATGTGCCTGAAAGACTTCCCATTGACACACTTTTCAAAAATGCACAAAAACTCATCAAATCACAGTGCTATATAACGCATTTTGCTCTATGTGCACTGGGGTAATAATTGCTATCCTCGATGTACTGGTAATACACTTGGTACTGGTACAGCAGCATTTTTCCTTCCATAAATCCTATACATGATTATAGTAAATAAGTTGTCAAGCAAATAAAAATAAGAGAGTACTCAACCCTAAATTTAAAAATTATATTTAGAATTCAAAGTATCTGTGATATCTATGATTTCTGCATTATTGCCCATAGCCTCACTGCACCCTAGCTAACCTTTGAGCTAATCCTACAAAGGCCTAATCAAATCATGATTTTGCTACTTTGGAAACTATGTTAGGAAACATCCCTTTGTAATATAAAATAACATCTAGCATCATTGACTACGTAAAAAACACGCACAAAAACTTTTTTAAATTCATAAAATTTAACCTACAGTAGTCTAACATTGGTGCCACTGAACCAACAAAGATGTGATAAATGTTTTGGATGCAATAGAGGGCCAGAAGGGTAGTTTCTGTCAAGTCATTAAATAGTGAGATACAGTCAGCCCTGCTATAACGCGAACTATTACAACACGGATTTGTATTTACGCGCTAAGTATTTTAAGACTATAAAAATGTTATTACACAGAAAATTTAAAATTATGCACAAAAAAAAATGTTAAAAAAAAATATCAAGACTGCAAAAACATTCATTGGCTTATAGTACTGTCAGATTAAACAAAGTCTAATTTTCAAAACATTCCCTCACTGAGAGTTTAATTTTAGTATATCTATTTTGCACAGAACAATATGAAAACTCCCAAATAACATTCAATGATAATTCAAAACCTTCACTCACTGAGATTTTAATTTTATGTCTATTTCAGGCAACTTAAAGAGCTAACAACAAAAAATTTGTTGGAAGCATTTACCTTGGCTGATCACATAGCAAAGATTTTTTCTGACAATGATCCAAACATGGAAAGGAGCAGCATATTTAGCAGAAAATTGGATGAACTTCTAGCAGGCTATAAAGAAATTTACCGTGAAAAACAAAAATTGTGCATGGCAGTTAACACTTGATGCATATTTTAAGAAGAACTCTGATGTTAGTGACTCAAACATCCCTGACAAAGAAAATGTTGAGGAAGCACAGTAGTCAACTTCAAGCGAGGTATAACGTGTATTTACTGTATTTTTACTGTACTATACTTGGTAATATATTTTTCTTTTGCATTTGAATTGAATAACTTCTATTAGTAATAAAATAAATATATTCATTTTACAATGACATAAATAATTGTGAAGCTCAACTATTTATTTAATTTAATTTGGCCCTTAAGCTTTAGGCTTTACTGGGCTCTGTCCAGCAACTTTCTTAAATAGAATTTTTTACTGTAATACTTCTCTCTTCATACATTATGCACTAATATATGTTGGTAAAAGCATTTGAACAATTGATAAATTGAATTGCAAGGAAAAATAATTTTGAAAAAATGCATCCCTGGCTTATAACATTATTCCTATGTAAAACCAAGCTTGTCACAGCACGCAATTGCATAATGCGCTGTTTTTCCAGAATGTATCCCACACATTATAGCAGGGCTGACTGTACCATACTCACTAATGTAGACTAATCTAACCTAATCAGGACAAACATACCTTTTTTCTGACAAAAATATTCCTAAATTTGTTAATGTTGCAAGGTATCATTAAGCATTATGTCACACAAAAAGATTTACTTGTGCCCAGTTGCCCACGCAAACAAGTTTTTAATTTCATTCCCTACAGAGCACCACCACTGCATCAGCAATCAAATGGATTTTAATGCATTAAATGGTACACAATTATGTAAAAATGTCTAAATATATACAGAACCATACATGTACATTTGTAATAAGAAAGCTTACAACTCAACTCAAGAACCAAACTATTTAATCCCAAATTCTGTATTATTTATAAGTCTAGAAAGCTACTGACTTGAATAGGTATAGTTTTGAATGAAAACTTGTTACAGTATCATACTAATTTACAGCTACCTGCCTCACTATATTCCATCTTGTGTTTGAAGGAAACTAATTCTGCTACAATTTGAGAGTTTATACTAATGTCATTGTTAGGAAATTTTCCTGCTTCTTTGGTTTCAGTTTGAAAGTTTATGTCTGATGAGTTCCTCCTTTGCCTATCCTTCTCTGAACTCTTCATCTGGGGGTTTTCATTACTGGGGTTACTTCTCTTCCTTCCAGAAGAATTTTTATTAGAAGGCAGATCATCAGGTACTGCAAGTCCTTTGATTTTGAGAGCTTCTGCTGCAATAATCAGTGAAGGAATTGTCTCCTGAAGGACATTCACTTCTCCCTGATACATGTAATTTAACAACAGCTCCATTTCTCTTGGCTCAATATCCTTAAAAACAATGTAAGGGTGCTGGCACTGCATCCTTTCAAAGATTTCATCAAAGTATTCACTACACGTAGACAAAATAATTCTATGCACAGGAAAATATGTCCCTTGACATACAATGGTTGCATCACAATACCTTCCCTGAAAAATAAAACAAAGGCCCATTTAGATATACAACCAAATGCTTCTGGTTTATATTAGGCCCTATGAAGTTTATATTATTACTTTTATATTGTCCTTTTTCAACAACTAACAACTGCTTCAGAATGTGAACTTGCATAGTAGCTCATGTCATTCAATATTAACTAACATTACTTTAGCTCAAGTGCAGTAAACACACTGTAAAAGCAAATACAAACTTTTAATGAAGTTAAGCCAAATGTAGCTAGCTAGTTGAGTTAAAAACTTTTAAATTTATACTGCATATTCTGGTATTCTTAAAAACCTTTTGCTGTTAAGAATACAGCAGGTCCTTGTTATATGTGAGAGTTGCATTCCAAAAAAAAGTTTGCATAAAATAAATGTCAGATGATGTTAATCCTGGTATAGGGCATCAATGTCGGAAAAATGCTATTCTTTGTTACACCATCTCTGATGTTTAAGGTATTCTCAGTATGTTGCTCCTTTGCACCAACAATGAAGTTTATACTGCTGACATCCACAGTTCTTCTTTTCAAACTTAATCTGACTGCAAGTTACGCAAAACAATTTATACCTTCAGTCAATGGCATCCCCTCCCTCAGTCCATTGTGGGAGTGGAATGCTTCTCTCATGAAGGATATAAATGATGAGTTACCTTTTTCAGTCTTTATTTCACAAGGACACACTTTTAAGATATTAGATTTCTTTTACAATGCACAGTAATTAGAAAAATCAAATCCTTAACACTACACTTGCTTAGAGAGTTATTAATGAAGAAAACCCAAGTGGGTTGACTGACCACTCAAAGGGTGAGGCACAAACTCCCCAGAGGGGTGAGGTCTTGACTGCTCCTGTCAAGGTATTTTTCCTGGAGGAACTCCTGTGGTGTCACATTTACAAAAGATTATTAAAGTTGCAAAGTCCTAGTCTAATAATAGCAAAAGAATTTATGTATTTTAGTTCTACACTTAATTCCTTTATGTGATTTATATTAGCCAAAAAGAACATTTAGAATTTGGGAGTCTCTGTTTAAGATTATAGATGTGGCATCTGTGGAGAGCATCATTAGGCTTATTGAAAGATACCAAACAATCTACTGGGCAATGAGGCAATTTATACAAATATTAAAAATTTACAGATTCATTTTAATTTATAGGAACAGAATATTATCTTTTAAAGGATTAATACTTTAATTTATGCAAACAATGATATTTCTTAATTTTAACAAAAAATTATTTCCTGTGGGAAAACCTTTTCCACATGCCTCGCCTCCCAAAGGTGGAACTAGGGGTTTAGTTTGAAAATCCTCTTAAACAAAAGCAGTTGGATGTAGTGTTAAATAGAGACAAAGAATAGTTAAAGTAGTAGTTGGATTTAATGTTCCATAAAGAAAAAAAAAATAGTTAAATAAAATACATCTACTTAATACTTAATCCACTATACTTATCAGTTAAATCTTACACTAAAAATTGACACTTATGCACTAATGAACACTATAATTAACAGTCATTTGCATGTCCTTGAGCACTTGGAGTCTGATTTGTTTAGGTCCACCTTTTACACTGCTCTAAGTTCACTGTGTGCATACACTTTTAAATCAAATGTGATTTTTATCAAACTTTATGAGAACAAAAATTTAGAGAAAAGAATTTCAATAAACTATGGGAAAGTACTTAAGTGAAATTTATATGATTTCTGGAAGGTTTTAGTACCTTGGAATAAACTGAACTCTGTAGCTTGGAAATTATAAAATTTCAAGGATTTGTGCAGTGAAAGGTTTATGTATGGACATTGCTAAAGTTTTTTGGATGTATGCATTGGGGGCTAACTGCCTCCAACATTAATCATTCCATGTCTCAAGCATATTTCAATAAATTAGTGCGTAGGGCATGAATACATGGGTATCAACTAAACCGGTATATGGAGTATGTGTGGTGGTAGCTCTTTAACTGGAAATATGGTTAAAGAAACAATTTGTAAATGAGGTAAATTGACATTATGATTACTGTTCTTCATTTTGTGTATTTGGTCCATTTGGAGCTATGTGAGTGACCTTAGTTCCACTTCTGAAATCAAAGTGACAGATGGCTCCAGAAAATTGTGACCAATCGAATAATGAACATAATATCCCTCTAATGCGTCAAACCATTCATCCATGTATGGGGGTAGCAATTTACCATATTCTCTCCCCTTAAAAATTGGAACCTTTGGGATATTACTCATCAAATAATTATATCTATCCATTTTTTTTAAAAATGACAAAGGAAAGAAAAATGGATTTACAAATGAGGAATGTGAAATGAAACAGAGGAAAAAAAAAAAAAAAAAACTTATCCTAATACCGTATATACACAACAGAATTGAAATTATTTATGAAAAACTTGTGACATTAGCTATTTCAGTTTAAATAAACACTTAATAGAGTCATCCCAAATGAAGATGCAAAACTTGCCTATTGATTTCAACATATGACTCAAAATGTACGAACTCATTTTAATTTAAACCAAAAAGTAAAGCAATTTTCCACAAACATGGTTGCCAACCCAGGCTCACAAAATGTCACTAAATTCACTTAATGAAGTAGCCAAAAAATCACCAGATGTGGAGTAGCCAAAATATTGCTAAAATTTTGAGTATAGTAGCCAAATCACTTTAAAAAAGTAAAAAGTTGCCAGATATGGAGACATTCCACTCAAAAGCAGACTATATTTCTTGCTCACTGGTCCTTCTATGTGAAAAAAAAAATACTATACTGATAGTCACAAATATATAAGGCCATACAACCCAAAGGAATGGACAAGACTGGCAGCTCAACAAAAAGTAGCTAAAATTACACTATGTTACTAAATGCTAAAAAATATAGCCAAAACTCGTCAAAAGTCACTAAATTTAATGACAAAATTGCTAAATTGGCAACTCTGGGCCGCAAAGCACAAAAAAAACAGCCAAAACTATTTGTGCTCCAATGCAATAACTAAAAAACTTTGAGCATCAATGCTTTACCAATAAATAAAGAAAAGAAGAATGAAAAAAAAAGTTTGCATACCAATGCAAAAGAGCTAGAGAAAAAAAAAAAAAAAAAAAATCCTTTTTACTAAATCTAAATGTGCCAAAACATGCCAAATGAGTCAAACAAGCAAACACAGGCATGACTATATACACACACTAGGGTCTATCATGCTCATTGAAGTGGGAATTTCAAGATTGGCAGTATGTATTCCTATGTCAAATTAAATTTTAGAAGGGATTTGTTTTATTGAACTTCTACTAAAAATCACGTTTAAGTGTTCAAATTTCCACTTTCATTTTCTGGTTATGTATAGAACATCTGTGCAGGACATACACTGTAGTACAAATGTAACAGACCAGTTTCTTACCAAACAAAACCATTTAACAGCTGTTATAGGCTACTAGAGTTTCACTGTGATAATTTTCTGTGTTTCAGATACAAAGCTTGGTGAAGATTGTGTAGCCACCATGGCTAAGCAAGGACAAAAGACCAGAAAAAGTTCTGGTTCAAAGCTGAGTGATCTGGTGGGTCCAGGCAAGCAGTTATTTCCCACAGAAGTTCCAACCTGGAGAGCTGTGTTTCAGAGAGGAATCCTCCTCCAGGAAGAGAAGCTGCTTCTGGATATGAAGAGAGCTCAGTACCCTCTGCAAGATTTGGCTAAGGACTTGGCATCACTGGTACTGGCACAGTGGCGCAAAAGCAATGCCAAGTTCACTCCTCCTGTGCTCATTCAAGAGAGATCCATTGCCAGGGAAGATTCTTGTCAGGTGGAATGAAATGATTGACCTAGTGAATGGCAGAGTGAAGGCTGCAAAGAGCGAGAAGAGAATATATGAACTTGATACATTGTTTGACATAACCTGCAGACATATCACTCTCTGTGGAACTGAAGCATCTGGCTGCTCTGGCTGTGCTCATGGTGGTAAAGATACTATTGTGGTCCTTGGTGGTGACTCCACCAACACAAACACAGGACCTGATGGAGGAGCCATCACTCACTTGGAGAGACTGCTAGGTCACAAGTGTCACTGGCTGATATACCAGTTGCATATTAGTGAACTCAGCCTCAGGCACATGATCATCAAGCTTGATGGTCCCTACACGCACAAGTCTGGGTTCAGTGGCCCAATAGGAAAACTTTTGGAGAAGATCAATGACATACCTGTCAACTTTAGCTTCAAGGCTCTGCCAGGAGATAATATAATTGAACTGCCAGAAGACATTGTACAGAACCTTAGCACTAACCAGAACTGCTACCTACTGATCAAAGCTCTCAAGACAGGAGATTTGAGCAAGGAAGTTGCTGGTCTGAAGTGTGGCCCACTGAATCAATCACACTGGCTGACTACAGGTGAGGCTCTGTTGATGCTGTGATGAGGCAGCATGGTCTGAAGGGGGAGGTGTTGAAGAAGCTGGAGGTGCTGCTGAAGCTCTGCCTGGACTTCTACTTCAACATGTATTTTGAGATCAAGGTGAAGCACCATATGAGGTATGGACCTCACCATATTGTGACCTCTCTGGGACTGCTGAGAAGCCAGAACTCTCAAGTCAGGAACATAATCACTCATGTGATAGTTCGTGGAGCATATCATGCTCACAGTGAGAACCTCATTGCCTCTCTCCTGTGCAGTGAGGATGAGGAGGAGAGGGCATGGGGGGTTGAGATGATCAAGAAGATCAGAGGTAAGTCTGAGTATGGAGACATGAGTCTGAGAACTTAGAGAAATGCTAAACTGAATTTTGATGCCACTTCTCCAATTACTCTGATTAATTGGGATAAGGAGAAACTGTATGAGCCACTCTTCACTCGTAAGATGTCAAGAGGAGAAGGTGAGGAGCTTCTCAGGTCTCCACTTGAAGTTGAGAACTTCTCAGTTCACACTCAAAGCTGTGAAAGAACAGTCCAGGAAGTTTTAGCTGCAGCTCATGCAGTATATGGGCAAGAGAGAAGAGATGGTTTTGTTTGTGCTAGGATTGATCACAGAGAATGTTTGCCAGTTTTCAAGTCAAAGCAAGATATTATGAACATGTTTTAGATCTCTACAAGACCTGCTAGATGAATCAAGATGCTTTCAGAAGAAAAAATCTCAAAACATTCAGTGCGATTTTGAACACTTAAATGCGATTTTTTGCAAAAGTTGCAGAAGACGAACCCCTCTTAAAATTCAATTTTACATAGGGATACATACTGCCGATCTTGAAATTCCAAGTTTTTCAATATTTGACCTGAGCATGATACACCCTAATATACACATATAGGTACAATTAATTTGAGAGTCCACTATAAAATGAAAATCAATCCAAAATTCCATTTTCTGTTAAAACAATCCAAGACAATTCAGATTTAAAAAATTAAATACAGTGGGCCCTCATTGTTCATGATTAATTGGGACAGAGAAAAACATCATGAATTACGAAATCACGAACAATGAGATCCATTTTCAATGTGAAATGGCTAATACTACTCAAGGATGGCAGTGTAAAATATCCTTAAAATGCTGAAAAAGTTTTATTAATATGTATTATTAAACAATGATTCACATCAAACACTAATAAAAACCAATAATGTTACTGTAATATTACATATACAATGATATTTTACGTAAATAAAACTTTTCACTATGTAATATAAAGCAATATTATTACATAAACAATTATGTAAAGCAATATTATTTTATAAATAATTATGTAAAGCAATATTATTTTATAAACGACTAAATAACACACTAAATATAGTACACTGGCAAGAGCATGAACTGACACAACCTCACTCAGTGAAAGACACAGCATGACTGAGCCTTGTCAACCTGCATGGGCAGCATTGCAGATGCCACATGACAAAATCACAAATTTGCGGAGTCAGTTGCAAATTTACAAAACATGGTAGTAAAATGGGTCATCAAGAATTTGTGAAATCATGAACAACAAGGGCCCAATGTACTGTCTTTAAATGTTTTTTTTTAATTCCATAAAATTTACCGTATACTTTGCAGAAACCATTTTGTTACAAGCAATAAATATATAATTCACCTATATATTTATATACGCAAATACTGCATGCAAAAAGACAAACCTGTCAATTCTTTTCCTCTTACAACAAAAGAGAGAAAGTTGAATTAGATTAACTGTGAACATAGACAAAAAAATTGTTTTTAACTCACAAATGAACAATAAATTTTTTATGAACGACAAATATAGTTCACCTATATATTTATATATGCAAAACACTGCATACAAAAACACAAATCTTCTAACAACAAAGATTTTTTTTTCCCACCCCAGACCAATGCGTTAAACTGGGATACACTTTTTTTCATGTACTTAAATTCCCTTTGCAACAGCAAAAGAGAATAATAATAATAAAAAGTTATTTTTTTTCTTCAAACTAATACATTAAACCACGATGCACTTTTTTTTCACAAATTTAATTATTTATTGATACTAATGTTAACCAAATGTTAATGTTTGCCAAAAGCAACTTTATTTCAGTTACTGAGATTTGTGTATTTCCTTTCCTTTCTATTTCATCTTGAAAGAACATTTGTTTTCATTTTCTTTCAGTCTTATCAAATTCTATAGAGCAGAGTTGAATGTGTTTGACTTTTGCACTCCACAAATGTAAAACAATTTCTGAATGAGATTCATTTACAGAATCAAATACATTCGACTTCTGTAATTTCTTATTTGTTTTTTGAAGAACATTTTTCATTGATGATTAAGGTCTTTCAAAATCTTTCCCAATTTTGATGATTCCTCCACTCTTCATTGTGGGGATTTATGTTAATGCTATGTTGTTTCCAAGAGGAATTAAATTCATAAAATTCCTTTCCGTGTGCACAATAATTGTTATTGTGGTCAGTTGAAACAGCCAACAATATGATGGTCCTCTCTTCCAAACGAGTGAGTGATTCCCAGGGTAAAATCCAACTTCATTTCAGATGCATTGACTTCCTTCTAGTGGGGCTTCTGACTGAACAAGGTTTTCAAATCCTGGCATCAAGTGACAGTGTCAGCGGATGATGCCTGTTAAAATCCTGGTATCGGTCATCAGTGTCGGAAAAGATGATGTTCTCCTTCATTACACCTTCTCTGACTGTTTAAGGTAATCTCAGTATGTTGCTTCTTTGCACCAACAATGACGTTTATACTGCTGACATCCACAGTTCTTCTTTTCAAACTTAATCTGACTGCAAGTTACACAAAACAATTTATACCTTCAGTCAATGGCATCCCCTCCCTCAGTCCATTGTGGGAGTGGAATGCTTCTCTTGTGGAAGGATATAAACAATGAGTTATCTTTTTCAGTCTTTATTTCACAAGGATTGATCACTTTTAAGATATTAGATTTCTTTTACAATACACAGTAATTAGAAAAATCAAATTCTTAACACTATACATGCTTAGAGTGTTATTAATGAAGAAAACCCAAGTGGGTTGATTGACCACTCAAGGGGTGAGGCCTCAACTGCTCCTCTCAAGGTGTTTTTCCTGGGGGCACTTCCATGGTGCCACATTTACAAAAGATTATTAAAGTTGCAAAGTCCTAGTCTAATAATGATATTAGCAAAAGAATTTATATAATTTGGTTCTACACTTAACTCCTTTATGTGATTTATATTAGCCAAAAAGAACATTTAGAATTTGGGAGTCTCTGTTTAAGATTATAGATGTGGCATCTGTGGAGAGCATCATTAGGCTTACTGAAAGGATGCCATACGATCTAGTGGGCATTGAGGCAATTTATACAAATATTAAAAATTTAACATATTCATATTTTAATTTATACAAATAGAATAATGATCTTTTAAAGGATTAATACTTTAATTTATACAAACAATGATATTTTTAAATTTTAACAAAAATTTATTTCCTATGGAAAACTTTTTCCATATAAAGGAAATCCTACAGCCTGCAGCTTTGAATGGGCTGCAGGCTGGTGCAAGAGGCAGTAGGCCACATAAAACCAAGTTTTTCTTGCAGATAATGAATTTCTAGTAGGAATAGGGTCCTCGCATAATCATGAAATCACACATGCTGAACCCGCATATATTGAGGACCTGCTGTTAATGATATTTCCAAATAAATCCTCTACAAGTTACCAATAACAAAACCAAGAGGTTTGTAGTTGTTTTATATTCCTTGAATGTTATGAATACCCTATACAAATAAATCAAGCAAACAACCTCTATGGTACCACACATGCTTGTTATTTTAAAATTTTAAATTCATCTTGGTGATACAAAACTTGGTAAGTAAAGACTCCTGATTCATTTACAGCTTTTAAATGTATCAGTCCACAGAATGAATATACATTTCTCATCACTGCTACTAAATAGTATATAATTATATATTGTATATATTGGGTTGGCAAAAAAAAAGTGAGACCAAAGTTACTGTTAGATTACAATATTTTTTTCACACCCCACAACTAAGTAAATTTCCTATATGGTGAGCAGATTTCAAAGAAAACTAATGAATATTACAGATTTATTGAACATTTCTTTATGACATTGGAAATTTGCCATTTACACTACTACTGCAGTGTATGTGCAGATAAAAAGTTACCAAGTACTCATATATGGTGCTACCTTGATGTTAAAAAAACTGCTTGATATGTTTACCACGAACTTCTACAACCTTTTTCAGTCTAGGACAGAACTCATGTATGGCTTTATCGATTTGTTCTTGTGGTAGCTCATCCCATTTTTCCAGAAGAAGCCATCGTAAATGAGTGACATTTCTTACTTTGACCCAATAAATTCTCTGTGACAAATTTTCCCAAAGGCCATAATTGACAGGATTTAAATCAGGACTGTTTGGTGGCCAAATTTAATACGGCTACCTGGTATTCTTTTAATATTTCCTGTTTTATCAATTTTCTTGAGAAGTTTGTCCAAACCTCCTGCAGTTGGCTTACATTAATTAAAATCACTTTAATTATCAACTTGAACCTATGATTAGCAAGATTTTTCTGGAATATTCACCATAAATCCAATTTCTCAGCTAAAATGCTAAAAGACGGCATACAAACCATAAAATTACCTAGTACTAACATACTAAAATTTCATGGTTCTATGTACTATATTTGCCGAGATATGAAGGATTTAAAAGGTCTCCCTTTTTTTTTCCAACCCGATATATATACACACACACACACACACACACACACACACACACCATGTTTTTCGGTGTATAAGACGCACTTTTTTTTTTCCAAAAAAAGTGGTCTCAAAATCACCGTGTCCTATACACTGAAGGTCATAATATTACTTTTATATGGGCTAGAAGAACTGATGGATTTATTTTTTACAAAAATTCATCATCTCTTAGTCCCTCCTGACTGTGTATTAGTTTGGCCAATTTTACACTAAGTTTCTACTCTTCCCAACCCACTGATAACAAGAAAAACAGTACGTATTGCATAATGATTTACTTTTATGTTTCATAACATATAGTATAGTCTCCTGTATACTTAATACTATTTTCTTATAATGAGTATGGGTGAAAGAAAACGTATCACCATACTTTTGATGGAGGGCTTTAACAAAAGTCAGCCTCGCTGGTAGAAAATTACGGACATTTTCTGACTACTCGGCAGTTGGTCATAATTTTTTTTCCTGAAAAAAGGACTTGAAAATAGGGGTGCATCTTATACACCAAAAAATACGGTGTGTATATATATATAAATAAAATCATGTGCATAAAAAGAAATTTTACACAAGAGTGAATAACAGAGAATTTATCAGATCTAAACTGAATGATAGTGATGGCATAAAAATGCTACATTTCTATGCTATCTCCATTATACCACTATCCCAAGCTATTTTACTATATGTTTTTAGGTTTTTCAATAAGCCTATTTTTATAGCCCAAGACAAAACTCCGTCATAGGAATAAGACTTACCTTATATTGGATACTGCTGATACTGTCTAGGAAGGATGAAGAATGATTATTCCATTTTAAACAAAGATGACTACTCATATTTTATTTTGCTAGAAAGAATTGCTATAATTTAAAAAAGGGTAGTATTATTAGCCAAGGTAATTTTTTAATCTTATCTAGTTTTTCTCCTAAAACGTATTAACATTATAAATTACAGTATATGATTTACTTTTTATTATGAATCTGCAAATTTTACATAAGAGAAGCCTGAAAATTTAACCTTGTTCAGCATAAGTGAAATAGAAATATTCATTTTATAGCAGGCCCAGGCCACAGGCAGCATACTTTTAAACGAGCTGCTGTTATATAGGCTTGATATAAATTAAAAAAAATTTGTTTGCAAATTATAGTGCAGGGGGTGGGGGGTGGGGTGGGTCTAGATTAGGGATTGTTTCCCGGGATCCTGAGATTCCGGGATCCCAGTTGATTTTATGTGCGGGATATATCCCGGGATTTTTTCGTTCATCCCGGGATATCAGGAACGATTCTTGAGATAAAATCACCAATAGAAAAAACATTGATTGACTACAAAATGAATAATCCAATATGTGAAGCAGAGTATGTTGCACTCAATGACATTGTGCGTGCTTTGAAACCTGTCGAAATTGGATCAGAAAAACTTTGCAGCCGCGATGCGACACTTCTTAGTGCTGAAGGAGTTTTTTCTTTCATCATACAAGAACTTTCTGAGCAAGATTCTGGTTTTTCAAGAAAAGGAAGCGTTAATTTCAAGACTAAATGAGAGGAGGCAAAAACCATTGATTGGATTATTGAGGTATATAAAAACTGGAAAAAAGCACAGTAAAGTGAGTAAACCAACCGTAGAGACCGAGTTGCAAGCATTACCAAACAAGTGTCTTATTAGTAACAGCAAAATGAATAATAACACGCCTTGTTGATACAAAGCATGGATTTTCTTAGTCTGATTCATCACAATCTGAGGAAGAAGAAGGAGCTGATGGCCGAGAGTCACCAGACACTCTCTCAGAAATTGGAGGGTGCAATCAAAAATGCTTATTCTTTACAAGGATATTATTCTTTACAAGTGTTGATTTTCTTACAAATAGCTGTCTTGTTGCACTCAACTGTCTTTTAAGCTAGTTATTTCACACTCATAGTTACCTAATGGAATATGTTTAAATAAATAAATGATGAAATCTATATAATTTTTATATTAATTCCTTTTTAAAAGTAAAAAATTTAAATACATATAAAATAAAAATCCCGGGAAATCCTGGGATCCCGGGATGAAGACAGATTTTATCCCGGAATCCCGGGATAAACAAAATTACTCAAAATGACAATCCCTAGTCTAGATCAAGCCATGCCATGTAGGTAGGCTTTGTTAGTATAATTATCTACTCAGGGTCCATCTGATTACTGTGATGTCCTTGATAAAGTTGAAATGTTTTTTAATAAGTTAATTAGGTTACTCCCCTATTCTTAAGTGACTGACACTGAGGTGAGATTAAGTTTGTGTAAAGCACATAAGCTATATAAATCATGAGATACAGAATCTTGGAACTCATATACAGACTAGGCCTAATAAAAAGTTGAGATCTCACTAAAGACTTCACTGTGCACTTGAGAAATATTAGGAACTAACCCACTCCAAACTGAAGAATCTGCAAAATTCTTGTACATGCCTCTATTTTTGGCAAAATTCTCACTTTCCAGATTGTGAAAGTTTCACACAATATGAAAAATTCTCATCCTTAATATTTTGAAGTCTCATGCTAACATGCTTTAGAGAAGATTCTTGCATTAATTTATCAAAACTTTAATTTTATTTTAAGCTACAGTTGATTCTTGACTATCCACACAACTATCTGCAACCAACATGATGATTGTGTTTTACCTGTTTGACAAAGATTTCATGGCACCTTATGTGAACTAATTACTGAACAAATAGTTATATGTAGTGAAAATCCTATTTTTGGGTGGAGCCTATATTTCACTGTATAAAAAGTCAGTGAACATTCATTAAAATAATTTTCAAGCATAACTTAGAAAATAGTTTAGCCATAAATGTAAGCCTAAGTAGTCAATGCCTAATTTACCTGCTTACTACAGGGCCAAGTGGTTTTACCAATGGTAGGTGTACATAGACCAGGGCTGTGGAGCTGGCACCAAAATCTTAAGCTCCGGCTCCGGCTACAGCATTTTCAAATTTCTGGCTCCGGCTCCGGCTCTAGCATTTTTTTATGCCCAGCTCCAGCTCCAGCTCCTCTCACCATATATTAATGATTGATAAATCTCTTGAAATTGTACCTTGCTACTCATAGGCCATAGCAGGCAGCCACACAAAACATTTCATCACCATCACATGATTCATCAGGCTACTTTTTAAAATTTAGACCAAAGCCTGTTGCAGCTATTAATCTAAATTCTAATGACTATAGCTATGCCTTTGTGGCTTTTTTTTATCATTTATTAATAATAATATTACCTACACCTTTCATGACAAAAAAAAATGTTTTACAAAAAGACAAAAAAAAAACTTATTCGTTTGTTTTATAGAATGTTTATTTGGAAAATGTAGCCTTTTAAAAAAATTAAATAATTTGTATTACTTTTTATACATCTTCATTACATGCCTGTCCTCAGAAATAAAATGGCTTCTGCTAAGTCATCCTTCATTGATGCTCTTAAATCAGATTTCACTATTCTCAGTGCTGAAAAGAGGCATTCTACACTGACTTGTGTGGGTGTAGAGCTGATACAATACTAGCTACATTCCTTATAATCTTTGGATATAAGGGTATGACATCGTCAACTGTCAGTTTAGAGGAGCAGTTGTATTTTTCTACTTCCTTTAATTCAGCATAGAATTCTTGCTTGAATTTGGTTATTTTCATCTGTGGAGGATTCTTTAATTCTACTTTGAGACGTTTTGCATTTGATCTATCTATTCTGTCCAAATATTTTGTGAAATCTTCCTCATCATTTGAAGAGGATGATTGGTTGGTAATGCTGCTATCTTCTTCATTCTGGGCATCTGGTTTTTCAGATACCAGCTTTTCCATGCGCAATGCAGTCATAGAGGGCCTCTTTTCCTTTAGCTTTTTGATCTTCATTTAATAGAACTATGTTCATTGGGTCTATGTAAACAGCAGCTAATACAATTGCATTTTCTAATAGTAATACCTCTCTTTTCTTCATCGAAGAAACAATTCCCTCAGCAAGTAGTCCTCCTGTTTGATTGAGACAAAATATTAATTCTTTCCATGCCAACAAGAATTCACCAGAAGTTAATTCTTCTGTTTGAAACTTTTTAGTGACAGCAAAAGGGTAACGAAGCAGAACTTCTAATTGGGTCAATTGCATCCATTCATTTTCAGTTAATGAGACATTTTGATTTGCCAGGTCTTCAAGATGTGGTTTCAGATCAAGCAAATGCTTAATCATCAAATAGGTGCTGCCCCACCGAGTATCTTGATCTAAAATAGCTCCCATACCTGAATGTTTCTTCACAAGAGTCTATTTTTGGTGTTCTGGCTGCAGTGGCTACCTGTCTGAACTTGCTGATCATAGTTGCTAGGGTATCAGGACAAAATCCCCCCGTGGACAAAATCCCCCATGGACAAAATCCCCATGGACAAAATCCCCCCATGGACAAAATCCCCCTAAGGCTTTATTAAAAAAAGAAGAATACGACTGACTTTATTAAAGAAGAAAAATTAAAAACACAATAAGAATAAGAATAAGAAGAGGGGCTTACAGAAACAGATTACAGAAAAAATATCAAGATGACAATGATTTTGCCTTAAAAATTCGAATGATACCTGCTCTAGCTTTTGTGCCTCCAGAAAAAGTTGTTGATGCTTTTGAACAATTATACGATTTTATACCAGTGGAAGGTTTGCCAATTCTCGATTATTTTGAAGATAATTATATTGGAAGGCCATGCTGATGAGGACGAAGAGAACCCACTTTTAGCATTTCTATTTGGAATATGTACTCAAGAACAATTACAGAACTTCCACGTACAAATAACTCTGTCGAAGGCTGGCATAGACGCTTTGCATCTCTAACAGGATGCTCGCATCCAAACATATGGAAATTTTTAAAAGTTTTAGGGCAAGAAATAAGCTACCAACAGGCATTTATTTCTCAAATTATCGCTGGCTTGCCGACAGAACCGCAAAGGAAGAAGTATGTCATCATCTTCTTCTCACATTTTGAAAATTGTACAAGACTATAACAGGAGGTCTATTTTTGATTTTCTTAAGGGAATTGCTTTTAATTTGTCTTTAAATTTTGAATTTTGTTTGACTTTGTGTTTTTAATTTTTCTTCTTCAATAAAGTCAGTCGTATTCTTATTTGTTTGCCCGGTTAGGTAATTGTACGCCCTTGACGATTGGTTAGGTTGTCATGATATTTTTGTTAAAACTTTAATAAAGTCAGTCATATTCTTATTTTTTTAATAAAGCCTTAGGGGGATTTTGTCCGTGGGGGGATTGTGTCCGGGGGGGTTGTGTCCGGGGGGATTTTGTCCGCGAGGGGATTTTGTCCTTGAAGCAGTTGCTACATGTCATTCTTTTAATCCACCCCTTATCGCTAACTCTATTTAGTTTTTCAATAGTGCTTAGCATATTCGAAGCATTGTTAGTGACAATACATAGAACTTGTTCTTTTTTTATTTTAAAATCTTGTAAGACAGTTTCGACTAACTTAGAAAGATATTCACTGGTGTGATGTGCATGTGTATTCCTTACTGCCAGTGTCCGAGTCACCTTTTTATTGTTGTCATCTATATATCTCACATTAATGGCAAAATAATTAACTCTATGGTGAGTGCATCCATCCATTTTGAGGAACACAAAGCGCTCCTTAAGAGTTCTTTGAAGTTCCTCCTTTTTGTGTGTGGCATCTTCAATCACAATCTTTCTAATGCTATTTCTATCCAAAGAAACTTGGTTTACTGGCCATTCCTCCATTAAGACCTAAAAAAGCTGGTGTTGAGAAAAAAGATAAAGGAAAAGAAGAACAGTGAAGAAATACTCCAAGACATTCTAACAGCAGAAAGGCTTCCAAGAGCCGACTACAGGGAAATGGCTGAACTGACAGTCATTGTTCTTGGAGGAACGCCTCCTTGAGGTATTCACTGGAGTCGACCAGGCGCCATTCATCAGGCCAGATGGATGGCCAGAAACCTGTACTCCATGAAAATGCTGATGTTTGCAGATCAACTTGAGTACGACGAAGACACTGTATCAAAGCTGGAAAGACTCAACACCTTCCTTGCGCTGTTCTACACTCCTGTATGGATGATGTCAATGTCTGCTGCAGATGCTCCTGTGAATGATCTAAGTCTAATCCAGGACATGTTGAAGTACAAGAAAACTGACCCAGAGCTTGCTGATGCAGTACTTAAGATGGAAAACCACAAATGGTACCTGATGCAGGAAGTCGTGCCATTTGCCCTGTTCAGCAGTAGATTGAGTGACATATTGAAGCACGACATTGCTGCCCAGTTACATGCCACTGAGAAGCCAGACAGCTTCAGAACAGGAAAGCCTCTATTCCAGAGTCACAGCTAAGACCACCCTGATTGATCTCATTGGCCCAGAATCACATTTCCTGCTGGACACACTGAACATTGGATCCGAGTGGCTTCTGGAACCTGTCACGTCTTGGCCACAGAATGAGGACTACAGAAAAGCATTGGACTATGTTAAGAATCTGAAAGCGGTGAATGACATTGCTGAACATGGTGTCAAGATGATGAGCGACTTTGCAAATGTCATAACAACAGATGCCAAGCAAAGGGACTATCTCCTTCAAGCTGTGGAGTTCAACAGACGCCGCTTTGACAGCTTCAAGAAACAAACTCTCAACAACTGACTGTGTAAATGTCATTATGAAATTAATCATCATGTAATGCTTTCACTTCTTGATCGATTAGACTTGTGACAAAATGTTAATCTCAAATTTGTGTCATGAATAAGGCGCCTTGTCTGCTTGAGTGTGAGAAAACGAATTTTGTGATATTTCTGAAATCTTTGTATGTACCAATGTGCCATTTCTTGTTCCAAGACTATCATAATTGTATAAGTTAGAAAGAGGATTAAAAACACTTTAATTTGGTGCCTATTTTGTTGCTCTATCTTGTTTAGATAAAAAGTTATAGTGCAAAACATGATTCAAGGGACCCCGGAACTGGTGCTTTTGGCCGATTTCAAGGCAGAAAACTTAAAGCTCCATGTGGCAATGCTTCCCAACAACCTAGGTCAAAATGGTTGTGATTTTCGGCCTTTTCAGGTCAAAAAGCATGGGAAAAAGTACAGAAACCTATGAAAATAAGAAAAAGTTGATTTTTGAACAGGGCTACCACAACACACTGTCTAACTGCGTAGCACTGTGGCTGAATTTAATTGCCAACCAGGCCATCATTGCTGAAGTTCGTGAGCAGACTGAGAAATGTTTTGATGAAGTTGCAACACCTCAGCATCTTCTTGCCTATCTTGTTGACCACCGGAGAAAGGCTGAACTACAGCAAGCTGAAGGAGGAATGGAAGCAACCCATGGCAACTGGCTCAGTTTGAATATGGAGCAGCAGCACACAGCACATAGCTTTGTCACAGAACAAGAAGATTCCTGCATGCCCTGCTTCCAGTGCAGGAGTTGAGTGCCTGTTTAGTTCTGCTGGACTGGTACACACAAAACTCTGAAATAGGCTTAGCAACGAATGTGTAATCAAACTGGTTTGAGTGTACCATCACTTTGGGTGGAAAGAAGCTACCGTATCATCCTCTTCTATTAGAGCAGAGCCAACAGAAGAGGATGATCATGAGGACTTTGATTTTGTTGCTGGACTTGCTGCAGACATCTAACAATCTGACTGATATTATAAAGATTAAATGATGAGGGATTTTGTATTTTTCTTAGTGTTAGCACCAGCATTATTTTGTAGCTATTATTGTCAGTAACTAAGGAATTTTCTATTTTTATTTTGTTTTCCATTTAAAGTATCACATCAATGTATTTTAGTTTTGGTTACCTAAACTAGTTACTTACAGGCTACAGTCTAATAAGTTCTAATATATATACCTAAGTAGAACTAAAAATCTCAACACCAGTAAGTAACTCTACTTTAGGTAACCAAAATTCAAATACATTGATGTTAGGTTGAAGTTTAGGTTAAAATTCCTTCAAAACATTGGAATGTACTTCAACCTAACCTTCCCAGAAGTAAATATTTAAGCAAGTTATTATGGCAGTAATGACAGCATGTATATATTGCTATCAGTCAGGGCTGTGGAGTCGGAGTCGTGGAGTCGGAAGTAAATTCATTGCTAGAGGAGTCGGAGTTGGTAAAAATGGACCGACTCTGAGTCCAAATGCGAATGGATAAAAAGGAACCTTTAGATGTAAAGTTAGAGAAATTCAAACAAGAATTCTATACAGCAATTAAACAGATACAGAAATATGATCATTCATGTAAAATACCATTGCAAGGAACTTATCCCAATCTACCCTGAAGTGACAAGAGATGCAGCTATGACAGTAACAGCCATTCCTCCAACTCAGGTCAGTGTGGAAAGACTGTTTTCTGCTCTGAAATTAATCAAATCAGATCTCAAGGCTTCTATGAAAGAAGATCTTGCTGAAGCAATACTGTATTATTCCTCAGAACCATTAAATAATTTAATTTTTTAGGCCTTCCATTGTTTATGCTAAAGGGTTTTGATTTTTGAGTATCATATATTAGGCTTTGTATACTTATTAATACCTTAATAGCTTTTAATTTACAATTGCTCAATGCGTTTTGGTTGTAAACATGTACCAACATGTTTTGATTAGCTATATTTATTTGTGTAATGGAATTTTATTTTTTATTTTTTTTGTCATGCAGCTATTTAAGTTTTCACTTTGATCTTAGCAAATAAATTACATATATATATATATATATATATATATATATATATATATATATATATAAAGTTATACAATAGTAGATTTTTACTTTCGTTAATGTAGACTGTAAGTAATGTTTTTGGTTTAATAATTTTTTTTCCTTAAATAAAAACGCCATAATGGCATAGCTACAACCATTAAGACTTAAATTTAGAGAAATTGAGCTTAAAAAGTAGCCTGATGATTCACTTGGTAGTGATGAAATGCCATTCTGGGTTAATATAATCAAAGTATATTTTATACCGTATTATTATTTAGAGGCAGGAGTCGGAGTCAGCCCTTCTAAAATTCTAGGAGTCGGAGTCAGAGGCTTGGTCTACTGACTCCACAGCCCTGCTATCAGTGCCATCACCTTGTGGCTGCTGTGTAATGCAATGAAGTCTGTATTGATACTGTGATAGTATAATGTTTGCTTCTCTTAAAAAGTTTTACTATGTTATTAACTCCTACATAATTGTTGTTAATGAGCTCTATGGTGATTTTATGCATTTCAAAGTTTTACCAGGTTTTACAAGGGTTTTACCCAAGGGTTTTACCAGGACTGTTAAAACACCCTTGCCAACCCTGGTGATGGTACTCCTATAAATACAGGAAAAATTGATGCAGCCATAAAACTGGTTGAAATTCATCTTAACAGACCAGTGCAGTGGTTGGTGTGCCTCTTGCATTTGAATGAGCTGCCTTTTATACACATCTACAAAGCCAGTGATGGTAAAACAACAGGGCCAAATACTTTTGTGGGTTCAATTGGGAATAAACTGAAAACAGATTTAACAAAATTGGAGGTAGTCAAATATTCTCACATAAAGGGAAACATTAAAGAAATTCCAGCAAATGTTGTGAAGGAGCTAAGCAGTGATCAAAGATATCTCGATGATATGTGTCTGGCAGTGCAAACTGAAGACACTTCTCAAGATCTGTCCACTCGATCCCCAGGTACCCTTCACCATGCTCACTGACTAACTCTAGCCAACAGGATCCTTTGATTATATATCTCAATGCCAAATCCCGATAAAAACCTTCAAGATATAGTCAAGATTATTATGCAGTTCTATGCTCTACGGTGATTTTTGATAAAATCTCATCTTAATGCAACTGATGGTGCATATAACTTTTGGCATTTAATGTGCTTGCTTCGAAATTTGGATGAACTACCATAGATCAATCATAGAACCAGTATTAAAGAATAATGCCTACTTTGCCTACCCAGAAAATATACTCGTATCAATGATAACTGACAAGAGACTAGAAATTAGGGAGCAAGCTATTCAGAAAATCATCCTTTCAAGAACAGGATTTTCAGTTACCAGTACCAGAAACTTAGAGTTGCCTTGAACCCTCAATTTCCAATCTAGTGACTACACCAAGATGATCAATTGTCAAAAAGAGATCATTACTCTCCACCACTGCTAAACAATTTTAGCAATGATAAGCTACTACAGGCTCAATGTAAGCCACTGGAGATAGCTTTTCCATGCCACAGTCAAAGTGTGGAAAGGGCAGTGAACCTAGGAACAAAGGCATGTCAGGAAAGAATAGGATATGACAACTGTCAAAAGTTTATCTTGAACTCATTAGAATCAAGGCAAAAACTGCCCAAGTTTGAGTGGAAGGCCCAATGGAATGAGTAAGAAACATGAAATAAAATTTCCTAATGATATTAAAAATTTCTTCCCTTTTGATGTGATGAGGAACAATGAAAAAAGTGAATTGAATTTTAGCACATTTATTGTGCCTCTAATTTTTTCTTCTGAATATATTGTTGTACTTAATTTTCCTAATACTGTACAGTATTAAATAAAATATTATATGTTAATAAAGATTTATGTCATCAAAAAACTGAATGTAGAGCAAGTCTTGTATAAATGGAATATTCTCAATATAGGTAAAAAAAAAGTGAAAAATTGTGCCAGGGGTAGGAGGCTTTAAACAGCAAAAATAATTTATAAGGGGGTTCGTGTGTTCAATTTAAACCCCTCACAATATGTATCTTTTCAATATAAAATTTTGACCCAACCTAATATGCACCTATATGTGGGAGAGGTTCACAAACCTCTTCTCCACACCATTACCAGATACCTCTTTCAGTCATTATGGTAATTTATCAAGTTTATTCTTAGCACCTAAACATGTTTTCCCTAAAGTGAAGAAGGTTACAAGGTGATATGATAGAAGTATATAAAATAATAAATGAGTTAGATAATATAGACTTCCACTCTCATTTTACAAAGGATCACAATGATAGGACAAGAGGAGGTAAAATTTTACAAGACACTCGCATTGCCATGAAACATGCTACAGTAACGAAACGTATATCAATCGATAGAGCAGAAAAAATGGTGCAAGCAGCTATGTATCATTTTGAAAATATTAGAAAGTAACAGTTATGATACTTTGAAGCAATGTCATTTTTAGCAACAGTTTGAGATATATCTAGCAACATCTGCCAATATTTTTAGCAATTATTGGTATATATAGCCACATTTGGCAACCCCTTAGTTGCCACACTGTTCAATTACTCAATTAGATCAGATCTGGTCAGTTTGTGTTTTGTTGTTGAGGTGTAAAGATGGATTGTTGTGACATGTCAGTTAGGTTTTTTTGATGAGTTTCGCTGTAAGGATAAGGATCTATTTAAATTTTGTGTTGAACATAAGTTACTATTGAGCAAATGCTATAGTAACGAAACATATATTAATCAATAGAGCAGAAAAAAATGGTGCAAGCAACTATGTATCATTTTGAAAATATTAGAAAATAACAATTATGACACTATGAAGATGATACTAGGCCTATCATAGCTTACACCATTTGGATCTTTTCCGTTTCATGTACTGTTTCCAATTTTGTTGAAAATAAGATAGTTAATGTAGGTTAACTGAATGCCCGGTTAGGTCAACTGTGTGGCCTTGATGATTGGTTAGGTTGTTGTGATATTTTTGTTAGTTTTAACAAAAATATAACTTAACCTAATCAATCATCAATGGCATACAGTTGACCTAACTAGGCATTCAGTTAACCTACATTAAGTATCTTATTTTCAATAAAATCGGAAACAGTACATGAAATGGAAAAGATCCAAATGGTGTAAGCCAGTGGTGCATAAACTTTTTTGATGTGAGGGCCGTGAAGAAAATAACTAAATGTATTAGCCTACTTACTTTCCATCTAAGTCATAAATTGGGTCACTTTTATATTCTAACTTTTTCATTGAATTGAAAAGACCCGTGGGGCCACTGAAAAGACCCGTGGGGGACACATTTGGCCCACGGGCCAGGGTTTGTGCATCACTGGTGTAAGCTATGATAGGCCAGTAAATCTTCAGTGTTATAACTTTGTTGTTTTCTAATATTTTCAAAATGATACATAGCTGCTTGCACCTTTTTTCTGCTCTATCGATTGATATATGTTTCGTTACTGTAGCATGTTTCATGGCAATGCAAGTGTCTTGTAAAGTTTTACCCAAGAGGCCATAGCCTTAAGCTTTTTCAGCAAAGATGTAAATCACAGTTAGTATAACATAGTTTTTCAAATAGAGTAGTAAAGTTCTGGAATCGCTTAGATGAAGTAGTAGCGAGTTCCCATACTTTGGAGACTTTTGTCTTGCTGTAAATAAGGACTACTGAACTGAATACCATACTTGGCATGTTCTCTGAAATCATGCAAGGGTTGTCACCTCACCATCTCAGATTTTGCTAAAATTTGGTATACAAAGATTCTAGGCCAAAAGTAAGGGAGTGAAAAAAAATTTTTTGACATCATATTTGGGGGTAGACTTATGGCCCCACCTTTTTTCAGCCCACCACTGACTCCCCCATTTTTTGAATCCCCATAACTTTGTCCCTAATTGAAATAGAGAAATGAAAAACACCATTAGAAAGGAAATAAAAAGATCTTTCAGACACATTTGATGTATTTCAGCCATAAATTAAATAGAAAAAAGTTATGGCCTTTTGAAAATTTGGGAGGACTAGTTCACCCCGCCCAGCCAATCCCCCTACAAAATTTTTTTTTGCAAAAAATACTTTGTCTTTATCTACAATGTATAATGCAGATCAATGTGTATATTTGATTCTTTCAATGGAAAATACAAAATCAAAGAAAATAACCACCAATTTTTTTTGTCCTTTTCACTGAAAACTAGGTCATTAGGTGATACAAGTACTTGGCAAACTTGGATAGTTAAATTTGGATTATAAATAAAGTAAATACAACTGTTTAGAAACAGTTTTAAAGCAGATAATTATAATTACTAGTTGAATTCAACTATTCAACTGTATCCAACTAAACACCATACCATGTTTAAATTTTCTTTGAAGCCAGAGCAAATTCTCTTGGATTGAACCCATATATTATCTTTACTCCTGGCAATATGTTTGGGGTACTCAATGTTTTCAAAACATTTTTGTGATGAACCCAACAAATATCTTCTTTTTCTGGGAAGAAGTAGCAGTAGCTTCTTTTCTTGTACAAAAAAGATATTTTATAGTCATGGTTTTCTTCAGAAACCTGTTACAAGACCAATCTACTGCTTGTTGTCATACCTGCAGATTACATAGCTGCCCACATTATACTGCATTTTTGCCTCGGATTCAGTTTGTTCTCCAATTTTGCAAGTCATGAAATTGCTAGATTTTCAAGTTAAATATGCCTTGACATAGTTAAGTTTGAGTGGAGCCACTTTGTGAAATCTTTGTCCCACCTTTAGAGTTTTAACTGAGTCAAGCCTTGCTCTTAACTTATCAGCTATCTCTGAAATCTCCTGTTCTGTAGTGAAAAAAAACTTTATCCTAGTCAAGTTTGCCACAGCATATTCGTAGAGACACCTAGCTGTAAGAATGTGATCTGATGTTAATCTTTGTAGACGCTTTATAAGCAGCTCTTTTTACAGTTCCACCAACGCCATCACAGGCATTTTTTCCATGGCTTGTTCCAAAAAAATTTCATTCTGATTTAAAAGCCAAAATCTTTTTCATGATAAGTACAACTTCTCTAATTTTACCTATTTTTAATTTGACCAGCACAACCATCTGAAAAATAATTGATTTTTTTTATGTTAGGTAGAGTCATTTTTATATCTGCAGTAAGAACCTTCTGAAAAGTGTACACAGTGGCTGTATTATGAACTAAATAGACACTCACAAAGCAATGGAAACCCTGAGCGGCATCTTAGATTACAAAGGTGTAATTTTCACTGAAGTTCCTACAACAATGACTTCATCTAAGGGAAGTTTTTAAGTTCTCGAAGATAGGCAGTGTGTGTGTTCGAAACATAATGATGTCTTGTTAACTTCCTCACCATTAATGAAAACCTTTCAACAAAGTCATCCAATGAGGCATTGCAAGATTCTAAAAAAGATTGGTCTGTACTAGTCCATTGGCATGACTCCAGATTCTTGGGAGCATTGCTCCAGTAAATTTGACCATGAGAAAAAGTAAATTTGGGTTTGGGTTTTGTTCATCCGCTAGACGTTATGCAATTTTTTTGCGTATACGTTCTTGTACAAACCAATTTTTTTAAATTACAAATTTAGTTATTTTAAGTTTAGTTGGTAATTCCATATTTAACAATTATTTTTATTTTTTATTAAGCTTCAATGTTTTGATAATTAAAATTTTATTAAAACGTATATTTTTTTAATATAAAATTATCAGGATTGGACTATGTTCCATTGATCTCGGCCAGGTTTGATAAATTGGCCAGATAATTACTTGTGCGGTTTTAAGTAATCCACCATGACTCTAGAATTGAAAAGTTTAGTTAAGTTTAAACTTACTTTTACTTACTTTAACTTACCTACTTTTACTTACTCTTCCTTACTTTTACAAAGTTTAAAGCACTTACTTTTACTTACTTTCATTGTACTATATTTACTTACTTTTACTCACTTTTACCATACTATATTTACTAACTTTTACTTATTTTGTATTTTTTCAGGTAGTCAATAATCAATAATGGATCCTAATATTGATGAAGTTGGAGAGAAAAGTGAGGGTGTTAAAAAGGGTTACTTTTGTGGTCAATGCAAGAACAAATATTCAAAGAAGCAAAACTGGGAGGAACATTTTAATTCCAAAAAAAATATTTGTTACAATACAAGAGGTCCCAGAGTTTGGGCCCACAGCTTAGATATTGCAGTAAAGAAATACCAGGATGAAGTGCAGCAAAGAGATACGGCAAAGCAGTCATTTAGTTTGTTCACAAAATGTGCTAGTGCTAGACCTCAGAAAAATGAACCAACTTCATCAACTGCTAATCTAGAAAATGAAACTTTTTCACTAGATGTTTCACAGACTGAAGAAAGTGCTTCTCCTCCACCTAAGAAACAAAAGGTAAGTAGGAATCTGCGCATCAGACTAACAAAACTGCTTTAGAGGAATTTGAAAATTCCCAAATCCAGAAGACATTGAATGCAATTTTGCGCCTAACAAAAGAAACTCACCAAGCTGTTGTGGTTAATAAAGAGAAGAGTCAAAATATGCCTTCAAGTTCAAGTGTTGCATCCAAATCTAATAAAGCAAAAAGCAACAAATTTGACATTTCCATAGCCCATTTAAGCAAGTGTAAATCAATACAAGAAATCCTGAACAATGATTTGATCAAATCTACATTCAAATTGGTGGAAAAGAAGGATCTAGGGCATGCTGATGATTCATTTTCAGTACCAAGTGATATAATGGGAAAACATTGCAAATAGTGACACTAATATGCCTGATGTAGATATAGCTGTTGAGGATGAAGATGATGATAATCAAGAAGATATTGATGATGCTTCTGATGATAAAATGTTTACATTATATTGCATAGCTTGCACAGACCCCAAAGCATGTGCTTTAGACAAACATTCTAACATAAAAAGTTACTTCAATGTTAAAGATTTAACCTATGTATGCAAACAAGGAGAAAATCAAGAGAGATGGTTTAGAAATCTGAAAACCCACCTGAAGAGAAAGAGACATTTAATTAAACTTCAGCATCATCAGAGAGCTGCTGTTTATGAAGTGATGAAAACATCTTCTCGGAACACTACTAAACACATAGAAGACTTATGTGGCAACATCTTATACTACATAATGAAAACAAACACTGCATGGGCTCTATATCCAGTACTTCTAGCTGTATTACATAGGTCAGGTTGTGAGGTTGGAAATTTGAATCATAGCACACATGCGTGCGAGACAATTTGTGAGCTATTAGATAATCAACTTAAAGAACAAACTGTAAAGTGGTTCTCAGAACAAACTTCAGTAACAATAACAGCTGACATTGGAACAATTTTGGGATTAAGCATGCTAGTTGTATTAGTTATGAGTGAAGAAGAAAAGACTGTAAAACTTGCTGGGATAAATTTAGTACGCAGCAAATCAGGAGTTTATTTGGCCAATGAAATTTTTGATGTGTTGAAGTCTCCTAATCACTTGAAACTATCTGAAGAAGCAATTAAATCCAAGGTATCTGGAATGGTTGGAGATGGGGGCTTTTTGTAAGGACAACGAGCCATTTAAAAACGAAATGAAAAAGTTGTTTGGAGAAAATTTCAAATTTTGATGGGACTTAATGCATCTTGTGAACAGAGCCCACGTTGATGCATTGAAGAAAATTTGTAAACTAAGTGAGCTTTTAGACTTTATTCAGAATCACTCTTCAAATCTGAGATCAGGCCTTGACTATACCAATATGGTTCTTGACAATATCATTGGTTTTAAGAGACCAAAACTCAAATCTGATACTTGCATGGTTAATTACGAATTTGATCAATTTGACAGATTTGTGGAAAATTGTGTGTTTTTTGATCATCCACAAGAGAAAGAAATTAGTGCCAAGTTCTATGTATTGATTTCCTATGTAACAAAGATTATGCTGCAAGTAGCTCAAAAAAACAGTTAGTGCAGAATTTGTAGAAAATATATTTTATAAAGGAGGGAAAACTATTATGTTAAGAGTGATGGAAACAATTTCCAAATTAGCTAATGGAGGAAATGCAAATGATGTAGTTTCTGAATTTAAGCACAATATCACAGGGCAGCAAAAGGAACTAACAGCTGAGGATTACATCCTAAATGAAGTTTACAAATACATCAAGAAACGTTCTGATTACTACCAGGTTGCTGAAGTTGCTAGACCATCCAGAACCAGATCTGAAAGTAGTTTTACAAAAGACTCAGTGATAAATTGGCTGACAGAATATATAGAACAGCTGTGGAAAGGAATCACAGAGAGATTAAAGCATTTTGATAAAGATGGATCAACTGCCTGGAGTGAAGCACCAGCTGAAGGGACATTCTCCATTCTTGGTTACATTGTTGAACACAAAGGATCCATTAAGCCATCTCATTTGACTAAGCTGTGCAGAATTGTGAAGGAGGGTCCAGCTCCAGGCACTAGATCTGCTGTAATGATCACACAGAAAGCCATTGATCAGTGGCCAAGCATACATGGCGGTAAATTCACAACAAATGCCTACATGCAAGGTCTAACATCGTCCACTGTTGCTGCTGCAATGAATAAATAAGCTTAAGGTGAGTTATAAACTGTACATTATTGTATTATTATGTTTAGCTAAAACAATTTGTAATTGGTATGTCGTTGTAGTAGGGACCACTGATTAACCTTCATTTCTTTCTCTCTCATACAGGTTTGAATGCCATAACCCCCATAAAATCTAGACCCATAAAATCTAGTCAGAAGTGTTTTCTAAGGTTATCACAAAAATGGGTTTTTGTTTAAGAAGTCCTAAAACCTTTGCTTAAATTTACCTTGAATTGATTTTGACTTTCCGGACAAAAGTGAGTAAACCGTTAAGCACGGTATTGGTCCTGAAATTGATAGGATTGACAATCTTAACAGGCCAACAAACAAAGTGCACAGTGTGACTTGTTATAAGGATAATGTCTGCTGCTGAAACTAGAAGTTAAGAAAGACAGAAAAAAAATGACGTTCATCTAATGCGTTTAACTTCTTGAACTCGAACAATAGTCCCAGAACATTCTGAAAGTTTAAGTGGTGGTATCTGCACGTCAGTTAAGGCCAGGTATAAATAACACCTTGCCCTCCTTTCCATTTAGCTTAGTCAGGGTTGTCTAGGGTATAAATATGGTATGTAACTTAAAGAAGGACATTTAAGTTTCAAGATAAGGATTCAGGACGCAACTTATCATTGTTTCTTGATTCATCCCTATTGTAAACCGAAGGAGCTTGTCTTGACCATTGTAATGCAAAGATAGATTGCTTGCTTTGCCTAAGTCCAGTTGTTCATGACCATGTGTTAACCTAGATATTAATATATGTTCTTGTGATTGACACTGCGTGTACATTTGTAAATATATATCTTATTGCTTGTCTGCCCGCTTACTCTAATGTTTTTGCTTCACCCTGCCTAACCCCCATTTCTCTGACTTTATCCTCCCTTTCATGTGGTGTATAGAATGTAACTTCCCTTTCCCCATTAATAAAAATTGTTCATGGCTGTTCCTCTGGTCTGTTTGTCTTCCAACCCGTTGAGATTACAATTTGATTGGCTACGGCATTGTCATCGTGAATGTGGTGAGTATTTTTGTTTCATTTTTCGTGGAATATTGGAAGGTCTTGAGGTTGGGTCAGTCCGGTGAGCATTGGGACACTTAACTAATCGCCTTGTTTCTCTGTTCTGAGGATAACGAGATCACACCTGGAAGGTCGCGTCGAGATCGACAAGACTCCTGAAAATTCACCACATCAGGAATCATTAGGCGTCCGTCCTCCCTCAGCCAATGGGTCATCTTCGGGTGTTTGGTTTTGAAGTAAGTCTTCTCCCCGTACCAGTAGAAAATAATTGCATGATTGAAAAATGTTGCGGGTGGTTCAAATTGATTCGGACCTTCACTGTTTTACTGGATAACCCCACCGCAACATCGTCAATTCAAGAGTTTACTATCATTAACCTATCTAGTGGTGTAAGGGAAAAAAAAAGTAAATTCAGAGCTGTGCTCCAGTAAATTTTTCAAATCTGGAGTCATGTCCATTGGCTATAGATACGGTCAGTGTTGGGCACTAAAGCGTTAATCCAATAACAGTTAATTAACGAAGTTAACTTTTTTTAACGGACTATTAACGGAAGTTAATTTCTATTTATCGTTATCAGACCAGTTAACTTCCAATAACTCAATATTTAGTCTGTTAAAGTCTGTTAACATATTAACTGTGAGGAGTCATTCACAGAAGATCACCACTCTGCGAATGAATTCAAACTGCCATAGGGTAAAATTTTCTACGAGAAATAGACAAATGAAGTACACAGTAACCTCTTCAAAATTCATGAAACTTGGTGTGAGGGTTGGTTTAGGTCCAAATTACAAATTTCTTAATTTTTTTGAAAATTGGTCAAGTTGGTCAAATTTTATGGCTTGACAAATCCTCCAAATTTTAACAATTTTTTGCTTTCTTTCCAGATTTTCAGTATACAGTATACCTAATTTTCTAGTATACGTAAATTTACCTAACCCTTAAAATGCCTCAAAACACAAAATTTTGTTGCGATCCTATGAAAAAACACTCAAGAAGAATTTTCTGTAACATCAAAATAGGGTCATTCCATCAACTCAGCCACAAAATGGCACTTTTTGCACTCACCCCTTTCAATTTTGCTCATACTTGGCACAATAGCAGATATACATGCCAAACTTAAATTCCCAAATTATTAGAGCTGACTGACCTTTGGTTACTGAGATACAAGGTCACAAAGTTGTGACATTTTGACCTTTTTTGTGTTAAATGACTATTTTCAAAATGGTGTAACTAAAAAACTATTAAAGCTAGAGCATTGATTTTGGTCTCATTTTAAAGCTCTTTAGTAGCCCCTTGTTTATTGTCTTTTGTTAAATATCTCTACTGTGAAAAATAAAAAAATCCCTTCAAAAGTTGACCTTTGACCTTGAATAAAAAAAAAATACCTTCTAAAAAATTCAATTTTTTTACATTAATACCTTGAGTCATGTACAACAAAATCCCAAGAAGCTGTAAGTGGCTGATAACTAGTTCAATGTATAAAAAATAAATGAAGTTGGCATCATTCTTCAATTTTAGATTTTTTTGTCAGTTCATTTATTTAAAAGTTCTGTTCTGATATAGTGTCAGTGAAGACTTAGTTCAACTTAACATTATTAGTTCAAAAACCTTTTTGTGACCTGTGCCAAAAGAAGTCTTTTAAAAGACAACCAGGGTTAAACCCCTCGACAGCCCAAAATCTACTGGAGTAGCGCTGATCCAAAGGCCCAACTAGTATATAAGTACTGTCAACTTTACAGAGTTGACTCCTGACTTCAAATTAAAATTAATTTATTTTTACTAAATACATGTATAAAAATTTATTTAATAATTCATTAATTGTTCATTGTTTTCTTTTCAGGATTTTCTTTGTGCTTTTGTGATTTCAGAGTACAAACATGGAACATTTAAAACTGAAACAGAAGTGTGCTGATCCTTTGCTGCGTCACAAAGGTCAGTGTCGAAAGAAGAGTGAGAATTGTACCACAGGAACTTGTAAATAAGTTTCCCGATCTGCACTTAACACTACATCACAGACTTTGTAAGCAGTGTAGAGAACATCTTGAGTCCTTGCCTGAGAAAGGAATAGGCACTTTGAATTCAGACATAAATGATGATTCTTCTTGTAGTAGTGAACCACCTGAAGATCTTGAGAAAATTGAAAATGTTGAAAATAGTGATGCATCAACTTCAGAGCAAAACCATGAGATGTGTACTTTGAATGCTTCTTTTGTTTCAATTGGTGAATCACCCATAAAAAAGAGAAAGCTTGTAGAGCAAAAGTCATATGGAGCTAAAAAACTAAGCAAGGTGACAGAGACAGTTAAGAAGAGAATGGAAACAGTTGCAGGAAAAGAGATTTCTGACTCACAATTTAAGGAGCCATCTGGAGATGTAGACTGTTTAGAAATAATAAATCAACTCAAGGAAAAATTCAAAAATGAAAATACTAAAAGAAGTGATAAAATAAAAATCCTGACTGTATTGCCCAAAAGTTGGAGAATTAGGAAAATTGCTTCAGAATTTAACACAAGGCATACAGCATCTATTGCTAAAAAAATAGTTGAAGAAAAAGGTGTCCTTTCAGACCCAAATCCAAAGGGTGGGAAAAGAATTAAACAGGATACTGTTGACGCTATTAAAGCATTTTATCTTTCAGAAGACATCAGTAGAACAATGCCAGGAAAGAAAGACTATTGTAGTATCATTGACAATGAAAGAGGAAGGATACATTTGCAAAAGCATCTTTTACTTTGCAATTTAAAAGAAGCCTATCATATTTTCAAAGAAAGAAATCCTTTGGTTAAGGTGGGATTCAGTAAATTTGCAGAATTGCGTCCAAAGCAGCGTGTTATTGCTGGTACACAGAAATTACACCATTTACAGCCAGTTTCGTTGACTTCTCTTAAGGTTAAACATTATTCATTATCAGATTATTCAAATATTGAGAAAGTTACTGAAAAGGAAGAAGTTGTGACTGAGGAGAAAATACATGGTTTTGTTACTGCTGCATATGATGGCCATTGGTGGGTGGCATATGTGCTGGAAAAGATACCAGAGAATAGAGAAGTAAAAGTCACATTCCTTCATCCTCATGGCCCAAACCCATCATTTGTGTATCCTGGTCGACCAGATGAATTAATCTTACCATATTCAGATATTCTAACACAAGTTGAGGCATCTACTACTAATGGACGAACATACAGGATTTGCAAAGAAGTTACTTTGAAGGCATCCAAAGCTTTGGCAGATCTACAGCACAGAAAGGTAAGAATTCAAAATTAAAATGGTCATGTAACTATATATACACTGTATACATTTTAAGTTGTGATAAATGGAAATCAATGAGCACTATACCTATACATATTGTATGTACATTTTAATATGTTACTTGTATTTGTTAATTAGGTATACATTAATCTAGGTATACATTAAAAATTGTTTTCTCTTCTAGAAATCACAATAAATTGGGTGGCCCACAAGAATCTTGTCAACTACTGAAAACCATCACATACATGCACAACATACAGGTGAGGTGGGTAAAGAACAAATATTTAAAAATAAGCATTTGCTTGTTTGTAGAAGGCTGCAGATAGTATGTAGATATGGGTTGTATTTGTAAGAGATTGAGCTGACCTTAGACAAAAATGGTTACTGACATACAAGGTCACAAAGTCATGACTTTTTGACAATTTTTGTATAAAATGACTTTTTTCAAAATGTTGCTTGAATTCATTATTTTTTATACATTGAACTAGTTATCAGCCACTTACAGCTTCTTGGGATTTTGTTGTACATGACAAGGTATTAATGTAAAAAAATTGAATTTTTTTAGAAGGTATTTTTTTTTTATTCAAGGTCAAAGGTCAACTTTTGAAGGGATTTTTTTATTTTTCACAGTAGAGATATTTAACAAGACAATAAACAAGGGGCTACTAAAGAGCTTTAAAATGAGACCAAAATCAATGCTCTAGCTTTAATAGGTTTTTAGTTACACCGTTTTGAAAATAGTCATTTAACGCAAAAAAGGTCAAAATGTCACAACTTTGTGACCTTGTATCTCAGTAACCAAAGGTCAGTCAGCTCTAATAATTTGGGAATTTAAGTTTGGCATGTATATCTGCTATTGTGCCAAGTATGAGCAAAATTGAAAGGGGTGAGTGTTTTAGGTGGCTGACTTGACATGGAATGACTAGTGATGTTAAAAAAACGTTTTTTTTTTATGTCCATGTGTTGTTTTTGTCATTTTTTTTTGTTTTTTATTTTTTTTGTTTTTTTTTCATTTTTTTTAATAATTAATATAGATATTGCCAATTTAATTATAAGGTATACTTTTGCAATGATATATATTATAAAAATAAATAAATAAATAATAAAATAGGCCATATGGTACCAGTATAGAATGTCCTTTTCAGCCTATTTACAGAAAAAACTGGCCTCTTTCTTGCACTGAAAGTCTTGTATCTTGAGATCCGTTAAACTTGCAAGAACACTGGCTGGGAGCTGACTGCCCATTGTCCAACCTTTCCAGGACTCTCCCATCCATGCCTCGGATTTTGAATCTCCCACTTAACTATCCTTTAGACCCGCGATGACATATTTTCCCCCCGAGACCATCCATATATATACATACACATACACCCATATACCAATATATACATAAATACTTATATACACATATTTATATCTATTATATACCCCATACATACGCATACATTCAGAATTCCAGATACATACGCACGCATACTCACAAGTCACATATATACCTACACAAACTCATACACCTCTATTTCGCCCTTTCATTACCTCCGAGATCATTTAGCACATACAGTAATATCCATACAGCCAAAAGAAACTGATTAAGCACAGACAGAGCAGCAAAGCTTGTATTTATATCCCAAAATGCAAAATTCCAAGAAAGTGAAGTAAAACATGGTGCTACATTGGCTTCGTCAACATCCAAATCTGCAATAAGTACCAGTACCTGTGATATTGAAACTATATGCTCTAATCAATCTAGTGATAATGATTCTTCAATGGAAATAGAATCAGATAATGAAAGTTAAACAGCATTAGGTTAACACAAAGGTTAAAGAAAGAGATGAATATTTTTATTTTTTTTATTTTTCCATTTGCAATATATATATATACACACTGGTATTCTTGCCAATCACAATTATATATATTGTTTTATACCAGTATTATGTATTTTTTATTATGTATATTATACCAGTACCTGTGATATTGAAACTAGCATATATGCTCTACCCAATCTAGTGATGATTCTTCCATGGAAATGAAGGTTAAAACAACATTAGGTTAACAAAAAGTTAAAAAAAAGGTGAATATTTTCCTTTTCTATCTGGAATATATATACTGGTACTCTTGCCAATCACAATTATGTATATTGTTTGAAACGAGGAAGAATGTTTTATGTTCTAGTTAAAAAAATATATATATATATACATATAAAAAATGAGGGTTTGTTTTTCCTTTCTATTATATACTTTTTGCGTGATTCAATTTTTCTAAAAGATGACTATATCATGTAGGGTGGTCCACAGAATGGGGTAAAAAATCGAAGTTCAATTTTCTTTCCTCCCAGGTTATAATCTGGTTCCTTTTAGCTAAAAAATATTTCATGTAAAATTTAAGGCAAATCGAATAACTTTTAGGGGTGGCTCAAAGCTGTTTTTTGTATACCATTATGCCCTTTATTAATATAGTGAATAATTAAAAGAAACATTATTTACAGATACATTAACTAATGATTATTTTTCTTTCAGATAGATTTATTAAATTTACAGGTTTTGCAATGTCAAATAAACGTACATTTTACTTAGTGAAAAAGTCAGAGGAAACAATCACTGGAGCCAAGCTGCCTTCCCGTGGCCAGGTCCTCCACATGTTCCTCCACCATCATCAAGTCTTGAAAAAGGAGATCAAACCTAGTTCAGAAGCTGTTTTTGAAGAATTGCATCTCTTCTGGGAGAGAGCCCGAATCCCTACTCAAAGGAAAGACCACATTCTTCACAAAATTCAGGCTCTACACTTGGAGTGGAAAGCGATTAAGAAGAATGCTGGGAGGAAAAGCAACTCTCAGTTAGAAAAAGAGAAAACCTTTCAGGAAGAAATGGAGAACCTATTTGATGTCGCCCATGCTGATGCCTTTACCTTAATCAAAAATGAAGAAGACCGGCAGTTCTTGATCCAACAAAGGAAAGCGGGACGAGTGGGATCAATGGTCTCTGCAGATATGGTGACTGACAAGGCAGAAAAGAGAGCTGCTGAGAAGCAAATGAAATTGGTAAATAGGAAGCGGAAAGCTGAAGAAGAAAAATATGCTGCTTCACAGGAAGTTATGCTAGATCAGGGAAGTTCTTCTTCTGAGTCTTTATGTGAGTCAGAAAGAGAAGATGAAGATTACCTTATTAATCCCCCATCTACCAGCGGACCAACTCCACCAAAGAAAAAGGCAGCAAAGAATATCATATCTCCTGAATTGGCTGCTGCTCTGGACAGGACTGGCATCAGTGACAGGAGGGCCACCTTTGTATTAGCTGAAACTGCATCTAGCCTTGGTCAAGATCTTTCAGAGGTGAACATCTCTCATTCTTCAATCAAAAGGCACCGAGAGAGGCATTGAAGGCAAATAACCCATGCCATTAAAGCTAGCTTTAGTCCAAGTATTTCGATTGTCCACTGGGATGGGAAGTTGATCCCTAATCTACTTGCCAAGAATGAAAAGGTAGACAGACTCCCAGTCCTTGTCTCTTCAGTTGAATCAGGTGATTCAAAACTGCTTGGTGTTCCCAAACTACCAAGTGGAACAGGGGAAGCTCAATCAGCTGCAGTGTATAATCTTCTTTCCGAATGGAACATAGATAAGTCAATAATCGGAATGTTATCAGATACTACAGCATCAAATACAGGAACAAACAGGGGAGCATGCGTTCTTCTGGAACAGAAACTTGGTCAACCACTCTTCTATTTTGCCTGTAGGCATCATTGCATGGAAGTCATGTATGGAGGAGTGTTTGAAGCAGTCCATGGTTCATCTGCCCCTGAGCCACTTTTGTTCAAAAGGTTCCAATCTATGTGGGACTACATTGACTTAAAAACCTTCTCTACATCACAGGATGATGATGAGATGAAGGAGCAAGTTGATCCTTTCAGAAATGAAATAATTGCCTTTGCCAAAGAACATCTGGCCACTGGAAATTTTCGAGATGACTGTAAAGAGTTTTTGGAACTTTCTTTGATCTTTCTTGGTGAAAAAATTGAAAGTTACACATTCAAACGTCCTGCTGGCACGCACTATGCAAGGTGGATGGCTAAAGTTATCTATGCCATCAAAATGTGGCTTTTTCGAAATCAAATCACCCTGACTCCTCGAGAGAAGGACCTGAAAACCCTTACCCTTTTTGGAGTCCTAATCTACTTAAAAAGCTGGATCACTGCTCCTATTCCATCACAAGCTCCGAAGAATGATCTGGATCTTATCCAAAAGTTAAAGGACTATCATGACCAGAAAGTGGCCAAAGCAGCTCTCAAGAAATTTGAAAACCACCTATGGTACTTATCAGAAGAGCTGGTGGCCCTTGCTCTCTTCGATCAAACTGTTGCACCAGACACCAAGGGAATCATGGTCCAGTGTATGAGGGAAAAGGAGGGGTCATTCGACTTCTCAAAGAGAAGAAGACTCAAGGAATGCAAAGCAACACTGAAATTAGAAACTCTTGCCACAAAGAACTCATTAAAGCTTCTTAAGGCCCTACCGATCAATATTAGTTTTCTTGATGATGACCCCAGCACCTGGGAGGAGAATGAAAACTTCCAAGAAGCTAAAAGAATCATAGGAAACATCAAAGTAGTTAATGATCATGCTGAAAGGGCAGTAGCTCTCATTCAGACCTTCAGCAGAACTCTGACGAAAGGAGAAGATCAACTCCAGTTTCTCTTAAGTGTGGTGGATGAGCACCGAAAGAGGTTTCCTGATTCTAACAAGTCCACAATCTTAGCTGGGCAACAATGAGTGGCCTCGTCAGCCATGATACCCCCGCCAACAAGCGGATAATACCCATATATATAGGGGGGACCCAGAAGCCATGAATGTGGACTTCTGGGGGTAGTTGAGCCACCTCTAAATATTAACCGATTGAACCCAAATTTTGCTCAGAGAAGTGTTTTGGGAAAAGGAACCTAATGAAACCCTGGGAGGAAGAATTTAAAATACTTCCATTTTGTGGACCACCCTACTATATAGTATATATACTAGGTATAACCGTATAAGCATGGTAGTATAGTAAATTATAGGTAATACTAATATACTTATTAGATTAAAGGAAGAAAAATATGGAATAAGTTTAAAACAATAAAAAATAAAAAAAACGACAATAAAAAACAACTCATCACTAGGAATGACCCATTTTCATTTTGGATTTCCATTAATAAAATTGAACAGAGTACATCCTTACCTCTTGTATTAAGATGAACCCCATCTTCATTATACAATTCTCTTTTCCAATAAAATTTATTCCATAGATCAATGTATGTTACACCTACTTGTTTACAGAGTTCTTTGAGTCAATTATTTATGCTAAAAGCCCTAGAGAACCATTTATTACTTTCACTCATCCTTGGAATAATACCCGTAATAAATGACTTATGCCTACCTTCTTTTAATTTTACCAAGATTTTAATATAGCTTTAAGATTTCATCTGATAGCTTAAGCATTACATCATTACCTCCCATGTGAATAACCACATTTTCTGGAGAAACTAAATCAGTACCCAAAGTTTTTCCACTGATTTTTTACTTTACCCTATCAATGGTTGCACCAGGATAGCAATAGACTATGCTTCCTCTTTCTTTCAAGGTTTAGGGTACTTACTGGACAATTTTGACATTAATTAAAGACTTGGGGGAATTTAACTAAATTTAAAACTTGACTGATTGCTCAATTTATTTGATCTCTCATCTCTGATAATTTCTTCTCACCTTATATTCCATTACAATCCCTAGTTAAACTATTTTGACTTAAACATGGAAGTGCATTTCAATTAACTCACCAACAAGTCCCTTTAAAACATAAATAGTTAACAAAACTCAAACATTACTAAACAAGCATTTAAAATACATAAATACAACTCCAAGCATCCAATTCTTCTTTTAACCCTTTCAGGACAAAGGGACATATTTGTCCCAATGGAAATAATAATATAAATTGTATAATGATGCAACATTTATACAAATACATCTGGGTCATTCCACATCAAGTGGACCAATTTTGGAAAAGTGCCCCACCTCACCATGTCAGATTTTGTTCTAACTTTGCTCACAAATTCCTTTAAGCCTTAAAGGAAATTCTGCAAAGTGTTAGTTCCATATCTCTTGTGGTTCTGTCACTAGGGCTACTTTGTCCATCACATTGAGCACCAAATTATTTGTGCCATTTTTAGCTAGTCAGCATTCCACAGTAACAAATCCTTCTGCTCTGAAAATTTGCTCCTAGAGTCAAAATTTACTCTATTTCAAAACTCACATTACAAGAGCTCTAGGAAGTATAGATTTTCCATAAAATATCCCCAAAGTAGGCTTAAATTACATTTTGATTCTGGGAAGCCACTTTTAGAAAATTATAGCTCTGATCTACTTGACTCTGTGAGCTTTTGTTAGAAACCAAGAAAGTACTGCCCATATGCTACAAAATGTTTCAATCCAGATCTTCCTACCTGTTCTAGTTGCTGAGTTATAAGGCATCAAAAATGGCTGAAATTAATTTATGTGACAAAAACATCCCACTTTTAAAGCTCAAAATGATCATGTGGGACAGCTTGCACCATACTCTAACAAAAACCAGGGCCTAGTTTTTTTATTTTGGTGTCTTGCTTTTTTGTAGGTCTAGTAGAGCTTTGAAATTTTGTTCTGTATGATGTTTCTAGCGTTATAATTATTATTATTTCATTGGCACAATGTTTTCTTTTTCTTTTGTTCTTATTACCAATTATAGTGCAGGACTAGGTGCTATGAGCTAGGCTATACATAATATTTGTATTTATGTTCAACAACATATAATACATGACTATTATTGTTTTCAGATCAAAACTGAAAATGGCCAAATCAGATACTAGTAGTGTTCGTGTGGGAGAACCCATGGAAACTGAAAGAAAACTGGAAGCTTGTACTATTGGAAATAAAGAGGAAACAGTGTCACCTGAAAACATATTCCAGAAAATGTGGTTTGAAACTGTTCACAGAGCTGACAGTTCAGGAAAGACAACTACTTTTTCTTGAACAGGAATAGAAGAAGCCCAATTTAAGGAAGATGCATGCATAACGGTATGCTTGCACCATAAACAGCTTCTTTTGACCAGATATGAGAGTCTGCAGAAGCACTGTTGCAACCCATTTGAATATCATAAACCAACATTACCCAAAAAATCACTTCAGGCAATTGACATTGCAACAGCTCAACTGTTGAAGGAAGAGACTGGCAAAGACATCAAGCCTGGACAGAAACTTTGTCCTGATTGCAGGAAACAGAGGGCTGAAATACAAAGAATCAGTTCAACATCATCAAGTGAATCATTTGATCCACCAGAAGCACAAAAGCAGAAACTAGACACCAGCTGTTCAGCACTTGACATTTCCCCTGTAAAGCCACAAAAAGTGAGCAAGAGATTTACCAGGATATGTCAAAAGAAAGACAAGCCAAGCACAAGTTCTAAGGGTCATTCCATGTCAACTCAGCCACAAAATGGCACTTTTTACACTCACCCCTTTCAATTTTGCTCATACTTGGCACAATAGCAGATATACATGCCAAACTTAAATTCCCAAATTATTAGAGCTGACTGACCTTTGGTTACTGAGATACAAGGTCACAAAGTTGTGACATTTTGACCTTTTTTGCGTTAAATGACTATTTTCAAAACGGTGTAACTAAAAAACTATTAAAGCTAGAGCATTGATTTTGGTCTCATTTTAAAGCTCTTTAGTAGCCCCTTGTTTATTGTCTCTTGTTAAATATCTCTACTGTGAAAAATAAAAAAATCCCTTCAAAAGTTGACTTTGACCTTGAAAAAAAAAAATACCTTCTCCTAAAAAATTCAATTTTTTTACATTAATACCTTGAGTCATGTACAACAAAATCCCAAGAAGCTGTAAGTGGCTGATAACTAATTCAATGTATAAAAAATAAATGAAGTTGGCATCATTCTTCAATTTTAGATTTTTTTTGCCAGTTCATTTATTTAAAAGTTCTGTTCTGATATAGTGTCAGTGAAGACTTAGTTCAACTTAACATTATTAGTTCAAAAACCTTTTTGTGACCTGTGCAAAAAGAAGTCTTTTAAAAGACAACCAAGGTTAAACCCCTCGACAGCCCCAAATCTACTGGAGTAGCGCTGATCCAAAGGCCCAACTAGTATATAAGTACTGTCAACTTTACAGAGTTGACTCCTGACTTCAAGTTAAAGTTAATTTATTTTTACTAAATACATGTATAAAAATTTATTTAATAATTCATTAATTGTTCATTATTTTCTTTTCAGGATTTTCTTTGTGCTTTTGTGATTTCAGAGTTTCCCGATCTGCACTTAACACTACATCACAGACTTTGTAAGCAGTGTAGAGAACATCTTGAGTCCTTGCCTGAGAAAGGAATAGGCACTTTGAATTCAGACATAAATGATGATTCTTCTTGTAGTAGTGAACCACCTGAAGATCTTGAGAAAATTGAAAATGTTGACAATAGTGATGCATCAACTTCAGAGCAAAACCATGAGATGTGTACTTTGAATGCTTCTTTTGTTTCAATTGGTGAATCACCCATAAAAAAGAGAAAGCTTGTAGAGCAAAAGTCATATGGAGCTAAAAAACTAAGCAAGTGACAGAGACAGTTAAGAAGAGAATGGAAACAGTTGCAGGAAGAGAGATTTCTGACTCACAATTTAAGGAGCCATCTGGAGATGTAGACTGTTTAGAAATAATAAATCAACTCAAGGAAAAATTCAAAAATGAAAATACTAAAAGAAGTGATAAAATAAAAATCCTCACTGTATTGCCCAAAAGTTGGAGCATTAGGAAAATTGCTTCAGAATTTAAACAACAAGGCATACAGCATCTATTGCTAAAAAAATAGTTGAAGAAAAAGGTGTCCTTTCAGACCCAAATCCAAAGGGTGGGAAAAGAATTAAACAGATACTGTTGACGTTATTAAAGCATTTTATCTTTCAGAAGACATCAGTAGAACAATGCCAGGAAAGAAAGACTATTGTAGTATCATTGACAATGAAAGAGGAAGGATACATTTGCAAAAGCATCTTTTACTTTGCAATTTAAAAGAAGCCTATCATATTTTCAAAGAAAGAAATCCTTTGGTTAAGGTGGGATTCAGTAAATTTGCAGAATTGCGTCCAAAGCAGTGTGTTATTGCTGGAGCAACAGGAACTCACTCAGTATGTGTCTGTACAATTCATCAGAATGCCAAACTTATGTTTGTAGGAGCTGAATTAGAAAAACTAACTGCAAATGATGACACACCTATTAAGAATGTACGTCATTGTGTTGCCTTTATGGAATGCAATCCTGCCTCACAGAAATGCTGCCTCAGACAATGTGAACAATGTGGAGATCCATCAGATTTAAAAAACAGACTACTGGACATATTTACAAACAACTTCATTGATATCATAAATTTTAAAAAGTGGACCAATACAGATCAGTCAAATCTTGAATCAGTAGAACTGAATACAGATGAATATATTGACCAATTCTGTAACCAACTGAAAGAATACCAGATACATGACTTCAAGACAAAGATGCAAGCAACTTATTACCGTGAAACAAAAATGTCTTTGAAAGATGGTGAGGTCCTTGCTGTGTGTGATTTTGCTGAAAATTATTCCTTTATTCTTCAAGATGAGGTTCAGAGCTTTCACTGGAACAATGAGATGGCTACTCTACATCCATTTGTTATTTACTATAAAAAGGAGAGAGATTGCTCACCTTAGCTTTGTTATTATTTCAGAGTGTAATATCCATAACACAGTTGCTCTACATTTGTTTCAAAAGCATCTGATAAAATTCCTAAAAGATAATATCTCATCCATCGGTTCCATCCACAAAATAATTTACTTTTCAGATGGGTGTGCAGGACAGTATAAGAACTGCAAAAACTTTTTGAATCTTTGCCATCACAGAGATGATTTTGGAATTGAGGCAGAATGGAATTTTTTTGCAACAAGTCATGGAAAGGGACCCTGTGATGGTGTTGGAGGCACAGTTAAGAGATTAGCTGCAAAAGCTAGTCTACAACGACCTTATGATGAACAGATCCTTACTGCAGAACAGTTATATACATTTGCAAGTGAAAATATTGTAAATATAAAATGTCATTTTTCAACCAATAAAGAGCATGAAGAGGAAAGCCAACTTCTCCAAGAAAGCACTCAATGCAAGGACTATTGCTGGTACACAGAAATTACACCATTTACAGCCAGTTTCATTGACTTCTCTTAAGGTTAAACATTATTCATTATCAGATTATTCAAATATTGAGAAAGTTACTGAAAAGGAAGAAGTTGTGACTGAGGAGAAAATACATGGTTTTGTTACTGCTGCATATGATGGCCATTGGTGGGTGGCATATGTGCTGGAAAAGATACCAGAGAATAGAGAAGTAAAAGTCACATTCCTTCATCCTCATGGCCCAAACCCATCATTTGTGTATCCTGGTCGACCAGATGAATTAATCTTACCATATTCAGATATTCTAACACAAGTTGAGGCATCTACTACTAATGGACGAACATACAGGATTTGCAAAGAAGTTACTTTGAAGGCATCCAAAGCTTTGGCAGATCTACAGCACAGAAAGGTAAGAATTCAAAATTAAAATGGTCATGTAACTATATATACACTGTATACATTTTAAGTTGTGATAAATGGAAATCAATGAGCACTATACCTATACATATTGTATGTACATTTTAATATGTTACTTGTATTTGTTAATTAGGTAGCTATCTAGGTATACATTAAAAATTGTTTTCTCTTCTAGAAATCACAATAAATTGGGTGGCCCACAAGAATCTTGTCAACTACTGAAAACCATCACATACATGCAAACATACAGGTGAGGTGGGTAAAGAACAAATATTTAAAAATAAGCATTTGCTTGTTTGTAGAAGGCTGCAGATAGTATGTAGATATGGGTTGTATTTGTAAGAGATTGAGCTGACCTTAGACAAAAATGGTTACTGACATACAAGGTCACAAAGTCATGACTTTTTGACAATTTTTGTATAAAATGACTTTTTTCAAAATGTTGCTTGAATTCATTATTTTTTATACATTGAACTAGTTATCAGCCACTTACAGCTTCTTGGGATTTTGTTGTACATGACTCAAGGTATTAATGTAAAAAAATTGAATTTTTTAGGAGAAGGTATTTTTTTTTTATTCAAGGTCAAATGTCAACTTTTGAAGGGATTTTTTTATTTTTCACAGTAGATATATTTAACAAGAGACAATAAACAAAGGGCTACTAAAGAGCTTTAAAATGAGACCAAAATCAATGCTCTAGCTTTAATAGTTTTTTAGTTATGCCGTTTTGAAAATAGTCATTTAACGCAAAAAAGGTCAAAATGTCACAACTTTGTGACCTTGTATCTCAGTAACCAAAGGTCAGTCAGCTCTAATAATTTGGGAATTTAAGTTTGGCATGTATATCTGCTATTGTGCCAAGTATGAGCAAAATTGAAAGGGGTGTGTTTTTTAGGTGGCTGACTTGACATGGAATGACGCAGAAGCTATTGTTCAGAAAATGGCAGCTCTTACAAGGATTGATGTGGGTGAAACGGAAGCTAGCACAAGTCAGCAGAGGTGCAGAAATTGTGAAGATTATGAAATACTGTTGGAAAAATTGAAAAGCCAAATGGCATTATCAGACAAAGAAAGGAAATTGCAGATTCTAACTCTGGAGCCTAACAGCTGGTCTATACAACAAACAGCAGAAGAATTTGGAGTTTCTCTTCGAATGGTTAAAACAGCCAGGAAGTTGAAAGCAGAGTCAGGTATTCTTGCAATACCTGGAAAAAAGAAAGGAAAAACTGCCTGAGGAAGTAGTAGTAAAAGTTCAAAAAAAAATTTTATGAAGATGAATTCAGCCAGATGTGCCCAGGGAAGAAAGATTGGGTGTCTGTCAGGATTGATGGAAAAAAGCTTCAAAAACTAAAAAAAACTGCTGCTCAGCAATTTGAAAGAAATGTACATTGCTTACAAAGATTGAAATTGCCCTGAAATTGGCTTCTCTAAGTTCTGTGAACTGTGACCAAAGTGGTGTGACAGTTGGTGTAGCAGGGGTACACAGTGTTTGTATATGTACAATTCACCAAAATGTGAAACTGATGTTGGCTGGAGCTGATATTCATGAGGATTACAAAATGCTGATGCAAAAATGTGTTTGCAATTTGGAGTCAAAAGACTGTATGCTACAACGGTGTGAACTGTGCCCTGGAGCACCAGCACCAGAAGATCACCTTTCAGCTATTTTTACAGAACAAGCAGAAATGGATCCACAAGAAATGATTGAATATAAACAATGGGTTCACACTGACAGGGACACCTTGATTATGAAACAGTTGTCAGCAGAGGATTTTATCACAGAACTGACTTCAAAAATTATCTTCCTTTGTGATCATCATTATGTTTCAAATCACCAAAGTGCTCACCTGAAGTCCCTAGAGGAGGAAATAAAACCTGAAGCAGCAATAATCTTAATGGATTTTGCAGAGAACTATTCTTTTGTGGTACAAGATGCAACGCAAGGTTTTCACTGCATCCTTTTGTAATGTATCACAAAGTTTCAGATGAAATTAGAAGTGAATGTTTTTGTGTCATCATTAGAGACCAGATTTTGCCCTTTTTGCCTTTTTTATTCCCGTTTATAGATTCATAGGCTTCTTTTAGAGAAATCCATTTCGGGACTGTGGGATGTATATAATTAAATGTTATAGTGCCTATAAACGCCTATTTTGATGGTTAGTGCCTAATTTTAAAATACGTGCCTATATATGCCTTTTTTAATTTTATTGTACTAAGTAAAGCAAAATAACTCGCATTTTTTTAAAACTTGTAGGCCTAAATAGGGCAGGGGATGGAAAAACTGAGGCTAGTCCTGAGGCAACCAGCACAGCCAATCAGATCACAATACGTCAGCCAAATACAGCCAATCAGATCACAATATGTCATTGTGACGCGTTCGGCCTCGACATTTTGTTTGGTGCGTGCAACGTGGTGTCTTTGTTCAAGTGCTTTTGCTAAATAAAATCTCACGTTTGTGCTTACAGCTTTTTTTATAAGTGAGAAAAAATGCCTAAGGACAAGACAGCCAAAAGTGTTCTGTTCAGGCAGTGGATCAAGAAGGACCCAAACTTCACTACGGATGGTAGAGTTATTTTCTGCCAACCTTGTTCCAACCTTGTTCCAAAGAGGTAGGCTACGTTGCAACATTTTTTATTCTCTATCCAAAATAACAAACCCACTCGATGTAAACAAATGCATGCGAGGGAATTTGACGCTCCAACAATGAGTGATAATGTGAGCTTTTCCGAATTTAATAGCATCCTAAAGATAAATTGGTAAAGAGTGGTGAAAAACAAATTGTTTTAAATTATTTTAATATTAATTTAATTAACCAAACAACCAACTTCGACGTTCGACTAATGCATTTTATAATTTAGTTGCCCTAAAAATTGTTTTCTGTAGTTTCTAAAAAAAAAAAAAGATTGGTATCTAAAGAAATTAAGTTATGTTGGGTTCTTATAATGAATAGAGAATAATAGCTTTTTGTTTGTTGTTAATTTGATTTATTTTAATGCATGGCACAGTAATTAAGTTTGTTTTTCAGTAATGTTTTTCAGCATGTGACTTGCCTGGCTCATGCTCTCCATCGGGTGGCAGAAAACATCCGGGGACATTTTCGGAACGTAAATGCACTTGTATCGTCGGTGAAGAAAATCTTTCTCAAGGCACCTTCACGAATTGCTGCTTTCAAGGCAGCTCTACCAGAAACACCCTTGCCATCTCAGCCAGTTTTGACTCAATGGGTTTCCTGGCTTCAAGCTGCCATGTATTATGCTGAAAATATCAGCGAAATTGCCAAGGTACGAAACATATTCAGTTTAATTAGTACATTCTTCTACAGCCATTTCAAAAGCAGCAAAGCAAATTTCATCTTAATTCTGTTTTTTGTTGCAGGTTGTTGAAAACTTAGACGAGCATGAGGCAGTCGTGATAGGAGAAGCGAAGGAGGCCTTATCGTGTCTAACCCTTCGATGGCCAATTTCGGACGGGTGCCAGGGACCATAACCAAGCTGGAGGAGAGAGGCCTACCATTTGTTGAAGCAGTGGAAATAGTTCAAAATTTAAGGAAGGAGCTGAGCCAGGTTCCTGGTAACGTAGGGAAAGAAGTGGTAGCAAAATTTGAAAATGTTCTCAGACGCAATCCTGGTTGGCAAACGTGAACGTTTCAACAGTGTTCAAAGGAGAGTGTCAGGAGGTTCTGGACTTTGAGCCAAGCGAATTAGCATCTTTGAAGTTCGCACCAATTACGTCTTGCGATGTTGAAAGGTCGTTTTCTCGATATAAAAATGTATTGAGTGACAGGCAATGTCAATTTACGCCACAGAACCTTGAAAAATTTTTAATCATCAATTGCCATTTCAATTTATAGTTTGAGTTTTTGTAAGAAGATAGTTTAAATGTTTGGATTTTACTTTGATGCAAATAAAATGTTTGATGGTTTTTGAGATGTTTAGTTTATTTTTTACAATAAAAATCCTGATATTCATCAGAACTGCAAATGGGTTTACTGTAAGTCAACAATAATAAGAGAAAAGTGGGAAAATAGAAATGCCTATTAAGTGCCTTTTTTAGCTTTTAGTGCCTATTTAAGCGACTTTTTTAGGGCTTCTTTAGTGCCTTTTTGCCTACCTATTATTGATTTTTTAGTGCCTATCAATCCTAACTCTAGTCATCATTGACTGTCTGAAGCATGATACTGTTGCAGTACATGTCTTTCTGAAGAAGTTGATTGAATTTCTGAAACAAAATTTTGAAGTAATCAAGTACATTCATTACTTCAGTGATGGTGCTGCAGGCCAGTACAAAAACTACAAAAATTTCATGAACCTTTGCTGGCACAGCAAAGATTTTGGTGGGATAACAGCAGAATGGACCTTTTTTTGCTACCAGCCATGGAAAATCAGCATGGCATGGTGTAGGGGGCACTGTGAAAAGATTGGCAGCTAGTGCCAGCTTGCAAAGACCAGTAACTGGTCAGATTCTCACACCTACCAATCTCTCTGAATTTTGCCAAAAAGATGTGCAGCATGGAATTATATTCTTTTTTGTTTCAACTGATGAAATAGAAGCAGAGAGAGAAGCACAGGAAATAAGATTTAATCATGGGCATTAGGGTGTTTCATAAATGAGAACCACATTATATTTTTAATCCACATAGATGCCCGTGTTTGTTTTACATATTTATCACTCCTGGCCAAAAATGAGACTCCAACAACAATAAGGGGTCCCGAGAAATCACGCCTTATGTCAGAGAGCACAGACTCATCACTTCTTCATCATTTCCCCCTTCTGCTTCTTCGGAAAATCCTTCCTGTTCTTGAAAACTGCTTTCAGCAGGTACTGTTTGTCTTCTTCCTTCGTTGTTAGAGCAGTATTGAATTTCTTGATGAGAGTGATCCCCCATTCAGCCAAGTCATTCACCACAGCCAGGACGCGGACCCTAGCTAGGCCTGCTTGGTAGTGTGGGTCGCTTTCCCAAGACAAAGCAGGATTTTCGACGAAGGCGCCATTGTTCCAGAGTGCAGTGAAGAGATCCTTCATCCTCAAGGTAATGAAATCCGAAATAATCTTTCCTTTGAAGGAGCCAAGGATGGTCTTCCCCTCCAGGCGCTTCAACGCTTTCCTTGATGCCGGCTTGGTGAGGTTCTCTCACATCCTTTGTTTCTCTTCATGAGGAACCTCTTGATCGAAGAATGCCAAGCCAACCAGCGTCTCGGAGAAGTACCAGAGGTGTCATTTCATGGCCACTTGCACTTGCTTCGCGACGTCGATGATCACGACATCTTCCTGCAGTATTTCCAGGTCCAGCAAGAACTCCAGATCCACACATGGGGCCTGCTCTGCTCTCGTCACACGACTCCAAGCCTTTGCTTAGGCCTGGGTGACGAACAGCGAACAGGCAGATTTCTGTGACTCCTTTCAGCTCCCGCCTGGTCATCCTGAACTGGTCCTGAAGGAGGTACAGCTTCAATCCGTAAATGGCTTTTGCCATCCACCGCACATGGTGGTATGCTCCTGGCTTCCACAGTGGCGACAGTCTCTTCCGGGAGAAAGAGGATAACCAGTTGAAGAAGTTCTTGGTAGTCATCCCGCGGCTGACCAGAGGCCAGAGCTTCCCTCACAACAAGGACAGTTCGGTCCTTGAGACCCTGAAGAGGTCCAGCAATGCTGCAGCTATCTGAATCAATAGCAGTGGTGATAAGAGTTCGGTCGATGAAACCCCACTGCTCTTGGAATCTTTTGAAGATCCCAGTCTCAGGCCCAGAGGTAGGGCCCATCAAAGACCAGAAGACTTGGGCCAGGACAATTTCGTACATATGGTGCCTGCATGCTAGGTAAAGAAGTTGCTTCCCGAGACCCTCCTCAATCTTGACGCAGGCTCCCACATGAATCCCGGTGTTCGATGCCATTGTGTCGAATGATAACCCCTTGATTCATTCAGACAGGTCATGTTCCTGCACAAGATCAATGCAGACACATGCCGTCTCTGCTCCCGTGCCAGCTGGAACTTTCAGAACTCCAAGCAGCTTCTCCTGGCCATTCCCAGTGACCAGCACAGCAATCCAGTCCACAGATCCGTCACCTGTGATTTCAGGCAGCATTTTCCCATCCCAGTGCAACACCAAGGGCTCCTCAGGACAGAATTCTCCCTCTTTATACGCCTCTGCTGCTTGCTTCCCAAGCAACTGGTGAGCACGATACATTGTGGAAGAGGAGATGGATACCTCGTTCAAATCGTGCCCCAAGGATTGCGCGATGACAGTGTAGGACATCGCTGCATCACAATAAGAAATGTTCATCCGGTCGTACGCAACAGCCACATCCTGAGTGATGAGGTTCCTCGACCGCTTCCTTGGAGAAGGACATGAAGCAGACGTGGAGGCTGCCAAGGAGGGATCATCTTCTGTAGATGGCGACACCAAGGACCTGTCTTGAAGAGTAGCAGCTTCTGTAACCATCTTGACCCGCTCAAATTCCCGGTATCATCTCTCCTCCTGCTGTTCCTCTTGATGCCTTTTCCTACTCTCCATTTGGGCCAGCTTCATGTCTGCCGATCCCATACTTCTCTCTGTTGGGTCCTCCTGTTGACTCTTGTAGAAGAGCGTGTCTTCCTCGTTTGTCATCATAGAAAGGGCATTGGAATGACCAATATCGAGGATTTTGTTCTTGAGTTCCACCTTGAACATGTCCTCCGCAACACGACAGCTCTCCTCAGATCTATTCCTGCTTTTCACTAACTTGTAATGCTGGAGCAGAGCTTCCATTTTCTGAAGGGTGCTGTCCGCCTCATAGTAGGGATCCTTGCTCGTTTCCAGAACACCATCACAGCATCCAAACAGAGGTTCAGACATTTTCTCCGTCCTAGGTTTTCCTGGAAGAAGCACTTTTGCAAGACTTGCAACTTTGTCAGCAGGCAGCTACCCAGGATCTCCTTATTCGGGTGTCCGATGAGCCAAACCTCTTTCTTGCTTCGAGTTGCCATGTTTATCTGCAATGAGGAAATATACAAATTAGAAAAGAGTACAAATATGCAATGGTAGATACAACGAGGACAAAACTCGACAACTGACACAAAGGACAGAGAGCAGTGCACCCTTCCGTCAGGAAGCAAGGCAGTCGACTAACACTAGAACAGCTGAAATTAGAAATACCTAAGCAATCTGAAGCGTCAAATCTCAGGACCCCTAAACGTGTTCTGATCTGGTTGAAACCTGTTCAGACAAGTTTCCTTGGCAAAAGGAACAGGGCCATCAATGTGGATTGAACTTCCTTCCACTTCATCCATCAACCACACTGCCGTGAAACACCCTAATGGGCATACAGTAACTGGAACTCGAGAAAATAATCATTTTGTTCCAGTAAATGATAAACAGATTCAAGTTATATGTTATTTTGTGGCCAATGTTGGAATATACAGTGACATTGATCAATGACAGTTGAAACTGCAGCCAGGACAATATGTGGCATGCATTTATGATGATTTGTGGTGGCTTGGAAACATTTGTGAAGTCTGTGAGGAAGAAAAAGATTCATTAATTACATTTATGCACCCTCATGGATCAGCACGACAGTTTCAGTGGCCATCTAGAAAAGATACTTGTTGGATTCCAGAGCAGCATATCATGACAACTATTCCTGCTCCGACACCGAGTGCCATGGGAAGAGGGTACAATTTAGGGTGCATCAGCCTATAAGGGGTGAAATTTCGAACTTCGGATATTGATTCAGCCCTATGATATTATGGTTACAATCCCCAACAAACCTTCAGTGTCCACGTTTCAAGCTGTTCTGACAATATTTAGTGGGTCCACCTCGAAGATGAAAATTTGACAATTGTGGAATTTTATGGTTTTACTAGAAAATCTTGTGTAAGCGTTGTAGATTTTGTTTGAAAAAAAAATTGTAAATATAGTTAGTTTTAGGCAAGTTTTAGCCTCAATTCATGAAATTATGTCTTTTTAGACTTCTTTTTGTATTATTCTGAGAATCATGAAGTGAGTTACCAGGATGCGGGATGAGGACCCAACTTGCCAAGCATCCCACCGACCACCTCCCCTATTAAAAATGGTATTTCATGATAAAATACTTGTAAAAATTTATTTATTGCTTATTGATAAGCACACCGGACAAAAAATTAGTCACCCCTCTCAGAATGTACCTAATAACATGTGACGGCGCCTCTGGCCTTGATAACCGCACGAATCCGGCGAGGCAGAGACTCTACAAGGTTGTGCATGTACTGAACATCGATTTGCTGCCACTCGTTCATCAGCCAGTCCCGAAGTTCCGCCAGAGTCCGTGGGTGTCTATTCCTGCGCTTCACTTTCTGTTTCCAGCCTGAACAACACCTTCGACGCATTCAGGATTAAAGGCTTCATTGGACCTGCGATGTACTCGTCGCCTCCCATCATTGGAGAACAAACAAAAATGGGACTCATCGGACCAAATTACATGTTTCCAATCTGCCGCAGTCCAGTTTTTGTGCCTCTGAGCCCATTTATAACATGCCAATTTGTGACTTGCTGTTAACAGCGGCCTCTTCCGTGGTACCCTGCTCCAGATGTCCATCACATGCAGTTCTCGTCGTAATGTCCATTCGGAAATTGGTCGCTGGAGAACCTCATTGGTTTCTTGGAGCAATTGTTCTCTGGTTTGAAAATGATTTGCAGTTACTAGACGAGAAACATGGCGGCAGCCCCTATTGTCGAGAATTGTTTTCCAGCCACAGTTACGCCATCGATTGTCAGTTGATTGCGAACTACACCACTCTTTGTAAACTCGCTGGACAGTACGCGTTGACACACCAACAAATTGGGCTACTTCAGACATTTTGTGTCCGTGGGCTCTGCCAAACATGATGGCTCCTTTTTGCCACTGAGTAACGTCTGCCTCACGACCCATTTTGCAGACTATATCCAACACACACTTTGTTCTTCACCACCTCACGAAACAGATCTGATCCTGTGTGCTACATCACCGCTACTTGTCACTTACCAATGCTACATCAGCGCCCTCTGTGTGACCTTGAACTTCCTACTATCGGTGCTATTAGGGGTGACTAATTTTTTGTCCGGTGTGCTTATCTTAATTATTCTTCTGTCCTTTTTTCTTTTAAAACAGATGATAAAGAAGCTTGTCTCTTTCTCAGATTAGGAGTGGCTTTTCTGTCAGCTTCTACAACTTGGAGAACATTTTGAAGATGTTCTTCAGTCCTTGCAGCCTCATAAAAGTCGCTGCATAGTTTTACTGCCCTCTCAGAGCCATCATTTATGACATTTATAGCCAAAAGTTTTTCTTTGGAAGATATAAATGATGCTGTTACTTTCCATTCAACAATCTCAACCATTAAAAAATCATAGTCTAACTATAGTGAAGAGAATATGAACCATGAGTTTTTGTCAACCAAGTCAGCTAGTGTAGTTTCCGATCGTAGATTGGTAGGGAAATTAGGCTTTCCAAAACTAGATCCATGTCTACCTTCTGGAACCACTGTCTCAATCTTGTGTGGTTTATAGGAAAGTAGATGTTTTTAGCACGAAGTTCATTTTTTGGAACCAAATCACTGAATAATACAAGAGGAATCATCTCTGATGAAAGGTACCAGAGATGACGTTTCAAAGATGTTAGAGCACTTTTTGCTATTTGCTTGTTTACTTCATCGTATCTAAGAAGCTTTTTGTAAAGCTGCAAATCGTGCCATGGTGCATCAAAAACTGAAGAGCAGGTCATCTACCATGGGTAGTAAATCAGTGAAATGAAGGTTGCAAAGTCTTAGTTTCAGAATTTGTTGCTTGTTTGTGATTGTTACTGAAGGTAGTTTCGAGATATTATCTTCTAGTAATGCAGTTTTTAGAGCATATATTGCTTTACTCATCCATCTGGTTCTATGTATAGCACCAGGTCACTGAAGGGTTATATCCTTATCACTAGGTCCTGCATTTAAGTACAGTGGACCCCCGATTTGAGTACATAATCCGTTCCAGCATGGCGTACTCAATTCGAAATGTACTTAAATCGAACTTAATAACCTATGGGAATTAATTAATTCATTCCAAAACCCAAAAATTTCACCCCACCCCTACTTTTTCTATAGAAATTGGCCTACGAAATTGTAAAAAGGTGTTTCTTCTTTTGTGAGTCTTTTGATGTAGATGTACGTTTAGAAGCCATCACTATAACAGTACACTATGTCACTATGCCACAATATAAAATACAGTATCAAAGTCACTGCATGTACGAATCACCAAATTTATGCTATATTTTCACTATTTTATGCTGTAATCAACAGAAACTAACATAAATAAACACTAAGTACAAAGTCAGAAAACAAAATGTACGAAATTCTAACAGAAATCCCTAAGAACACCTGTACTATTCAAAACATTAGACCCCGAATGTTCCTGCAACGAACGCTCTAGACAAACTGAAACGCATTCGGCGTCGCCGGCTGGCGTACTCAAATTGAGTTTTCTACTCAAGTCGAGTCAATAGGAGCCTATGGACGAGCGTACTCAAATCGAAAATACTCAAATTGATGCGTACTCAAATTGGGGGTCCACTGTATAACACAACTAAGTCAGAAAATTGTTTGTAGTCATATCGTGTATGTTGCTTTTCTATATTACTTATTTGAATTGCATAATCAGTCCATTCCTGAAGAATCTCCTGGACAGCTTTGGAGTACTGATTGAAGTCAATTTTTTTCAATTTTTCATCCTTGGAAATCCACTGAAGCTTTTCTTGAAATCTGTTAAAGACATTAATTTCTGGTCCACTCAAGTTTCTACTTTCATGTCCTGAAACACATGACTCATAATAACTTCACCAACATGATGCCTGCATGCAGACCATAATAAAGGCTGTCCAATCTCTTGTTGGATAGTTATGCATGCAGCGCTCACATGTCCCGTGTTGGTTGCTGTAGTGTCGAAAACCAAGTTCACTATTGAATCGGAGCAGTTCCACAATTTCAGTAGCTTCATAACTTCTTCAGTCAAGTTTTTCCCAGATTGGCCACTGCCACCAGCACTAGGATGATATGATGGAATACCAAGTAGTTTGAGATCCATTGAATTTCCATCTGATATGGCTAATCGTTCTTCTGTAACATCATATTTATCCTGCAGAGTAGAAATTATTTTTGAATCCCAATGAAGAGAAGCCAATTTAGGAGGATTTCAGGATTTTTTAATGGAACTTGAAATTTTTTGGGCTACTTCGCGTCTTGCTCTATCAGCTGTAGCATATGAAGTTGCCACTGCCTTAGTGTTACCACCACATTCTTCAACAAAAGCTTTTGTGAATGCAGCCTGTTGTGCCGGAGTCATTTTCATTCTTGATGCCAAAGAAACAAGTTTCAATCTTTTCAGAATGTCATGAGGAATGATAGCTTGAGTACCTAAACCAACTGTTGACTGTGTGGATTTTCCATCTTTTTCAGCTCCATTATTAGCTTCTGACTCACTCTCAATGGTAGTTGTATCGCTTGTGCTACTGCTTTCTAATTCAACATAACTGCAAGAAGCTTCAGTGTCTCTCAATTCCTTTTCTTTTCTCGCATTTTCTTCACATTTTCGAAAATTAATGCGCTTCATTTTGGATGCTAAAGTTTCATCATGAGCTCCAAAAGAAGCAATTCTATCCCCTTGCATAGATTGAAGAAATTGTATATCTTCTGGATTACTCATAATTTTTTCGGCATTTTTAATCTACAGTGGAAAAGTCATTTTAAGTTGCATTTCCATATCTTCTAGTCTTGTCTTTGTACTTTGTAGCCCTCTTCTTTTCAATGGAATTTCTCTCAGTTTCGCATTCTTTTCTGACAACGAAATTATTTTCTCACATGCTTTTTTCTCAGTAATCATTGGTATGTTGGCTTTATTGTAGAATGGTTGAATTTCTGTTAAAACAATTTTAGCTATATCTCGCTTAGTTCTCTTTTAGACCCTGTTGCTGGTGAAATAGGAAACATCTAAGAACTTGTTCACTTGTTGGCAAGCGACATCCTACAATCTTTGCATCATTACTTGTGATGCCAGGACCTAATCCAAATATACAGGTTTTTTTTGTGTTTTTACATCAACTTTATCTGCACCACTTGAACAAGTTTTACCACTAGAAGTGGCTTCACTGGCTTTAACACTATTATCCATTATATCATATATCAACAACATATATCAAAAATTGACCTGTAATAGAAACATAGATTAATATTAAAGTAGTCTACATGCCTGAAAATAAGAAAAAATAGCTTAGGTATTTCATGATGGCAAATGATGTTTATTAATAGTAGCTATGGCTTAAACACAAGCAAACTAAACATACTAGGCCTATAGTACCTTAAGGATCATTCAATTCAATAAAATAAAGGTATATGTGAAAAAAATAATTTAAGGCAATTTATCCCAAAAATTGTCATTTTTGTAAAAGTTTAGGAGCTAGGTGGACCCAGTAGATATTAATCAATTGACCTGAAATTTTGCATGTAAATTTTTTTTAGGGAATGTAACCATAATAACGTAGGGCCAAATCAATTTTTGAAAGTTGCCATTTTTGATGCACCCAAGGGTCTACTATAGAAAATTTGTTTGAAAGCTTTGAAAAGGAGTTGCACAGTTCTGGATCCAGTTAGAAAGTCAAGGAAAGATGAGTTGGTGGGACTTGTGGCTGGACCTGCACAGCTATCAGGCATGGCCCCTTGGCAATGGGGTTGCCAATTTCTCGAAAAACTGAAACAGACTCCTTTGTATTAATAAATTATCTTTATCTTTAATAGTTATCAATTAGAGAAATTGGCAGTGGCTTAGCCACCATGGACCAACACAGGAGTGCAAATAAATTAACAAATATAATGCTAGAAACATCACATGGAACAAAATTTCAAAGCTCTACTAGACCTACAAAAAAGCAAGACACCAAAATAAAAAACTAGGCCCCTAGTATTTCAGGACATGCTCTTTTCATTGGTTTCTGTTAGAGTATGGTGTGAGCTATCCCACATGATCATTTTGAGCTTTAAAGATGGGACATTTTTGTCACATAAATTAGGATAATTTCGGCCATTTTTGATGCCTTATATCTCAGCAACTAGAACAGGTACTGGTAGGAAGATCCAGATTGAAACATTTTGTAGCATATGGGCAGTGCTTTCGTGGTTTCTAACAAAAGCTCACAGAGTCAAGTAGATCCAGAGCTATAATTTTCTAAAAGTGGATTCCCAGGAATCAAAATGTAATTTGAAGCCTACTTTGGGGATATTTTATGGAAAATCTATACTTCCTAGAGCTCTAGTAATGTGAGTTTTGAAATCTACAGTAAGTTTTGACCCTAGGAGCAAATTTTCAGAGCAGAGGATTTGTTACTATGGAATGCTGACTAGCTAAAAGTGGCACAAATAATTTGGCACTCAATGTGATGGACAAAGTAGCCCATGCTCTTGGAGCCCTAGTGACAGAACCACAAGAGATATGGAACTAAAACATCGCAGAACTTCCTTTAAGGCTTAAAGGAATCTGTGAGCAAAGTTAGAACAAAATCTGACATGGTGAGGTGGGCATGACTCCAGATTTGAAAAAATTTACTGGAGCACAGCTCTGAATTTACTTTTTTTTCCCTTACACCACTAGATAGGTTAATGATAGTAAACTCTTGAATTGACGACATACCAATTACAAATTGTTTTAGCTAAACATAATAATACAATAATGTACAGTTTATAACTCGCCTTAAGTTTATTTATTCATTGCAGCAGCAACAGTGGACGATGTTAGACCTTGCATGTAGGCTAGGGTGCATCAAACGCCCTTAGGTTCTTGGATTTTAATGTCTATTCTCTCAAATGTTACACTTGTTGCTAGAAGTGTGTATGCCAAAAATTAATTAAATCGGAGGTGGTCCTGGGTGGCCACCGGTCACTTTTATATTTTCGCGGCAATTTTCGGGGGCCGCGCTATGTAAAAATATCTATTTTTTTTATTTACCAACCAGTTGACTACTTACATTGTTTCTTTTAATATAGAGTTGCTAAGGGGTGATTTACATAACATTTGAGAGAATAGACATTAAAATCCAAGAACCTAAGGGCGTTTGATGCACCCTAAAGGGGTGATTTACATAAAACATGTACCATAAACGAAACTTCACTTATAGTCTAATAATATCCTTTATTGTCTTTCAGAAACAATGGAAGCTGTAACAATGGAAGCTAAGAAGACCAGATTAGCAAGTGCCATTTTTGGTCTTGGCAATGCTCTTACAGAAGGAGATGGTACATTGACAGGAGTCCGCCTCCCAACTTGCCGGCAGGTTCTTCGATGCGTGATGTGGCACATCCAGAAAGAAATATGTGAAGGCAAACAAACACAGCCACTCAAATGGAAATCTGCCAGCATAGTCCTTATCCAGCTGAAAACATTCTACACTAAAGCAAATATTCCTATGCTTTCAGACCATCAATGCTGCAAACTAATACTTGACCTTCTTAATGACAATAACAAATTGCGTCAAATACCTGTTTCTCGCAGAGAATCTCCAAACACTTTGGCTAAGTTGCAATCCATGAATGAACGTCTTGATAAGACCTTTGGTGTATGGACAAAAGATGCAATGACAAACATTAAGAATGAGGAAGATAGAGCATTTTTAGAGTCAATGAAATCTGACAGAGTAGCCTCATTTGGTAGTGTTGACAAGAAGAAAGCTGATAAAGATCGTAGAAAAGAAAAACGCATCTTAGCGGAAGCTTCAAGACGAGAACGTCATGAATCATCCAGTGTACAAGAGATGAAAAGTTCTGTATGCTCTGATGATAGTGCCTCTGCAGATAGCTTGGAAGAAACTGAAGAAGAGGCGATTCCAGAGCTTCAAAGGAAGCGTAGTCACCACAGATCAACATATGCAGGTACGTCTGCCTTTATTCCTCATGATATTCTGAAAAGGCCTTCAGTCGTGTCTGTTGCTACTCGACTAAACATAACTCCTGTTCAACAGGCTGTGCTCACCGAAGCTGTAATTCAAGAGGCAGGAGGTGATCCACGTCGTGTGGCCAAGTCGTATTCAACTGCTGATAAGGCTCGACGATCAATAACAAGTGCTATCGCCAAAGATATTCGAGAAAATTGGATCGCCCCAACAGCTGCAACACTTCACTGGGATGGCAAGCAGATGCATACGCTCACAAACAAGAATGGCAAGGAAGAAAGATTGCCAGTGTTGGTTGGGAATGCCACTGATGTAAAGCTACTGGGAGTGGCTAGATATCCTCGTGGAAGTGATATGTCATCAGGTGACATCATTGCCGAGCACACTTACACGTTTCTACATTCATGGAAGTGCAAACAGTCAGTTGTCAACTTATGTTTTGACACAACAGCATCAAACACTGGACACGTTACAGCTGCCTGTGTTACCATTCAATCAAAACTGGACCGTGCTCTTCTGTGGTGTGCATGTCGCCATCATGTTGGAGAGGTAATCCTGGATCATGTGTTTGACGCTCTCAAAATTGAGACATCAAAGTCTCCAGAAGCATCTTTGTTCCAAAGATTCCAGAAGAATTGGGAACGCATATCGCATGCAAAGGATGAAAGTTTAACCAAAATTGACATTTCAATGTACAATGACGATGCACAACAACTGCTTTTATCCTGCAAAAACAAGGTTTTAAGCACAATCCGCACAAGCGCTTCATACTGTAGGGAAGACTACAAGGAAATGGCACAACTCTGCCAGGTAGTCCTCGATGATGATGTCACAAAACAAGGAACACTCCACAGACCTGGGGCCATGCATAAAGCAAGGTGGATGTCAAAGATTCTTTATTCCATCAAAATATGCCTACTTGAAGAGCAAATTTCTGTACTACCTCGAGGAACTGTAACAACACAACATCAACAGGAAAAACTGAAGGAGTTTGTTGTTTTTGTTGTTTATATTTATTGTGATTGGTGGCTCATATGTCAGTCTGCTTCAAATGCCCCATGGTTTGATTTGTGCTTATACAAGACTCTGCTCAACTATAAAGCTGTCAACTCAATCATTTCAGTCAGCGCTGTGAAAGCCTTTGATAGACATTTGTGGTATTTAACCCCAGAACTGGTTGTTTTGGCACTGTTCAGCAATGCAGTACCTCAAAAGGAGCGTCGTGCCCTTGCAGATGTGTTACTGGCCATACAACCAGATGAAATGCCAAGCACTCCAAAACACCGCTACAGTTCTGGATATGGCAAACCGTCATTTCCAAAAATTACAGAAGCGACAACCCTGGCTGATCTTGTGAACGAGGACTCGTGGTTTACAGTGAACCTTCTTCACCTGGATATGACCTTCCTAACAGAGGATGTTGACAATTGGCAGAACAATGACCACTTCAAGGCAGCCAAGTCCATTGTGGATGGGTTAAATGTTGTGAATGACCCTGCGGAGAGAGCAGTAAAGCTCACAACTGATTTTGTCTCAGCTGCAAGAGGAGAAGACCACTTCCAAAATCTTCTTCAAGTGGTTGAATGTGACCGCAAAGCGAGGCCAAATTTGCGGAAACGAGCAAAGTTGGAGTAGTGACATTGGCGTTGTGTTTTATACATTTTCAACTTTCAATCAATGTAAGTATAGTAATACCGAATATTTGTATATTAGTATTATAAGTAATACCGAATATTTGCCGAATATTCGGTGCATCACTACTAAATATATAAAAGTGGCCGGTGGCCACCCAGGACCACCTCCGATTTGATTTATTTTTGCATACATACTTCTACCAACAAGTGTAACATTTGAGGGAATAGACATTAAAATCCAACAACTTTTGAAAATCATGGGGCGTTTAATGCACCCTAATGTAGGCATTTGTTGTGAATTTACCGCCATGTATGCTTGGCCACTGATCAATGGCTTTCTGTGTGATCATTACAGCAGATCTAGTGCCTGGAGCTGGACCCTCCTTCACAATTCTGCACAGCTTAGTCAAATGAGATGGCTTAATGGATCCTTTGTGTTCAACAATGTAACCAAGAATGGAGAATGTCCCTTCAGCTGGTGCTTCACTCCAGGCAGTTGATCCATCTTTATCAAAATGCTTTAATCTCTCTGTGATTCCTTTCCACAGCTGTTCTATATATTCTGTCAGCCAATTTATCACTGAGTCTTTTGTAAAACTACTTTCAGATCTGGTTCTGGATGGTCTAGCAACTTCAGCAACCTGGTAGTAATCAGAACGTTTCTTGATGTATTTGTAAACTTCATTTAGGATGTAATCCTCAGCTGTTAGTTCCTTTTGCTGCCCTGTGGTATCGTGCTTAAATTCAGAAACTACATCATTTGCATTTCCTCCATTAGCTAATTTGGAAATTGTTTCCATCACTCTTAACATAACAGTTTTCCCTCCTTCTTTATAAAATATATTTTCTACAAATTCTGCACTAACTGTGGTTTTTTGAGCTACTTGCAACATAATCTTTGTTACATAGGAAATCAATACATAGAACTTGGCACTAATTTCTTTCTCTTGTGGATGATCAAAAACACACAATTTTCCACAAATCTGTCAAATTGATCAAATTCGTAATTAACCATGCGAGTACAGATTTGAGTTTTGGTCTCTTAAAACCAGGGTTGGCACTAGTGGGCCCAGCCCGAAAAAACCCACCTGGGTTTTTTTTTTAAAAACCCACTTGAAAAAACCCATTATTTTACCCACTTGTGGGTTTTTTCATGAAACTTAAGAAGTGCATATGCAATTATTTTTAAAAATTGTCATATAGGCGCCTATAATGATTTTACATGCAAAGCAAGCAAACATGAGTCAACAAATAGACCTACAGGTATAACTCTTTGGGTGAGGTAGCAGGTTATAGAGTGTAGACATCAGCCAATCAGGGTGTTATACATCCTGATTCTTCAGTCAACTGCATCTTCAAGGAATTTTCTACTTCTTCATGGATTGTATTTAAAAGTGGACCAGACAAATTTCGACGGGAAAGTGGAGTGTAGCCTGGTCTTAGAGTCTCTATCATTTCAATAAAATACTTACTCTGCACATAGAAATGGAATATTATTTGCATAAAAGAATTTGGCTATTTTGTTATCAATGACATTTTTCTGCAAAGTTGTTGTTGTCATGCCAAAATCGCTTACTTTCTTTTGAATTTTTCTTTTTTCATCTGTAATTGTGTCAGTGGTGGTGAGGATGAGTCTGGATCATCTGAGAGGTCTATGTCATGGCAGTATGAAGATGATGTACTGGCAGTATTGTCAGTCTTGTTTCTTGATTCCATGTGTTTCAAACATTTCATTAAATGCATTTTTATTCGCTCTATTTTATTACTTATTTCATTATTGCAATGTTTGCATCTAACTTTACTAGTCCCATCAATAATATTGACTTCACTCCATTCATGCCCTGATTTTCTTCCTGATCCAAAGGTCTTTGGCATTATTTAATGCAGTTATAACTTCAAACAGACTAATTCTATAGGCTAGCAGTAAAGATAAATATGCTGTTGCCAGTTTGTTTTATTTAACTGAAATAAAAGAAAAAATATTCAGTAATATGAATTAAATAGATATAACTAGCTGAATTAAGTTCCCTTTGGGAGCTGTAATTCATCTACTTCCAGCAGAAGACACAGGGGCCTGTCTTCCATAGGAAGTATAGCCTAACAAATAGGATAATTTACCACACCAAATTTAGTTCAAATTGGTCCATGTTTTCCAAATTTTGTTGTGAAGCTCAATCTGAGAAAATAATAACTTTTTATGCTTAATTGCCTGGAAGGCAACCTTTTTGCTAAAAACAAGACAAATGTTATATTAATAGTGTATGGTACAGTACAGTATTATTATAAAAATAAGAATAGGTTGGTCTAATATGAACTACCATATGGACATATGAAAAAACCCAATTTTACCCGGGGTTTTTCGGGTTTTAGGTGAAAAAAAAAAAAAACCCACATGGGGTGGGCTTTTTCAAAAAAAGTGGGTTTTCTGCCAACCCTGCTTAAAACCAATGATATTGTCAAGAACCATATTGGTATAGTCAAGGCCTGATCTCAGATTTGAAGAGTGATTCTGAATAAAGTCTAAAAGCTCACTTAGTTTACAAATTTTCTTCAATGCATCAACGTGGGCTCTGTTCACAAGATGCATTAAGTCCCATCGAAATTTGAAATTTTCTCCAAACAACTTTTTCATTTCGTTTTTAAATGGCTCGTTGTCCTTACAAAAAGCCCCATCTCCAACCATTCCAGATACCTTGGATTTAATTGCTTCTTCAGATAGTTTCAAGTGATTAGGAGACTTCAACACATCAAAAATTTCATTGGCCAAACAAACTCCTGATTTGCTGCGTACTAAATTTATCCCAGCAAGTTTTACAGTCTTATCTTCTTCACTCATAACTAATACAACTAGCATGCTTAATCCCAAAATTGTTCCAATGTCAGCTGTTATTGTTACTGAAGTTTGTTCTAAGAACCACTTTACAGTTTGTTCTTTAAGATGATTATCTAATAGCTCACAAATTGTCTCGCACGCATGTGTGCTATGATTCAAATTTCCAATCTCACAACCACCTGACCTATGTAATACAGCTAGAAGTACTGGATATAGAGCCCATGCAGTGTTTGTTTTCATTATGTAGTATAAGATGTTGCCACATAAGTCTTCTATGCGTTTAGTAGTGTTCCGAGATGTTTTCATCACTTCATAAACAGCAGCTCTTTGATGATGCTGAAGTTTAATTAAATGTCTCTTCAGGTGGGTTTTCAGATTTCTAAACCATCTCTCTTGATTTTCTCCTTGTTTGCATACATAGGTTAAATCTTTAACATTGAAGTAACCTTTTATGTTAGAATGTTTGTCTGAAGCACATGCTTTGGGGTCTGTGCAAGCTATGCAATATAATGTAAACATTTTATCATCAGAAGCATCATCAATATCTTCTTGATTATCATCATCTTCATCCTCAACAGCTATATCTACATCAGGCATATTAGTGTCACTATTTGGAATGTTTTCCATTAGATCACTTGGTACTGAAAATGAATCATCAGCATGCCCTAGATCCTTCTTTTCCACCAATTTGAATGTAGATTTGATCAAATCATTGTTCAGGATTTCTTGTATTGATTTACACTTGCTTAAATGGGCTATGGAAATGTCAAATTTGTTGCTTTTTGCTTTATTAGATTTGGATGCAACACTTGAACTTGAAGGCATATTTTGACTCTTCTCTTTATTAACCACAACAGCTTGGTGAGTTTCTTTTGTTAGGCGCAAAATTGCATTCAATGTCTTCTGGATTTGGGAATTTTCAAATTCCTCTAAAGCAGTTTTGTTAGTCTGATGCGCAGATTCCTCACTTACCTTTTGTTTCTTAGGTGGAGGAGAAGCACTTTCTTCAGTCTGTGAAACATCTAGTGAAAAAGTTTCATTTTCTAGATTAGCAGTTGATGAAGTTGGTTCATTTTTCTGAGGTCTAGCACTAGCACATTTTGTGAACAAACTAAATGACTGCTTTGCCATATCTCTTTGCTGCACTTCATCCTGGTATTTCTTTACTGCAATATCTAAGCTGTGGGCCCAAACTCTGGGACCTCTTGTATTGTAACAAATATTTTTTTGGAATTAAAATGTTCCTCCCAGTTTTGCTTCTTTGAATATTTGTTCTTGCATTGACCACAAAGTAACCCCTTTTAACACCCTCACTTTTCTCTCCAACTTCATCAATATTAGGATCCATTATTGATTATTGACTACCTGAAAAAATACAAAATAAGTAAAAGTTAGTAAATATAGTATGGTAAAAGTGAGTAAAAGTAAGTACATATAGTACAATGAAAGTAAGTAAAAGTAAGTGCTTTAAACTTTGTAAAAGTAAGGAAGAGTAAGTAAAAGTAGGTAAGTTAAAGTAAGTTTAAACTTAACTAAACTTTTCAATTCTAGAGTCATGGTGGATTACTTAAAACCGCACAAGTAATTATCTGGCCAATTTATCAAACCTGGCCGAGATCAATGGAACATAGTCCAATCCTGATAATTTTATATTAAAAAAATATACGTTTTAATAAAATTTTAATTATCAAAACATTGAAGCTTAACAAAAAATAAAAATAATTGTTAAATATGGAATTACCAACTAAACTTAAAATAACTAAATTTGTAATTTAAAAAAATTGGTTTGTACAAGAACGTATACGCAAAAAAATTGCATAACGTCTAGCGGATGAACAAAACCCAAACCCAAATTTACTTTTTCTCATGGTCAAATTTACTGGAGCAATGCTCCCAAGATCCCAGGAATCTGGAGTCATGAAGGTGGGGACCAGAGGTCCACTTGATGTGGAATGACCCATCTACGTGTTTATATAGGTATCATTTAGTTGTCGGAAAATTAACCCCAAAAAGGGTTATTTAAGCGACTATAGCTACTAACATATCTAATTGTAAATAACAATGAAACTTATACTTTTAAGTTCAAAGAAACATATACCAGTCATCAAAGGGTTAAGGAAGAATCACTCCAACAGATTTCATCAACAGGCACAGGCATTCCTTGCAATCAGATTGGATTCCTTCAAAACCTCCAAATCTACCTGTAGGATATATATATATATTTACATGTGCCACAAACACACAACCTGTCTGAACATAATCAAGGATTGCATGGGGTTACTCAAAAGGGTCTTATGGCCTACTGTGACCATTGCCCAAACACCGAAGGATCTTATGGCCTACTGGGCCATATCCCAAACTACACTGAAGGGTCTTCGGCCCATCAAGGTGGCTCCACTATGTAAAAACTGCCTGTATAATGGCAACAACCAATTTTTACAAAACTAATTAATTATCAAATTAAAACGAGATAGAATCTCTGGATCCAGAGGATCAAAGTCATAATAGGCTACTATCCACAAATATGTTACACTCTATATCTCTATTTATAACTGGCATGCAAATATATCAGATCCAAAGAATCTAGTCAATTTCATTACGGTACCCATCAATACCAGTACCTTGCCAACCAAAAATAAGTCACGGTCCATATCAATGGTGGACCAAGTCACAATTTACAACCATATACATTACAATACAGGGTGTACATAAAGTCAGGATCTATTTTTGTGAAATAATAATTTTTTTCTATTTTTCTTTTCAGAAGCCCTTAGAATGAATACAGAAGAGCATGTGGCAATAGTAATTTGGCGAATAGAGGGAAAGAAATACAATGACAGAGAAGTTTAGGAGATTTCATAAGCCGGGGCCAATAGACAAGAAAATACAAAAATTGGTGAACAAATTTAAACGAACAGGATCTGTAAATGATGAAGCAAGATCAGGACGACATGTATGTCAGATCTTACCGTGAATGCAGTAAGCGGAATTATCACTGTGGAGCCAAGTACATCCATTCGTGCTGCATCACACAGACTCAGCCTCCCGACGTCATCTGTGCACAAAATTCTGAAAGTTAATTTGCAGAAGAAAAGCTATCATTTGCAGGTTTTACATGAGGAAGATTTCCCTCGACGAAGTGCTGTGTGTGCTGATCTCGTAGAACAAATCTGGAGTGATAATTTAATGAACAACATTCTCTTTAGTGATGAAGCCACTTTCCATACGTGTGGAAAAGTAAATCGCCATAACTGTCGAATTTGGGCAGATGAAAGACCGAATGATTTCGTCCAAAATTGGGAAAGAGACTCACCTAAAGCTAATGTCTGGATGGGTTTAACAAAATCTAAGATTCATGGTCCTTTTCTCTTTGCTGAAGCTACAGTTACAGGGCTTATTTATCTGGACATGTTGCAGCAACTCCTTGAACCTCAGCTGATTGGGGATAGGATTGTTAGTACCATCATCTATCAACATGATGGTGCTCCTTGTCACTATACCAAAATTGTTCAGGATTATCTAAATGGACATTTTCCAAATCGCTGGATCGGACACGGAAGCAACAGACCTTGGCCAGCGAGATCACCAGATTTAACCCCTTTAGATTTCTTTGCATGGGGCTTTATCAAATCGCACATCTATCAGACAAAGATCACGAGTCTTGAAAACTTACGTACACATATACGAACTGCTGCAGATAACATAACCCCACAAATGCTCCAGAATGTGTTTAGAAATGCTGCGGAACGATTTGAGCTGTGCAGGGATACTGATGGGTGTCACGTCGAATCCTACTCTTAATTATTTAATAAATGTTACCAGTTTATCATTTTATGATTGAATTCCATATAATTTCCAAGTGCTTCACAAAAATAGATCCTGACTTTATGTAGACCCTGTATATATATTTAGGAGGAAAAGTGTAGGTGTGGCTGTAAGACTGTACAGTAATGTAGAAATGTGTGCGCACCCATTTTGGGTCTCCCATTTAAAGGTGTTTGTGGGGCAAGTGAAGATCATGAGTTTTTCAATACCTCATAGTACTATGGTGGGCACGGCTCAGCAGAGGAATCTCTTTAAATGGGGTGTGTAAGGACAGAGTATACCCTAACCCAAGATGCTGCCTCCCTATATATATCCCACAACATTTGTGTTGAGCTGTGGGATTTATCACCGAAATGCACATAATATATATGAAATAAACTGGTACCATTCATGCAATAAAAATGGGCTTGAACACTATCACCAGATGTCCCTTGCAGACACCAAACTATCCAACCTTCTTTTGAAAGAATCAAGTGTATCTGAAGTCACTACTACTTCTGTCAGACTATTCCAAAACTTACTCTGTAAAACTGTTTTCTTAAATTTATTCTACATCTTGGCTTAAATAATTTTATACTATGACCTCTAGTCTGGTTATTGTGATCTTTAATGAAAAGAGAATCAAAATCTATCTTATCCAACCCTTTTATCATTTTATACACCTCTATCATATCACCCCTTAACCTCCTCCTTTTTAATGAGAACATGTTTAGATACACCACTCTTTCCTTATATGTCAATTGTCTTAGAGATGGGATCATTCTTGTTGCTCATTTCTGTACTTTTTCCAGTTTTTCAGTATCTTGTATCAAATAGGGACTATTAAATTGAATACAGTATTCAAGGAGGGGTCTCACATATGAAATGTATAGTTGCTTTATAATATTGGGTGATTTGTATTCAATGTGTGTCTGCATGAGATTCAGTCTAGCATTTGCTTTATTTCTGATTTCCATACAGTGATTTGAGCATTTAAGTTCATTAGTCACAGTGACACCCAAGTCTTTCTCTTTATCATCATTTTTAATCCAAATTCCATTCATATTGTATTCAAATCCTGGATTTTTTGGCCCAATATGCATAACCTTGCACTTATCAACATTAAATCTCATCTCCCACTTATCTGCCCAGGCTGTTACTCTGTCTTTTTATATTGTCATTGCTCCTGCTACTGACTTAATATTATGGCCTAATTTTGTATCATCAGCAAATTTTGAGGGTTTACATGATAGGCCTTTCTCTAAATCATTTATATAGACAACAAAAAGCAGAGGTCCCAGCACAGACCCCTGTGGGACTCCGCTCAATACGGGTCTCCAAGTAGACTTATTTCCATTTAGATGAACTCTCTGTTTTCTGTTTCTCAGCCATTCTTCTATCCAGTCAGCTATATGACCTCTTATACCATGGGCTCTAACTTTTACTAACAATTTTGCATGAGGAACAGTATCAAATGCCTTTGCAAAATCTAAATATACTATATCTACTGGCTCTTTATTGTCCACATGCAATAGGACTCCATCATAAAATTCAATCAAGTTGGTTAGACAAGACCTTCCATTTTGAAAGCCATGCTGGCTATCATTTAAAGTAGTGGTGCACAAACTTTTTTGATGTGAGGGCCAAACCAACCATCTGTTTTATATGTAGTGGCCAGATATATAGCTATTCTATTTTTTATAAATATGCATTTTTATAACCAGGGGTAATATTTCAGATTTTTCACTTTTTCATTGAATTTAAGACCTGTGGGGCCACTGAAAAGACCCGTGGGGGCCACATTTGGCCTGCGGGCCAGGGTTTGGGAATTAATTAATTCATTCCAAAACCCACAAATTTCACCCTACCCCTACTTTTTCTATAGAAATTGGCCTACGAAATTTAGTAATTGTATTAAAAATAGACAGAATAGAATACAAAATACATACCGTACAATATAGACAAAATAGAATAATCCTGTAGGAGTCTTGCTTGATGTGCTGGAAGTTCCAGATGAGGAATGGAGGGGAGGAATTATTGCTTGGAGGGAGAGTCTCCTTCCATGATGATGTCTGGTAACTCATCAGGGCTAGGCGTTCTTAGGCCCACAGCCAATGACATGGAAGAGGTAGAGGGTTGGGGACTTCATCTCTATTGTAAAAAGGCGTTTCTTCTTTTGAGTCTTTTGATGTAGATGTACATTTAGAAGCCATCACTATAACAGTACACTATGTCACTATGCCACAATATAAAATATAGTATCAAAGTCACTGCATGTACGAATCACCAAATTTATGCTATATTTTCACTATTTTATGCTGTAATCAACAGAAACTAACATAAACACTAAGTACAAAGTCAGAAAACAAAATGTACAAAATTCTAACAGAAATCCCTAAGAACACCTGTACTATTCAAAACATTAGACCCCGAATGTTCCCGCAACGAACGCTCTAGACAAACTGAAACGCGTTCAGCATCGCCAGCTGGTGTACTCAAATCGAGTTTTCTACTCAAGTCGAGTCAATAGGAGCCTATGGACGAGCGTACTCAAATCAAAAATACTCAAATCGATGCATACTCAAATCGGGGGTCCACTGTATTTAGATTTTGCAAAGGCATTTGATACTGTTCCTCATGCAAGATTGTTAGTAAAAGTTAGAGCCCATGGTATAAGAGGTCATATAGCTGACTAGATAGAAGAATGGCTGAGAAACAGAAAACAGAGAGTTCATCTAAATGGAAATAAGTCTACTTGGAGACTTGTATTGAGCGGAGTCCCACAGGGGTCTGTGCTAGGAGCTCTGCTTTTTGTTATCTATATAAATGATTTAGAGAAAGGCCTATCATGTAAAACCTCAAAATTTGCTGATACAAAATTAGGCCATAATGTTAAGTCAGTAGCAGGAGCAATGACAATACAAAAAGACTTAGAGTAACAGCCTGGGCAGATAAGTAGGAGATGAGATTTAATGTTGATAAGTGCAAGGTTATGCATATTGGGCCAAAAAATCCAGAATTTGAATACAATATGAATGGAATTTAGATTAAAAATGATGATAAAGAGAAAGACTTGGGTGTCACTATGACTAATGAACTTAAATGCTCAAATCACTGTATGGAAATCAGAAATGAAATAAATGCTAGACTCAATCTCATGCACACACACATTGAATACAAATCACCCAATATTATAAAGCAACTATACATTTCATATGTGAGACCCCTCCTTGAATACTATATTCAATTTAATAGTCCCTATTTGATACAAGATACTGAAAAACTAGAAAAAGTACAGAAACGAATAATAAGAATGGTCCCATCTCTAAGACAATTGACATTGGTCCCATCTCTAACTTCAAGTCTAAGACAATTGACATATAAGGAAAGACTGGCGTATCTAAACATGTTCTCATTAAAAAGGAGGTGGTTAAGGGGTGATATGATAGAGGTGTATAAAATGATAAAAGGGTTGGATAAGATAGATTTTGATTCTCTTTTCATTAAAGATCACAATAACCAAACTAGAGGTCATAGTATGAAATTATTTAAGCCAAGATATAGAATAAATTTAAGAAAACAGTTTTACAGAGTAAGTTTTAGAACAGTCTGACAGAAGAAGTAGTGACTTCAGATACACTTGATTCTTTCAAAAGAAGGTTGGATAGTTTGATATCTACAAGGGACATCTGGTGATAGTGTTTAAGCCCATTTTTATTGCATGAATAGTACTAGTTTATTTTGTATATATTATGTGCATTTAGGTGATAAATCCCACAGCTCGACACAAGTATTGTGGGATAGAGGGAGGCAGTATCTTGGGTTAGGGCAGTGACTCCCAATGTGGGGCACACACCCCACAGGGGGGAAATTTGAATATTTTGGGGGGCAATTTGAAAACCAAGACTAAATACCCAAATTCAACTCATTTGGCAAGAGAGCTACTGTTACTATTCCCATCTTCATATTTGGTGGAATATGGTTTTAGTGCTGTAAGTAACTTACTACAGAAAAAAAGAAACCGACTAGATATCACAAAACGAGGAGAGTTAAGACAAGCTAACTAAGTTAGTGCCTGAAATCAAAACCATTTGTAATAAACATCAAGCTCAAGGATCTCACTAACTTGAGATTATCAAACTTTGAATTTGCTGTATTTTTACCTAATATTGTGAATTTAAAGTGGTATTATTGATTAAATTACTTTTTTGTGAATTTAAAATTGCAACTTTTCAACTAAGAAATTTTATTTCAAGGTAATAATTTAGTTAGCTTCAACCTCAAGTTTATTTACTCATATTGAATGTACAGTAACTCATTAAATGTACTCCTATTATTGTAAATTTTAAATAATACCTTTTCAACACCAAATTTGTTTTTATATTAATGGGGGGCATCAAATTTTTTGAGGTGTTGAGGTGGGGCATGGAGCAAAAAAGGTTGGGAACTACTGGGTTAGGGGATACTCTGTCCTTACACACCCCATTTAAAGAGATTCCTCTGCTGAGCATGCCCCCCATAGTACTATGAGGTATTGAGAAACTCATGATCTTCACTTGCCCCACAAACACCTTTAAATGGGAGACTCAAAATGGGTGCACACACATTTCTACATTACTGTACAGTCTTTACAGCCACACCTACACTTTTCCTCCTAAGTATATATATTGTAATGTATATGGTTATAAATTGTGACTTGGTCCGCAATTGATATGGACCGTGACTTATTTTTGGTTGGCAAGGTACTGGTATTGATGGGTACCATAATGAAATTGACTAGATTCTTTGGATCTGATATATTTGCATGTGGAAAGAGATATAGAATGTAACATATTTGTGGATAGTAGCCTATTATGACTTCGATCCTCTGATCCAGAGATTCTATCTCTAGTTTTAAATTGATAATTAATTAGTTTTGTAAAAATTGGTTGTTGCTAATGTACAGGCAGTTTTTACATAGTGGAGCAACCTCGATGGGCCGAAGTGGCCCCTAGTGTGCCCACTATAAAAATTTCTTATGGTCTTATGGCCTAATATGGCCATAGCCCAAACACTGAACCTTGGTCTTATGACCTACCTTGGCCATGGGCCAAACAACAAGGGTTTTATGGCCTACCTTGGCCAGAGACCAAACAATACAAAACCAGTACAAGATTCAAAACTCCAAGCCCTCCAAATTTACCTGTGCAGGAGTAACACATACTCTTCGAAAACTAGGGTAGGGTATTGACTTCTCAAAAGGAGTAAAAGGTTTAAATACAATACAAGGAAGTTCAGTGTTAAATGAGTTTGTAATAATTATTATTACAAACTCATTTAACACTGAACTTCCTTAACCCTTAACTAGTCGTATGGGGTCATTGTGATCCCAGTGATAATTTTTTGACTAATTTAAAAGAAATGGGCCTCTGCAAAAAACTCGCTCAGGCTAGCTTACTTTATGACCCAGATGTTTATCTTTCAGTTAAAATCGGTCAGCTACGGTGAAAGGTTTACGTTTGTATTGTACACATTGACCCCACGCGACTAGTTACGTGACAATATAATGGATACACTGAAATTTTATGGAAGGTAAGTTTTGAGTTATTTATAATTTATATATATGCAAAATGTGTTTGATTGTGTGTGTGGGTGTGTATGTGTGTGTGTGCGCGCGCTCGTAGGCCTATAAGCAAGTTTATATTTTTTTAAATATTCAAAAAATGTCTGCACTTTCGCCAGTTTGCTTATTTTCTTTCTTTATCGTTACCTACCTATGTACTTTATATATATATATTATTTATATATATATATATATATACTGTATATATCTAATTCAATTTATACATATTTATTGCAGGCTGCTCGATGAAGACGAAACTGAAGTTGGGGGTGATGAAGATGTGGAAGAGAGCCATGAAGAATGCAGTCAACACGACTCCAATTCGGAACAAGAGGTTAGCTGCAGTGAAGATTAAAATGAAGCCAGTTTGGGGAATGAAGCCAATTACTTCATTGGTAAGGACAATACCACAAAGTGGAAAAAAGTAATTCCAACAACGAATGTAAGAACAAGGAGTCACAATATAATAACTCACCTTCCAGGTGTGAAAGGAGAGGCAAAAAATGAAAAGTCTCAGCTCGATGCTTTCTTATTGTTTTTTTGATGAACATATTCTGCAATTGCTTGTAGAAAATACCAATATTTACATTGAAAGAGATTGTGACATAAAGATTGTGAGTAAAGAAGAAATGCGAGCTTTCTTAGGACTTCTCATCATGTCAAGTGTGCTGAGATCTGCTCATCTAAATTTTGAAGATCTATGGGCAAATGATGGCACAGGAACTGATATGTTTCCTCCCACGATGACTTCAAAGAGGTTTCTGTTTTATTGAGGCGTTTGTGCAGGGCCGGATTTACTTGCTTGTGGGCCCTAGGCCAAACTTTATCAGTGCCCCCCCAAAAAAAATATTATATATATATATATATAATATATATCGTAATATTGTAATGTAAAAAAAAAAGAATTACAACATAATGTAACACATCAATAATTTTATTCAAATTAGTTTTATATCATGTACAACTTATTCTTACACAAAGGAATAATGGAAAAAAATAGTCAAATTGAAGCATAATAAATTTTGCAATAAGAATTACAACATAATGTAATACATTACACATTAATAATTTTTAATCAAATTAGTTCCATATCAAGTACATCAAAGTAAATCAAGTTCCATATCATGTACATCTTACACATAGGAATAATGGAAAAATACAATGAAACTGAAGCATAATAAATTTTGCAAGCACAACTATGTGAAGTTCAAAGTGACTTTTTCCTGCTTTTTTCTCTGGCAAATTTGTCAATGATACTGTTTGTGTCAAGGGGATTGTAGGAGGTCAGATTCAATGCATAGTAATGAAAGTGAGTTTAATCTGGTTTGTCCCAAAGTTGATCTCAGGTGATTCTTCACCCTAGATAGAGTAGAGAAAGACCTCTCTCCTTGACAGTTTGTAATGGGGATGGTAAGGAACATTCTTACCAAGATACTAATGTTTGGAAAGGCAGTTGTCAAAATACCATCTTTAGACCTCAACAAAGTGGAAATGTTTGTCACTGACCTGTCAGATTCAGAAGACAAAATGTCTTTAAACTGCAAAAATTCATCTAAAACAGATGCTTCCAGGTCACTGGAATAGGTACTGACAAGGAGTTCCAGTTGAGCTTTGAGGTCATCATAGTTCATACTGTCATACTCTGTTAAAAAGCTAAACAGCTTCTTTATTTCTGAATAGGCATTCACTCTGCGCTCTAATTCATTCCTAAGGCAATCTAATATTGTGTAAAAATTGTCCACCATGAACTTCTGACGTGGATCAAGATGAGTTTCTATCCCAACTGATTCATCAAAGAATTTTTTCTCTCTTTTGTTCTTTTTGTTGTATCTGTGTAGATAGGCTCAGCAAAAGTCCTAGCCTGATCTTCTATTTCATCAAACTGACGCTGTCTCATTTCAGAGATGAAGGAGATCAAACTCTCATACAGGTTCACAACTGACAGAAGGTCAGTCTCAACTTTTTGAAGTGATAAGCTGGTTGCATTAACCTTGTCAAAATCTTATACCATATTACAGTAAGAAGTGCTGTTTCAAATGATTCCATTTTTTTCTGAGACCTTCACCTTCAAGCTTTGTAGCCACAGTTTGTCTGCTGTCAGAACATATGTTCTCCAGTGCTGACTTTATCTCATGGTAATGTAAAAACACTGCTTTAACAGCATTAGCCCTTGCACTCCAGCGAGTATCTGATAGGGATTTCAGTACAATCCCTGCAGCTGGTAGTGCGGCTTTCAAGTGATCCCATCTATATGTGGAGGCTGAGAAGAAGTTATATAAGGCTTGCAAAAAACTGAAATATGAAACAGAACCAAGGCAACTGCTGGCAGCTGATGTTCCTACAAGGTTCAAGGAGTGACCTGCACAAGGGACATAATATGCCAGGGGATTCATAGCCTTTATTCTGGCTTGGAGACCAGTGTAAATGCTAGACATATTGGCAGCATTGTCATAACTCTGGCCTCTCATGTCACGCAAATCAAGACCAACATCTTCGATTAATTGTACAACAGTTGAGGCTATGCTCTCTGCACCATGGTCATTATGTCTATGAACTTCAGAAATCGCTCAACAGGTTTACCGTCAGGTTTTACATAACGAACTATGAATGTAAGTTGGTCAGTATGACTAACATCCGGTGTGGAATCAACACTAACTGAATAATATTTGGCTTGTTTCACTTCACTTATGATAACTGAGTGAATTTCTTCAGCCATCAGATTGATCATGTCATCAGAAATCGTTTTTGAGAGATATGAAGTCTTTCCACTACCTACAGCACCGTACTTACCCAGATGCTGTGCAAGAAGAGGGTCAAATTTTGTTAAGAGTTCTAGTACTCCAAGGTAATTACCATTGTTGCTAGAGCCAATTCTTTCATCACTACGTCTGAGAGGAAGACCTCTTGATGTCAAAAATTTTAGTGTTTCAACTATGCTCAACAGAACTTCTCTCCAATATTTTCTCTCTACTTCTACTTGCAAAGCCAAAGTGGAATCAATTCGACTTGCTGCAACTGCCCTTACACCCCAAGCAGTAACTGAGTTTTTATGCTCTTTACTACTTTCATGTTCAGCAACTCTACGCTGGCAGTTTTTCCAGTCACTAAACCCACTTGTAAACAATGAGACTTGCTTGCTGAACAGCTTGCATGGAACACAAAATACATCGCCAGTTTTTGGAGAATACACAAGCCATTCCCTTTTAACTTTTTCATCATTTGCCATTTCACGTGTAAACAAGGATATGGGCACATATCGAACTCTTTCCTTTTCACCCTCACCCACACTTCTTGCGGATTTTGAGAAGTCACCTTGTTCACAGTTTTGATCAAGAGGATGATTTACTAAATATTCAATCAATTTATCATCAATTATCTGCCAGTCAGCTGGATCACTCGATACACACAAATCAGCACAAACATCTTGTTCCACAGAATGTTTCTTATCGGTCAACTGAGATGAATCGGATGAAGCTTCAATCACAGGTGGTACTTCTACTTCCATTGCTGATTCACTCAATATCTGTGACTGTGACTCAGCTGACCTTGCTTCGTCGTGGTCATCGCCTGGGAGTTTACCGTCACTGGTACTAGGCTCTGAATCTTCTTTTGGTTTTGGTTTTAAAAAGGTTGTCAGCTTTGGAAGTGATTGGAGTTGTTTTGCTTTGGTTTCTTTTAACTTTCTCTTTTGTGAGCCACTCATATATTTCTTCTGGGACGACATAATTAATCTATCTCATGAGAATCCCCAAGATTCCAAGAATAATCTGTAAGCATAAATTAATAATAAATTAGTTCAAGTCTAGTATAAGAGATACCAATATCACAAAATAAGAACACAAAAACACACGTAATATAACAATGAAGTCCACTAAATACAATACGTAATGTATATAATCTACAGATAGATAGATAGATGGTGGGAAACGGGCATTTAAAAATGTACTGTTATATTTTTCGTTACCTTATTTTATTTTATTCATTTTACTATAGGGCCTACTAGCCTACTCCTTGGCCGATCAGAGAACCACCCCGTCCCCAGTGGGCCCCCAGTTACTGGTGGGCCCTAGGCCAATGGCCTATGTTACCTATTGGAAAATCCGGCCCTGCGTTTGTGTTTAAATGATGTTACTACTCGAGAAGTTCGAAAAGAAAATGACAAGCTAGCTGCTGTTAGAAACTTCATTGATTTTTTATTAGAGAATTTTCAAAAGATGTATACTGTAGGGTGGATCGATTTTACATTTTTTTCGATTTCCATATTCTAATAGAGACAAAAACTTGCGCATGCATGAGAAAATAGCCTCTGCAAAATCTTAGCTTAATAGGTAATCATCTTCTGCCCCCGGCAGAGCGATGAAAATCATATTTTAGTAGTAGTCAAAAACGTATTTTTAAACCCTAGCCTAGAGTCATAAAATTTTGCGTGTGTGTTGTTTCATGCCTAAGCAACGATATAAATGCTATGGGAAATATATAAATGCATTATTTAAGACAAAGAGCCGATCTGAAAATATGTATAATTATACATATTTTCAGATCGGCTCTTTGTCTTAAATAATGCATTTATATATTTCCCATAGCATTTATATCGTTGCTTAGACATGAAACAACACACACGCAAAATTTTATGACTCTAGGCTAGGGTTTAAAAATACGTTTTTGACTACTAAAATATGATTTTCATCGCTCTGCCGGGGGCAGAAGATGATTACCTATTAAGCTAAGATTTTGCAGAGGCTATTTTCTCATGCATGCGCAAGTTTTGTCTCTATTAGAATATGGAAATCGAAAAAAATGTAAAATCGATCCACCCTAAATTGTATAGTCCTGCGGAATATGTTACTATAGATGAACAGTTTACTTCATCAGGATATTCCTGAAGACGTATTACGTCCAACATCTGCAACAAGTCCATCAAGAGGAAGGTGCAAATTATGCCCAAGGAGTAAGGAGAGCAAACTTTCAACAAAGTGCTCAAAGTGTAATGCTTTTATTTGCAAGGAACACATGATTATCATGTGTAATGATTGAGAGGAAACGTAAACTCGTTTAGAAACTAAATGTTTGTGAAATGAATTGTAATAAATTAGAAACCACTCAATTTCCTTCTGATTCCTTATTTTGTGTTTGTCAATGTGATGTTATAAATTATGATTTTTTTTGCAAAAATGTATGAGAAAAGATATGGTTTTTGTTCATTTTCACTTGAATATTAACAATATATCTCTCTTTAATCATCCTTTGTGTTAGAGTGTGGAGTTGAACTTTATTAATAGTTAATAACTAAAAAAATAAACTATGGGGTCATAATGACCCCACGCGACTACTTATGTTATTTTCTCTAATGCGAGTAGTTCAGGGTTAAAGAACATTTTTATGTAGACAATTTAAGGTCATTATGCAGAAAATGACATGTCCTGAAGTTGAATTCAAAAATACATTTTTCTAGTGTATTTTGGTGTGTTCTGTTCAAATATGACCTTCATTTCTTGTGCAAATGAACAGAAATACGTGTTTGGGCCATGCAATGAGAACTGTATTTCTGTTCATTTGCGCAGGAAATAAAGGTTATATTCAAACAAAGCACACCAAAATACAACTGAAAAATTTATTTTTGATTACATTTTATACAATAAAGCATAACCTAACATGTTCATATTACGAGATTTCGTAAATGACGCATTACCACAGGAAACATGCAAAACACCTCAGAATTAACCAGAAAAGTTTGCTCTCATCATTTTCGTTTATTAAACTAACAAAAATATCACGACTTAACCTAACCAATCATCAAGGGCGTACAGCTGACCTAACCGGGCATTCAGTTGACGTAACTGGGCATTCAATTAACCTAACCGGGCATTCAATTAATCTAACAGGTTAATATTGGTTATTTCACCTAAATATCTTCGGTAAATATTTGGCTGGACACAGGGGCTACATTTTTCTAGTATAGTTTTCTCTGCTTTGTTCGAGTCTGATAACCATTTCTTGTGCAAATTAATAGAAACTAATTTTTTTTCCATTCCAAAATACGGAGTGTTTCTACTCATTTGCACAAGAAATGTGTGTCAAATTCCAACAAAGCAGAGAAAACTACACCAGGAAAATGTAATTCTGATAAAAAACTAGCTAACCTAACTAAATTAACTAACCTAAACAACCTAACCTAACTAATTCCGTGGCGTTTAAAACAATCCACCGCTGCTTCGTTATTTTCAAAATATTTAGAAATGGCGCGGTAATACTCAATCTCGCAACCGTCACATTCAAAACCTTCACTAGCTTCAGCCATTGTCCTCAAACTGCGTGAAGCAAAGGAAATTTCTATGGCGCAAGTCGCAAAAAGTGTCTAATTGGCCCAATCCAGCTATGTGACAATCTGAAAACAAGTGATACGTCCACGAAACTCATTACCGTACATACAAACACACGGAGCGCTAACATACATGGATACATACATACATACATACATACACACGGAGTTTCCACGTAAAAATTATGTATTAAATTAATTTTATAACCGCACACTAGCACAAAAAATGATTAGTACCAACGTAAAGAGCATGAAAAATAGTGCTAGTGAAACACAACCTCTCATTTCTCGTTAGCCCCTATGTCCAGCCAAATATTAACCATATCTTCTGATCTTTTCGTATTATCATCTAGGGCACATGACGAATCAAGTTCTCAAATTCGAAACCACACGAACGGCACGTCATAATTCTATCACAAACACCACCAAACTGAATCCAATTAGAAAAAAAAATAGCCAGAACAGAAACCAATAAACTAATTAAGTCGCAGAGTAACATGACGTCATACCACCCCCGACTACAAATACACTAAATATATACAGTATATATATTTATATTATTTTAATGTATCGAAAATCATATTTCTTTTCATTTGCACAGGAAATGAAGGTTATATTTAAACAGAGCACACCAAAATACACTAGAAAAATGTATTTTTTAATTCAACTTCAGGCCATGTCATTTTCTGCATAATGACCCAATCTAATAGGCTCAACATCAACAAGATCTGAAGTCTATGAAAACTCTCAAAACATCATCAACAATAGACCTATGAAAGAACTATACACTAGGCCGGGTCGAATTTCTGGGGGCAGATCGGGCACTATGTGGGTCTTATGAATTGGGGTCCTGACCAACATACTCCAAAAGAAAGTTTATGCTCCCCCCCCCCCCCCGTACCACTAGCATACTCCCTCCTATTTTGGCTCCTATTTTCTCAAAATATTTGCTATGTCAGAAAATTGATTACACATAAACATCGTTTATGTGTAATCAATTTACTGAGCTGTGTGTTGAATTTCAAATTCAATACCAATAAATTTCATGTTCTAATTATCATATATTTTCACAGGAATTATAAGAATTTATGCTCTTTAGATTTACTTATGATCCATGCATGATTCTATAAAAGCTGGATTTTTTATTTTTTAAAAAGGTTGAAAAAATGTCAACCAGAAACAAATCTTCGAATGCAGCTTTTGGTTTTGCCACTGAATTCCGCCGATCAATGATTCCTACAAAGGCAGACGTTGTCAGACACTATTTCTTCATTCAAAAGAGAGAAAAAATCAAGTCAAGGGGATCAGCAACTGCGAACGATTGCTACAATATAGTTGTTAGAAAATCTAGAAGAGGAAGAACCATTGTTGTCCCAAGGCGATATGATGACTAAGCTGATTGATGCAGCATTGCTTGTATATATTAAGTTAAGGTGTATATATATCCATCTCATAATTGTAAGGTTAGTGAAAAATTCACTTAATAAGAGCTAGCATTTTTGGGCTCTTGTGGCATCAGTGTTTGGGACGCTGGTGGCATCAATTTGGGGCGCTGCGCGTCTTTTCTACTCGTTTGTGGGATGTCGTACGTACAGGGTGTGGTCGGTTAGAGAGCTCTCTTGCAATTCAGTTTGGTTGTTTAGATACAAGATTGTTGCATCGTGCAATAGTCCAGGTTGCGTTGTTGTTGCAAGGTTGAGAAAGAAGACCATAAATAGTACCCCTTTTGTTTATATTAAATTCATGTAACAAAGGTCTAAAGTAGGCCCGCATCGAGTCAGCAACCCTGAGGTTACCCTGAGGTAGGACCTAATAGGATCTCAAATCCGTAAGTTTAAATTTAGCTGAACTTGGGCTTCAGATAGAACTGGTCCTTTAGAATTTGGCCGTTCACGGCTCAGCTGGGATTTTGAACCCAACAAATAAATAAAATAACATGGTCCTTCAGAACCGGATTCTACCCCAAGACTGAGTCAGTGACTATTTTTCGGCAAAGTTCTGATTGTGCAAATTGTAGCCCAAGTTAGGCCTAGACGGGTTGAGTATTATTGAATTAAGGTCCCAGGGTAAAAAGTTTGGTCGCCCAATTGCGAAACTTGGCCAGTCGTCTGTCGTTGTTTTGGCCTACATTTTACCGGTTTGGTTAATTTTGGGTTATTATTGAATTAAGGTCCCAGGGTAAAAAGTTTGGTCGGCCAATTGCGAAACTTGGCTAGTCGTCTGTCGTTGTTTTGGCCTACATTTTACCGGTTTGGTTAATTTTGGGTTATTATTGAATTAAGGTCCCAGGGTAAAAAGTTTGGTCGCCCAATTGCGAAACTTGGCCAGTCGTCTGTCGTTGTTTTGGCCTACATTTTACCGGTTTGGTTAATTTTGGGTTATTATTGAATTAAAGGTCCCAGGGTAGAAAGTTTGGTTGCCCAATTGCGAAACTTGGCCACTTGTCTGTCGTTTGATTTTGGCCTACATTTACCAGTTTGGTTAATTTGGTTTATTATTCGTAGGCGAAGGTTGCAGACCAGTGCGCCAGTTACTTGGGTGGAAAAATTGGTATTCCATACTGGTGTTGGTTAATACCCCACCTAGCAATTCAGTTTATTTGAAAGTAAAATTTACGTTTGATCAGTTCGGTTAAGTATTTCTGCCAATTCAGCTTATTTGGCATTGAGCCCAATTGTTGTTTGCATTGAAGATGAGTGCATCTGAATTGAACAAATTTATAAAAAGGAGAAGCGCCTACAAAGGTCTAATTACAAAGGTCATTGCCACTATAGATTCTGCCATAGAGCAAGAGGATTTACGCTTAGTGACTGCGCAGCTTTCCATATTAGAAACTAAAAAGGTTGCTCTAAGTGAGGTAAATGTTAAAATTGAGGCTCTTATAGAAGAGGATGAAATAGAAAATAGCATAATTTACTTTGAAGAGATTATTGATGATATAATTAACGTAGGCCTCCGAGCAAAAGAGTTTAGTAGCTCAGTACAGTTTGTGACCAGGTCTGATAATGAAACACAACACTCAACAAATGATGTTTGTGAAGTTAAGGTTAACAGATCTGTAGTTCAATTACCGAGGCTTGTACTCAAAACATTTTCTCGGAGTATTCAGGAATGGCAAGGATGGGCAGACAGTTTTCAATCAGCAGTTCATTCTAGTCAAGTGTTAAGTGCCGTGGAGAAGTTTAATTATTTGCGGTCCCTCTTGGAAGGGTTGGCAGCAAAGACTATAGCAGGATTAGCATTAACAGAGGCTAATTAAAATGTGGCTTGGGATATATTAAAGAAACGGTTTGGTAAGCCAGAGATCTTAATTAAAAGCCACCTCCGTGCACTTTTAGCTATACCTCCTGTTAATAATCCTAATAGTGTTAAGGAGTTACGGCAGTTATATGATGAATTTGAAATTAGAACTAGGTCCCTGGACAACTTGGGTGTAGGAATGGAAAAGTATGGTATAATGTTGGTTCCTACACTGGAGTCTAAATTGCCTAGCTCAATTTTGCTTGAATTAAGTAGGGGACACTCTGCAGAACATGTGTACATCCCCCTTCAGCAGATGTTAAGTCTTTTAGGCACAGAATTAGCAAGACGAGAGGGAGTTGAGTTTGCACAGTGGGATGGTAAACAAGGGGACAAAGGCAGGCACAGCACCAAAGTTTCCACAAAAAGGAATAGCCCAGGTACAGTGTCAGCTCTACATGCCTCCTCTGAGAATAAATTAAAGGGAATCAAGGAATGCATATTTTGCGAAGGCAACCACAAGTCATATAATGTGAGGTGGCTGGGCCTTACCCTTTGAGGAGAGAAAGGACAGGGTAACTAAGTCCACAGCATGTTTTAAATGTTTTTTGAAAGGTCACAGAGCAAGGTTTTGTAAGTTTAAAATTTTGTGCAAAAAATGTCATGGTAGGCATCAGCCATTATTGTGTGAAAACACTCTTAGTAGGCCTACCCCAGAAGTAGAGACATCAGTGGCACATGCCACTGCTATGCAAGGGAGTAAAAGTAAAGGGGGATTATTGCAAACAACTGCAGCCTTATTAATTGGGAATGAGGGAGAAGCTACTGTAAGAGTGTTGTTTGATAGTGGTAGCCAGTGTAGTTTTATTAAGACCAGAATTTCCAGAAAATTGAAGTTTAAAGAACTTAAGAGGGAAAATTTAAGAATTTCTGGGTTTGGGGGTTCCGTTCAAAACCGAACCAAATTTAAGAAGGTAGAAGTTCTGGTTAAAGGGTTGTTACCGCAAAGTCCCACTATCAAGGTCCAAGCTGTAGAGATTGAGGAACTTTGTACTCCAGTCACTACTTGTTTAGATATGGCATGTGTCCAAGAATTGCAAGTTAAAGGAATTAATTTGGGCAATAATAAGTTTGAGGGAACAGAAGATATTAGTCTTTTGATTGGAGCTGACTATTATGGGGACTTCATCACTGGTAATATTGTCCGTACATCTCAAGGCCCGGTAGCTATTGAAAGTAGCTAGGCTGGATGCTACATGGTAGTTATTGCAATGAAATGGAAGTTAAGTCTCTTTTTGTTAAGATTGAGGAGAACAGCCATGGTCTGGAAAGGCATTTGAAAGCGTTTTGGGAACTTGAATCTATTGGCATAAAGGACAACCAGGCAAGTACAGTGAACAATGATGTTTTAGAGCAATTTGAAAAAGGGATTGGGTTTAGAGATGGTTGCTATGAAGTTGGCCTACCATGGAAGGATTCTTGCAAACCCGGTTCAAACCTTCAGCTAGCTAATCGGAGGTTGGAGACTTCATTGTACAGGCTAAGAAAAAATGAGTTGTTGTTAATTGAATACGATGAGGCCATCCTAAGTTATGTAAGTGAGGGCTATGCTGAAAGGGTGCAAGGTGAGCTGGTGAGCCAGGAGGCACATTATCTGCCACACCATGTATGGAAAAACTATACGCGCTCACAACATGGTATCATATGTGGTACATTTATTTCATAATTAAATATAAATTATTAATTAATTGAATTAAATATCTATACAAAATTGCCTCGGGATTGGCGACATAGCCTATTGGGAATGAAATAATTGAATTGCCATACGTACAAAGAACCTGTATGTATGAATCAGCCTCACATAGCAACAAGAAAACCCAATTTATTGTTTAGTCTACCACAGGAGCAGACCAAACAAAAATTTTGCTAGTTCGGCAAATAATACACCAGAACCAAGGAACGGCTCTCAGGGCTGTTTATGTTACAGCGAAGCTTTAAGCAGGGAGGATGTCTTTGTCCCCCCTTAAGTCCTGAGTGAATTCCTTATAATATAAAACCTAGTGACTATAAAAGGATAGGCCTATTCCTTCAGGGGTTTATATAGTGACTGCCTATATTAATTACCTTAAGTAAATTCGCCGCGTAACTCCATCGTGGCGGCCCTACACCGAAAATGATCGTAACGCCCTACATCGAAGCAAACAAAGACCCAGCAAAAATAAGGTGAGGCAATTTCATTTTCATTAACATAAGGATTCCCAAATCCGGGCGCTAAAATTACCGTAATCACTTAAATATAAAACGGTCCTTTAACAACCTACATATTTATAACTCTCTAACGAAAAAGCATAGGGCTTTTGTCGGTAACCCTCCACTGAAGTCTGTTGGAAATTTCCAAACGGGTGAGGGCACAGGCAATCAACCCATAGCCCTATATAGTTTTTTCACATGGTGGCCCTGTGTATGGGGAACTAACCCCTCTAAAATTTACACTGACACACGCAGTGGCTAGGCTTAACTCAGTAGGCCTAACCCCAATTTCAACCGTAACCCCACTATAGTTTTTTCATATGGTGGCCTAAGCAACTGGGAACCGATTCCTTTACCTTTACACTAATCGAAAACAAAGGCTTGTTCATTTAACAGGCATAACTTATTTTAGGTCCTAAAAATAATAGGCCCGCAACATTAAGCCTATTTAATAGGTCCTACTTCAAATTCAAAACTAAGCCTTGTTAATTTAACAGGCTTAACTCATTTGAGGTCTATAAAATAATAGGCCCAAACATAAGCCTACTTGGTAGGCCCAACAAATAGGCCTATTTAGTAGGCCCATCTAACTTTACCTTACATAATAGGCCTACCTCTTAAAGTAGGCCTTACTCTTTACACTCAAGGCCTATCCTAACTAAAAACACTAAATTTATAATTGAACCTGTGGTGTAGGTTATAAAATTTATTTCAGCAATTTAACTTACTCATGAGACTCATTAACATCACAAAATTCGACTCAGACCTGTAACATCACAAAATTCGACTCAGACCTGTAACATCACAAAAATTCGACTCAGACCTGTAACATCACAAAATTCGACTCGAACTGTAACATCACAAAGACCTAAAGCAATTGCACGAATTCAAACCTACACCCACCTAACACCTATCCCAACCTATTCCGAAGTCCTATTTGACATATAGGCCCAAGCTATTTCAAGTCCTATTTGACATATAGGCCCAACCTATTCCGAAGTCCTATTTGACATATAGGCCCAAGCTATTTCAAGTCCTATTTGACATATAGGCCCAACCTATTCCGAAGTCCTATTTGACATATAGGCCCAACCTATTTCAAGTCCTATTTGACATATAGGCCCAACCTATTCCGAAGTCCTATTTGACATATAGGCCCAACCTATTCCAAGTCCTATTTGACATATAGGCCCAACCTATTACCTATTCGAAGTCCTATTTGACATAGGCACACCAAGTCCTATTTGACATATAGGCCCAACCTATTACCTATTCGAAGTCCTATTTGACATAGGCACACCAAGTCCTATTTGACATATAGGCCCAACCTATTCCAAATCCTATTTGACATATAGGCATATACCAAGTCCTATTTGACATATAGGCCCAACCTATTACCTATTCGAAGTCCTATTTGACATAGGCACACCAAGTCCTATTTGACATATAGGCCCAACCTATTCCAAATCCTATTTGACATATAGGCATACCAAGTCCTATTTGACATATAGGCCCAACCTATTACCTATTCGAAGTCCTATTTGACATAGGCACACCAAGTCCTATTTGACATATAGGCCCAACCTATTCCAAGTCCTATTTGACATAGGCCCAACCTATTCCAATTCCTATTTGACATATAGGCACAACCTATTACAGACAAGGCTTGATATAAGGGTCTCAAATGCAACATTTGAGGATCTTTACTCAGCCAAATTGGTTAACCTAACCCAAAACCCAAAAATAAACCCTATAACAAAATACACATTTACACACATACGTACGGTACAGTATATAAATATACATACGACTTCAAACATCCAATTCTTCTTTTAAAAGAAGAAACACAACAGATTTCATTAACAGACACAAACATTCCTCGCAAACAGATTGGATTCCTTCAAAACCCCAAACCTTCCAGACCTACCTGTAGGATACACAACATTTACTCATTCATAACTACGGGTATAATTTCATTGGAGTGGTGAATCCAAGTTTTGAAGACCAACTGGATTCGGAGGAATGATACACACACACACACACACACACACACACACACACACTACTCTTTCAATGTGTCTCAAACACAAAACCTGTCTAAACATAACCAAGGATCGGAGAGTAAAAGCTTTTATTGCTGCGCTCTGATTCTGTGCACATAATTTTGTGCCAAAATTATGGTTAGACAGTGACACGTACAAACAAACTACTCTACTCCAAAGGGCCTTGGCCTACCTTGGCCATAGCCCAACAAATCATCAAAGGGCTTGGCCTACCTTGGCCATAGCCCAACAAATTCATCAAAGGCTGATGGCCTACCTTGGCCATAGCCCAACAAATTCATCAAAGGCTGATGGCCTACCTTGGCCATAGCCCAACAAATTCATCAAAGGGCTGATGGCCTACCTTGGCCATAGCCCAACAAATTCATCAAAGGGCTTGGCCTACCTTGGCCATAGCCCAAACAATCATCAAAGGGTTGTGGCCTACCTTGGCCATAGCCCAACAAACAGGGGCTTGTGGCCTCCCTTGGCCACAGCCCAAACCTCCCTTGGCCACAGCCCAAACTACAGGGGTCTTGTGGCCTCCCTTGGCCACAGCCCAAACTACAGGGGTCTTGTGGCCTCCCTTGGCCACAGCCCAAACTACAGGGGTCTTGTGGCCTCCCTTGGCCACAGCCCAAACTACAGGGGTCTTGTGGCCTCCCTGGCCACAGCCCAAACTACAGGGGTCTTGTGGCCTCCCTTGGCCACAGCCCAAACTACAGGGGTCTTGTGGCCTCCCTTGGCCACAGCCCAAACTACAGGGGTCTTGTGGCCTCCCTTGGCCACAGCCCAAACTACAGGGGTCTTGTGGCCTCCCTTGGCCACAGCCCAAACTACAGGGGTTTTGTGGCCTCCCTTGGCCATAGCCCAAACAGGGGTTTGTGGCCTCCCTTGGCCATAACCCAAACAGCAAGGGTCTTGAGGCCTCCTTTGGCCAGAGACCAAACAAAAAAAAGTCTTGTGGCCTCCCTAGGCCATAGGCCAAACAACACAAAACAGTACAGGATTCGAACCCCAAGCCCTCCAGATCTACCTGTGGAGGAGTAAATTTACTCCACTAAAACTACGGGTATTGACTAGTCTGAAGTGGTAGGAGGTTTGAATACAGTACAAACTCTTTCTAATTCTCCTAAATTAAATGAACAAATAACAAAAGACAACAATGGGAACATTGAACCAAACAATTACACGAAAACACTTGGAATGCTTTGGTTTTTTAAAACAGAATTCCGAACACGATGACACTCTTTGCACAAAGAGTTATAACTTAAATCCAAATGCCGATACAAAAAGACAAGTGCTTTCAGAATCATCCAAAATTTTCGACCCCATTGGATTATATTTACCAGCAACCATAAGATCCAAAACCCTTTTGCAAGACTTATGGAAAAAGAAAATTGATTGGGATGAACCACTTTCAGTGGAAGACCAACTTCATTGGAAAAAATTAGCCACAGACTTGAACAAAGTTCAAGACATCTACGTACCAAGATGTGCTGGCTACAGATTGAAATCTCAAACACTACACATTTTTACAGATGCCAGCACACAAGCTTACGGGTGTTGTGCCTATTTAACAAGTGAAAATGAAAGTAACTTGGTTTATTCAAAGGCAAAAGTGGCACCCTTAAACCAAAAGAAAACTGTACCACAACTTGAATTATTAGCTGTCTCATTGGGAGTTAAAACAGCAAACTTTCTTTCACAAGTGTATAAAGAAGTTGACATAACAAACATTTACTTAAGGACAGACAGTCAAATTTGTCTAACATGGGTGACCAACACAGATACAACTTCTTGCAAAATATTTGTGAAAAACAGACTAACAGAAATCAAAACTGCAAACACAAACCTTGGTATCAAATTTAGGTACATAAAAACAAAGAGAATCCTGCAGACTTTTTGACAAGAGGGCTCTCTTACAAGCTGTTGAAAACAAATAAAATCTGGTATGAAGGGCCCGAATGGCTAACATGTGAGGATCTTTGGCCAGCCAAAGTAGTTAACCTCACACTCAACTCTACAACAACTGAAAAGATCACTGAGGACAAACCTATATTTGACTATCACCTTTATTCAGACCTAAACAAACTCTTGAGAATTACAGTCTATTGCTGCAAGTTTGTCAATAGCTACCTTCTCAAACACTGTCCTCAGAAAGCCTTTTCTAACTTAACAGAAACTGCAACAAAATACTGGCTCAAACAGATACAAGCTTCAGAATTTGACAAGGAGTTGAAGTATCTTAGGTCCAGTAGCACATTAAACAAAGGTATTCCTTCACTTGTCATGGATCTAAATCTGTACCTGGATACAGAGGGTCTGATAAGGTGTAAAGGAAGGCTTAACAAGTCAACTTTGACTTACAACTCTAAGCACCCAATTCTTCTTCCAAGGAGAAATCACTTCACAAAACTCATCATCAGGGATACCCACAACAAAATACACCACATGGGAGTCCCACAAACCCTGACAGAGCTGAGAAAAACTTACTGGCTACCAAAGGGTAGAACTGAAACAAAGAAAATTTTAAACACATGCATTCCTTGTAAACGTATCCATTCACGACCCTTTAAGACCCCAAGCCCTCCAGACCTACCTGTGGAACGAGTAACATTTACTCGGCCATTTGAAACCACGGGTATTGACTACACTGGAGCGGTAAATGTGAGTTTTGGAGACAAAATGGATTCAAAGGAATACAAAGTGTACATTGTACTCTTCACCTGTGCTGCCACACGTGCCATATGTCTAGACATAGTAGAAGATCTGACAGCAGAAGCTTTTATTGCTGCTTTCAGACGATTTTGTGCACACAATTCTGTACCCAAAACTATATGGTCAGACAATGCCACATACTTCAAATCTGGTGAAAGAATTATTCATCAGATTTGTGACAGTGAAACAGTACAAACTCATTTAACCAAACACAACATAACCTGGAAGTACATTCCTGTTAATACACCATGGTATGGTTCAATTTGGGAAAGAAACATACAAACTGTAAAGAACTGCCTTAAAAAGACTATTGGGACAAAACATCTACAACTTTTTGAACTCATGACTATTCTGTCAGAAATTGAAAATGTTGTCAACAACAGACCATTAACTTATGTGGGAGATGGTATTAATGAGCCAGAACCTCTCACACCAAACCACCTAATTAAGGGAGAAACAGTAAACATGTTACCAGAATCTGAACATAACAGTACAGAGGATCCAGATTGGGAAATAGGACACAAAGAACTCAACACAAAATACCAACATTTGACACAAATCAAGACTCAATTTATAACAAAATGGAGAGAAGAATACTTAACAAGTCTTAGAGAAAGACATAAACAATTAACAAAACAAAGTTGGAATGATTCAGTCAAAATTGGGGACATTGTGTTGATACATGACAAGACACCAAGACAACATTGGTCAATGGGAAAAGTCTTGGAACTCAAAACTGGTGAAGACGAAGTTACCAGGGTTGTAAAACTGAAAACAGCAACTGGTGAGACCACCAGAGATATCACATTACTATATCCTTTGGAGTGTGGGGCTAAATTAGAACCATTACCCCAAAGGATGGATCAGGATACTATTGGGGAATCTCTCAATGTGCCTGATGTAACTCAGACTAAACCAGACAGGCCTCAAAGAAAGACTGCTTTGAAAGCCAGAAAACTTTTACAAGAAAAAATTAAGACTGGTGACTTATAAACTTACACAAACTGAGCAAAGTTAAAATGCTTAATAACTTTACTTTAATCCCATAAATTTCCTATACCTAAAGGGAGTCAAACTGATTGACATAACTTTAACTAAACTTGAGAAGTTGGCCTCTTGAACTTTCATATTTGAATAGGTCTTGAGTAACCTCTCTCTTCCTAAATTTCTACTTCATTCTTTTGATCCATTTTACATGTTTACACAGTTTGTCAAAAAATTTGATCTATAACATACAAATTTTTCTCCGGCCCCCCCCAGTATATGGAAAAACTATACGCGCTCACAACATGGTATCATATGTGGTACATTTATTTCATAATTAAATATAAATTATTAATTAATTGAATTAAATATCTATACAAAATTGCCTCGGGATTGGCGACATAGCCTATTGGGAATGAAATAATTGAATTGCCATACGTACAAAGAACCTGTATGTATGAATCAGCCTCACATAGCAACAAGAAAACCCAATTTATTGTTTAGTCTACCAAGGAGTAGACCAAACAAAAATTTTGCTAGTTCGGCAAATAATACACCAGAACCAAGGAACGGCTCTCAGGGCTGTTTATGTTACAGCGAAGCTTTAAACAGGGAGGATGTCTTTGTCCCCCCTAGAGTCCTGAGTGAATTCCTTATAATATAAAACCTAGTGACTATAAAAGGATAGGCCTATTCCTTCAGGGGTTTATATAGTGACTGCCTATATTAATTACCTTAAGTAAATTCGCCGCGTAACTCCATCGTGGCGGCCCTACACCGAAAATGATCGTAACGCCCTACATCGAAGCAAACAAAGACCCAGCAAAAATAAGGTGAGGCAATTTCAGTTTTTTAACATAAGGTTCCCAAATCCCGGCGCTAAATTACCGTAATCACTTAAATATAAAAGGTCCTTTAACAACCTACATATTTATAACTCTCTAACGAAAAAGCATAGGGCTTTTGTCGGTAACCCTCCACTGAAGTCTGTTGGAAATTTCCAACGGATGAGGGCACAGGCAATCAACCCATAGCCCTATATAGTTTTTTCAAACCATGCAGTGGTACGGCGAGACAAAACTACCACCAAACTGAGGGTAGTTTTTGATGGCTCAGCCAAGGACAAAGGTGGTGTGTCCTTGAATGACTGTTTGGATGCTGGGCCAAATTTAAATGCAGATTTATTTTCCTTGTTACTGAGATTCAGGTTTGGTAGAGTAGCATTGACTGCAGATGTGAAGCAAGCCTTTTTGCGGATAAAGTTAAAACCAGAGGACAGAGATGCAGTAAGGTATCTGTGAGTGGATACGAAAGACTTGTTGGAAAATGAACCTAAGGTTCAAGCATATAGAATGAAGTCAGTGTTGTTTGGCCTCAGCTCTAGTCCATTTCTGTTGGCAGCTACTAGCAGTACCATTTTAAGAAATATTCTGAAGTCTATCCTAACACTATTGAACACATAAGGAAGAATTTTTATGTTGATGATTTGCTGTGTTCCGTGGATAATACAGAAATGGCTAAACAGATATTCATGGAGGCTAGAGCTATAATGAGGGAGGCTGGCATGGAGCTTAGAAAATGGCAGACCAATCATTCGCAATTACAAGAGTTTATGAGTCATTCCTGTGTAGTACCTGATGCAGCAGAAAGTATTGAGGATTCTGGTATTAAGGAGTTGTGGGCAATAGATGCAAAGGTGCTAGGCATTGTTTGGCAGCAAGTGATGATTTGTTTACCTTCAATGGGAAATCTTTAGAAGAGCTGGCTGAGAATGAGACAAGGTGGACAAAACGTACAGCTCTTAGTTTGGCTTCAAAGGTCTTTGATCCTCTTGGATTCCTGGCTCCATTTGTGATAAAGTCAAAAATTTGGTTTCAGAGCCTCTGAGAAATTGGACTTGGTTGGGACCAAGAGTTACCTGATCATATGGTGGTAAAGTGGAAATATTGGTTCAAAGAATTGGCACATCTTGGAGACATTGAAATCCCAAGATGGTACTTTGGAGAGTTGAACAATAGTCCAGACAATTTGGAGCTGCACATCTTTTGTGATGCAAGTGAGGAAGCCTATGCAACTTGTATTTATATAAGAGGCGCATTGCAAGAGGAAGTAAGTTGCAGGTTGGTTGCTGCAAATAGTAGAGTAGCACCTTTGAAAAGGCTTTCTGTTCCAAGGTTGGAATTGATGGGTGCCGTTATTGCTAGTCGGCTTGCAATTACAGTGCGAAAGTCTTTGGCCCTCTATGAAATTCCAAACTATTATTGGACAGACTCCACTATAGTTTGGCACTGGTTAAGAAGTCAGGCAAGGAAATGGAAACCATTTGTTGCCAATAGGGTGGAGGAAATTCAAGCGCACACAGATCCCAAGCAATGGAAGCATTGTCCAGGCATCCAAAACCCCGCTGATTTACCAACACGAGGAATTTCAGTGAAAGATCTTTCACAGTCAAGTTTGTGGTGGAATGGGCCAGAGTGGCTAAAACTTGGAAGTGAAAACTGGCCTTCTAATCAGCCTATTGTAGGAGAATGCCAGGCTGAAGAAGCATGGGTGAGTGAGGTGAGAAAATGCGCTGTGAACAGTTGTCAAGTTATGCAGCAGGACCCCATATTGAGGCTTGAGGACATTAGCAGTCTGAAAAGATTGTTAAGAGTGACAGCATGGGTATATAGATTTACCAACAACATTAAGGGAGGAACAAGAAGGGAAGGAATTCTGAACAGTAATGAGATTCAGCAAGCCAGGAAATACTGGGTGGTATATATGCAGAAGAAAAAATTTGGTGAAGAGAGAGAATTGCTCACCAGCCATCCATTACAGGTTCTACCAACACATTCTGCGCTCAAGGGTTTGGATGTGTTTTTGGATCAGGATTTATTGAGAGTAGGAGGTAGACTACAGTTTTCTGGGCTTCCAGAGGAGAAAAGACATCCAATTTTGCTACCTTCTGGGGGGCACTTTGTGGGCCTTTTGATCCTGGATACTCATCATAAGCTGTTACATGCGGGAGTTAGAGAAGTGATAATAGAGATTAGACAACAATTTTGGATTCCCAAAATTAGACAAGTAGTAAAAAAGGTCTTGCATAAATGTGTGGTTTGCAAGCGTTGGAGTGCAAAGCCTTATTATGAAAAGGTGGCTCCACTTCCAAGAGAACGGTGTGTCTATACTGCCCCATTTGATGTAGTGGGAGTAGACTTTGCAGGGCCAGTCTATGTGTATGAGCGAGGGGAGTCTAACAAAGGTTATATATGTCTTTTCACCTGTGCTACCACCAGAGCAATCCATTTGGAGTTGGTAAGCAACTTAAGTAGTGATGTATTTCTTTTGGCCTTTAAAAGGTTTGTGAACAGAAGGGGTTTCCCAAATAAAATCATATCGGATAATGCAAAAACCTTCAAAAAGGCTGCAAAGGAACCCCAAGAAATTTGGTCCTTGCTAAAAGAGGAAGGATTCCAATCCTACTTTTCACACCAAGGGGTACAGTGGGAGTTTATTGTTGAGAGAGCACCATGGTGGGGAGGATTTTGGGAAAGGCTAGTGAGAAGTGTAAAGTGTCCATTAAAGAAACTTTTAGCTAATGCTCATTTGAGCAAAGAAGAATTCTGCACTGTTTTATGTGAAGTAGAAGCAATGGTGAACAGTAGGCCTATCACTTTTGTTTACAACAGTATGCAGGATGCAGAGCCATTGACACCAAATCATTTTCTTTGTGGTAAACGATTAACATCAAGCCCCAGTGTGCCAGAAGACTTGCAGCCTATCCAGAGCACTCAAGGAGAGTTAACCAGAAGGTTCAGGTACCTTGAAGAGCTACAAGATCAGTTATGGAAGAGGTGGCAGATGGAATACTTGCCAGAACTCAATTATTACCCATCAGGCAAGGTAAAGGGCTCCAATGCAAATTGTATCAAGGTGGGAGACGTGGTAATGATTGGGGATGAAAGACCAAGGCAATGCTGGAAGCTTGGCATAATTGAAGAGTTGTTTGTTGGCAAAGACAATTTAGTTAGGTCTGCACGGGTAAAGACTTCAGGAGGAAAGTTAAAGACCTATACAAAAACTCTATGCTTTAGAAATCAGCAAAAACACAGATAGTCAAGATGAAACATTTGAGTTACAGCCTCATGGAGAAGGCTTGGCTAACCTTGCGGAAGGTAACGACAACAATGCCTCTTCGGTGGGGAGTGTTAGAAAATCTAGAAGAGGAAGAACCATTGTTGTCCCAAGGCGATATGATGACTAAGCTGATTGATGCAGCATTGCTTGTATATATTAAGTTAAGGTGTGTATATATATATCCATCTCATAATTGTAAGGTTAGTGAAAAATTCACTTAATAAGAGCTAGCATTTTTGGGTTCTTGTGGCATCAGTGTTTGGGACGCTGGTGGCATCAATTTGGGGCGCTGCGCGTCTTTTCTACTCGTTTGCGGGATGTCGTACGTACAGGCTGTGGTCGGTTATAGAGCTCTCTTGCAATTCAGTTTGGTTGTTTAGATACAAGATTGTTGCATCGTGCAATAGTCCAGGTTGCGTTGTTGTTGCAAGGTTGAGAAAGAAGACCATAAATAGTACCCCTTTTGTTTATATTAAATTCATGTAACAAAGGTCTAAGGTAGGCCCGCATCGAGTCAGCAACCCTGAGGTTACCCTGAGGTAGGACCTAATAGGATCTCAAATCCGTAAGTTTTAATTTAGCTTAACTTGGGCTTCAGATAGAACTGGCCCTTTAGAATTTGGCCGTTCACGGCTCAGCTGGGATTTTGAACCCAACAAATAAATAAAATAACAATAGTTACCAAAGATCTTCAAGATATTTGGGCCATGTTCTCTTTCCCTGTCATTCAAGAAAGATCTATTTCTTCTGCAGTGGAAAGATTAATCAGATCAGCTCTTTCCTTGAACAAGGTTCCTCTACGTCAAAGGAATGAAAATTTTGCTAAAAAACTTGCTTTATATGATGAAATGTTTGACATTTGTACTTGCAAATTTTATGATAAAGGAATAGAAAGGCCGTTTTGTCGATGCGAGGTAAAAATCCCAATGGTAGAGTGGGAGTCATTTGTAGGCCAAAAGCAAAGAATAAATCAATTAGGTCCATTTGATCGTGAAGCTGCCGCTGTCCAGAGACGATCCCTCTCACGAGCAAGAGAAGAACAAGAGAGGCAACAAAGGTCACAAGTGGAAATGGCAGAGGCTTTGGAAGTTGTACCATCTTCTTCAGTAGATGACTTTAGCGAAGATATAGAAGACAGTGACAATGAGCTAGAATTCGTGCCCGATGTGGAATTGATTGAAAATGATCAAAATAGGTATTCATACAATGAATTACCATTGGTGGCAGACCGTTACCGTGTGAGTTCGAGAGCTACAGCAGCTATTGTTAATGCTGCATTGAAAGATATGGGAATAATCGATCAATCTAACATGCTTGATAGGAAGAAAATAGAAAGAGAGAGAATTCGTGTACGCGAGAAAAATATTGTTAGATCTAGATGTGAAAATGTGATTATTGAATGTATAGGGTTTGATGGAAGAAAGGATGATACGTTAACCAAGCATGCAAAAGAGAAAGAAGAACATTATGTGCTGATCAAAGACCCTGGAGGTATCTATGTAGACCATCTCTGCTCTGACGCAGGAAATGCTCGGTGTATAGCTGATGAAATTATAACGTTCTTAATTGATTCAGCGAGCATCGACACTCTCAATGCTCTGCTATGCGACGGTACTGCTGTCAATACTGGTAGAATTGCTGGTACCATAAAATTGATTGAAATTTTTTTGCATAGATCAGTTCAATGGCTCGTGTCTTTTACACATGAATGAACTCCCCTTCAGACACATATTTAAACCGTAGACGGAAAAATATCAGGGCCAAATACCTTTAAAGGTTCAGTTGGAGCCAAATTGAAATGTGATTTAACCATTTTAGACTTAGTGGCATTTTCACCAGTTCAGGGCAACGTCAAAGATATACCACCGAATGTCGTGAAAGAGTTGAGCAGTGATCAAAAGTATCTCTATGATATGTGCCTAGCAGTGCAATCTGGATGGGTATCTGAAAGTCTAGCCCGCAGGTCTCCAGGTGCCATTCATCATGCTCGCTGGATTACCCGAGCAAACCGGATTCTTCGTTTATATGTATCGACTTTGCATCCCGAACAAAATCTGAAAGAACTGGTAACCATCGTTATGAAATCATATGCTCCTGGATGGTTTCATATCAAATCCCATCCTAAAGCTACTGACGGAGCACGGAATTTTTTTCATTTGATTGTCTTGATGCGAGGATTGGAAGAAAAACATCGCATTATTATGGAACCGGTGTTCCGTAATAATGCCTATTTTGCCAATCCCGAAGCTATCCTACTGTCATTGCTTACTGATAGCAGACAACATGTCAGAGAAGATGCTCTTCAGAAGATACTTCTCAGTCGGACACGTTTCAGTGGCACACGAAATTTTGAGCTTCCTAAATCTCTAAATTTCGATTCCAAAGACTACTATGAGATGATTGACTGGAGAAAGGAAGCTATCAATCCTCCACCTTTGATAAGGAATTTCAGCAATGAAGAGCTACTGCATACAAGAACAGAACCCTTGAAAATTGCTGCCTTTTCATGCCACAGTCAAAGCGTGGAAAGTGCAGTGAACTTAGTGACAAAAGCATCAGAACAAAGGATTGGCTACGGCAATCGGCACAAATTTATTCTCAATCAACTGGAATCAAGAAAAAGACTGCCACAGTTTGAATGGAAAAGCCAATGGGGCCAAGGCACCTCCACAATTAGTGAATTGTGAAGGTAATTTTTAAATTAAATTTTGTTTTTACTTCAAAGCTGTTTTGTGTAATAAATGGTACAATAGACTAATTGTCTTCTTTTCAGACAAATATACTAGGCCTATATGAGGTTTATGAATTGGTCTCCTAGGCAATCAGTACTCCAAACTAAAGTTTATGCCACCCTTTTCTATATACTGATAACACTTTTTGGGGATGCGGCAATTTTTCAAGGATTTGAAATTTCTTGGATAATTGCCTGAAAATTGCACATGAGGTATATTATGCAATTTTAAGGGGGGTCATCTCTATAAAAAAAATGCTCTAAATGATCTCCATTTTGATTTATGATACTATTTTTAATTTGGGGGCGGACCCAAAAATAAGAGGGAGTATGCTAGTGGTACGGAGGGGAGCATAAACTTTCTTTTGGAGTATGTTGGTCAGGATATCATTTCATAAACCCCACATAGTGCCCATTTAAAAAAAATCATTTTGACTAGATTTCGACCCGGCCTACTATACACGCTAACAACATGGTATCGTATGTGGTACCCAGTGATGGGCATCGATACATGAAATCGCTAAAGCGATACCGATACATGAAGAGCGTCTTAGGCGATACCGATACGCCGATACTTTCTAGATGTTTAAGCGATACCGATACCGATACATGCATCGCCGGTGCATTTTTATAATTATTCATTTAATATGTAGGTATTAGATATTATTGTTTATACTAGTAATTTGTACGCACTGTAAGTAAAATCAACGACATTTTAATGGGTTTTATAGATGTGCGTAAATAAAAACAATTGCTTTATTTAATGAAAGTATGTTTTAATTTTGTAGGATACATGAATGACAAAATATTACACTAACAATTAAAAGTAATTACTATTACCCTTCAAAAATACCAGCTGGCTAAACATCTGATCAGACAGTCTATTCCTTTTTGGAGCGTGAATGTGACCAGCCAAACTAAACAACCGTTCTACACAGAAGATGGTATGTGTGTTATACTTCAGGAAGACCCGTAGAATTCCTGGGTACTGCCTCAGAGATTGGAGAGAATGACTTCCGTCACCCAGATACTGTAAAACTTCCATCTCAGTGGAATCTTGGGTTGCAGAGACATTAGTGGAAGCAGACTCATAACAGAAGAAATCATCTGCACTTCCGTCAGATGCAGCATCACTTAGTTGTTGCTGGGGGGTCTGCTCGCTGAGGCTCTTAACAGCATTAACCAACATTTCTTGAACCCTCTTTTTGACAATGTTAGTATTAAATTTGCCTTTTATTGTCATCCACTTTAACTTGAACAGAGGATTTGAAGACGATGCCAGTATTGCTGCTTTACACTCATGCGACGCATCAAGGCACAGAAACTTTTCAAACCGCTTAGTGAACCCTACTGTGACTGCATTGAGAAGTGGCCGACAATGACGCAATGCCTCCGAATTCAAACGCTCTAGCTTCTTCTCTACAGCTAACAATGTCGGAAGCAGGCAACCGTAAAAACATTCTTTGTCGGACTGCAACCTATCAAGTGCTGTTGCAATGGGTTGTAGTACGGTTAGGTATTCCTGGAGAAAATCAAGCTCATTATATGAGCGTTTCTATATTATGAGCGTTTCTATATTATGGTTAATTAATCTCAATAACACAAGTACAAACGTGTTTAAACGTTGCGCCGTACTGTGTGACGTGACCAGTAGAGTAGTACTGTCATTAAATAAATATTTAATAATATTATTATTTATGTATATTCATAAATATAACTCAGTATTGTCATATTATAACACCTATTTAAATATTTAAAAATTCTTATTAATGTATCGATGTATCGAAGTATCGATTTTTTTCGATACATTTAAGAAAATTGACCTTAGCGATACCGATAAATCGATACTTTTGTCAAGTAGCTAAAGCGATACCGATACCAATACAAAAGTATCGATCGATACGTATCGGCGATACATGTATCTAGATACTGCCCATCACTGGTGGTACCTTTACTTCTTAATTAAATATAAATTATTAATTAATTGAATTAAATATCTACAAAATTACCTCAGGATTGGCGACATAGCCTATTGGGAATGAAATAATTGCTATACATACATAGAACCCATATGTAGGCATCGGGCCTGCATAACAACAAGAAAACCAAATTTATTATTTCGTGTTCAAAATTTTCCACTGCCGACTCATGAAAATTACATCGAGAAAGAGTCAACGAACTTTGCGAAATCAGCAAATAATAAAAAAACGAAGATTATATTATATCGGCTCGCTCGGAGCTGCTTATGTTACAGCGATGCTTTAAGCAAGGAAGATGTGTTTTGTCTTCCTATAAGTTCTGAGTGAGGTCCCCTTGATATAAAACTTAATAACTATAAGAAGGATAGGCCTGTTCCTTCAGGTGTTTAAATAGTGACTGCCTATATTAGTTACATCGAGTCAACTCATTGTGTAGCTCCATCGTACCACGGCCCTACATCGAAACAGAAGCGAGGCCCAACGAAATAATAAGGTAAGGCAATTCCTTTCTTTACCATTAGGCAGCGCAAATACCGAAGGCAAATAAACAGAGGTCCTTTGAAGACCTACATATACAGTACATAACTCTCAAACGAAAAAACATAGGGCTTTTGTCGTTAACTCTCCACTGAAATCTGCTGGAAATTTCCAACGGATGAGGGTATCAGGCAATCAACCCATAGCCCTATTAAGTTTTTTCACATGGTGGCCCATGTAACTGGGGAACCGATCCCTTTACAGTTTACACAACACAAACTTTACCTTTACACTAACCGTAAACAAAGCCTTGTTCATTTAACAGGCTTTACTCATTTTAGGTCCTATAAAAATAGGCCAAATTTCAACCTAAACCTATTTAGTAGGCCCACTTCACATTAAGCCTATTTAATAGGTCCTACTCTTTAAATCAAAACAAAGCCTTGTTGATTTAACAGGCTTAACTTATTTTGAGTCCTATAAAAGAGACCAATTTCAACATAAGTATATTTAGTAGGCCCACTCTACCTTACCTAATAGGCCTAACATACTCATACACTAAAGGCCTACTTCAAACACTACAATTTGCAATTTCAATATACAAGAAGCCTACCTCAAAAAGTAGGCCCTACTCTTTACACTCAAGGCCTATCCTAACTAAAAACACTAAATTTATAATTCAACCTGTGATGTAGGTTATAAAATTTATTTCAGCAATTTAACTTATGGTACTTTAAGACTCATTAACATCACAAAATTAAACTCAAACCTTTAACATCAAAAAATTAAACTCAGAACTGTAACATCAAAAAATTAAACTCAGAACTGTAACATCACAAAATTAAACTCAGAACTGTAACATCACAAAATTAAACTCAGAACTGTAACATCACAAAATTCAACTCAGAACTGTAACATCACAAAATTCAACTCAGAACTGTAACATCACAAAATTCAACTCAGAACTGTAACATCACAAAATTCAACTCAGAACTGTAACATCACAAAATTCAACTCAGAACTGTAACATCACAAAATTCAACTTCATCAGAACTTTAACATCACAAAATTCAACTAGAACTGTAACATCACAAAATTCAACTAGAACTGTAACATCACAAAATTCAACTAGAACTGTAACATCACAAAATTTGACTCAGAACTGTAACATCATAAAATTAAACTCAGAACTTTAACATCACAAACAACACCTAAAGAAATTGCACGAATTCAAACCTACACCCACCTAACACACACATTCTAAGTCCTATTTGACATGTAGGCGCAACCTATTCCAAGTCCTATTTGACATATAGGCGCAACCTATTCCAAGTCCTATTTGACGTATAGGCGCAACCTATTCCAATATATTTGACGTATAGGCGCAACCTATTCCAAGTCCTATTTGACGTATAGGCGCAACCTATTCTAAGTCCTATTTGACGTATAGACGCAACCTATTCCAAATCCTATTTGACATATAGGCGCAACCTATTCCAAGTCCTATTTGACATATAGGCGCAAGCTATTCCAAGTCCTATTTGACATATAGGCGCAACTATTTTAAGTCCTCTTTGACATATAGGCACAACCTATTTTAAGTCCTATTTGACATATAGGCGTAACCTATTCTAAGTCCTATTTCACATATAGGCGCAACCTATTCTAAGTCCTATTTCACATATAGGCGGAACCTATTCTAAGTCCTATTTCACATATAGGCATAAAGCAGACAAGGCTTGATGTAAGGGTCTCAAATGTAACATTTGAGGAACTTTACTCAGCCAAATTGGTTAACCTAACACAAAACTCAAAAATAAAACCCTACAACAAATACAGTATACAGTATATACAGTATACAGTATATAAATATATATATATATATATACATACAATTCCAAGCATCCAATTCTTCTTTTAAGGAAGAATCACTCAACAGATTTCATTAACAGACACATACATTCCTTGCAAACAGATTGGATTCCTTCAAAACTCCAAACCTTTCAGACCTACCTGTAGGACACACAACATTTACTCAATCATAACTACGAGTATTGACTTCACTGGAGTGGTGAATCCAAGTTTTGAAGACCAACTGGATTCAGAGGAATGCAAAAAAAATATATAGACACACACACACTGTACTCTTTCCATGTGTCAAACACAACAACCTGTCTGAACATAACCAAGGATCGGAGAGTAAAAGCTTTTATTGCCGCGCTCTGATTCTGTGCACATAATTTTGTGCCAAAAATTATATGGTTAGACAATGGCACATACAAACAAACTACTCTAAAGGGTTTTATGGCCTACTTTGGCCATAGCCCAAACTACTCTACTGTAAAGGGTTTTATGGCTACCTTGGCCATAGCCCAACCTATACAACAAGGGGCTGATGGCATACCTTGGCCATAGCCCAACCTATTCAATAAGGGGCTGATGGCCTACCTTGACCATAGCCCAACCTATTCAACAAGGGGCTGATGGCCTCCCTTGGCCATAGCCAAAACTATTCAACAAGGCTCTTATGGTCTATCTTGGCCATAGGGCAAACTATTACAAGGGTCTTGTGCAGGGCCGGATTAAGACCTTTAGAGGCCCTAAGCACTTAAAAGATTTTGGTGCCCCATATATATGTAATTCAAAATATAAACAAAAATAAACCATAAAATAAAATTTTATTTTTTGAAATGAAACAAAACTTACAGTAAGATGGAAAATAATGTTTATTTTTGTATACTTCCACTTCATTTATATTTGAAAAGTTTTCTCCTACTTTTTTTAATTGCAAAGTCTTTGATCAGATCCTCAAAACTAATCTTACGTAACACATCTGCTTCTATACTTAGTAGAGATAAGGCATCCAGCCTGCCTTGTTGCATAGTTGTTCTGTTGGTATTTTTAATATACTTCAACTGAGAAAATGAACGCTCAGCTGAGCAATTTGTGACCATTAATGTTAAAAATATACGAAAGGCAATTTCTACATTTGGGAAGGCACACTCAATATTGTCTTCTACAATTATTTTATAAAGTTCAGCATGACTGAATCTTGTTTTTACATTTTTTTTTGCACTGAACTTATGGCACACATATGAGTGAAACTGCTGAAGCTCAGCAGAGAAATTAGTGTTCAAGTCCTCTGGGTAAGCATCAATCATCTTTTTACAACCCTGAGAATACCTTTCAATTTCAGTAGATGATGAAGTGGTGACATTATGTGGCACATCACTTAGAAAAGAAAATCTCTCTGCTATTTCTTTGTATATCTCTCCTCTTCTTCTCATCTCAGTTTCAAGTTTGTCAACAATTGTGTAAAAGGTGGTGATAAGAAATTTATCTCTGGCATTCAGATATACTTCTGGTGCATCTCCGTCATTGGGTACCTTCTTTCTGATACGTTTGCGAGTTTGAGCTGCCTTGTAATCAACATCTGGTAGCATTTCCTTTGTAGCTGCTTCATATCTTTCAAATTCATCTCGTGAAGTGCACAGTTGGTCAGCTAATGATCCATACAGATCTGCACATGTTTTTAAGTTCACATCCTTATTCTGTAGAACTTTGCTTACTCTATGAAAATTTTGCAAAATCTCATCCCAAAAATTCAACATAAAAACGAATTCTAGCTCTTGCATCTTATTTGCAATATTATTTGCTTCTCTTCTAGTGTCTCCCTTTTGTGACTGGTCTTCAGCTATACATTCTAACGCTTCTAAAATTTTAAGGAAAGATTTCAAAATTGCTGCTGTTGCCATAGCATGTGCCTCCCATCTGGTATCAGAGAGGGATTTTAAGACACTTTCATTTCCAATACAACCTTTAAGAATTTCCCACCTGCTGGTTGAGGCTAAAAAAAAGGTATAGAGCAACTGCACTGTAGAGAAGAAATTAACCGCCTCTTGACAGCAGTCAACAGCACTTCGGCCTACCAGATTTAGTGAATGGGCTGCACAGGGCACATATATAGCAAACTTGTTTGTTTCTAAAATTTTTTGCTGCATCCCCTTATAACGCCCAGACATGTTGGCAGCGTTGTCGTAAGATTGACCCCTACATTTTGAAAAGTTTAGCTTACAAACTTCACGTAAGTACTGCAACACCTGATTTGCCATTTCCTCACCAGTATGGCTTTTCATTTTCAGAAAGGTTAAAAAGCGTTCAATAGGCTGTCCATCTTTTAAGTACCTAAGTACAACACTTAACTGATCGATATGTGATAGATCTGGTGTTGAATCAACTGACAAACTAAAATAACCAGAAGATTTTACTTCGTCAACAATGAGTGCGTGGACCTTTTGAGCCATTAGTTGAATGAGTTCCTCACAGGTGGTTTTGGACAGGTAAGAAGGATTTCCTTTGCCAGAATTTCCATATTTCAAAATGTGACCTGCTAAAAATGGATCAAACCGGCTTATGAGCTCAAGCAGCCCTAAAAAATTCCCATTCTGCAATGATCCAAATCTTTCTTCTGTTCCTCGAAAAGACAAGCCACGTTCAGCTAACGTACAAATAACAGCTATGACACGCCTCAAGACATGTTCCCAGTAATCACACTCTTCCTGAATTTGTTTTTCCAACTGTTGTCCCAACCCCGCACCTTGTCTGCGAGTTAAGTATGTTAGCATAGAGTCTCGGTGAGTAGTGCTTTTTTCATGATGATCAATTACAATAGTATTTCGCCAGTCACTGAACCCTTCTCTTATAACAAAATGTGAGACATTTTTAGGAGCAAACAGTTTACAAACATAACAGTAAACTGATCCTGTTGATGGTGAATACAATAACCACTCTCTCTTGTATTTCTCACCATTGGCTTTTGTCCCAACGAAAAGTTTTTGTGAACAGTATCTTGCTGGTTTGCCACTACTGAAATGCCGGTAAGACTTGTCAAATGGCCCATTGTGGTGTTGACAGTCACTGGGTCCACAAGCAATCCAATAAGCCACATCATCAGCAGAGAAATCAAGCCACAACCCTGGATCTTTTGCTATATTTACTTCATCTTCTGCAGACTGATTCATTTCACCACCATCACCATGGTCCACTAAACTTTCATTTTCAGCAATTATTTCAACCCCAGAATGTCTTGTAAAGCAACTTGAATCAACATTTGCAGTAGAGGTATCAAGAGAATTTACAGGCAAAGTGAGATCAGTAGTGAGACATGTGGTAGATGAACCTGCTTGTGACACCTCGGTGATTCCAACGTCATCATATTTTGATTTTGAAGTGATCAAAGTGGTATTTGTGTCCACTTCTGATGACGGAGATTGGTTTTGATTCAGAATCGGTATATCATGTTGACGTTGTGGTCGTGGAACTTGTGTGAAGAAATCAGTCAGCTTTGCAGTCTTGGACTCTAAATCCAAAGTCTTCTCTTGTTTCTCTTTTGATAGTTTTCGCTTTTGTGCACCACTTAACTGAACACGTTTCATCTTGGTTCTTGGGGTCTGTAAAATACAGAAATAAAAAGAATATTTTATTTGTATATTATGTGGCAATCAACACAGTTACACATATCACAATCTTGGCTTTGTTCTTTTATTCTCAGAAAGACAAAATGGGAACCGTACACAACCAAAGTGGCAAAATTTAAATATAAGTGGCAATTAAATATAACTCAACCGAAATATCAACTCGAAATGTTGAATACAAATCAAATCGAAAGAAGGAACCAAAAGAAGGAACCGAAAGAAGGAACCGAAACCTATAAAATAAAAATACTTAACATTAGAATTAATAATACGCAATCTATAAAAATATCAATATTAACATTTCACTATTAACGAGCCACATTTTATATTTACATTTATTTATTTATTTAAAACACAATATTTAATTATAGGAAATATGAACATTTGCTTAGGGCCTAAATTGTCCTAACTACGTTTGATGTTATATATACATTACAAATTATTCACTCTGGTTATTACAATCTAAATTCTTTTATACTGTTATGACAATAGATAAATAAATTATAAAATAAAGATACGTGTATGATAAAATATTGTTATATATACAAATAAAGTACACTTCATAGACTTACCCTAGAGAAGAAGAGAGAGCAACAGATAAACTTCTTCAACGCTAATTAACTTAGGTCAGTATATCTTATTATTATAATGGCCGTGATAAACATCACTTGATACAACAGCAATATAGAGAGTTTATAGTTTCTTTTATTTTAATATTAATTTATATTACAATTCTATAAACCTAAATCTTTCTGTAAAACAATACCAAATGATTATGTAAAATATATATTTAATATTATATGCACAAATCACACGTTCAGAATAACTTCCTATAGCACACGAAAATATTTAATCTATATGTATTTTTAATATGGCGCTCAAAGATTTGATATAAACAAAATAATAACGCAAAGCGTAAAGTGTGTGATTACAACGAAATATATTTATTCTCTCAAAAGGGTTGTTGTTCACTACAAATTCAAACAATGAAAAAAAAAATACTATATATGAATATATATAATTCAGTTTTCAACAGCTTATAGGCTATAAGCCGCGATTATAATAGTATAATAAATCCATGGTAAATCCGACAATGGAAAATTTCTGTGGTGCCCCCCTTCCCTTGATGCCCTAAGCACGGGCTTATTTTGCTTAATGGTTAATCCGGCCCTGGTCTTGTGGCCTTCTTTGTCCAGAGACCAAACAACACAAAAACAATAAAGGATTCAAAGCCCCAAGCCCTCCAGATCTACCTGTAGAGGAGTAACATTTACTCTACTAAAACTACGGGTATTGACTAGTCTTAAGTGGAAGGAGGTTTGAATACAGTACAAACTCTTTTAACCAAACAACACAACGTGGAAGTACAGTACATTTCAATTAACTCACCATCGTAGAAGTCACTTCAAAACATAAATCGTTAACAAAACAAAACATGACAAAACTCCAAAACAACATTAGTAAACCAGCATTTAAAAACTGGTGACTTATAAAATTTACACAAATAATGAGCAAAGTCAAAATGCTTAATAACTTTATTTTAATTCCATAAATTTCCTATACCTAAGGGGAGTCAAACTGATTGACATAACTTTAACTAAACTTGAGAAGTTGGCCTCTTGAACTTTTATATTTAAATAGGTCTTGAGTAACCTTTCTCTACCTAAATTCCTATTTCATTCTTTTTAATCCATTTTACATGTTTTTACACAGTTTGTCAAAAAATTCAATCCATAACATACAAATTTTTCTTTGGCCCCCACCAGTATATGGAAAAACTATACACGCTAACAACATGGTATCGTATGTGGTACCTTTACTTCTTAATTAAATATAAGTTATTAATTAATTGAATTAAATATCTACAAAATTGCCTCAGGATTGGCGACATAGCCTATTGGAAATGAAATAGTTGCCATACGTACATAGAACCCATATGTCGGCATCGGGCCTGCATAACAACACGAAAACCAAATTTATTTTTTCGTGTTCAAAATTTTCCACTGCCACTCATGAAAATTACATCGAGAGAAGAGTCAACGAACTTTGCGAAATCAGCAAATAATAAAAATACGAAGATTATATTATATCGGCTCGCTCGGAGCTGCTTATGTTACAGCGATGCTTTAAGCAAGGAAGATGTGTTTTGTCTTCCTATAAGTTCTGAGTGAGGTCCCCTTGATATAAAACTTAATAACTATAAGAAGGATAGGCCTGTTCCTTCAGGTGTTTAAATGGTGACTGCCTATATTAGTTACATCGAGTCAACTCATTGTGTAGCTCCATCGTACCACGGCCCTACATCGAAACAGAAGTGAGGCCCAACGAAATAATAAGGTAAGGCAATTCCTTTCTTTACCATTAGGCAGCGCAAATATCAAAGGCAAATAAACAGAGGTCCTTTGAAGGCCTACATATACATAACTCTCTAACAAAAAAACACAGGGCTTTTGTCGTTAACTCTTCACTGAAATCTCGGATGAGGGTATCAGGCAATCAACCCATAGCCCTATATAGTTTTTTCATAAGACCACTCACTTATGTGAGTGACAACATTAATGACTCAAACCATTAGCTCCAAATCATTTGATTAGGGGAGAACAAGTTAGTCTCCTGCCGGCAGTGCCGTATTAAGGATTTTTGGCCCCTGAGGCCAAAATATTCTTGGGATCCCTCAACAAGACAAATCTTTGAGTGATGTAAATTAATAAAACCATTTATTTCTAAATCAAATAATGCAAGTTTTACACAAATACCAAGCTGCTACAATTACTCCAAACCAATTACACAACTACAAGTCCACTACTAATCTACCAAAGTTGGTCACAAAATCATCCACCACCAGTGTACAAAAGTTTTTTGGGCTGCTTCATATCACTAAATTTTCCAATCACAAGCTCAGTATTTAAATTCTGCAAAATATTCTTTTCTATTCTAAATCAAATAATGCAAGTTTTAAACAAATACCAAGCTGCTACAATAACTCCAAACCAATTACACAACTACAAGTCCACTACTAATCTACTAAAGTTGGTCACAAAATCATCCACCACCAGTATACAAAAGTTTTTTGAGCTGCTTCATATCACTAAATTTTCCAATCACAAGCTCAGTATTTAAATTCTGCAAAATATTCTTTTCTATGCATAACAATGACAGACTTTGCAATTTGTTTTAGGTTAGTATTTGACGTTTAACATTTTTAATCATGCTCAAATGAGAAAAAGAACGCTCCGCAGTTGCATTTGACATCATCAAACACAAATAAATGCGATAAGCAATGAAAGCATTTAGGAAAACAGCCCTTAATTTGTAAATTTCCTGTAGTACTCCTAATTGGGATTCTGAACCCAATCAAAATAAATATTGTAAAATAACACAAGATGCTCAGTATTTCCCCGGTGTCTAGAGATATTCTCCATCTCGAGTATAAGGGTGTAGCTATTTCATTTTTACAGCTTTTAATCAATAATGCGTTCCATTTGTCGGGACCTGCAGCTGAATATGGTTTCAGTTATCCTATAGCTCTCGCTACATCTTCTGGGGTAAAATCAAAGTCTGTTATACACTCTCCTTACAATTTCCCTTTAAAGAATGCATCTGTGTCAGGTATTGTTATTTTATTTATTTGTCGGGTTCAAAATCCCAGCTGAGCCGTGAACGGCCAAATTCTAAAGGGCCAGTTCTACCTGAAGCCCAAGTTAAGCTAAATTAAAACTTACGGATTTGAGATCCTATTAGGTCCTACCTCAGGGTAACCTCAGGGTTGCTGACTCGATGCGGGCCTACTTTAGACCTTTGTTACATGAATTTTAATGTAAACAAAAAGGGTACTATTTATGGTCTTCTTTCTCAACCTTGCAACAACAACGCAACCTGGACTATTGCACGTGCAACAATCTTGTATCTAAACAACCAAACTGAATTGCAAGAGAGCTCTCTACAAGACACACCCTGTACGTACGACATCCCACAAACGAGTAGAAAAGACGCACAGCGCCCAAAATGATGCCACCAGCGTCCCAAACACTGATGCCACAAGAGCCCAAAAATGCTAGCTCTTATTAAGTGAATTTTTCACTAACCTTACAATTATGAGATGGATATATATACACCTTAGCTTAATATATACAAGCAATGCTGCATCAATCAGCTTAGTCATCATATCGCCTTGGGACAACAATGGTTCTTCCTCTTCTAGATTTTCTAACACTCCCCACCGAAGAGGCATTGTTGTCATTACCTTCTGCAAGGTTAGCCAAGCCTTCTCCATGAGGCTGTAACTCAAATGTTTCATCTTGACTATTTGTGTTTTTGCTGATTTCTAAAGCATAGAGTTTTTGTATAGGTCTTTAACTTTCCTCCTGAAGTCTTTACCAGTGCAGACCTAACTAAATTGTCTTTGCCAACAAACAACTCTTCAATTATGCCAAGCTTCCAGCATTGTCTTGGTCTTTCATCCCCAATCATTACCACTTCTCCTACCTTGATACAATTTGCATTGGAGCCCTTTACCTTGCCTGATGGGTAATAATTGAGTTCTGGCAAGTATTCCATCTGCCACCTCTTCCATAACTGATCTTGTAGCTCTTCAAGGTACCTGAACCGTCTGGTTAACTCTCCTTGAGTGCTCTGGATAGGCTGCAAGTCTTCTGGCACACTGGGTTTTGATGTTAATCGTTTACCACAAAGAAAATGATTTGGTGTCAATGGCTCTGCATCCTGCATACTGTTGTAAACAAAAGTGATAGGCCTACTGTTCACCATTGCTTCTACTTCACATAAAACAGTAGAGAATTCTTCTTTGCTCAAATGAGCATTAGCTAAAAGTTTCTTTAATGGACACTTTACACTTCTCACTAGCCTTTCCCAAAATCCTCCCCACCATGGTGCTCTCTCAACAATAAACTCCCACTGTACCCCTTGGTGTGAAAAGTAGGATTGGAATCCTTCCTCTTTTAGCAAGGACCAAATTTCTTGGAGTTCCTTTGCAGCTTTTTGGAAGGTTTTTGCATTATCCGATATGATTTTATTTGGGAAACCCCTTCTGTTCACAAACCTTTTAAAGGCCAAAAGAAATACATCACTACTTAAGTTGCTTACCAACTCCAAATGGATTGCTCTGGTGGTAGCACAGGTGAAAAGACATATATAACCTTTGTTAGACTCCCTCGCTCATACACATAGACTGGCCCTGCAAAGTCTACTCCCACTACATCAAATGGGGCAGTATAGACACAGCGTTCTCTTGGAAGTGGAGCCACCTTTTCATAATAAGGCTTTGCACTCCAACGCTTGCAAACCACACATTTATGCAAGACCTTTTTTACTACTTGTCTAATTTTGGGAATCCAAAATTGTTGTCTGATCTCTATTATCACTTCTCTAACTCCAGCATGTAACAGCTTATGATGAGTATCGAGGATCAAAAGGTCCACAAAGTGCCCCCCCAGAAGGTAGCAAAATTGGATGTCTTTTCTCCTCTGGAAGCCCAGAAAACTGTAGTCTACCTCCTACTCTCAATAAATCCTGATCCAAAAACACATCCAAACCCTTGAGCGCAGAATGTGTTGGTAGAACCTGTAATGGATGGCTGGTGAGCAATGCAATTCTCTCTCTTCACCAAATTTTTCCTTCTGCATATATACCACCCAGTATTTCCTGGCTTGCTGAATCTCATTACTGTTCAGAATTCCTTCCCTTCTTGTTTCTCCCTTAATGTTGTTGGTAAATCTATATACCCATGCTGTCACTCTTAACAATCTTTTCAGACTGCTAATGTCCTCAAGCCTCAATATGGGGTCCTGCTGCATAACTTGACAACTGTTCACAGCGCATTTTCTCACCTCACTCACCCATGCTTCTTCAGCCTGGCATTCTCCTACAATAGGCTGATTAGAAGGCCAGTTTTCACTTCCAAGTTTTAGCCACTCTGGCCCATTCCACCACAAACTTGACTGTGAAAGATCTTTCACTGAAATTCCTCGTGTTGGTAAATCAGCGGGGTTTTGGATGCCTGGACAATGCTTCCATTGCTTGGGATCTGTGTGCGCTTGAATTTCCTCCACCCTGTTGGCAACAAATGGTTTCCATTTCCTTGCCTGACTTCTTAACCAGTGCCAAACTATAGTGGAGTCTGTCCAATAATAGCTTGGAATTTCATAGAGGGCCAAAGACTTTCGCACTGTAATTGCAAGCCGACTAGCATAACGTCACCCATCAATTCCAACCTTGGAACAGAAAGCCTTTTCAAAGGTGCTACTCTACTCTTTGCAGCAACCAACCTGCAACTTACTTCCTCTTGCAATGCGCCTCTTATATAAATACAAGTTGCATAGGCTTCCTCACTTGCATCACAAAAGATGTGCAGCTCCAAATTGTCTGGACTATTGTTCAACTCTCCAAAGTACCATCTTGGGATTTCAATGTCTCCAAGATGTGCCAATTCTTTGAACCAATATTTCCACCTTACCACCATATGATCAGGTAACTCTTGGTCCCAACCAAGTCCAATTTCCCAGAGGCTCTGAAACCAAATTTTTGACTTTATCACAAATGGAGCCAGGAATCCAAGAGGATCAAAGACCTTTGAAGCCAAACTAAGAGCTGTACGTTTTGTCCACCTTGTCTCATTCTCAGCCAGCTCTACTAAAGATTTCCCATTGAAGGTAAACAAATCATCATCTTGCTGCCAAACAATGCCTAGCACCTTTGCGTCCATTGCCCACAACTCCTTAATACCAGAATCCTCAATACTTTCCGCTGCATCAGGCACTACACAGGTAGTTTTGTCTCGCCGTACCACTGCATGGTGTGGCAGATAATGTGCCTCCTGGCTCACCAGCTCACCTTGCACCCTTTCAGCATAGCCCTCACTTACATAACTTAGGATGGCCTCATCGTATTCAATTAACAACAACTCATTTTTTCTTAGACTGTACAATGAAGTCTCCAACCTCCGATTAGCTAGCTGAAGGTTTGAAACCGGGTTTGCAAGAATCCTTCCATGGTAGGCCAACTTCATAGCAACCATCTCTAAACCCAATCCCTTTTTCAAATTGCTCTAAAACATCATTGTTCACTGTACTTGCCTGGTTGTCCTTTATGCCAATAGATTCAAGTTCCCAAAACGCTTTCAAATGCCTTTCCAGACCATGGCTGTTCTCCTCAATCTTAACAAAAAGAGCCTTAACTTCCATTTCATTGCAATAACTACCATGTAGCATCCAGCCTAGCTTTCTTTCAATAGCTACCGGGCCTTGAGATGTACGGACAATATTACCAGTGATGAAGTCCCAATAATAGTCAGCTCCAATCAAAAGAATAATATCTTCTGTTCCCTCAAACTTATTATTGCCCAAATTAATTCCTTTAACTTGCAATTCTTGGACACATGCCATATCTAAACAAGTAGTGACTGGAGCACAAAGTTCCTCAATCTCTACAGCTTGGACCTTGATAGTGGGACTTTGCGGTAACAACCCTTTAACCAGAACTTCTACCTTCTTAAATTTGGTTCGGTTTTGAACGGAACCCCCAAACCCAGAAATTCTTAAATTTTCCCTCTTAAGTTCTTTAAACTTCAATTTTCTGGAAATTCTGGTCTTAATAAAACTACACTGGCTACCACTATCAAACAACACTCTTACAGTAGCTTCTCCCTCATTCCCAATTAATAAGGCTGCAGTTGTTTGCAATAATCCCCCTTTATTTTACTCCCTTGCCTAGCAGTGGCATGTGCCACTGATGTCTCTACTTCTGGGGTAGGCCTACTAAGAGTGTTTTCACACAATAATGGCTGATGCCTACCATGACATTTTTTGCACAAAATTTTAAACTTACAAAACCTTGCTCTATGACCTTTCAAAAACATTTAAAACATGCTGTGGACTTAGTTACCCTGTCCTTTCTCTCCTCAAAGGGTAAGGCTTCAGCCACCTCACATTTATATGACTTGTGGTTGCCTTCGCAAAATATGCATTCCTTGATTCCCTTTAATTTATTCTCAGAGGAGGCATGTAGAGCTGACACTGTACCTGGGCTATTCCTTTTTGTGGAAACTTTGGTGCTGTGCCTGCCTTTGTCCCCTTGTTTACCATCCCACTGTGCAAACTCAACTCCCTCTCGTCTTGCTAATTCTGTGCCTAAAAGACTTAACATCTGCTGAAGGGGGATGTACACATGTTCTGCAGAGTGTCCCCTACTTAATTCAAGCAAAATTGAGCTAGGCAATTTAGACTCCAGTGTAGGAACCAACATTATACCATACTTTTCCATTCCTACACCCAAGTTGTCCAGGGACCTAGTTCTAATTTCAAATTCATCATATAACTGCCGTAACTCCTTGACACTATTAGGATTATTAACAGGAGGTATAGCTAAAAGTGCACGGAGGTGGCTTTTAATTAAGATCTCTGGCTTACCAAACCGTTTCTTTAATATATCCCAAGCCACATTATAATTAGCCTCTGTTAATGCTAATCCTGCTATAGTCTTTGCTGCCTCCCCTTCCAAGAGGGACCGCAAATAATTAAACTTCTCCACGGCACTTAACACTTGACTAGAATGAACTGCTGATTGAAAACTGTCTGCCCATCCTTGCCATTCCTGAATACTCCCAGAAAATGTTTTGAGTACAAGTCTCGGTAATTGAACTACAGATCTGTTAACCTTAACTTCACAAACATCATTTGTTGAGTGTTGTGTTTCATTATCAGACCTGGTCTCTAACTGTACTGAGCTACTAAACTCTTTTGCTCGGAGGCCTACGTTAATTATATCATCAATAATCTCTTCAAAGTAAATTATGCTATTTTCTATTTCATCCTCTTCTATAAGAGCCTCAATTTTAACATTTACCTCACTTAGAGCAACCTTTTTAGTTTCTAATATGGAAAGCTGCGCAGTCACTAAGCGTAAATCCTCTTGCTCTATGGCAGAATCTATAGTGGCAATGACCTTTGTAATTAGACCTTTGTAGGCGCTTCTCCTTTTTATAAATTTGTTCAATTCAGATGCACTCATCTTCAATGCAAACAACAATTGGGCTCAATGCCAAATAAGCTGAATTGGCAGAAATACTTAACCAAACTGATCAAACGCAAATTTCTTTCAAATAAACTGAATTGCTAGGTGGGGTACTAACCAACACCAGTATGGAATACCAAAATTTCCACCCAAGTAACTGGCGCACTGGTCTGCAACCTTCGCCTACGAATAATAAACCAAATTAACCAAACTGGTAAATGTAGGCCAAAAACAACGACAGACAAGTGGCCAAGTTTCGCAATTGGGCAACCAAACTTTCTACCCTGGGACCTTAATTCAATAATAACCCAAAATTAACCAAACCGGTAAAATGTAGGCCAAAACGACGACAGATGACTGGCCAAGTTTCGCAATTGGGCAACCAAACTTTCTACCCTGGGACCTTAATTCAATAATAACCCAAAATTAACCAAACCGGTAAAATGTAGGCCAAAACAACGACAGACGACTGGCCAAGTTTCGCAATTGGGCAACCAAACTTTCTACCCTGGGACCTTAATTCAATAATAACCCAAAATTAACCAAACCGGTAAAATGTAGGCCAAAACAACGACAGACGACTGGCCAAGTTTCGCAATTGGGCTACCAAACTTTTTACCCTGGGACCTTAACTCAATAATACTCAACCCGTCTAGGCCTAACTTGGGCTACAATTTGCACAATCAGAACTTTGCCGAAAAATAGTCACTGATTCAGTCTTGGGGTAGAATCCGGTTCTGAAGGACCATGTTATTTTATTTATTTGTCGGGTTCAAAATCCCAGCTGAGCCGTGAACGGCCAAATTCTAAAGGGCCAGTTTTACCTGAAGCCCAAGTTAAGCTAAATTAAAACTTACGGATTTGAGATCCTATTAGGTCCTACCTCAGGGTAACCTCAGGGTTGCTGACTCGATGCGGGCCTACTTTAGACCTTTGTTACATGAATTTTAATGTAAACAAAAAGGGTACTATTTATGGTCTTCTTTCTCAACCTTGCAACAACAACGCAACCTGGACTATTGCACGGTGCAACAATCTTGTATCTAAACAACCAAACTGAATTGCAAGAGAGCTCTCTACAAGACCACACCCTGTACGTACGACATCCCACAAACGAGTAGAAAAGACGCGCAGCGCCCCAAAACGATGCCACCAGCGTCCCAAACACTGATGCCACAAGAGCCCAAAAATGCTAGCTCTTATTAAGTGAATTTTTCACTAACCTTACAATTATGAGATGGATATATATACACCTTAACTTAATATATACAAGCAATGCTGCATCAATCAGCTTAGTCATCATATCGCCTTGGGACAACAATGGTTCTTCCTCTTCTAGATTTTCTAACAGGTATTGCTTTGTCACTTTTTGGGGTACTGAAGACGGATTCATACTGGGCTCTCAATGTTTCAAATATTTCTTTTAGATCGTCGGTTAGTTCATTATTTATTTTCCTTATGAATTGTTATTCGCGCGTTTTTGTTTTCCTTTTCACATAGCTATATAAGTATTTTAGATTTTCCTTTATTGCTTCTACCACTTTTTCCTCTCCCCTCTGTGTATCGTCCTTAATCAGGGTTTGTATTTCCCTGTCAATACCCTCCAGTTTTTCTTTTATTACTTTCCTGGCATTGTTATTTCTGCAGTTGGCTACTTCGCCTCCACTCTCTTTCGTTTGCGGAATAGTTTTCTATTTTGCCTCTCTAGCCAGCTCCTCTTTCCTTTTAGCTGTGATTTCGGAGCATAGTTTTCTAAAATTTTCAGCGTTTTTTCCTCCAAGGTTGTTAGCATTTTATCAGTTGTTTTCTTTTCTAAAACTGTTCTCCACTCTATTTGGGCCATGTGTGATCTGATTGCTTCCCAATTTATATTCTTGGAGTTTAAGTTAAAGGCCCCAAATTTGCTTCTTTCTTCAATATGTGTATTGTCTTATAACGTTGTCACCATATTTGTTGATATCTTGATTAAGTTGTGGTCTGAGATAATGGTTGGGGTTATTTTTATATCAGCAATCAAGTTTGTGATATTCGTGAATACCAGATCTAGGCAGTTATTTTTTCTGGTATTTTCTGTTATCTCCTGTGTCAGTATAAACTCGTTTGTGAGAGCCATCAACATTTTTGCTTGCTCCTGGTCTTCTCTTATTCCTCCCTTGTCCTGGTGTGTGTGTATATATATATATATATATATTCCTATCTACCTTTTTGTATTTTATAAATGGGAAGTTAAAGTTTCCGCAGATCATTATCTACAGATCTACAGAAGCTAAGGCTAACAAAGACCCTAAGATCCACTCTAAGGTTAGCCCGAGAGAAAGGAAAGAGTAGGGGGTTATAAGAGGAGAATAAGGGGTTAAGTAAGTAGCAAAACCTATCATTCGTTGGTTTTTTCGATTGGGTGTTTGGAGGTCTATAGATGACTATCAGTATCACTTTTAATTTTTCTATTTTCACTGCTAGGAGTTCCACAAACCTGTTTGATTTACGTATTACCGTCTCTGTCATATGACCTTCATGTACATATATAGCACAGCCACCTTTACGTCTCGTTGTTCTATCCGCTCTTAGTAGGATGAAACCCCTCTATATTTATCTCTTTCTTATCAATACAATGTTTGCAGTTTTCACAATTTCCTTGGCAATCCTTAAGATGTGTTTCTGTGAGGCATGCGATGTCCGCCCTTGTTTCGTCCATAAATCCTTTTAGGTACGAAACTTTGTTGAGTGATTGGTTTGGTCTTATTCCTTGAATATTAGCCAGGACAATATTTATGTTCTTTGTTTTTCGTTGTCCCTTGTGCATTTCAAGTTCGTTTTCCTTTGGTATCGCTTGTTTCGTTGCCCTGTGGTCCTCCGAGAGAGATCCGTTTCCGCCTACCTGTTCTGGTAGCTTCTTGCCCGGAAGCGGTTTGGCTCGGGGATTTCGAGCTGTGTCAACTACATGCGTTGTATGACATTTAGCAGCCGTATCAAACAAAGTGAACCTCACTGTTGCAGACAGGGTTGCACCCAAGCTCACTGCAGCTCCTGATCACACAGTGACAGGTCAGGATGTTCACCAATTTGTCCAGTTTCATCATGAACCTATCTTTGACCTCTAGCTTCACATTGCCATTGGACACCTTCACTGCCTCATCCCACAGTGCCTTCATTTTAGCCCTGATCCTGACCTCAGTGTTGATTACAGGTTCTGTGAATAGAGCGTTGGCCTTTCTCCACTGAGCCAGTAGCCCTGGAACAATGCCGTTGTTAATCAGGTCATTAACTGGGTAATTCCTCCTGTCTTCCTCACTCATCTCTCTCCTCAACAAACCATACCTCAACAGATCTCTGGCTGTGGGCAGCTCAGCAGGGGGAAGTTCCCTCCCAGTCCCAACCAAATGACTTAGATGACAACTTGATTTGCTTCGGGTTCTGATTTCTTTTTGACTCATCCTGTGGACCTGTGAACGAAAGAAATGTCATTGAAATTTGGATAGGCCTACTGATTATGATTACATAAAATTAAGTTAATTGAAATTCTTAATATCTTCCTATAAGCTCAGATAAAAGGTTGTGTTGTTATAGGTACAAGACTTAATTATTCAAAGTAATGACAATTTCATATATCTATCATATCAAAATATACAGAAAGTTTGGATCACACATAACATTTCGAATAATTTGAATTACTCAATATTTACATTACGAAGTAATCAAAATTGTCAAAAAGGAGGGAAAACACATGTATTCACAATCAAAACTCTAGCATTTGTGACTATGTGAAACTTAGAAACCATACTGCACACCAAAAATAACCAAAGTTGACCACACATATCAATGGCACATTGATATACGATGTTACAGTCATATTTAGGTTATATTTCAAACCTTTATGGTCAAATATAAGTAGGTAAATGGCTTTTTTAAACAACACTAAAGATATTTCTAAGTTTGCTAGATAATATGACATCATTTGAGAATTAATAGTTTTTGAATTGTTCATTTTACTAAAATTGACACACCCTAATATAGGAATAACAGGCAAAGTGGGAAAATGGATCTACAACTTCCTCAGAAATTACAGGTGGTCAAAATTTAAGCTGTATCATCATCAGAATCAGAAGTACGCAGCTCAGTACCACAAGGTACAGTGCTGGCACCACTCCTGTTCATTATCATGCTGACAGACATAGACAGTGGTGTTAGCAGCAACAGTATAGTAACATCATTTGCGGATGATACAAAGATCAGCAGAAAAATCAGCGATGCAAACGAAGTAGAGGCCTTGCAGAGAGAGACAGACAAAATATACAAATGGTCGGAAGACAACAATATGACATTTAACACCGAGAAATTTCAGCTCTTGAGATATGGTAGAAATGAGGAACTTAAAAAGGCTGCATATTTTGCTCCAGATAGACAAGAAATTCAGAGAAGCACGAAAGTGGTCGACTTGTGGGGTAATAATGACTGATGATGCCAAATTCGAGACACAAAATCAGATAGCAATAAACAAAGCAAAAAGAGTCACGGGACAGGTACTAAAAACGTTCAAAAGGAGGAACAAGACAGTAATGATTCCCCTGCTGAGAACACTGATCATACCAAAACTTGAATACTCCTCAGTTTTGACGTTCCCATATAAAAAGGAAGAAATTGATAAACTAGAAGAAACGCAGACACATTTCACAGCCAAGATTGATGGCTGCAAAGAACTCAACTACTGGGAAAGACTACGTAAACTAAATCTGTACTCCCTGGAATGAAGAAGAGAGATGTATACCATAATCTACATATGGAAAATGATCGAAAAACTGGTACCAAATCTCAAACAAAATCCAATTACAATCCAGACAACGCTGGAAAATAGGAAAGGCAGAATGTGTAGCGTTCCCAAATTAAAGGCCCAACAAGGAACCTCCTCAGCTCTGAAGGAAAATAGCTTGGTTGTCAGGGGCCAAGAATTTTCAACCAGCTTCCAAAGGACCTCAGAAACATTACAGGGGTCAAAGTTGAAGTCTTCAAGAGAAGACTAGATGCCTGACTCAGGACACTACCAGATGAGCCGGATGTATCTGGCTATGTATGATGGAGAGCGCAAGAGAGCAACTCGCTCCTCCACCAAGCCAGGACTAGAGGCGGGGCCACCAGCTTGACCTTCATGTGAAGAAAGACCGACGCACGGAACCCAACAGGTTAACAAGGTATATATATTAGGGTAGTCCAAGAAATAAAAGTTTTAGTTTTGTACTTCCTCAAGGCTGCCCTTGTTTGAAATCATAAAGTGATAATTGCTACAAAAGATGAGCTCATTCCGACTATATTTAGAGGTCGCTACAAAATGAATAATTTTCTCTTAAATGAAAAAATAACGAAATTTGACAAAAAAATATGCAAATGGTTTTTAATTCTGTAAAGACGCTTTAGAGGGGATAAAAAACGTTCGTCGATGGGTCTCAACAATGCGGAGAAGGAATTGTTTTTGCTGCTCATCTTTGGTAAGCGTTGTATTGTATCGTTGAATAAAAGCAATCGCTCTCTCTGTAGAGTCATTGACAACCTTCATCTTCAATGCTCTTTCTTTCAACAATTCGTAGTTGTCGTTACTTGGCCAATCATTTAGTGGTTTCGAAGAAACTCTTGCGCAGTCTTCTTTCCGTTTTTATCCAGTACATCGAGGAATTGAGCCGTCTTCTCGCTGACGTAAGTTTCCAATGAGTTTGCTGTTTTGAACAGCTTTGAATCGAGGCGCTTCAGACCTTTCGCTTTTGCAGGATGAAATAATTTTTTAATCATATTTTCTTTTACTTTGCTATCTAACCCATTGTCAAAAAGTGACAGTCCAATCAGCTCTTCTGAGAAGTACCAGAGATGTCTCTTAAATGCCTTGAGTGCAATTTCAGCCAAAACCCTGTTTGGATAAGTCTCCATAACTGTTAGAAAAGCGAGGTCGTTTCTAGGGGCGCTCACTGCCAAGAGTGTTTCATGCCAATATTTATTATAAACAAGTGCTGCAAAGAGACAAAAATCTTTCAGACCCTTTTTTTCATGAGCAGTAAGTTTCATTTGCTCCTGGAAGAGAAAGATCTTCAAAGCGTAGGTAGCTTTTGCCATCCAGCGAGCCTGATGAAGAGCTCCTGGAGCTCTGATGTTGTACTTCTTAGGCAAACTTCCTCCCAGAAAAATTAGAGAAAAATGGAGGAATTCACTGTAGTCATCTCTTGAGAAGCTACTGTTCTGAAGAGCGTCGGAGCGGTACTGTATCATCTCTTGACAAAGTTCCCATAAGTTTCCTTCAAAAAGTTCCATTCCTGCTGATATAAAGTTTTCTTTATTAATAACTGGCCATTGTGCTATGCATCACTTAAACAATGAGACTTGTGGCCCTTTCGAAGGTTCAAGAATACTAGAAAATACGTTAGCCAAAACGACTTCATACACATGATGACGACATGCTATCCACGTCAGAGAGCGACCTACAGCTCTCTCTATCAGAGTACAAGCTCCAGACATCAGCCCAGTATTTGATGCTGTTGTATCAAATACAAGCCCTCTACAACTGGTTTCTCAAGCCCAACTCATCCAACATTCTGAGACAGACATTAGCTTGTGCTTGTCCCGTTCCGTGAGGGATGAGTGGAACACCAAGTAGTTTATCTTCTCCTCCTGAAACAACGATTACGATGCGGTCCACATTTTTATGTCCCCCTGTTATATCAGAAAGCATTTCCCCATCCCAGTGAAGCAGAAGCGAAGTGTCAGGAGAAAAGCTTGATTTTTCAGCAGTTGCGATAGTTTCTCGGGCTTTAATTCGAGATCGACGAGTTGTACTTCGAGAAAATGACATTGAGCCCAGATCATGGCCAAGAGACTTAGCTGATGCTGCAATAACAAAGGCTGCATTGCGATCGCTTAGATTAACTCGATCGAGTGCTTGAGCTACTTCATCTGAGATGACTGTTTTCTAGCATTTAAAAGGAGGGTTCGATGATGATGTATATGGACGACACGAGGCATCAGATTCCGTGGACGAGAAGGAAGAATTCACATCAGTTATCACTTTGTCAGATGCCATTAGTTGATATTTCTTTTGTTTTTCATCGTCGCTTCGCTTTTCTCTATTATATTCAGATTCTTCTCGTTGCCTCTTCCGATCCTTCTTTTAAGCCAAGGCTCGATCAATGCCTCCAAAACTGGCGCAGGAACGGTCTTCTCTCTGCTTGATAAGGAATTCTTTGTCCTCTTCGTTAGTCATTATCTTTAAGGCATCTGCTCTGGCGACATCGTAAATGTCTTCAAGATCAGCACTGAATACTGCCACATTCATTTGTATGTTTTCTGAGGATGACTTCCTATTTTTCTTTAGAGAGCAATATTGTTCGAAAAGTTTTCTCAGTTTCATCTCAGCATTGTCCGATCTTTGAGATGGAATCATTGCTTTGTCCCAGATATAAAGAACAGCAGAGACAGTCTCTTTTAAACTTGCAGTGACTGTTCGTTTTTTCTCGATGTGATGAAATAAGAATTTGCTTAACACTTCACGCTTTGAAGGTAATCGCGAGGTTAGAAGATCTTTTGTAGGTTTTCCAATGAGCCAGGTATTGGCAGAACTTCGAGTAGGCCGTTTGACGTCCACCATGGCGATGAGTGACTGTAACAAACAGAAAACAAATCAATATTTTAATAACTTACATTTATAGCTATATAATAAATAACATATAATTTATCAGTCTCTTTCCTACAATGAGGTCTGTAAATGAAAAGAGAAAAGAACTTCATCTAAAATCGCATATTTTAAACGCGGCTCTGTCCGTTCATGTGTATATTTATTGTATAATGTACATAACAAAACTATATTATACATGGAAATACTACATATATTTTATACATATGCAATTATGTGCAAAGAATATTTGGTGCTGGTTAAGTGTGCGGTCTACCTACGATTCGGCGGTCTACCTTTTAATTATAGCTTCTTATCTTGTTTACTAATTGTTTGTTTACATCCCATTGTCAATCGCCCTTGACGATTGGTTAGGTTTAGTCATGATATTTTCGTTAGTTTTAACGAAAATATCATGATTAAACTTAACCAATCGTAGGTAGACCGCACACTTAACCAGCACCGAATATTTAATATATATACACTAATTTATGGTTTATATACATTTCAGTATACAGTATATGCATGTAGCAGCTTTGTAGCCCCTAAATATTCTAAAATAATTCATAATATGAATAGTCAACATTTATATATATATATGTATATAACTTATATATATTATGTATTTAATGAAATTTTTACTTACCAAAAATATACAAAGTTTATTTCTGCTTTATCACGAAATCAATGTTTCACCCATATCATACAGCTGCCTACTACACACTGTATGAGTGTATTAAGAAGCATCACATTTCCAGCCTTTGCTTGTCAAAATCTGCAAACTCAGGGTGAATCAAGTCAGTGCTTGATTCAAGGTCACTCAACCCAAAACGAATTAATATGTGGGTTTTGTACATGTATAATTTTGTATATTGTGTATCCTTTGCAGCTGTCTCTCGTAACCTAGATTAATATATATATATATATATATATATATATATATATATATATATAATCTAGGTTACACAGGGCCGCCGCTTCCATTAGGCGAGGTTAATAAATGCTAAGGGCGCCAAAGATCTGGGGGGCGCCAGCGCCTCCCGCCCTGTGCACGTCTGATAGTATTATGTAAGAACAACATGAAAAAAATAATGAAGGAATGAGAAGCATAGACAAATGATGAAAGGTTGTACGACGTATGTACACCAGTTTAGCTTGACTGATATTTACATAATTAACTTATTCATCTTATTGGGTCATTATAGAACTTTCACTATCACGACCTTTAACCCTTTAGGGACGGGAGTCGTAAATAAGCGATTTAAAAATGTTGCGCGCACAGACGGGAGTCGTCAATAAGCGACTCGGCTTATTTACGGCTTAATATGAGTTCCGGGAGTCGTCAATAAGCGAATAACTGTTTTTATGTGACATATGCCCTTCTTGCTTGGAAAAAACAGTAGATATGTCCTTTTTGCACGCATATTTTAGCACTTTTGAGCGTTCTGATTTGTTACTACATATGCCTCGTTTTACTCGCTGTTTTGATTGGTCATGACACTTTCTTGAACTGTGAAATGATTTTATAATTTTATAATAAATGTATGTATTAGCAAATTAAAATAGATCAGTGTAAGGCAAATAGTTTCTTCAATATGGTACCTTGATTACTTTGTGGGCAAACCCAATCGTGAAGTGGGAGGCGGGTGGGGGCGTCAGCTGCAGTCCTGCTAAGGGCGCCAAATAGGCTGGCGCCGGACCTGAGGTTACGAGAGACAGCTGCAAAGGATACACAATATACAAAATTATACATGTACAAAACCCACATATTAATTCGTTTTGGGTTGAGTAACCTTGAATCAAGCACTGACTTGATTCACCCTGAGTTTGCAGATTTTGACAAGCAAAGGCTGGAAATGTGAGGCCTCTTAATACAGTGTGTAGTAGGCAGCACATATGCACACATACTTACCTAGTATGAAAAATGTTCAATTTGTAGCGACCTCTAAATCTGCTCCAATTTGCTCAAAATTTTGTGCATAGTATAACAATAGCAGCCTTGAGAAGATTGACATTTCAAAGTTTGAAGTTTTACCATACTATCTTGGACCACGGACCACCCTAATATATGAAAATGAAATGAAAATGCAAAGGTTTATTTTCAAACTAATACAGTAATGTCAAAGTTAAGTGGAGCTACAGACAGATGTTTTCGAACCAAGAATTCCATAGCTAGAGGAAAAACGGCAGGACTCATGGATAGTTTGGATAATCAGGTTGGTTGATTTTTTAATTCTTTGCATTAGACTGTATTGAGCACGTCTTGTTACCTCCGGGAAGCTCGGGACATTGCGGGTAGCAAACATTTGCGAAGCTGAGCATCTCGGGGGTAATTTATGTAAGAGTCTGAAAGACCTGTTGTACAGCAAATTCAGAGTTCTGCCAGAACCTCTTTTATAATTCACCCAGAGTTGCTGTCCGTATATATTACTGCAGGAAGTACGAAAGAGAGTGTCTTTAGCTTCACTTGTACAGAACTGAAAGTTCCTTATAGTCATATTCGTTTTAGCACAAAGGCTTCGAGATTGTTTTCTTATATCCGAGTCATCACTCGAGGAGCTGGAAATAGTTTGACCCAGATACTTAAATTCTTGTACTTTCTCAATTACTTCACCTTTCATTTTAAACCTATGTCAGCTGGCTGATTGTAGCTTTTAGGAAGAAATTGCATAACCTTAATTTTTGTAACATTAAAAAGAATATCATATTTCTGCGAACACACTTCGCAGACTTTTAGTAGCCGATCCAGACCTTTAACAGAGGGATTTATTAACACCATATCATCGGTATAAACTAAGTTATTTATCCTTGTATTATCTATACAACATCCCACTGTTGCCTCATTAAGTGGAGCAATTAATCCGTCAATATACACATTAAACAGCACAGGAGAGAGAGCAAGGAGCTTTGTCTCACCTAGCAAGAGGAGCCAAAACTTTCGGATAGTACATTGCCCCACCTAACGGTAAAAAATTGGTGGGAATACCAAAATTTCAATAAATTTAATATGTACAATGGCAACCTTCCTATCTTCTAGTTTTTTAAATAAAATATTGTGGTTCACACTATCATATGCCTTACTTATATCTAGGAAACAGCTATAAATTGTTGAATTACTGTCAGTGTATTTAGATATTATTTTCCTATGTACATAGATACACAGGTCAGTTGAGTGAGACCTTTTAAAACCAAACTGATTAGATGTTCATAGGTAATCATTTAATCGGAGTAACAAGAGAGTTTTTCTAGTAGTTTCGAAAAGCAGGAAGCGACAGCAATAGGCCTGTAATTATTGCTGGACAGAATGTCTCCATACTTATTTTTGAGCAGGGGCAAGATATATACACCAATATACCATTATGAACTCTGCAGGGATATGGCTATGAGCAAGCATGGCTGATAAGAGGAATGATGTATGCAGACATACCACGTCATTGGCATATTTTAAGTGCTCATTCGATACGTCATCTACACCTGATGCAGAACCAGTCTTTAACTCTTTAATTAACCTCTTTACTTCAGGAACTGATATCAAAGTATTTTCCCTTGTCCCTCCCACACTCCGAGTCCCACAGGCGTTTCGCTGCAATCTATCTTAAGATTATCCCTACTCACACTGTTAAGAATGTTTGAGTAGTGGTTTTTCCACAGCTTTGCCATTTCATCCTCCCCCGACACCCCATCGATTGTCGGAGGGAGGACACTTTTGACACCCGTTTGATTCTTAACAAATTTCCAAAAATTTTTATTATCATTATTTGTGCGAGCTTTTACAGGCTTTTGATGCTCGAATAAACTCTTCTTCCTGTTTACATCGCCTTATGGCCGCCTTATACTGACCCCTACTTCTACAAATATTCATGTATACTGGTCCTAATCTGGGTCTACCATGAAAGCACCACAAATCGTAGGCGTCTTTCGATTCCCTCTTCAGGGGGGAAATAAAATCATTCCATCCAGGAATAATTTTAGTATGATAGTTGTAAGATTTAATCAGGGGGCTTCCTGCTTCTCTTAACAGGGATACTATCTTACTATAATACCTAGCTATGAGTTTACAGTGAGAATCATTTGAGCAAGGATTACTATAGGCAAGATGCAAAATTTCTAAATTATTAAAGAGGTGGCTTGTTCTGTCTTTGTATTCTATTCTCTGTTGCATATTAACATTAGACCAATCGACGCGATTATTCTTACCTATTGACTTCTTGTTATTCGTGTTGCGCATAAATTGGTAAAATTAATTAATAACTCTAATGGTTTATGATCAGAAAGAAGGAAATCATGCAGAATATGAACTCTAACAATCCGATCCTTTAGATTATTACTTGTGAGACAATGATCAATCCACCTGGTGGTACCACTCATATCACTAACATATGTAAAATTACCACTGGTTACCCCTAATACATCTACATCATTTATACTTAACTTGGCCGACTCGCACATGTTGTCCAATTCTACAAAGAATTCAGAGTTCACATGCGCGTTAAAGTCCTCCATTATTATACAGTGAGAATATTTAAGGTTATCTGACAATGACTTAATTTTGTACAGCAAATCAATGTATTCAGCTAGATTACTGCCGTTGTTGTATGGTAAATAGCAGTTTCCAATTAATATGCAATCATTGTTCACTTGTAATTCAATGTCTAACAACCTTAAATTATCGCTTGTTAAAATTTTATATGTTTTGACAAATTTTTCCTTATTAAGAAAGCAATACCACCAAAAGACCTACCGTACATTACTTCATCTGACAAATCTACTGCTGATGATGCTTGGTACATAAAGTCGTCATGGATGCGAGAGAGGAATTTTAGCTCTGGCTTAGGTAGCCAGTGCTCTTGCAGGAGTATCAAATCTGCACTGTCACAGATTTTATGAACATCTACAATTGAATTCCTCACTGACCTTACGTTATATGAGACTATTTTCAACAAGTATCCGTTAGGGCGCCTATTTTGGAAAAACTATATATGCTTACAATATGGTATCGTATGTGGTACCTTTACTTCTTAATTAAATATAAATTATTAATTCATTGAATTAAATATCTACAAAATTGCCTCGGGATTGGCGACATGGCCTATTGGGAATGAAATTAATTGCCATACATAGAACCCAATTAAGCTCACTTAACAACAAGAAAAATGTATTATTTCGTATTCAAAACTTTCCAGTGCTGATTCATGAAAATTACTTCGAGAGAAGAGTCAACGAACTTTGTAAAATCAGCAGATTCCTAAGCGAACGATTTATATTTTGCGGCACTCTGAGCTTGATTATGTTACAGCGATGCTTTGAGAAGGGAGACGTATCATATTTTGATAGCAGTTCCTGAAGTAAAGAGATTAATTAAAGAGTTAAAGAGTGGTTCTGCGTCAGGGGTAGATGACTTAACAAATGAGCACTGACATATGGTAATGACGTGGTATGTCTGCATATATCATTGCTCTTATCAGCCATGCTTGCTCATAGCCATATCCCTGCAGCAGTGGCGTAGCCAGGTTCTAACGTCAGGGGGAGCGAGCACATAAAAAAGGCGCCACCCCGCATACCAAATAAAGTAATTTTAAATTCATTATACATGTTTATTTTGTATTTAAAATCAAAACACAAGAATAACAGTTTTACAGTAAGTTCATATATTTATATTGTATTTAAAATCAAAACAATAAAAACACATGTGTTATTTACTTATTTTATATTTCAAAAGTAAAATCAAAACAATACGAAGCAATATGAATAATGTATGAAGCAACTACAACAGCCTCTTCCGTCTAGGCTTCATTCTAGCGAAGTTATCTATTACTTTATTATAATCTACTTTAGTAGCTAACTGTCTTTCAATGGAGAGCAAAGTTAACCCGGACAATCTGTCCTCACTCATTGTAGAACGCAGGTAGGACTTTATGAGTTTGAGTCGGCTAAAGGATCGTTCCGCAACTGCGCTACTTATTGGCAAGGTCAGAAAAATGTGGTACAATGTCGACACGTTAGGATAAATGGAACACATGCCATTGGCGATCATGAATTTTAGTACACTGTTGATGGTCAGTTTCTCGACACTTGAATTTGCCTTACTGCTAGTGCTCATTATCTCTTTGCACATGTCTTTAAATGATACTTACACAATTTCGGTTTGACTGTCGATGACGTCTGAGTACATGTCTGCCAAAAATTCTAATTTGTTCACATTATCTGCGTTGTCAAAATGCTTTGGATCTAAACCACTAAATTTGGAAGCTACATTTTTAAAATGCTCGAATCTTTTATTTGTGCTATTTATAACAGAATCTAGGTACACTAGGTAGGATTCAACTGTGAATTTCTTCCGGGCATCAAATATTCCTTCATCCTTTGCAATTTCCTCATGGAATCTTTTTCTTTTACGTACTCTGTGCTGCTTGTATTCCGTAGTAATATCACATTTTCGAGCCAACTCAGTTGCTTCATTCTCAATCTGTTTGAATTAAGATTCAAATTCATTTCGCATGTTGTTCATTGTTGTTCATATCATCTTCAAAAAGCTGAATCAAATGAGAAGCCGTTACCAGATCTAGACTACTTTTCTGTAAATATGTGGATAAATTGAAAGCCTTCTCTAGCACTTTACTCCAGAAATCTGCAGAGTTCATGAGGGTATATGACGGGTCCCGCGTCTTAAGGTACCTAAGTACCAAAATTGAAATTCGCCAGAAATCGCCTCCAAAGTTCAGCAATATTCTGGCAATAGTATTTCTGTTATTAATTGAGCTAGAACGTTCATTTTTGGCTAAATTAGAGTTCTAAGTATGCTAATGAAGATGTTGATGAGTTTTTGGAATAGGTTTTCATATTTTATATTTTATATATATATATTTTTTTTAAATTTTTTTATTTTCTTATTATGCTGAACTTTGGGTGCGATTTCTGGCACAGAATGATTCCATTGATTTTTCATCACTATCACTAGCACGGTGAGACATTGCTGCACACGTTGATAATAGTTAGAAGCCGGGTGAATAGAATAATCCACGCAATATTCAGCAATATGAGCACGAACACAGGACGCCTGCTAACAGCAACGCGTCTTAATTAGGTACTGGCGGGATGTTTGTGTCGTGTCCCTCTCGGCGCGTGGAGCAGGTGGCCAATCAGAAAGCAGAACGGCGTGGCTGCCATGTTTTCATTGGCTCGCGCTCCTCCTGCTGTTCCCGCCACCCAGAGACCGAGCGTCCAACCCCCACCAGTTGAACGGGATATTGGGGCCTTAAGACGCGCATCACATCTGGGCGGCAGAGCCCAGCTGGCGATAGAGGTGAAAAAAGTAGTTCACTTCATAAGGTTTTCAACCATACTTCGTGTCGTAAAGTCATTATAACCCAAACCACGCGATAGAGGAAGGGTGACAATAATGATATCCATAAAAAACACGTTTTCGCCTGTGGTGGCGCTTAGGTACCTTAAGACGCGCGACCCCTCATATATTTTGCCCCTGCTAAAAAATAAATATGGAGACATTCTGTCCAGTAATAATTACAGGCCTACTGCTGTCGCTTCCTGCTTCTCGAAACTACTAGAAAAACTCCTGTTACTCCGATTAAATGATTACCTATGGATATCTCCTAATCAGTTTGGTTTTAAAAGGTTCCACTCAACTGACCTGTATGTACTTAAAGAAACAATATCTAAATACATTGAGAGTAATTCAATGTATTCAATCTTTTACCGTTAGGCAGTGTTGGGAGTAACGCGTTACTAGTAGCGATCGTTACGCAACGGCGTTACATTTTTAGTAACGGTAACGGGAACGGCGTTGCAGTTTTAAATCAGTAACGAATTCAGTAACAACGTTATTTTTTTCAGCAAGTCAGACCGTTACTCGTTACTTTTTGTAAATAAATCTAAAAAGCTAAATAACGTTTCAACAACTTTAATTATAACATTGCTTGTTATAACATTACTTGTTTATTATACATTGCTTATTATAAAATTACTTATTATAACTTGCTTATTATACTACATCTTCAGGATGTAATTTAAGGTACGTTTACACTTGTACACAAGTGTAAACACATGTATCTACTGTATCTTATTTTTTCAATTAAAAAAAACAGATTGTCTTTAGATCAAAATTTGCCCAGATTTGCTGATTCAACATGAGTGAGGACTTGTGTGAGGGCAAGTGTATAGTGTATACACACGTTGAATCAACAAGCGCCTCACTCACCCATGTGAGAATTCTCCTTCAGATAGTTCTATGAGTGCAACTGATGAAGAAGACTATTTTAAGTACTTCAAAAAGTCTGACAAAAGAATGAAAACATCTAGCTTATCTTCTGAACAGGTATCCGCCTTTCTGTCATCTGGTCCATCATGAAAATTCGGCCCTTCATCTTTTCCTTCGGCTGAATTCACATCAATTTTGATTAACCTCAGTAGTATAACCGCAAAATGTATGAGTGCAATGCAATTGCAAGGTTGCATAATATTGCAAGGTACCCCACCCCACTTTACTGCAAAACCTCTTTGGGGGAGAAGGTGGGACGGCCTCACCCCCTAAAGGGGCATACCTAACCTAAGAAAAAGAGAAAAAAGAGAGAGAGAGAGAGAGAGAGGAGGAGGGGACCCAGAAGAAAGGTCTTCGCTTGGCGAGAGCCAAGCGCATATGAGTCCTTCAGCCACCCCGCCGCTCTCTTATAGGACCCTTAATCAGCCAGTTGGCGTAATCAGCCAGTTGGCTTAGAAGACTGAATTGCCAGATTCGCGATTTAGTTATTTAAACCATATATTAATCAGCCAGATGGCTTAGAAGGCTGAGATGCCAGATAGCAATAATTATTTATTTAAAGCATATATTAATCAGCCAGAGCCAGGGGGGGCCACAGCCAGTTGGCTTAGAAGGCTGAGTTGCCAGATTGCGCTATGTATTTATTTAATCCTTATATTAATCAGCCGGTTGACTTAGAAGGCTGAGTTGCCAGATAACAATAATTATTATTTAAAGCATTTATTATTCCGCCACTTGGATTAGAAAGTTGAGTGCCCAGATTGCGCTATTTATTTAATTAAAGCATATATTAATCAGTCAGTTGGCTTAGATGGCTGAGTTGCCAGTTTGCGCTATTTATTTAATTAAACCATATATTCTGACTTTAAACCCCACCAAGTTGGCTTAGAAGGCGTCTTAGAAGGCATAAATGGCCTGTATATAACCTCCGAGCAAATTAAAAGCGTCCATAAAGCCCCTATTATCACGCACACACGAGACCCGGCGCTGCTGAGAGAGCCAGGGTGATACACACCAGCCCACCAACCACCTCCACCACCGCCTTACTTACCAGCTCCTGATAGACAGTCTCTAAATACGGTCCAAAGCGCACACAAATACAACCCCCGACTATATGCCCATAAACCCCTTATTATCACACACACACACAAACTGATGCATGCAAAACCCCAACAGCAAAATATATACGAGCACAACCACCACACACAAAAAGCACCACCAACAATAGCGTGGAGCGTCATGCGCGATCTGGAGGCACATTTCAGGTTTTGTAAAATCAACTTTGCTGATTTCAGAAAAGAAATCAAAAGTTTTCTGCAACAAGCAGAACACCTCCTTTTTCGTATGTAAAAAATACAAAATTCGTGTTAATTACAGTTGGCAACACTGACTGACATGGTATTTCTGGCAGCTTTCTAATTATTCTCAATGAGTCATCCCCTGGAATTTCTTAGTTCTACGCTAGCTCGCTTGAGAGAAACAAGTGTTTTTTCTGTGGATGTGGTGTTCAAAAACCCCAAGGTACTAACGAAAGGTGCGTTTTGTGATATATACATTATACACATTTCTTTGTTTTGTTGTGTTTTACATTGTTTGTAAGTTTGTTATATGTCTTAGGGTGTATATATATACCTATGGATATTTATATACATAATACATATGTGTGTGTGCAGTATATTTATATATATATATTGGTAAACTTATTGTTTACCATAAACCAAGCCTTATATATATACATACTCATATTCATATATATTTTTTATTTATACGTTTGTGTTTTTGTTTCAGTGTTCCTGTGTGATACTCAGGGCCGGATTAAGACCTTTAGAGGCCCTAAGCACTTAAAAGATTTTGGTGCCCCATATATATGTAATTCAAAATATAAACAAAAATAAACCATAAAATAAAATTTTATTTTTTGAAATGAAACAAAACTTACAGTAAGATGGAAAATAATGTTTATTTTTGTATACTTCCACTTCATTTATATTTGAAAAGTTTTTTCCTACTTTTTTTAATTGCAAAGTCTTTGATCAGATCCTCAAAACTAATCTTACGTAACACATCTGCTTCTATACTTAGTAGAGATAAGGCATCCAGCCTGCCTTGTTGCATAGTTGTTCTGTTGGTATTTTTAATATACTTCAACTGAGAAAATGAACGCTCAGCTGAGCAATTTGTGACCATTAATGTTAAAAATATACGAAAGGCAATTTCTACATTTGGGAAGGCACACTCAATATTGTCTTCTACAATTATTTTATAAAGTTCAGCATGACTGAATCTTGTTTTTACATTTACTATAGCACGACAAATATTTAATCTATATGTATTTTTAATATGGCGCTCAAAGATTTGATATAAACAAAATAATAACGCAAAGCGTAAAGTGTGTGATTACAACGAAATATATTTATTCTCTCAAAAGGGTTGTTATTCACTACAAATTCAAACAATGAAAAAAAAAAAATACTATATATGAATATATATAATTCAGTTTTCAACAGCTTATAGGCTATAAGCCGCGATTATAATAGTATAATAAATCCATGGTAAATCCGACAATGGAAAATTTCTGTGGTGCCCCCCTTCCCTTGATGCCCTAAGCACGGGCTTATTTTGCTTAATGGTTAATCCGGCCCTGGTGATACTTGTTGAGTTTTGCTGGTACAATGAGCGACCAAAGAATACGGGGATCTGCCAGCCACATTGTCTTTGGTTCTCCACTATCAGAGCTTCCTCTGTCTGAACTTCCAACCCGTATACAAGTTGCAAGGCATTTCCTCTTCTTGAAGGAGAACAAGTACACCAGCAACAGGGAGATTCTTCCGGAGGTATGCCAAACACTCATTGACCTTTGGAATCGTGCTAACATTCCATCACAGCCAATCAAGAATGTGAAGACTAAGCTGCTCCGATTGATGGAAAAAGGCTCACAAGCATCGAAGCAAGACAAGCAGGCCACAAAAACCAAGAAGTTCGAGGAAAGCCTGAATCAATTGTTTGACATAGCTGTCTGCTAATGCGATGATCTGTAAGTATGCCACTGTGAAAAAGAAATGAAAGTTCCACGACGAGAGCATGCCTTTCTGATCGACCAGAGAACCACGCGGATCATGCAGATCAGTCGGGTGGATAAGAATGTGATTCAGATGATGGAGAGAAGGAAGTCAAGAGAGGATCGGATGCAAGAAAGACAAGAAGAAGAGAATAGATGAAAAACGGAACGGCAAGAGGTAGCATCCTCTGCAGGTGTGGTCGAATCAGCTCAAGCAGAAGCAGACTCCAGTGGTGAAAGTGTTGGTGATGAGTGGATGGGTGATAGTGCCCAGGAGGACAGGAACATCTCACCGATTCCCACTGTTGCTTTGGAAGCTGACCAAGAAAGACATGACACTTGTCAAAGAGAAAAAGGGGAACAGCACAAAGAAAGTTGAGGACCACGATATGGTGGTCGGAGAGCCTGGAACCTTCTATCTAAGCCATCTGACACTGGAACGAGGAACTGGCACTGTCATTGCGGATGGACTTCAAAATGCGATTGAAGAAATGGGTATTGCAGACAAGATAATTGCAGTGGGAGCCGACAGCAAAGCCACAAACACAGGGCACAGAAGTGGAGCAATACACCTGCTAGAGTGCCGCCTGGGTCGCCCTTTGCACTGGTTCATCTGTAGTCTGCATTTAAATGAACTCCCACTGCGCCACTTGTGCAAGGAACTCATCGGCCCAACAGAATCTGCAACTCAATGGAAAGGACCAATTGGCAAAGCTTTAGCCACATGTGAAAGTTTGCCACTTTCCTCTAGAGGAATTCAATGTATTGCTGATGGCCACACTCTCCCGGATGTTGACCTTACTGAATCGAGTCGTGACCAAGTCTACCTCTACAGAATGATGAAAGCGATAAGGACTGGTGTCATTAATGAAGATCTTCTACGAGAGAAGCCTGGACCAATCTCCCATGTAAGCTGGGTTACAACTGCCAGCAGAATTTGTCGGCTATATGTAGCGATGGCGCAGCCAAGTGATGAACTGTATTCACTCACACAGTTTGTCGTGTGCCACTATGGACCCATGTGGTTTAGCATCAAGTGCCATCCAAGGTGCACAGATGGCCCAAAACATTTCTGGAGCAAATCAAGCTGCTACGATTACTGCCACCAGCTAGCAAGACTGTCACATGGCCTGTGATCCAAAGAAATGCATATTGGGCTCACCCTGAAAATGTTCTACTGGCAATGCTTGCAGATACAGATCAAGCAAACCGGAAATTGGCCATCGATGTAATCAAGACCATTTGACGAGCTCCCAAACTTGCTCAACAGCAAGTCAGAGAATTTCGGCCACCAAAGATCAAACAAAGTGCTCAGAATTTGAAAGATTTACTTCCACCAGTGGAGGAGTGCACAATGGAACCACCACTCACGAAGCAGTTCTCTGTCGAACAACTCGATAAGATCACTGAAGAGCCCCTTGTTGTCCGGATACCATGTCACTCCCAAGGTGTAGAACGCTGTGTTAGGATGGTAACTGAAGCGTCTGGGGCAGTGTATGGAAAGGATTCAAGAGATGGTTACATTAGAGCAGTACTTAAATCCCGTGACTTTATGCCGTCATTCAAAACTAAACAAGATTTTAATGTATCATTTACTAAATAAAACTATCTAGTCTACCTACCTTCCTACCTACAGTGTATATGTTTATTCCAAAAATAAATTTTTCTATTTTTCCTGAAAAGCAGTACATTGTAAGGGGTCAAATGATAGCTCAAACCCTAGGAAAGCAAGTGTCCAAAAGTTATGGGTAACTAGCAATTTTCACGATTTTCACATGCGAAAAAGGTGTTGCACTTGTCACAAAAAAAATTTTGTTTTCATTTTTGAATTTAGGGAGGTCAATTGTACAAAACCTGAAATGTGCCTCTTGATCCGTTACACTTTGCCCAATGACGCTACACGCTAACCAACAATCGTATAGACTTTTCGGAGCTCGTCCCATCAACAGCATGTGGTGAAATGAGGGATACGACTTTTGAAAGGAACTAACCCCATCAACAAGAGATGAGAGCTACGACTTTCTAGGAGCACAACCCATTAACACCACGTGTCCGATATGAGAACTACAACCAAGCGTCCAAACGAATGATGATGAAACCAACAACTCCACGACCACCAGGTACACCGTACAGTGACTAGGGTGTCTCAAATATACGAATGGAGGATTTCGGGTCGGGGCGACGCTTGCCCGTATTACACCTTTATAAAGGATTGTTATCACAAAATTTGACAGCTGTAGGAGGATTTTTAGGGGTCACTCAAGTTCGCCACTTCTGTTTCACTTATACAAGATTTTCTTCTCTTTCGCAGGTGATGGTTACTAGAGCAGGAAACCAGTTGTGGTTGCTGGACAAGGCCCCAATTGCAGCGATTGTTTGTCCACGACTTCCATCGAAGGAGCAATGCCTGCTCCTTTACTTCCACCACCACCAAGACCAAGAGGGAAGGAAGACCAAATCGGAGAGCATTCGCCTGGTGGTGGAAACCATCTGGCCCATCTGGGAGAAGGCCAACATACCAACTACCACCAAGAAGTACGCAGGGGAGAAGCTGGCGAAGTTGATCGATACCTACGACGCACTCAAGAAGAACAGGACAAAGCCGCAAGAGGGTTACCGGTACAAGGAGGGGATGTTCAAGTCGGATTTGGAAGACGTGTTTGACGTGGCTCACTCCTCCGCGCTATCCTCCTCCAAGGTCCCTCAGGTGGACAAGGATTTTCTCACCTCGCAGAGGGAAGACAGGATGTCGTCAAGTCTTGCGGGGGTGGACCAGAAGACAGCGAAGAAGAAAGCTGTGAAGCGGAAGAGGGATCTTGCAGCCACGGCTAGGAAGAGTAAATGGGATGCTGGGGTGACAGCTCATGGAGGTAGCGATCTTGGAGGTGGATGGTAGCAGCACTGAAATGAACACGGAAGACGAGGATGATGACGACGAGACGTACCAAGCGCCCAGCACCAGCAAGGTCCAGACTCAAAAGAAAAGGCGAATGAATGCCCTCACGGACCCGAATCTCATTGCTGCTTGGGATCACGACAACATGTCCGTGAGACAAGCAACGTCGTCCTTTGCAGCAGCAGCTCAGAGTTTGGGTCATGACCTGGATGACCTGGTAATCTCGCCAGCAACTGTTCATCGAACACGGAACAAGATCCGAAAGGAGATGGGAGAAGAGTTGACCCGAAAGTTCGAAGCTTCTGGTCCTTTAGTCTTGCACTGGGATGGGAAACTGTTGGAAGATATCGCCAAGGAGAAGAAGGAGGTTGACCGGATTGCTGTTGTGGTGACGGGCGATGGAGTCGAGGAGCTTCTTGGTGTACCCGTTGCGGTGGACGGCACTGGAAAAGAACAGGCTGCAGCCGTACTCCAGGAAGTCCAGGCTTTTGGCATTTCGGAGCAAATCATTGGACTGGGATTCGACACCACAGCTGTGAACGCTGGGATGATCCAAGGTGTTTGCGTTCGCATTGAGCAGGAGTTTGGCCGTCCCATGTTGTGGTTGGCTTGCCGTCACCACGTCTTGGAGATCTTACGCAAGGATGTCTTCGTGCGATGTCTGGGGCCGTCCTCTTCCCCTGACATTCTCCTCTTCAAAAGATTTCAACAGCGGTGGGCCTCCATTGACAAAGGGTCATTCTTGTCCATCGGTGACGAAAGCAATCCCACAACAACTGACAACTGGGCAAATCAAGCGTCTTCCATGAAGAAATACCTGCAGCAGACGCTTTCCCACGGCACACATCCCCGAGAAGACTACCGTGAACTCCTCATCCTTTCCTACCGCTTCCTTGGCGGTCAGGTCCAGGGGGATTTCGTCAGCCTGGGGCCTATCACCACGCCAGATGGATGGCCAAAGCCATCTATGCCCTCAAGATTTTCATGTTCCGTCACCAACTGGACCTGACAGCCAGGGAAGAAGGAGGACTTCGGCGGCTGTGTTTTCATCTCCCTCGCGTACGTGAAGCAGTGGAATGAGGCAATGGTCTCGAATCGAGCTCCACTGAACGACCTAGAGTTCCTTCGCCTGCTCGAGGCCTACCCTGACAAGGAAGTCAGCCACACGGCATCCATGGCCTTGAAAAGGCACCTATGGTACCTCTCAGAGGATCTCGTGGGGCTTGGTTTCTTTGACGACCGCATTCCAAAGGACACGAAGCTAAAGATGGTCCAACGACTTCAATCCCCCGCCACGAAGAAAGGACTCAAGCGGATCGATCCGAAGAACTTCAATCCACAACAATCCATCGAGCTCTTCGTCACCCGGAGAACAAAAGAAGTCTTCTTCCGCGCGATCCTTCCAGAATCTGAGTCTCCCACCTTCCTCATGAAAGATCCAGAGGATTGGATCAATGACCAGGATTGGATCACGGCGCAAAAGAGGGTGAAAGCCCTGAAGGTGGTCAATGACGCCGCCGAGCGTGGTATCGCTTTGATGAAAAGATTCAATTCCACCATCACGCGTGATGAGAAGCAGAAGCAATCGTCCTCAAGGTGGTTCGGGTCACCAGAAGTTGATCCCCGTCAAGACGAAGGAGAGCTTGAAGAGTAAAATCAAGTAGTGTAGGACAGATTGATGATGAAAACAATCCATTTATACGCGCTTATTTCAATTAATGAAAGGTGCATTTCGTTTATTTTCATTTTTGTTCAGAAATAAAGAGAATAAGAGAATGATAGAAATTTCTTTTTTTTCCTAAATAGCTACAAGAAAGTGTTAAACTTGAGTGACCTCTAAATACTGTTCGATTCCCATCATTTTTCGATTTTTAGAACCTCTATGCCTATTGAAATCGGGGCAGCATTCGCGAGCAAGAGAAAATCGAAAAAAAAAATTTCTATGTATTAATGAGACCCTACGGCGTACACCGACAAAGTCTCCAAATGCGACAAAATAAACACAACTATTAAACAAAAAAAATACGATTACATGACCAAATTAAATAAGAAAACACCAAGAGTTTCTTCTATTTAACTTCTCACGGTTTAACGAAACCTACTTAAAACTTGGTGTGGCGATCTTTTAAACAAAATATCAAACAAGAACTAAGTTTAATAGAAATTTTCTTCATAATACGCAATTTTATCCTTAAACTATAACATGAAAAGCGTTAATATGATTTTTAAAACAAAATAGAAACTAAATTAGGGGTAACTTATTAATTTTTCCTCTTTTATCCAATTATTGTGTTTCAATATAAATTTGCAGACTGTATTGAGTAATTCTGGTATTTGCACAATTTGTCGAATGAATCATTGCAGTGCTGGACATACTTCATCCCAATCTTACAATATAGTGTTTAGAAGACAGTGTGTGTGTATATATATATATATATATATATAATATATATATATATATATCGGGTACAAGATTAGTTGCCAGAATGCTCCACGCAATGAAATAGTTTTTATTTGATAATTTTGCGTTGAACTGGATTTCTTTAATTAAACATTTTTATTTATTCCTGAAAACCACCGAAAACCTAATTTAACATTATTACATAGCCTAGCACAGTTACGCCTAACTTAACTCAGTTAAATATAGCCTCATACGCGTAAATTTTGCAGGAATTCACCCATTTTGTCGAAACGGGAAAACACCAAAATGAAAACCTAATTTAACATTATTACTTAGCCTAGCACAGTTACGCCTAACTTAACTCAGTTAAATATAACCTCATACGCGTAAATTTTGCAGGAATTTACCCATTTTGTCGAAACGGAAAAACACCGAAATGAAAACCTAATTTAACATTATTACTTAGCCTAGAGAAAAAAGAATTTCATCGCAATTTCTCTACTTTTGTGCATATATATACAGTGGTGGGCACCGTTAACCAAAAAGTTAACTTCGTTAACCGCTAATCCGTTAACCAAAAAGTTAACTTCGTTAACCGTTAATCCGTTAAACATGTAACGGAAGTTACCGATAAACCGTTAACGTTAACTTTTATTATAAAAAAAATGAAAAACACAATATATATATAATTTAATTTTCCCTCTTCTTCTCGGTCTCCATTTTGTCCATGAGATGCATGTTGCCCTTCATGAAAATTAGCATATCAAAGATTTCATCAGACAGGGATGATCTCTTGGCCCTCAGGATGTCCTTGACCATAGAGAACAAACGCTCCATTGCAGCACTGGAGGGGATGGCTGTGTTGAACTTGATGAACAAGTCCACCAACGCTTGCTCACCCAAGAAGGCAGCATCTGTCAGCAAGTCCTTGGAGTTGGTCTCCAGCCAAGTCTTGACCAAGTTCTGGGCCTTGCCCTTGAGTGACCTGTGGCTTCTGCTGCTCTCTTTTGTCTGGATGACAGCACTGAAGAAGTCATCCTCTTCCTCCTCCTCGTTGTTGCTGCCTCCACTGTTGCTGCCCACTTCGTTGGACTGCTGCTTCATGGCCTCCTCGACTGTACCCTCCATGCTTTTCCTCACCCTGGCGACCTTGGTGTTGTCATACTTGTCCAACCAGATGAGGCGAAACCTGGGATGGAAGGCAGCAGCCAGCTGGCACTGAAAATAATATAAACTTTTAAACGTTTATTTATGAATTTTTTGGGTTAACGGACTTGAGTTAACGGAAGTTAAATGTAACGGAAGTTAATTAGTCCGATAATGATTTTCAAAGTTAACTTAAAAGTTAAATCGTTAACGAAAAAGTTAACTTCGTTAATTAACGATTAACGGATTAACGGTTTGTGCCCAGCTTTGTATATATATATATATATATATATATATATATATATATATATATATATATATATATAAGGGGTACAAGATTAGCTGCCAGACTGCGCTATTTATTTAATTTGTATATGTTTAATGGAAAAGCGATGTCAGTAGTATAGCCGCAAAAGGTTAGAGTGCAAGAATGTTGCAAGTGATTACGTAATGTTGCAAAGGGGGTGGGGGTTGTTGCAAAGGGGGGGGGGGTGGGTGTTGCAAAAAAAAGAAAAAAATTAAAAAAAAGAAAAAAAGAAAAAAATTACCCCAAAGGGCCCTTTGTTGCCAACCGGGGTTGCAAGGGGCATGCAACTTGGAGGTGGAGTTCTCCCCCAAGCTATTCCCCCCAAAGGGCCAGAAAGGAGAGAAAAGAGGAGAGAAAGGAGGAGAGGTGTTCACCTGGCAGGAGCCAAGTGCATATTAAGACTTCAGCCGAGTAGGCGTTGTTTTATAGGCTCCTAATCAGCCAGTTGGCTGAGCCAAGGGGGGAGGGGTACACCTGAAGGAGAGAGAGAGAGAGAGTAGTTGCCTTTGATTGCAAGGCATGCAACTTGGAGGCGGAGTTCTCCCCCAAGTTATTTTCGTTTACCTAACCTAAGAGGCCTCTAAGGGGTTTTCCCAAAGGGCCAGAAAGAGAAGGACCAGAGGTCCTTGCTCGGCTGGGAGCCGAGCTTGAATGATCCGTCAGTCGTCTCTCGGTCTTTTATAAACCTCTATTCTGGCTGAGTTGCCAGATAGCGCCATGTGTTCCAGATAGCAAAAACCATATATTAATCATCCATTTAAATAGTGTACCACAATATATGACGGTAGATGAATCCAATTAAATTCTGTTTATTAAATAAATAATTTTTACACACTTAATTTTTATTATAAAATTTGTCACGAAACGAAATGAAAATTTACGAAACAATTCATTTAAAAGTTGAAATTAGCCAAAACACAATCCGCTATAACGGGGTCGGACGACATGAGAGATCTTCCTTCCAGACCGCTCTTGATGTGTATATATATATATATATATATATATAATAATAAACGATAAACAATTCGTGCACACACACACACACACGAAATGAAAATTTACGAAAAACTTCATTAAAAGTTGAAATTAGCCAAAAACACAATCCGCTATAACGGGGTCGGACGACATGAGAGATCTTCCTTCCAGACCGCTCTTGATATATATATATATATATATATATATATATATATATATATATAATATATATAAACGAATAAACAACTCGTGCACACACACACACACGAGGAAAAGGAGACTATGTCAACTCGAATCGTCACATTTAAATAGTGTACCACAATATATGACGGTAGATGAAACCAATTAAATTCTGTTTATTAAATAAATAATTTGTACACACTTAATTTTTATAATAAAAATTTAAGTCACGAAACGAAATGAAAATTTACGAAACAATTCATTTAAAAGTTGAAATTAGCCAAAACACAATCCGCTATAACGGGGTCGGTTTCGAAGAACACCTGATGGTTGAGAGACCTTCCCCCCAATCCCTGATAAGTCTCCCTTCACTCCAAACGGAATGAAAATTTATGAAACACACAGAGCCTCATTCCCCTGCGAAGAAAATTGAAAAAAAACGAAATTTAAAGAAATTAATCAATTGAAATTAGCCAAAACACAATCCGCTATAACGGAGTCGGTTTCGAAGAACACCTGCTGGTTGAGAGACCTTCCCCCCAATCCCTGATAAGTCTCCCTTCTCCAAATGAAAATAAATTTATGAAACACACACTTGTCATTCTCCAAACCCGTATATATATATATATATATATATATATAATAAACGAATAAACCACTCGTGCACACACACACACACACACGCACACGAGGAAAGGCAGAAACTAAGAAACTAGGTCATTTCGAATCGTCCCCCTAGAGACCATTTTCTGGGCGAGAGTCAACCTTTCTTCGTCTACTTGAACAAAAACCACCTTTCACATCAATTCTTATTATTATTATTTCTACAATGAAAATATTTTATATTTACGCGTAATTTGTATGGTGTCATATTCTTATAACTACATCTTAACTGCTTAAATCAATCACCTTTCACATCAATTCTTATTATCATTATTATTATTATTTCTACAATGAAAATATTTTATATTTACGCGTAACTTAGACCCACAGTTTAACGTTGAAACCGAATGCTCTTTTAAAATATAATTAGGATATATTCTTTATATCCTCTCGATACATTAGTGACTAATGATGCGGGAAACTCTGAGTAAATGGAAATATTATTATTTTCTCGAAAACTATGGGTGATAGAAAAATTCTGAAACCGGAATCAGCATCAAAAGTTCTATAAGAAACACCAAATAGTTTTCGTTGTTCCCTAGCGTAATTTCTCGCCGAATTGGAAAGGTTTTCACTCCACCTTAGACCCACAGTTTAACGTTGAAACCGAATGCTCTTTTAAAAATATAATTAGGATATATTTCTTTATATCCTCTCGATTACATTAGTGACTAATGATGCGGGAAACTCTGAGTAAATGGAAATATTATTATTTTCTCGAAAACTATGGGTGATAGAAAAATTCTGAAACCGGAATCAGTATCAAAAGTCCTATAATGTGAACAGCTGTTCTGTGGATCGAAATACATCTCGTCAGGGAGTCGCTGCTTACTCTTCCACATTTCAACATAACAGGATTATTGAAACGGATTTAAAATAACAGGTTCATTTGACCCGAGGCAGTAGTATGACCGAAAAGCATGTTAATGCATCATTTGACCCGAGTCAGTAGTATGACCGAAAAGCATGTTAATGCATCATTTGAACCGAGTCAGTAGTATGACCGAAAAGCATGCATGATTTTCTCTTTAGTAATAATAACAACTAGCTCGAAGAGTGACAACGGATAAAGTTTTCACGCCACCTTAGACCCACAGTTTAATGTGGAAACCGAATGCTCTTTTAAAAATATAATTAGGATATATTTCTTTATTATAAAATAAGTTAACAATTGAAATTATGTTAACACAAGAATTTGTGAAAACAATACTAATAACTTGTAAGTAAAAATAAAAATATAATATAAGGGACTACCATAGAAATGTAAGTGTCTATAATTTATTCACAAGAAACACGATTTTATATATATGTTACTCGTCCGGTCCCGTTATAGCGGATTGGTACACGTCATAGCTCCACCCAGCTACATCGGCAGCCAATCACTACGAACATCTGGTCTTTTGGGGCGGAGCTTGGCGATTGTGCATATAAAAGGGGATATTTTTCAGTTGGGAGTAACAGTAGCTATTTTCGCGTCAGTGAATAATCATTCCCTCCACCATGGACCTGTACGTCTCCCCAGATTTGTATGAAGAAAGTGACACTGCAGCATTAACGACAATTAGTCTTTTTAACGCGATTGACCGTGATGAATTATTCCAACGCAAACCGTAGAAGATATTTGCAGTGACGCTCCTTACAATCCGACGCAAGGGACTACCATAGAAATGTAAGTGTCTATAATTCGATTTATATATATATATGGATGGGCTGTAGTATCTCGTCAAATAGATACTCGCCAAAATTTTTTATGTCAATCAATGTTATTTGGTTTTACCTCTTATCCCCATTATGCTAAAATCGAAATTTTTTATGGCAATCAATGTTATTCCTCTTAAATGAACCAAAGATATCTTCACATAATGGGGATCTGTCTGTATACTCTGTATATGTTTTAAAAGAATGAACATTATTCCTTTAAGGTCCGATGAGGATTTGACACGTGTTATACAATCTTTTGAAGAATCTCGTGTCATGAATACGGAGGATATACTGAACAGTCAGCAATGTCACACATCCTCCACCATGGACCTGTACGTCTCCCCGGATTGTATGAAGAAAGTGACACTGCAGCATTAACGCAATTAGTTTTTTAACGCGATTGACCGTGATGAATTATTTCCAACGCAAACCGTTGAAGATATTTGCAGTGACGCTCCTTACAATCCGACGCAAGGGACTACCATAGAAATGTAAGTGTCTATAATTCGATTTTATATATATATGGATGGGTTGTAGTATCTCGTCAAATAGATACTCGCCAAAATTTTTTATGTCAATCAATGTTATTTGGTTTTACTTATCCCCATTATGCTAAAATCGAAATTTTTTATGGCAATCAATGTTATTCCTCTTAAATGAACCAAAGATATCTTCACATAATGGGGATCTGTCTGTATACTCTGTATATGTTTTAAAAGAATGAACATTATTCCTTTAAGGTCCGATGAGGATTTGACACGTGTTATACAATCTTTTGAAGAATCTCGTGTCATGAATACGGAGGATATACTGATCAGTCACAATGTCACACCGAAAAATGTAAGTGTTTTTCGATCTTTTTGGGTAAGAAGACAATATATTTTCATAAATTTATTAAATGAAAGAAATCAGTACAATAACCAACTACAGAATATACCGTTACAAATATACGAACAAAAACATTATACTATACAACGAGTACGTACAATTGGAAAACGGATTTTTATCTGTCTGCATACCATTTCATCGTTTCGGCGAGTGTGACACGGGTCAAATAAATTTAAAAAATTTATAAATTCTTTATCACATGACATATGCGTGAGAAATGAGACGCAGTACATTCCGCAAACATTACTAAAATATCCTTGTATACGAAATGGGTTCCATACAACTTCGGGAATATGTAACTGAGCGAGAAATTTTACAATAATAGGGTCACTCCAGGGTTGAGTACCGAGTGAATCAAAATAGTACAGGCGCTGTCTATTTTTAAAATAGACAGCGATCCAGTGAATCCCTTCATTACCGATGACATCTGTGTTCACAATAAGACTACCGCATTCTCGCGTACTTGGCAAACTCAATGTTTCATTCTTCGCAAACACGCCGATAAATTTGGAACGTGTGACTCTCCATTACTTTCTGAAGTGTATTAGCATCCATTTTAAAAGTCAGTGATAACGCTCCTAAATCTATCTACTTCTATTAGGGCTTGCGATTCGAGATATACTAGTACACTAATAGGAGCGTCTATAGGCTTGGCGAATTCCAGCCGCACTGAGATGTTTCCGCTCTGCTGTGGGGTTAAATGGGTATTTACGCTAGCAGATAAGTCAGGTGTAATGTCAAACGGATAAAGGTTAAATTGATCAATGAATTCTTCCTGCGTTACCCCATTACCAAGCTCATCACAATCACCTGCAATATGGGTCAGATTACTATAGGCTCTGGCAAAGAGGTAACACAGCGTCTGATGAATAGTCCGTACCCATTGTTCCACCCAAAGCAGTGCCATTAACGTATAGAGTTATATTTTTAAGTCCGAAATTCTCGAATTTAAAGGCACTCTTTTTATATTTTCCATTCACCGAAGCATGGTCCTGCATGCCGATTAATATCCTTTTAGGAAGATTTCCCAGGGCAATGTTTTCTATCTGCTTCGATGCCAACCCTGCAGGAACCGTATATAGTTTGATTTGCACTCTGTTAATAGGATATTTCACTGTAGCGTTTAGTAAATTTTTCTCAATTTCTAGTTGTTTTGGTGAACTTAATTTCACTCGCCGTACGCGGAGGTATGTGTCCATAATGTGAACCACAACGGGCTTTGCACCCTCTCTTGATCAGCATCCAGATTTAAGCAGATCTCAGGACTCGTGCGGGTGAGCTTTATTTTCATATCCACCCCGTTGACAAGCAACTTCTCCTGGAAAGTGAAATCTGTGTGCAACCGTCCAAAACACTCGTATATTTTCTTTTTAGAATTTTTAAATTTGTCCTTTATACTATTTTCATCTTTAGTTTGATAATATCCCTCGGCACTTAAAAAGGTAGCCTTCGCTTCTTTGGAAAAGTTGAGGACATTTTCCAGATAGGCTCGTAGATGATAGTACCCCGTGCCTGCCGATATGTTGGTCTGATTTAAATATACGTCACACTGGTTGAATATGGAGTGCAGAAAGTTTGTTTCAGGGTATACAGCATATTTGTCATCGCAGACCGTTCCATCAGAATGGGCTATACGTAGCTTAGCGTACATGTGCACACAGCTTGGATCAAAAAAGTAAGGGCCTGAGCTGGGTATCACGAATTCTATAGGTGCACTCGGGGAACTAATTGTGTTTAAAGGGTTAATTGTAATAAAGTCACTGTGCTCAATAGAAACTTGGGTTGGAGGCAGCTCAAAAAGGGACAGCTCCGATTTACAGCATTGTGAACTACATGGGTGGATGAAGCGTGCCATGGCGAAATAGTGACTCCTCTCTCGACAAGTGGTAAACAAACTATGATTCATGAGATCAATGTCCTTAGCTTATATCAGTCAAAAAAGTGGTCAACCATAGGTTTCATTCGCTTACAGCACTTCTTTTTTGATAGCCTTTTACGTTTAATACCACGTGACCCCTTCTTCTTCCGGGCAGCCCGCTTCTTCTTCTTCCCGCCACCACGCATTTTTCTCTTTGCATCTTTGATGATTTCGTCCCGTGTACGCTTTAAATGTTTTTTTAGAGCCTCTTTAGGTTTAGCCCCGGCCAATATGTCTTCTGCAGTGTTAATACCTGATTGTAGCGCTTTCCTTCCAAGGTATCTGGCACCCCTCTTCAGCAAAGGAACAGCCGTACGTAGTATGGATGAAAAAATGGACCCAAGTCCACTACCGCGCTGGTATCACCCCTCGATAGACGGTGAAAGGCTTTCTATCCATTATAACTCAGTGCGTCGAAAGTGTAGCTTCACTGTTAAGCTCCCGTTACCGAATGGGAAGTTTTCACCCTCAATCGTTCTTATATATATTGAGATATTGGTTATTAAATTAGTTGCGACATTCACATAATGGGGTCTGTCATATGTAATACTCAAACTCCTTCCTCTATGGTTGGGGATGTGAGCAATGCGCAGCAGGCGTGCCTGGGTATCCCCAACAAACTGGTGCTCCACTATATTACTGTAAATATAGCACATGTCTGGGGACCTTTCAGCCAATTTCTCCATCTTCAATTGATACATTAATCTGGACAAGTCATGCTGTGTCTCGTGAAATGTGTCTCTTTGGAAGGCTGCGCTATATCGGCCATTGGCTAGAATTTGGAACTTTCTATGGTCTTTAATACGTCTGTTAGTCTTTGATTTTAGGATTAGTGTATGTGCAGGGTTGTTTACGATTTCGTATACTAAATCATTCGTAAGGTTTGAGTTTCTTAAACTTACGTTTAAGCCTCTCACAACATCCTCGGCCGAACCATATTGACCCGGTCCTAGTCTTACTTCTGTACTGTAATACCGTGCAATCTTAGTCCGAGCGATACGCATAGTTTCATCCATAGCTACCCCAGCTTTTTCACACTCGTCAATGTCTCTAAGAATCGTAAAAACGGTTTCTTTATGTTCAATATTTAAAAAGATGGTGTCCAGCTGAATTTCGCATATCCCCACCTCATACGAATCACGACCCAATTCAATGTGCTTGTGGAGTTCTGTTACAAAGTTGGCTAGTGTGTTGTTAGGGTGTACAGACAGGGACGAGGAGGACGGGAGTGTGACGTAGAAATGGTTAGGAGCCATGTTGCATACTATTTAAGCTTCATTATTGCATCAGCTTTTATATAGGTGTTGAAGCTTTCTGGGTACCCTAGCCATTTCACCAGGTACATTTTTCTCTTTCCTGAACCTTTGCTTCCTAAAATTTTCTCAATTTTAAACACATTTTTTCCTAAATTAAACGCAACTTTCTGCAATTCCTCGCGGTAAAAGCCTCCTGAGATTTCTTCCCCATTCAAATCTTCAATGTAATACATCATTATCTCACCTTTAGGTCTCATAGCCCTAACTTTAAAAATCTCGCGTGTCCATCCTTGCTCAAAACCCTTTGCGAATTTGTTCCCCGAACGCGACAGCCTTACATAATCATTGATTTTGAAGCGCGCAGAGTGTGGTGGTGGTGGTGATCCATCTCTCTCGGGAGCGTACCTCTTTCTAAAACTTCGTTAGGTGTTGTCCCAATCGTGCGATGGTGTGAGCGGTTGTAGGATGATGCCAATGATTCCAGAATGTCTAGAAATCTGTATGTGTTTTTATGTGTAAAATAACGGTGCATGCGTTCCTTTATGGTGCGCTGAACTCTTTCAGCTAAAGAAGCCTTATGTATAGAATTGGTTGTGTAATAGCTGATATTAAACTCTGTCAACATGTTCTGAAAAGCACGGCCTATAAATTCCTTCCCCATATCCGTACAAAAATAGCCAGGAACCCTGTTTTCTTTTAACATTAGCGTTTTGGTGGCTTTAGCAACTGTTTCAGGTGATTTATTTTTCAGAGGAACTAGCCACAGATATCTAGAGAATACGTCTATTATGAATAGAATGTAGCGGTAACCATCGTTATACACAGAATATCTTTGCATGTCTGTTAAATCTGCTTGCCAAATAGAATCAATCGAGGAAGCCGTTGTCTTGGCTGTTTTAAACCTTTTTCTCACAGGCTTATGAAGCGTATAAGCGTCCTGCTCCCTCAAAAATCTTTCAACATCTTTTTTTCCTACTCCGTAAACACTTCTGTACAGTCTATCTACGCCGCCGTAAGAGGATGGGTAGAAATGTCATAATAGCGTTTAGTTAATACGTTAGCCATTTGCGTATTTTAGAGGCACGTGGGTAGGGTTGGTTTAACCTCTTCTTGCTCCTCTTCAAAGGTGTTACCGCCGGGGGTGACGGCGCCTTCAATTGTGTCACATGCGTTGCATGTTCCAAGTCTTTTAACCTGTTCAGATTTCCTATCAACGTTTTAGGGACATTTATTTGTTGTAGTCTTGCTTTAATATGCTTCCATCCTGATGGTGATGGCCTATCCCACTTTCTCACCAGATCATGGACAATGTCTACGATATTCGATCCCTGTACCTTTGATCCTTCCACAATGATCTCCCTGTATCGGTCCATTGTATGGCTGGATCCTCATTCAATAGATTATAAAGACTTAAGCCTTTACTCCTCAATGTATGTGGGAGGGTGCTTTTTAATACATGTTCGATATGTTGTGTGGCTAATCTTTTTGGTTGGTCAGCTGTATCGTCGGGCTCAGATCCTATGTCGCCATGTCCATCGTCCCCCGTGCTGTGCCTAATAACCACAGGAATCTCTGTAGGGCTCTTATAATTTTCGTACTCGTGAAGAAATTTCTGCAGAGCTTCTTGGTATAAGATTCTTTTCTCATCAGGTGTTTTTTCACTGTTTAATAGGGCTAGCAATTCGCTTTCCATTCTTTTAAGTCTGCTTTTACGGGGATCTAGATCCGTGTCTGGATTCCTTTGCAGTGAAGCGTACACCTCGTGGGGAATCACTACCACTTTCTTCATTATATTAATCTAGTCAGTAAAGGACCCAAAACTGAAAATAAGATGGGGAGAAATGACCCTCCTGTTTGTACAATAATTCGTTTTTTCTTCGCTACAGTTTGACTTTTACGAGCGAGTGCACGTATTATGTTCTTGTAGCGGCGTAGGCGAGCCTTCTGAGGGGTTTTCATTGATACATTGCAATTTATAACGTTAAGACAGATTTCACAGATGCATTTTAAAAAGTCGGCGTCGATATTTTTAATAAACATCTGCTGCATTGCCCGGGGCAGTCGATGATAGATTTTTATTAATTCACGGTATTTCTTTAGTCTCTTTGTCATTCTGGAATATACACCGTTTCAGGCTCGTTTGGAAATATATTCGTTCGCAGAAGCACTCTAAACGTGTTTCGCGGATGAAGGTCGCAAAGCAAATATCCGTAACGCGTGCTTGTAGCTTCTTTATAAACTTCCAAAAACTCCTTACGCTGATTCGGGAACATTTGATTGGCTAATACCCCAATTTGTGATACATCTCTACGTTGCGCGAATAAGACTAGATATTGCGTATTTAACGACACATCGCGCATGTATCTATTTTTGAAAAATAGATTCTGATTGAAAAACACGCTTATGTTAAGATGGTGGGAGAATACTGTAAATGTCTCGGCAAACGTTTTATCCATCTCCAACATGAGATCGTCAATTACAATGATTGTATGTTCATTTCCCTTTAACGAATTAACGTCATATACGCCTTTGTGGAACAAAATATCATCTTGGTACTCGTTGAACACTGATTGATACGTCGAATAGCACCATATAACTTTATGCACAAATTTCGAGAACATCTCTCCCTTTTCTTTAATGATTTTAAGCATAAACACAGTTTTACCACATCCTGTAGGTCCAGATATAATACATGTGGATGGGCTCGTGAATCTGAATTTTTCTACAGAGTCCATTTCTAACACGTCACACTCCTAAGTGGGTCATTTACAAAATATTACAAATTTTGAGTGCTGTTCCTTATATTTTGCTTTCTTCTCCCACAGAACCGTGAATGACGATGAGGTAGAGCACCCCATCATTGACATTACGGATGACCTCGACGACAGTGTAGTTGTGATCTCCCCTGCCAACGAACCCTCACCAGCGATACCGGTAGCACGTCCAAAGCGGAGGTATGAGAACCCCACGTCAGGTATAAAGCGCCCGAAATACGCGCCTGTTGCACCAGTAATAGTCCCCAACCCTCAACCTCTTACGCAACAAGCCCCCCAGCAGCACCTCCCGCTAATATATCCCTTATTCATCCGCCGCCCCCCGTTCTGTTAAGTCTACAATAATAGATCCCCAACCCTCAACCTCCTACGCAACAGGCCCCCCAGCAGCACCTTCCGCTAATATATCCCCTAATTCATCCGCACAGTTGCCCCCGTTCTGTTGAGGATGATATAACGATCGAATTGGTGCGATCCGCAGCCCCCACCCCAGCCTTGACTAGAAATCGGTATAGAGTCAGGGTCGACCCTAGAGCCATGTATAGCAATGGAATTGAGCGCGGGCTACGCCGGGTTGTACAGCGTATTATAGAGTTTGCTCTTCAGAATCGCGACGAGCGTGAAGTCAGGACGAGTCTGTCCTTTGGATTCGGGTCAGATGACGGTGATGTAGACGATTATTGGGTGATAGTGCCATTTAGACGTTTGGCGGCTGAAGATGTAGAATATATATTAGGACGTATAATGCAAGCCGCCCAAAGTAGTATAGCCTTAATATGGACAACTTCACGGTAAATATTGACCGTGTATTCCGTGTTGCGGGTCATAGTGCCATACCGTATACTCTTAACTTCAATTCTCCGATTATTTACCGAAAGCATATAAACGTCGATCGTGGTTGCGGCTTTATAGCAGTACTCTTAGCACGTATGTTTACTGTACAAAATACACAGGCCACAAAAATTTGGTTGCCTACGGTCGTGGAGCGTGCCCGTAAACTAGCTGTAGACTGTGAACTTGAATTTGACTGTAATATGGGTCCTGAAGAGTTGAGAGGGTAGAACAGGACTGTGTATGTTTTTAAAAGCTGTGTGAGAGATCGTACAAGACCCCTACTTATTTTAGGATTGTCAGGGACAACGTATCTCCCCATCCGTAATATAAGGTGGCTTTACGCGAGTTATGACAAAAGTCGAAAATATGGGAGACATCATGATTTGTGTAAGGGGTGCCTCGAGTTTGCGGATGATATGTGAGACATTGTAAAGAATGTCACATGGTATGTGAGCAGTGTAAAAGCACCAAATGTGAAAGCCGTGTAGTTGAGCTGAGAAGAGAGACTGTGATGTGTGTAGACGCACATTTTTCAATAATAGCTGTTTTGATTTCCATAAATCAATTGGCACGTGCAGGAAAATGAGAATCTGTGAATGTGGTATGTTTCACACAATGGATAATTGGGGAAAATTTAAGCACAAGTGTGACGTAATTCACTGTCCTACATGCCAGGAGGAATATAAGGCGGATGGAGTAAAGCATGTATGTTATATGAAAGATGCTAAGCCTAAAAATAACCCTTGTATAACTGTGTACTACGATATAGAAACATATACGAACGCTGAAACCAAAGAGGTAATTCCACATTTACTTGTGAGCCAGACCATCTGTGATGAGTGTATGGGTATCGAATGTGACGAGTGCCCCAAATGCGGTAAACGGACAAACGTTTTTAAAACGAATGTCCGCGATAGTCCTGTGAAACTATTTGTGTCCTATATTGTCAAGTTAGCCGACAAGTTCAAAAAAATGACTGTGTATATTCTCGCCCATAACGGGGCAAAGTTTGACACGCAGTTCCTTTATAAGGAGTTGCTTGAACACGAATCCTCTGAGATATTTACAGGTGATCCATTGAAAAGAGGCAACAAATTAATACAGATGCAGATAAGAGGCAATGTACAATTTAAAGATACTTTATTATTCACACCTTGTAAATTAGCAAAGCTACCCAAGGTGATGGGAGTAGCAGCTGAAGTTTCCAAAGGATACTTCCCTTACACTTTCCTCACCAGCGAGACTTTAAACTACGTAGGCCCACCACCCCCAAACATTATTTTGACTGTATGGATGAACGTGAAGACTTTGATCGATACTACACAGTTTTAATGAAAGTAACCCTTATAATATAGCTGATGAATGTGAGCGTTATTGCGTGAATGATGTGCGCGTGCTTAGAGTATGTTTCCAGGCCTTTAGAAGGATGTACATAGCCCGTTTCAAATGCGATCCACTGCAAGTCGCAACCACCATCGCATCATTATGTTTTACGGTGTTCAAGAATAACTTCATGCCTAAAGACACCTTAGCCATTATTCACCGAAACAACCCCGCAGTTACGGACACAAGGCTATTTACTGGCTCATACACCTACAGCAACAGACAGGTGTATACATAAAGCACGCCCGCAACACGGGTGAAGTACCCATTAAGATTAATGGACGTGTTTTTTGGGTTGATGGGTTAAGTGAAAACCGTGTCACTGGTGTGAAGACTGTGTACTCCTTTAACGGTTGCTGGTGGCATGGATGCCCCCGTCCTGAGTGCGGAATCGCCGGAGATATCCACGGTAGGTCTCCTGCCGACTGTCTTGCATCGACCCGCACCCGCGATCAACTTATAGGATCACAGTTCACTCACAAAGTCTTGTGGGAGCATGAATATGATGCACGGATGGAGACAGACGAGGTGTACCGTGAGGAAATAAACACGATCAAGCGTTCAATGGTGCTGGATCCTCTCAAATGTGGTGATAGCTTGTTTGGAGGACGTACAAATCCTTTCAGACTATACTTTCCACCTACGGAGGGCGTGAAGCTCCATTACTACGATTTCTGTTCTTTATACCCATACGTGATGAAGAGCAATCCGTACCCCGTGGGCGCTCCTGAGAAACTGGTGGGACCTAGCCTACCCTCCATCAATGAATTTTCAAAAAATTTGAATGATCGTTACTTTGGGCTCTCTTTCGTAGACGTACTCCCCCACGCAATTTATGGATGCCGATCTTACCTGTCGTTATCGACGACAAGCTCATGTTTCCCCTGTGCGTGAAGTGCGCGGAAGAGGATAACGGCGATGTAACCATATACCCCACCAGCGTAAGATCAGAGGCGTATATACAAGTCCTGAGCTGGCCCTAGCCGTACGCCATGGTTATAGAATACTGAAGATACATGAGGTGTGGAGGTTTCAGAAGCTACCCAACCTTTTCACACCATATATAAACGCCTTTTTGAAGGATAAGGTTGAGGCATCAGGGTATCCGCGAGGAGTTGATACCGAAGATGAAAAGTCTGCCTATATTCAACGTTACCGCGACCGCGAAGGTATACAACTTGATCGTGTCCAAATTGTAAAGAATCCTGGCAAGCGCTTTAGTGCAAAGTTGTGTCTAAACAGTCTATGGGGAAAATTTGCGCAGAATACCGGCAGAGGGAGCATTCATTTGGCACAAAGTTATAGCGATGTCTGGGATTATGCCAATGCTCCCGATAAAGAGGTCATGGAGATCGTGAATGTAGGTAATACTTACATAATAAAGTACAACAACACTGAATTTGCCACAGATACCTCAAGGGTTACAAACATACCTGTGGCCAGCTTCACAACAGCCTACGCCCGTATAAAACTTTGGGGTCTATTGCATTCTCTTGGGCGGAGAGTATTGTATGCCGATACAGATAGCGTGATATTCACAGAGAGGGAGGGTGAATACATGCCCGCTATTGGGGAGTTCCTCGGCGAGCTCACTGATGAGATCAAGGATGAGTATGGGGACAACGCATACGCCGACTCTTTTGTCTCAACAGGACCTAAGACTTATGGGGTACGGGTCAGGGTGGGGAGGAAATGAAATATATCGTGAAGGCAAAGGGTATTACGCTCAACCATGCGAATCGGCGGGTTGTTAACTTTGAATCGTTGAAGGATCTAGTATGTTTGGACGATGATGAGGGCGAACAACCTCCCCAACTAATTGTAGGCACCCACAATTTTCGGGCGCAGAAGCTGGGGGGCGTGAAGGAACTTAGGGGTACGAAGGTGTGCCGTAACACCTATAGGAAACGTTACCAGTTACCTGGTACCTATGATACCGTACCCTTTGGATACCATAACGTATGATGCTTCTATTGTTAACTCACACGTATTTGTCTTGTATATAATCGTATCTATTGATTTATTACACGTATTTGTAAATATATATATAACTTGAATATCTCGTTTATTAAATCGTATTTGTAAAGTATCTATTGATTTATTACACGTATTTGTAAATATATATATAACTTGAATATCTCGTTTATTAAATCGTATTTGTAAATATATATAACTTGAATATCTCGTTTATTAAATAAATCATGTTTCAATTAGCGTTTCACTTTCTCCTTTGTGTGTGTGTGTGTGTGTGTGTGTGTGTGTGTGTGTGTGTGTGTGTGCAGGTGAAAGTTCTAAGCTCCGCCCACTGTAAGACCGTGAGTCATGCTACTATCTGGGAGTCCCTGCGTGGTCAGTCGACTGCAGTAAGCCCGAGAGATCAGACGTGTATTCAGATCAGACGTGTATTCAAATGGCTACCTTTAATATTGCTTGTACAACGTTTATGAAATGGTATTCAGCAAAGTGTCAGGATGTGGTGGATACCGAAAAACTTCCTATTCCTCCCTCCTATGCCTCTTTTAAAAACACATTGGATTGTGCGAAGTTCCAAGATGTACAAATACTCTACGGATGTTCTGGTGAGACCGTTGAAGGCTTTCGTTGCACAGACGATGTGCTGAAGTATACTGCAGAGCTAAACTTTATAAAGTCTCACATACACCGTGAAGTAAAAGAAACAACGCGTGCAGAAGAGAAGCAGCAGGTATGGATAATGAGTCTTGCGGATGGGTGGTGTGACAAGCGGTATTACGTCATGCTACACCATGTCGATTACTCATACCCTACGACTGAAAATGTGAATCTCGTGATCATGGACAATCTTAAGTATTTTTATCACTATATTAACGTATATCATGATGAGGTTCGTAGTGAGGTTGTGGCTAGTGCCCTGCGTGAGTTTTTAACAGACTTTAGAGACGAGTATCGTTTGATGGGCAGAAAGGAAAAATATGAGCATATGTTCCTCTCAAATAGTGCGCCGGAGTGTGAAGATGTTTAGTAAAACATAAAATGTTCCTAGTTCTTATCCTGAAAAATGTCTGGTGCGTAGGCTGGTAGTGATGAAATTAATTCTTGTACCGGAAAAACAAATATGTACAACAATTCGGTAACTCGCGGATCATACGAACAAGCCCATTCACGTATCATCGAGTCAGCCGCCCGTCGAACCGTTCCTGCCTACCTGCGTGCCTCACACGGCTCATAGTTATCTCAGAGCTTGAACCGAGTGGACGTGCGCTCCTCGAATACGATGGAACTTCCTTTGAGCAGCATTCTCAACGCCTCGTACGATGTGTCCGTGACGAAATCGTTGCGCGTGTTCAGGCGTAATTCCGGTACCATTAGCTATGTACTGGAAACGGAATGTAGACAAACAAACAAACGGGTTTATTTAAGTGTCGAGGAGATGAATAGAATCTTCGTGATAGTTGAGAAGTGGAGTGAAGATCGTTATAAAATACCTGCTAACGTAGGTACAAGAAGAGAGCAGATTAGTGACGCACCCTCATACGCCGTTGTATGTACGTTGTGTATAAATAACGATCGGCCGTGCATTGATATACGGCTGATGTGGAAGAATGCTTCTGATAATAACGCTCTTGTTCCTACGCGAAACCGTTTCATCCTCGACAGAATGTTTGAAATCGTCGGATTCCGCAAGCTGAAACCTATATTAGACGCGCGTGTTACGGATATGCTTTATTTTGATACAGTACTTGAATACGCATACACCGCTCTGCTCGATGGGTTTACCGAGTGTAGGGCTGGTGAGAATGGTCTAGAGCTGGACGTTTATTTAAAAAGTTTAGACTCTTTGAAATACCATGAACTTTGGTACAAAGCAATTGATCGGTACAAGGCTGAGCTCACCTACACCGTTCACCCTGAAGAACTACTTCTTTATATAACGCGCAGTTGTTGTAACGATTTAGAAGATTATTTCAATTGCTGTTATGTTGAGTGAGTTCACGATTGAAAAGCTCGAGTCGGTAGAAATAAACCCTCGATTGGAAAAGCGTGTTTATAAACTTGTTTAATAATGTAGCTAACGATGAACTCTTTGTGCGTACTTTTGATTGTGTTCTAGACGTATTTAAAGATGATTTACCAACCGGTTGTAAAGTGGGAACAAAAATAGTACTGAACGATATGAAAGCCCTTCATATCGAATACAGGTTTCCCTATACTTTAAGCGGTGAAATATTATTAAGCCGCATATACTGCGTAATGCAGAGCAATAATGATGTAATTGTAAACTCGATTAAGACCGAGTTTAGTATTTTGAAAAAAAAGTGAAATGTATTTATATATTTTGCTTGATATTTCTCCTGTACTGTTATGATTATATGCATATTTCTATTATTATTGAAATGTATTTATATATTCTGCGTGATATTTCTCCTGTACTGTTATGATTATATACATATTTTCTATTATTATTGAAATGTATATTTATTTCTATTTGAAATGTATATTTTATTTTATATATATCTCCATAATTGTGTGTGTATATTTCCTGTACTGTTATGATTATATGCATATTCCTCAATTATTATTGAAATTTATATTTATTTTCTATATATTTATAATAAACAGAATGATGCAATGTTGTTTTACTTAATTATATCATGTTACGCCTTCTAAACCTACTACCGGTATTCTAAACCAAATTTTAAGAAATATAATAATGTATACAATGGTATCGCTAAAAAGTGGTATCTGGCAACTCAAGCCATTTACGCCTTCTAAGCCAACTGGCTGATTAGTCGTATATAATAATGTATACAATGGTATCGCTAAAAAGTGGTATCTGGCAACTGTCTTCGATTAGAATTAAATATATAGCGAATACATGGCGCTATCTGGCAACTCAAGCCATTTACGCCTTCTAAGCCAACTGGCTGATTAGGAGCCTATAAAACAACGCCTACTCGGCTGAAGTCTTAATATGCACTTGGCTCCTGCCAGGTGAACACCTCCTCCTTTCTCTCCTTTCTGGCCCTTTGGGGGGAATAGCTTGGGGGAGAACTCCACCTCCAAGTTGCATGCCCCTTGCAACCCCGGTTGGCAACAAAGGGCCCTTTGGGGTATTTTTTTCTTTTTTCTTTTTTTTTTCAACCCCCACCCCCCTTTGCAACATTACGTAATCACTTGCAACATTCTTGCACTCTAACCTTTTGCGGCTATACTACTGATGTCCTTCGTATAATTAATTTCGGATCTTTTCCGTTTGACTGCTGCCATTGAAACATAAGAGGTGAGTGCCCCCAGCCTTCTTTACTTAGCCTTATAAGGCTAACTAACGAAAATATCACGACCTAACCTAACCAATCGTTAGGTCAACTGTACGACCTTGACGATTGGTTAGGTTAGGTCGTGATATTTTTGTTAGTTAGCCTTATAAAGCTAACTAAAGAAGGCTGGAGTTTAATTATGTTTCAATGGCGGCAGTCAAACGGAAAAGACCCTTAATTTCTTTATTATGTACGTATTGTTAAGGGAAACACATAGTTTGTAGACATTTTCCTCGTTCATGTCAGACGAATTTATTCAGTCTCCATCTTAATACAGGATGAAAAGAAATGGCTACATGTTTTTTGGAAGAAAGAAAAAAAAATCGCGATAAGAAGGCCGAAAGGGAGGAGAAGAAGCAGGAATAAGAAGTTCATCATAGGCGTCAAAAATTAAATTTAAGATTTTATATCATTTCAAGGTAAGAAGTTCATAAATTTCCCTTCGGTTATTAAATTTAGGCTAAATAAGCCGACATTTCAGCTGTAATTGTTTAACAATAAAGTATGGAAGTCCAGTTTATGGACACATAGCTAGGCTGGTTCATCTTTAGCCTAGATCTTCCATCTTCAACGTAGCCTAGGCTGTGAGTATTCAGTCAGTTTTTCATGTGTGTTAGTTTCATTCATCCAGAATAAAAGTTCTATTATCCACCCTTTAATAGCCCTTAGTTCTTGGCCCCTACTATAGGTTTTAACCTCTGAAAAAAGGAAGGCACCCGTGAACTAAAAAAGTTGTCTTCAGCGCTGTTTCTTGAATCGATGTCTAAGCCTACCTAGCCTTTTAATTCATGTAGGAGAACTTATCAGGGATTAAGGAAGTTTCCACAACCCATTAAGTCTGTTTAATGTACTTTTTTAATGAATAAATTCATTTTTAAAGGAAGCCTTTGTTACAGTGCCTAGGAAAGAAAAAGGAAGAGTTTGGTTTGCATAAAATATTTAGGTGCGATTTTGGTTGAATAAAATACTAAGTAGGCTCGACTCAGAAGACTGCGAAATAAAAAAATGAAGTAAGCCTAAAATTTAGATAAGCCAAGAGTAAAGCCTGAATAAAAAGTAGCGCCCCTAACAAATAAACTAGTAAAAAATATTAATAACTTTCAGGAAATTTGTATTACCACAACTGTTCATCGTCATAATGTAAGCAACATATTGCCAGATACCGCAATATCTTACGTAGTAACTAGTAAAAATGTCAGCACGGGTCTAAAGACCTACATTTTTTAATTTCATTTCTCTCATTACACCGATAGGAGTAACTATGAATCACTATCCATCTAGGGGGCCAGCACAAAATTATTTGAGAACAATTTTTGTTAATTTGTTGCACGAGTTGCCAATTTCGCTAGATTTAATCAGCTGTGGTCAATATCGTGTGGTTGTCTACAGTAAATAATGATAATAATAGAACCAAAACGTGTGAAATCACAATTTCTTATCTTTCACTCCAAAAGGATACAAAAGCCTAGCTAAAAACTATAGACCAATTAGTTTAACTTCTATTACAGTATTTGCAAATTACTTGAAAGTGTCATCAGAGACAAAATTACAATATTCTTAGAAGAAGAAGGATTAATTGGAATAAAAGGGACAGTAGCAAATTGGGTTGAAGAATGCTTAAAGAAAGGGAACAGAGAGTCCAGTTAAATGGAGCTAGATTATGATAAATAGTCAATAAAACCTGTTTAGGGACGACATTTTTGAGTTTAAACATTACACGAAATTTTGTTAAGTACACTCCTTTATAGTGATTTCATTAACATTGACTTCGTCAATATATACATTTCTTTTATTAGTAAAATCGTGAAATTTGTTTTACTGGTATTTAGGAAGAGTTTATTGGTGGTCAACCATTTCATTACACTGATGAGTTCTGAATGAAATACTGTATATTCTTGCTGTATTAACATCTTTGCATGAAAAAGAGACAGTTGTATCATATGCAAACATGAAGATCAGTATATCAGATGAACGTTGAACGTGGGAGGTCATTTATATACTGTATAATAAAAATAACAGTGGACCCAGAGCTGATCCCTGTGGCATACCATGTTTGACAAGCGCATTAGTTGAGCAAACCTTATTTACTGATACAAAATGATATCTATTGGACAAATAACTTTTAAACCAATCACTGATTGCTCCTCTAAAGCCGTAACAATATAATTTATTAAGTAAAATATTATGGTCTATTACATCAAACGCCTTACTCAAAGCCATAAATATTGATATCATTATTTCTCTGTTCCTTAGCTATATTTACATTTTCCATAAGATTTAAAATAGCCATTTCCGTTGTTTTATTATTATTACGGAAGCCATATCATCTTAAATATTTTCCTGTACCAAAGCAAAGGTTTCCTTCAAGCATGTTTTTAATTACTGAAATATTTAAATTATCAGAGTAACCGTCAAATAACGTTTTTTCTTATACGTACCCATACAGAAAACGTTAATATGTTCAATGGGGAAGGAAACTAAAATATTTAACTTTCCCAACATCGTATGGTTTATTAATCATAACTTTTGACTAAATAGGGTAGATCTCACATCCCCCAACTTATATACGCTAAAACAGTACAGTATTTACTCATTCACAATACAATTTATAAAAGATTTCTATATTTTATTAAAATAAAAAATCTCTCTCGCTCAACAAAGTGGTCTACAATCCCAGCCATATATGAAATCATCTAAAGGCCTACTATTTATCAAATTCTTATACTCTGTTTAAAACAAAGTTTCATCTGTTACATTTGGTGGTTCAGGTTAAAGATAGCTCATTACAATTAAGATCTGCTTGAACAGATATGTATTGCGTATACAATTTATAAGCCCTTTTTCATGAATGAAAACATCCAGCATTTCTTAAAACAGGCTAAGGAGCTTGGTTTTTTAACACAATATATCAAGTCACACCAAAAATCGGTATTATTATAGTATTACACCCGTCTAACGTCCAGCAATTATTATATATTCATTAAGTAGATTTCTTAATTATAAGACACTTTCCTTCTATAGCGTTTCCGTCGCAAATGCTTCGTTTTCGAGATATAAACATTTTTTTGGTGTGTATCTAGTGTGTGTTCGTACGTTCGTTTGTGTGTTCGTACATTCGTTTGTGTGTTCGTTTGTGTGTTCGTTACATGTCTGCCCAATCACTGCGCTCCATCCATTTCGAATTTGAATTACTTTCGTACCGGAATGGAACATTCATTCCACTCATTCAGAAGTACATTAGGCCTGGCTCTGTGATTTATAGTGATTCCTGGGCTGCCTACAAGACTATAAGTGATTTAGGTTAGGATAGGTTAGGTTAGGTTAGGATAGCTTAGGTTAGGTCAATTTTGAAGGTGAAATTTGTTTTTCCTATGGTTTTTGATGTGTTTTAAACGAATCTGACCTTCAAAACCGTCGGAAATGACTCGTTTTCGATTGCCGGCTGGGGGGAGGGGGGGTTATCTCAAAAACGAGTCATTTCCGACGGTTTTGAAGGACAGATTCGTTCAAAGCACATCAAAAACCATAAGAAAAACATAAATTTCACCTCCAAAGGGAGACGGGTGTAATACTATAAATTTACCCAAAAATCTACCACTCTGACTAAAAGTATTTTCACAGATTCAGTCTGCAATTTTTCTCATTGAAACTCATCCCTCAAACTCTAATAAGAAAAAGTTACTTGAAGTTTTAAAATATCGCTAATAAAGGTCCCTTTTGTGCTTCTTAGAAGTTGTGAGGGGTAGGAAATGCATGAGTAAGCTCTTACATATTAAGTTTGAAGATAAGTCTTTCCATTCTACAATTAAGTTGTACCCTTCAGGATGTTTCTTATTGTCACTGAGGAAGTTCGGGATATAGCAATGTTTAATTAAGAATTTTAATAATGTTTGTTTAATAAAGATGATAATATAATGTTTGATTAATGAAGATAATAATATTAATATGTAAAAATTAAGATAAATTGATGGTTTGTTTATTAAAATTATTAAATACGAATGGGCAACACAAGGAGTCGGCCGCGGAGGCTGGGTAGAGAGAAATAGCAGTCACTGGCAGGGTTGCTAGATTGGGCGACTTTTCGCAAATGGGGCTACTTCTGAGGACCTGTGCTATCAACATTTATGATTTTGCGATTTTGCGAATTTTGTGCTACTTCCCCCCACAACTTCGCGACATTGGGCTATTTTCAGAAATTTTATATAAGTGTACAAATATTTGTTATACGATGACAATATCTCAAAAGAACAATTCTCTTTTCTTCTACTACTTCTTTCACCACCTTTTTCTAAAAAAAAAAAAAAAAATGGTGTCAATAATCCAGCAGGGTTGAAAGCACCTTAAACAGAAAAAAACAAACCCTTTCTTTCTTAATGTGTAATTTTTTGAAGCGACAATGCAAAACCCCGAAATTATGAATAATAGACCACTAATATAATGTAGAAAACATTCTATTTTCACCTGAATTTAATATTAAACCTTATGCATTAGGACATAGAGTTCAAAATAACTGATCTCCGACTTAATTTTCTTTCGATTTTGGACCTTATGTAAGTAAAATCTTTTTTTGAATTCGTATTTGGATTACAGGAAAAATATTGCATAATTAAATGATACAATGTTTAAATGAATTATTTATGCGATATTTTTCCCGTAAATATTCATAGAATAATAATTAATAACGTAACTGACGCTAACCATGATGCAATATAACGTTTGAAAACGTTTCTGAACGTGTTCCGCGGGCCCACCACCATGGCGCCGTCATCGCCGCCATGCGTAAACACGTTTTAATATGTATAACAAGGGAATAAATGGATTAACATTAATAACGTATTTTCGGATTTCGTTTAGGCTTTAATGTCGCCGTTTGTCGCGTGTGAGAGTGATGTGTCATAATCGATTTTTTTTTTGCTCTGTGTTTATGCGGATTGTATAAGTTTCAAGCAAATTATAAGTTTTTATATTTATTTTGTCATGCATGCCCATGATGTCTATGGAAAAACTATACGCGCTCACAACATGGTATCATATGTGGTACATTTATTTCATAATTAAATATAAATTATTAATTAATTGAATTAAATATCTATACAAAATTGCCTCGGGATTGGCGACAAAGCCTATTGGGAATGAAATAATTGAATTGCCATACGTACAAAGAACCTGTATGTATGAATCAGCCCCACATAGCAACAAGAAAACCCAATTTATTATTTAGTCTACCAAAAAGAAGTAGACACAACAAACAACAAAATTTTGCTAGTTCGGCAAATAATACACCAGAACCAAGGAACGGCTCTCAGGGCTGTTTATGTTACAGCGAAGCTTTAAACTGGGAGGATGTCTTTGTCCCCCCTCTAGTTCTGAGTGAATTCCTTATAATTTAAAACCTAATGACTAAAAAAGGATAGGCCTATTCCTTCAGGGGTTTATATAGTGACTGCCTATATTAATTACCTTAAGTAAATTCGCCGCGTAACTCCATCGTGGCGGCCCTACACCGAAAATGATCGTAACGCCCTACATCGAAACAAACAAAGACCCAACAAAAATAAGGTGAGGCAAATTATTTTCATTCTAGTATACTGTACGTCGCGCAAATCCCGACGCTAGAATTACCGTAATCACTTAAATATAAAAAGGTCCTTTAAACACCTACATATTCATAACTCTCTAACGAAAAAGCATAGGGCTTTTGTCGGTAACCCTCCACTGAAATCTGCTGGAAATTTTCAGCGGATGAGGGCACAGGCAATCAACCCATAGCCCTATATAGTTTTTTCACATGGTGGCCTGTGTATGGGGAACTAACCCCTCTACAATTTACACTGACACGCGGTGGCTAGGCTTACCTCATTGGCCTAACCCTAATTTCAACCATAACCCCACTATAGTTTTTTCATATAGTGGCCTAAAACTGGGAACCGATTCCTTTACCTTTACACTAATCTAAAACAAAGGCTTGTTCATTTAACAAGCATAACTTATTTTAGGTCCTAAAAATAATAGGCCCACAACATTAAACCTATTTAATAGGTCCTACTCTTCAAACTAAAAACAAAGCCTTGTTAATTTAACAGGCTTAACTCATTTGAGGTCCTATAAAATAATAGGCCCAAATATAAGCCTACTTGGTAGGCCCAACAAATAGGCCTATTTAGTAGGCCCATCTAACTTTACCTTACATAATAGGCCTACCTCTTAAAGTAGGCCTTACTCTTTACACTCAAGGCCTATCCTAATTAAAAACACTAAATTTATAATTGAACCTGTGGTGTAGGTTATAAAATTTATTTCAGCAATTTAACTTACTCATTAACATCACAAAATTCGACTCAGACCTGTAACATCACAAAATTTGACTCGAACTGTAACATCACAAAGACCTAAAGCAATTGCACAAATTCAAACCTATACCCACCTAACACCTATTCCAATTCCTATTTGACATAGGCCCAACCTATTCCAAGTCCTATTTGACATATAGGCATTTCAAGTCCTATTTGACATATAGGCCCAACCTATTTCAAGTCCTATTTGACATATAGGCCCAACCTATTCTAAGTCCTATTTGACATATAGGCCCAACCTATTCTAAGTCCTATTTGACATATAGGCCCAACCTATTACCTATTCGAAGTCCTATTTGACATATAGGCCCAACCCACCAAGTCCTATTTGACCAATATAGGCCCAACCTATTCCAATTCCTATTTGACATATAGGCATAAAACAGACAAGGCTTGATATAAGGGTCTCAAATGCAACGTTTGAGGATCTTTACTCAGCCAAATTGATTAACCTAACCCAAAACCCAAAAATAAAACCCTATAACAAAATACTGTACACATTTACACACACATACGTACGGTACAGTATATAAAAATATACATACGACATCAAACATCCAATTCTTCTTTTTAAAGGAAGAATCACAACAGATTTCATCAACAAACACACACACACACACACACGTACGGTACAGTATATAAATATATACATACAACTTCAAACATCCAATTCTTCTTTTAAAAGAAGAAACACAACAGATTTCATTAACAGACACATACATTCCTTGCAAACAGATTGGATTCCTTCAAAACCCCAAACCTTCCAGACCTACCTGTAGGATATACAACATTTACTCATTCATAACTACGGGTATTAATTTCATTGGAGTGGTGAATCCAAGTTTTGAAGACCAACTGGATTCGGAGGAATGATACACACACACACACACACACACACACTACTCTTTCAATGTGTCTCAAACACAACAACCTGTCTAAACATAACCAAGGATCGGAGAGTAAAAGCTTTTATTGCTGCGCTCTGATTCTGTGCACATAATTTTGTGCCAAAAATTATATGGTTAGACAGTGACACGTACAAACAAACTACTCTACTCCAAAGGGCCTTGGCCTACCTTTGGCCATAGCCCAACAAATTCATCAAAGGGTTGATGGCCTACCCTTGGCCATAGCCTAACAAATTCATCAAAGGGCTGATGGCCTACCCTTGGCCATAGCCCAACAAATTCATCAAAGGGCTGATGGCCTACCCTTGGCCATAGCCCAACAAATTCATCAAAGGGCTGATGGCCTACCTTGGCCATAGCCCAACAAATTCATCAAACGGCTGATGGCCTACCCTTGGCCATAGCCCAACAAATTCATCAAAGGACTGATGGCCTACCCTTGGCCATAGCCTAACATATTCATCTAAGGGCTGATGGCCTACCCTTGGCCATAGCCCAACAAATCATCAAACGGCTGATGGCCTACCCTTGGCCATAGCCCAACAAATTCATCAAAGGGTCTTGTGGCCTCCTTTGGCCATAGCCCAACAAATTCATCAAACGGCTGATGGCCTACCTTGGCCATAGCCCAACAAATTCATCAAAAGGGCTGATGGCCTACCTTGGCCATAGCCCAACAAATTCATCAAACGGGTTGATGGCCTACCTTGGCCATAGCCCAACAAGAAGGGGCTTTGTGGCCTCCCTTGGCTACAACCCAAACCTCCCTTGGCCACAGCCCAAACTACAGGGGTCTTTTGGCCACAGCCCAAACTACAGGGGTCTTGTGGCCTCCCGTGGCCACAGCCCAAACTACAGGGGTCTTTTGGCCCAGCCCAAACTACAGGGTCTTGTGGCCTCCCGTGGCCACAGCCCAAACTACAGGGGTCTTTTGGCCACAGCCCAAACTACAGGGGTCTTGTGGCCTCCCGTGGCCACAGCCCAAACTACAGGGGTCTTGTGGCCTCCCGTGGCCACAGCCCAAACTACAGGGGTCTTGTGGCCTCCCGTGGCCACAGCCCAAACTACAGGGGTTTTGTGGCCTCCCTTGGCCACAGCCCAAACTACAGGGGTCTTGTGGCCTCCCTTGGCCACAGCCCAAACTACAGGGGTTTTGTGGCCTCCTTTGGCCAGAGACCAAACAAAAAGGGTCTTGTGGCCTCCCTTGGCCATAGGCCAAACAACACAAAACAGTACAGGATTCAAAGCCCCAAGCCCTCCAGATCTACCTGTGGAGGAGTAAATTTACTCCACTAAAACTACGGGTATTGACTAGTCTGAAGTGGTAGGAGGTTTGAATACAGTACAAACTCTTTCTAATTCTCCTAAATTAAATGAACAAATAACAAAAGACAACAATGGGAACATCGAACCAAACAATTACACGAAAACACTTGGAATGCTTTGGTTTTTAAAACAGAATTCTGAACACGATGACACTCTTTGCACAAAGAGTTATAACTTAAATCCAAATGCTGATACAAAAAGACAAGTGCTTTCAGAATCATCCAAAATTTTCGACACCATTGGATTATATTTACCAGCAACCATAAGATCCAAAACCCCTTTGCAAGACTTATGGAAAAAGAAAATTGATTGGGATGAACCACTTTCAGTGGAAGACCAACTTCATTGGAAAAAATTAGCCACAGACTTGAACAAAGTTCAAGACATCTACGTACCAAGATGTGCTGGCTACAGATTGAAATCGCAAACACTACACATTTTTACAGAAGCCAGCACACAAGCTTACGGGTGTTATGCCTATTTAACAAGTGAAAATGAAAGTAACTTGGTTTATTCAAAGGCAAAAGTGGCACCCTTAAACCAAAAAAAAACTGTACCACAACTTGAATGATTAGCTGTCTCATTGGGAGTTAAAACAGCAGACTTTCTTTCACAAGTGTATAAAGAAGTTGACATAACAAACATTTACTTATGGACAGACAGTCAAATTTGTCTAACATGGGTGACCAACACAGATACAACTTCTTGCAAAAATATATTTGTGAAAAACAGACTAACAGAAATCAAAACTGCAAACACAAACCTTGGTATCAAATTTAGGTACATAAAAACAAAAGAGAATCCTGCAGACTTTTTGACAAGAGGGCTCTCTTACAAGCTGTTAAAACAAATAAAATCTGGTATGAAGGGCCCGAATGGCTAACATGTGAGGATCTTTGGCCAGCCAAAGTAGTTAACCTCACACTCAACTCTACAACAACTGAAAGATCACTGAGGACAAACCTATATTTGACTATCACCTTTATTCAGACCTCAACAAACTCTTGAGAATTACAGTCTATTGCTGCAAGTTTGTCAATAGCTACCTTCTCAAACACTGTCCTCAGAAAGCCTTTTCTAACTTAACAGAAACTGCAACTCAATACTGGCTCAAACAGATACAAGCTTCAGAATTTGACAAGGAGTTGAAGTATCTTGGGTCCAGTAGCACATTAAACAAAGGTATTCCTTCACTTGTCATGGATCTAAATCTGTACCTGGATACAGAGGGTCTGATAAGGTGAAAAGGAAGGCTTAACAAGTCAACTTTGACTTACAACTCTAAGCACCCAATTCTTCTTCCAAGGAGAAATCACTTCACAAAACTCATCATCAGGGATACCCACAACAAAATACACCACATGGGAGTCCCACAAACCCTGACAGAGCTGAGAAAAACTTACTGGCTACCAAAGGGTAGAACTGAAACAAAGGAATACAAAGTGTACATTGTACTCTTCACCTGTGCTGCCACACGTGCCATATGTCTAGACATAGTAGAGATCTGACAGCAGAAGCTTTTATTGCTGCTTTCAGACGATTTTGTGCACACAATTCTGTACCCAAAACTATATGGTCAGACAATGCCACATACTTCAAATCTGGTGAAAGAATTATTCATCAGATTTGTGACAGTGAAACAGTACAAACTCATTTAACCAACACAACATAACCTGGAAGTACATTCCTGTTAATACACCATGGTATGGTTCAATTTGGGAAAGAAACATACAAACTGTAAATAACTGCCTTAAAAAGACTATTGGGACAAAACATTTACAACTTTTTGAACTCATGACTATTCTGTCAGAAATTGAAAATGTTGTCAACAACAGACCATTAACTTATGTGGGAGATGGTATTAATGAGCCAGAACCTCTCACACCAAACCACCTAATTAAGGGAGAAACAGTAAACAAGTTACCAGAATCTGAACATAACAGTACAGAGGATCCAGATTGGGAAATAGGACACAAAGAACTCAACACAAAATACCAACATTTGACACAAATCAAGACTCAATTTATAACAAAATGGAGAGAAGAATACTTAACAAGTCTTAGAGAAAGACATAAACAATTAACAAAACAAAGTTGGAATGATTCAGTCAAAATTGGGGACATTGTGTTGATACATGACAACACCAAGACAACATTGGTCAATGGGAAAAGTCTTGGAACTCAAAACTGGTGAAGACGAAGTTACCAGGGTTGTAAAACTGAAAACAGCAACTGGTGAGACCACCAGAGATATCACATTACTATATCCTTTGGAGTGTGGGGCTAAATTAGAACCATTACCCCAAAGGATGGATCAGGATACTATTGGGGAGGAATCTCTCAATGTGCCTGATGTAACTCAGACTAAACCAGACAGGCCTCAAAGAAAGACTGCTTTGAAAGCCAGAAAACTTTTACAAGAAAAAATTAAGACTGGTGACTTATAAACTTACACAAACTGAGCAAAGTTAAAATGCTTAATAACTTTACTTTAATCCCATAAATTTCCTATACCTAAAGGGAGTCAAACTGATTGACATAACTTTAACTAAACTTGAGAAGTTGGCCTCTTGAACTTTCCTATTTGAATAGGTCTTGAGTAACCTCTCTTCCTAAATTTCTACTTCATTCTTTTCAATCCATTTCACATGGTTTAAAACACAGTTTATCAAAAAATTTTGATCTATAACATACAAATTTTTCTCCGGCCCCCCCCAGTATATGGAAAAACTATACGCGCTCACAACATGGTATCATATGTGGTACATTTATTTCATAATTAATATAAATTATTAATTAATTGAATTAAATATCTATACAAAATTGCCTCGGGATTGGCGACAAAGCCTATTGGGAATGAAATAATTGAATTGCCATACGTACAAAGAACCTGTATGTATGAATCAGCCCCACATAGCAACAAGAAAACCCAATTTATTATTTAGTCTACCAAAAAGAAGTAGACACAACAAACAACAAAATTTTGCTAGTTCGGCAAATAATACACCAGAACCAAGGAACGGCTCTCAGGGCTGTTTATGTTACAGCGAAGCTTTAAACTGGGAGGATGTCTTTGTCCCCCCTCTAGTTCTGAGTGAATTCCTTATAATTTAAAACTAATGACTAAAAAAGGATAGGCCTATTCCTTCAGGGGTTTATAGTGACTGCCTATATTAATTACCTTAAGTAAATTCGCCGCGTAACTCCATCGTGGCGGCCCTACACCGAAAATGATCGTAACGCCCTACATCGAAACAAACAAAGACCCAACAAAAATAAGGTGAGGCAAATTATTTTCATTCTAGTATACTGTACGTCGCGCAAATCCCGACGCTAGAATTACCGTAATCACTTAAATATAAAAAGGTCCTTTAAACACCTACATATTCATAACTCTCTAACGAAAAAGCATAGGGCTTTTGTCGGTAACCCTCCACTGAAATCTGCTGGAAATTTTCAGCGGATGAGGGCACAGGCAATCAACCCATAGCCCTATATAGTTTTTTCATAATGTCTAAGTGGAAAAAGTATAACAAAACTTTTCAAAATAGTTGGCTTAAAATCCCTTCATTTCAAAACTGGCTTGAGGAAGTAAAGACAGATGGGACAAAGGCTTACTGCAAGTTATGTAAAACTGAATTGAGAGCACATAAAACAGACTTAGGAAAGCATTGTGAATCTTTAAAACATAAGGAAAATTGCAAACTTATCCCGCCCCAAAACACCATAAAGCATGCGTTTGAACGAGTGAACAATATAAGTAGATTAGAACTGAAACTTGCAGTATTTGTTGCTTGCCATTCCGCTATAAGGTCCATAGATCATTTAAGTGAATTATTTAAAAGTGATGTGCCATCAGGTTCAAAGCACGATACTTTACGTTTGCATAGAACAAAATGCACAGCATTAATAAAAAATGTAATTTCTCCTGAATTACTAAAAGAACAAGTAACTGAAATTAACCGGTGCTCATTTTCTTTAATATTGGACGAATCAACAGACATTTCATGCGCTAAGCATTTATGCTTATGTGTTCGTTATTACAATGAAAAAGAAAGGAAAATCTCTTCAAAATTTTTAGGCCTTATTCATGTCGTAGAAACAACTGCTGATGCATTGTACCAGCATATAAAAGAGTTTTTCAATAAAATTGGTGTTAATTTAGGAAACTGCTTTGCAATTGGGACTGACGGAGCTTCCAATCTTTGCGGCATAAATCGTTCGCTTTTTACTTTAATGAAAGAAGATATACCTAACTTGATATTGGTTAAATGTATCTGCCATTCACTACATTTGGTTTGTTCGCATGCCTACGAAGAGTTACCATCAAATCTAGACTACATGACTCGAGAAACTTATAATTGGTTTCATCGTTCAGCACTAAGAAAATAATCGTATATGGATATATACAAGACCATAAATGACGGAAAGGATCCACTACAGTTGATACCACTCATCAACCCGATGGCTTGCTAGAAGCAACTGCATAATAATAAACCTTAAGAAGAACAGGACAAGAATAACACAAAAAACAACAACTTGGCTTTACGGACAGACGGACAGCTCTCTTATTATAATATATAGATTACTTAAGCAGTATTAATAAGCTACAACAGGATAGACAAGCATTTGTAGCAGCAAGTGGTGAACACTATACAGTAAATGAGTCTAATTGACATTTTGTGCTTCACAGTTTTAACTTTGTGGTGCTAAATTCTTCCCAAGAAGATTTCTGTATTGAATTTTAGACATATTTCTAGTGAAAATAAAAGAAAGAGAAGAAACAGAGTCCATATTAGAGCAATTTAGCAGAGAGGAGGGCAATTCATTTTCAGAACTCCAACAAAGAGAGCAAGACAAAATTGCATATTTGTTTATAAAGATTTGTTTATAAAAAACGTCTGAACAGGTACAGTAGTTAGAACAACGTGAAAAAAGTGTTAGCAGCTGACGAGGAAGCTTCTAAACAGTGGCTGCATCCTCCAGCGCAGGACACGTCAACGCGAAGAAGCGACGTCAAACCAAAACATCAACGCGCTGGTGGCCAAACTTCCTCAAATCTCCGTGCAGCGGGCTGTCTACGGTTGGCTAGACTGGCAGTCGACGGCCTGTTGCGTGGCACGGTCAGAGTGCCGATCGGCTCCCGGGGCCGGACCTATTCTCAGCGTGCTATTTTTTCAATTACAGGGAACAATTGCGTGCTCCCCGAACTACTCTTACTCTCTGGCGACATTAAGACTAATCCAGGCCCCACTACAACTTACACATGTCACCATACACAAAGACATAGACACAATAGCACCATGAGACACATACAGAAGTATAATATTAACATATTACAGTACAACGTAGATGGCCTCACAAACAAAATCATGCAGCTTAGGGAATTCGTACACAAACAAAACATTCACATAGCACTTATACAAGAAACAAAACTAAAACGCACACACAAAACACCCACCATCCCTGACTTCACGGCGATCCGTCAAGATCGTACTGGGGGTAACGGGGGTGGACTCATCACTTACATACGTAAAAGCATTAGCTACACTGATGCTACCCAAAACATTACAAACACAATCCAAGCAGATAACACGATAGAAATACAGGCAGTTAACATTAAAACACGCGCAAAACACAACACCACACTAATCAACATTTACATCCCACCAGATAGTTCACCTCAGGTGCCAGCCAATTACAATCCACAGTTACACAATCTTGCCTCTCTCACTAATGTCATCTTAGGAGGAGACTTCAACGCCAAAGACACTAGTTGGTACCTGCACAACCAAAACAACACCAGAGGCGCCAACATAGCCACACAACTAAACAGCCTCTTCATTCTTAACAATACAGAAGAACATACACACATACCACATCAAGCAGGATACTCAAACTCCTCCCCAGACATAACGTTCTGTTCCCCCTCACGAGCAACACATACACAATGGAGAACAGAAAAACAACTGTCATCAGACCACCTGCCCATCATCATTACAACACATTCTACACTCTGCCCCAACAGCCTTAGACACACTTACAGAAATTACAAGAAAGCTGATTGGGAACAGTTCAAAATACAGACTGAGGAACAATTCACCACATTAAACAGCACACCCATCATAAACATCGATACAACACTCAAAACATTTAATCAGATTATCAATAATGCAAACAAATACATACCCAAGGGCAACATTAGGAAATACAACCCAAATTACACTAGAGAAATAGCCCACCTCATAAGGCAACGTAACAACCTCAAATATAACACACAAACACCACACACAGAAGCCATAAAACAGCAGATACAACAGCTCAACACAGAAATAAACAACAAACTCAAAGAAAAACAAACAGAAACATTCAGGGAATTCATAACAACACTAAACCACTCCACAGATACATACAGGCTATACAAGACTATAAACAGCATTACCCACTCTAACAGCGGCATTCACACCTCACACGCGGCTATCTGTCGCAGCCAAAATAATATCCCAACATACACACAACAAGCTAACATTCTAGTTAATCACTACGCAAAGATAAGTCACTTAAACAGAGACAACAACCAGAAACATGCAGACAGACAAACAGCCAGACACAAGAAAACCTACAGACTCGACATGACCATTACACCCTTCAATACAGACCAGACCACCAAGATCATCAAAAACATTAAGAATTCGAAGGCTACTGGACCAGACAACATATCTAACATACACCTTAAACACTTGGGCCCACAAGGAATATTAGCTCTCACAAATATCAGCACATATTCATACCAAACACTGTATTATTCCTGACATATGGAAACAAGGTAAAATTATTACACTACTCAAACCAAACAAAAATCCAACAGAACCAGCTTCCTATAGACCCATTACTTTACTATGCACACCTTCCAAAGTAACAGAAAGACTAATCTTACAAATCACCAACCCACACACACATACCACTATCGCCTACTCAACATGGATTCAGACCTCACCACTCAACCACGACATTACTCACTAACCTCACGCAGCACATCATGGATGGCATCAACTCCAGAAGACCAGCTCAACGTACACTATTAGCAACAATAGACATTAGTAAAGCATTTGATGCTATCCCACGCTTCCCTCTCATAAACAAAATACTCAACACAAACATGCACAATAACACCAAAAGGTGGCTGAGCAACTATCTCTCAGGAAGATACTCACATGTCACATTTAATGGCAAGTCATCCAAAAACAAGCTTTTTCCGAACGGGGTCCCTCAAGGCTCTGTTCTCTCACCAACACTTCAACTTATACATGCATGACATTCCAACACCCATAGATAACAAGCTTACCTTATCATCATATGCAGATGATATCACTCTAACATCCACCCACAACAACATCGACACCGCTACAAATAACCTACAAACATACATAAACAGTATACAAGACTGGCTCACACACAATAGACTCAAAGTAGCGCCCACAAAATCAACCATCACCTTGCTTACAAGCAACACAAAAGAACACCAGGTAATTCCACAGCTTACACTAAACAACATCAACATTCCACACACTCACAGAACCAAAATACTTGGTGTCACATACAACACATCATTATCTTTTGCAAACCACATTCAGGACATTAAAACCAAATGTACGTCAAGACTTAACACGCTTAGGGTACTAACAGGCACAAACTTTGGACACCAGCAGGAAACAACATCACTCATATACAAACAATATATTCGCTCAGTTATGGACTATGCTAGCCCATGCTGGGCACCCATTATCTCAAACACACACATAAACACCTTACAAACAATACAAAACAACGCACTTCGTATCATTACAGGATGCACTCAAACAACACCAATAGAACACCTGCACACAGAAACAAAAATACTAAAAGTTAGGGAACATTTAGACATGAGGGGAACACAATTCATGGCAGCAGCGACAACTAACCCACAACACCCTTGCCACTACATGTACAATCATGCACCAACACCTCGCACCATTAAGGTAACACCAGAGAGATATTATAACGAAATACTCCATTCCATACCACGCCCCACAGACATCACACAGTACAGAAAACACATACACACACATCTAACCCACAAAGCACTGACACGACTCGGTCCGAATGCGGTCCTAGGTGCGAAGCCGCCACCCATTAACAGGTCAGAGATCAGCCTGAGCAGATCGGATCGAGTTAACTTAGTACGATTCCGATGTGGACATCACCCAAACTTACGGACATATAAACACAGACTAGACAACTCCATAGACGACACCTGCCACCTGTGCCAAGACACACCACAAACAATTGAACACATTATGACGGACTGTACCGCTCTAGCACAACAACGAACACAACACAACACAACATCACTAGTGCGCTGAACCTCTGGTCCACTCCGGAGAGGGCGATCGGTTACCTGCGTGCCGCCGGCTTGCTCGATCAGGGTGGGCTGATCGGCTAAACAACAACAACAACAACATGTGATAAATATGTTGCGAGAGAGCTTCACAAAATGTATTCAGATCCAGTAAATGAGCTATATTTTACATTTGTAATGCCCATTTTATCAGATTTTGAAAGAATCAATTTACTTTTTCAAAGTGAACACGCTGATAACAGTAAGTTGCTCAAGGAACTTGAAGATTTCACACTTTCCATGCTAAGAAGAATTATTTATCCACAAAATGTTAATATTGTAGTTGACATGACATATACATCTATTTTCCTACCGATTGAAAAAGTTGACTTTGGTCATGTCTTTTTAACTCAGCTGGCAAATAAATATAAATGTAAAGAAATCGCAGCAGAATCTCAAAAAGTCATCTTAAAAGATGTCACGAATTTTTGAAATGTGCCTGTAAGGAACTTCTCAAACGTATCCCCACAAATTATGCAATATTAAAACGAATCGAAAACATTTCACCAAGTAAATGCCTCAGTCACACTCGTCCTCCCTTTTCCGATCTTCCTTTGGATTTAGCTGACCAATCAAAATTAAATGCTCTAGAAAGTCAATGGAGGAAGCTACTTCACATTGATTGGAAGGATGTTTTTCCTTCCGGCATTCCAAATGATGGGGCATTATTTTGGAGCCAGGCTTTTAACATTAAAGATGCTGCAGGAGAGCCTGTTTTAAAAGACATTTCTGTATTCGCATTAAAGCTATACAGCTTGCCAATAAGCAATGCAACTGTGGAACGAGTATTTTCAAGAGTTACATCAACAAAAATCAAACTTAGGAATCGGATGGGTTTAGAACTTTTAGCTTCTGTACTTCGTATAAAAATGATGCTTGAAGAAAAAAGCATTTGTTGTGTTAATTTTGAACCTTCGCCACCTATGCTTAAATATAATTCTGGCATTTACGAAAAGTCAGAAAAGACCTTTACAAGCCATGATGAAGGAGAAAAAGAAGACGACGAGCTATTGAATTCACTACAATTTTAAATAAAAACCGTAAGTAAATTTTATAGTATAATAAAATAATGAAATTGGGGTTGGGCTACTTTTTGCGACTTTTCGATACGTTCCTCGCTAATTTTGTTCAAAAGTATCTGGCAACTCTGGTCACTGGGCAGCCTTTGTGTCTCTTGCGTGTAGGATGTAATTGTGTGAAATTAGAATAGGATTTCGGATCTCTCCGACTAAAATGTTTACGTAAATTTTCCCCTCGCATTACCCCGTTCAAAAAAAAGTCATTTCGGCATAAATAATAAAGTCAGTAAACATGTTAAATAAGTGTATGATTAATTCCCAGTGTCCCTTCGCATTGTTAACGGTTTCCGACCACGCTACCAGGCATCATTTATGAAGTATGCGCCGAAAGCGAGTAAAGAGAGTGTAAAGATAAATGGAAAACAGAGTAAAGTAAATAATTATACAAATGACGGAAGGGGAATCGCTACATTCTGGTGGCAGCTAACCTTATTAAATTGTTATAAATTTAATAATATAAACCCACGTACTCCGTCGTTAAAATAGGCTTATGCAATGTTTTTTTTCATGTTTTTTAATAGAAATTGAAAATTTGTGCGTGTGTTCTTTCGATTAATTACGATCGTTTTTCACGTTCTCCGTATAAAGAAAATTAGTAGATATTCTGTTTCGCTACCAGTTTTAGAGTATTTATAAGATTAAACAAATTCTGATTCCCTTTTCGTCAAAATTGAATGATCCAAGATGGCGCCCATTATTTTCCAAATTATTCTCAGCGGCGCGTCCCTTCGAAATTTTCGCCGCGCGGCCGAAATTTTTTTTTTTCTTTTTCGTTGGAGTCTCGACTTTTAAAACCGTTTCAACTCAAATTTGCTTCCACAAAGTCGAACTCTGTTCCGACTCAATTTTTGTCTGAAATTCGATTCGGAGTCGTTTGTTTCCTATTTCTTTAGTTTCGTCCGGCGGTCGGAGAGATATTTCAAAATTGTTCGTTCCTGCCCGGTGACTCACTTCTCTATTTTTCGTTCTTTCCACTGTTCTTCCTGTCGAAGCCTACATATTTTTGTCTTTTTGTGTTTACAATTTTGGAATTAGTAATAATTAAATAAATAATTAAATTATTTTAGTTGTTGAAATACTGTAACATGCATTTTTTTGTAGGGTAAGATTTAAAATGGTTAGCGTATAGTGACGCATATCTAGGCAATATATATATATATATATATATATATATATATATATATATATATATATATATATATATATATAGTAGAGCATTTTAAGAGATTCAATGAACATGTAAAAAAAATGTCCGGAATTTATTGGTAGAGTGTTGAGATTATTCTTCGACTGATTGTATAAAATGGTAGGCTTATTTTATTGTTTAATTACAGGATTTTAGGGCAAGGCCGACACATTTAACATCAAATGTGTATAATTTTAAGTTCGCTTCGCTTTATAGATTAAGGTAATTTTAAGGGACAGTCGAAAAATAATCTTAAACATACTAATTCATACTGGGTTAATTCGGACGTTGTCAGATTATATGTTGCCGTATAGGATTGTGTGAGACTTGAAAATAAGCTAAATTGGTTTAATTGAAATAGAGAAATTGTATCGTAAAATTTTCGATAAATTCATTTCTGTTTTTTTGGATTCTTTTTATATACTCATTAATTATATACTTGTATATTAACTTATACTTATATATTGATTATATAATATAATTATATACATTTATATACTCATTAAATTTTGTAGGTGGGCTGTTTTGTCTATTTTTTTTTTCTCTCTCTTTTTCATTTTGAAGACAATTCCGACTCATATTTTGTATTAAATTATAGGACCTTTTAAATTATTATAAATATTTGCTTAGATAGTTACTTGACAAAATTTTAATTGATTCAACATAAATAATCATAGGATTTTTCTTAATAAGCACAAATGTTATGAATTAAATTCTTAATTGTTCTTTCCACGCAAAATGTTAAATTTATTAGTTATAGACTTAAAACAGCGGCAGTAAATTTTATTTTTATTTTGTGGGCCGATATTTATCTACTTGTCTTTCTTCCATTTCAATGACAATGGTTAAAAATTTTATTCTGAATTTAGATTTTATTGCAATAAGGGGGTTTTGGGTTGACATTTTATTTTGGGTATTAAAAATGAAAAATGTCTTTTTTTATGTTCGCGCGTTTGCATAGAAAATATTACATTATGTCAGGATGTAATGCAGGTTCATTCGGTTAGGAATATTTTTATAGAGGCTCGCAGTATACAATGATTGGTTTTAATTTTTTTTGTTGCGTGTAATTTTCAGTTCATATTGTCTGTTCTTATTTAAAATAACGATGTAAAAATTGTAGTTTCAATTGGAAACGATAAATTATAGGATTTTTGTAATTTACAAACCATACTGGGTTTTCTGTTGAAGGAGAGAGTTGTCTCTCAGATGCAATTTGTGAATTGCGAGTTTGCTTCCTATGAAATTTAACTTTTCAAGTTGGAATTAATTTTCGGCATTAATATTTAAATTTTTTTTATTTAATATCTGTTGGAAATTGTTATTTTTTAAACTTCAGTTGGGTTTACCGATGCAGTTGAAACTTTAGGTAGATTGTTAACCGGAGATGTTCAGAGAATTGATGACATGAAGTTTCTGGGGTTCATTTTTTTCTCTTATATTTAAATGTATCGATGTGATTTCTGACGGTAGTTTGAACAAGATATAATATTTCTTAAATTATAATAACGGTTACTATGTATGGGCGCTTTTATATTTATACTGTACAATTTTGTTTCGTGCGTTTTGACCTTTTTTTATCTTCGATGTAACTGCCATAAGTGACCTTATTGGTAGTTAGGCTGTGATTAAAATTTTGTGAATTCTGTAAAATTTGTAATAGTTTTTTTTTCCGTGAATTTGGCCAGAGCAAATTTAGAGTTATTGTTTCGAAGTGAACCGTCGAGAAAATTCGGTAAATTAAATATAAAATGATAATCAGTAGCAGTATAAATCGTTTCGAATTACTTTTTTTTCAAAATTTCAAGAGGCTCGATTTGGAGGCAGCTAAGTTGGATCCAAATTCCATTTATTGAGTTTAGTCAACCCGATAGGTGATCGATCACCAATGAGAGAGAGAAGAGATGAGTAGAGATGAGAAGAGAAGAGAAACTGAAATGCGCAGGGACTTGGCGCAGGACAGTTTCAGAAGAGAAGAGAACAGAGAAGAGAAACTGAATGTGCAGGGATTTGGCACAGGACAGTTTCGATGGTCTACTGGTATTTTTCGGGCAGTAGCTGGTCACGCTGCTCGATGCTTCGCTAAATATGTGTTTTAGCATTCGGTAGGCAAGCCACGAGAGCTTGAACGAGTGTCTAAGGCTTTACTGTCCATACAGACATACAGTAAGTTCGTTGGGAAACGGCCTACGGCGAAGTGATCGTTTGATTATTGCCAGTAGAGGGTCTCTCAGCTAGACGTAGGAAGAGCAGCGTTCACCGACAAAAGTTGAGAAGAGACAGGCGAGTTGATTCATCGGCTTCTACAATTGCAAATCCCGTCCAATTCCGGTGCGCGGTTCCACTTTCAGTATATCTCCCCACTGATCCTTTTAGAATTGGACGTCTCTCTTGTTTTTTTTTTCGCCATTTGGAGAGAGAGAGCGGAGCCAACCTAAAGCGTGCTGACCTGTTGCATGTTGATGCAATCCCTTGCATTCTAGCGAAGTGAGCAGGAGCTGCGATTGAAAATTGAAGAAGTCCGTTGTCAACTGTGCGGATTGCGATCAAAACAACGCGTGTCTATGAATGTACTGATTATTATGAAATGAAATTATAAGTGAAAGGGTGCGATTATTGCCCATATTTGTGTTGTTTCGTGAAATAGTATGTGCGCTCTGGTCAGTATTTTATATAAACGTTTTCTTATTTTTCTAGGTTGCCCTGATAGTAACTATGTAACTGTATAAATAACACTGTGTAACACTGATTCTGTTTATATAGAATTTTTTGTTTTTATACGCATTTGTGGGCGCTGAGTCCAAATCTGGCCTTGGTTTGTGTGTATCATCAATGGTTTCAGAGATAATCCATTTTTCATGTTTTACCAGTTTAATGTTATTATGGGTGCAGCAATATCAGAATAATCAGGAATTGTTGAGAACAATCCGGATGTTCGTTGACAGTTTCTTGCTCTAGAAATTGCCCGAAACTTCCACTGTGCTATTTAAAGAAGAGCGCAGTCTGAGAAGTCAGTAAGTGTGAGCACACAAAGAAAGCAGGTTGTTTGTCTGATGGTTACCAGCACTGAGGTACTGTGTTTCTGTGCTTCTCTGTGCTGACGATTTGAGTGTTATCGATCCTTTTTTATTGCGAACATTATTTCAGTGTTGTGAATACATCTTTTTTCTGGAATCTGTAATCTGTTGCAGATTTAATAACTCTTCTTTCTATATCTGCAGGTTATGATTAATGTAGTACAGTTTGGTAAAGAGAATGGCAACTAGAGCTTGTAAACACTCGCCGGATATATTCTGCTACGTTTGTGGGTATTACATAGGCCCCAAGCAAGTATCGCACAAGATTGTGAAAGGCACCAAGTTCTGGATCGCGTATCGGCTCTATTTTGGTATGCCTATGGGTGACCAAGATAAGCCCTGGGTACCCATGTGATGTGTGGAAGCTGCCGCTCCACACTTGAAGGTGGCTGCGGGGAGTACGCAAGGCAATGCCCTTTGCGGTACCCAGAATATGGAGAGAACCAAAGAGCCACCACGACGATTGCTACTACTGCATGGTAGATGTTTCTAAGTACAGGAAAGTTAAGGGAAGGCAGACTCTTCAGTATCCAAGCATAGCGTCGTCCATAGCTCCTGTACCACATGGCGAAGGTCTTCCAATACCACGTCCACCAGAACAGGTATCTATCCATTATTTTACCTTCTGTATTTACAGACTGTGGGTCATTATGTGTCGATTTTTCTTAGTGCTGATGCTCTTCTACATATATAGCTATGCCTATATTTTGTTTCTTTGCTTTGCAGGTTGAAAATGAGGATGCAGCTAGCTCATCTGAGATGTCGGCTGGTGAGGACAGTCATGATGAAGAATATACAGTAACTTTCAGTACAAACCCTCACTTTCCAAATCAGAGGGAATTGGACGACTTAATTAGAGATTTGGGTCTGACGAAATCAGAGTCTGAGCTTCTGACCTCCGGACTCAAAGAGTGGAATTTGTTTGGAGAAGACTACAAGAGCACTGTATACCGAAAGCGGCATGAAGAGTTTGCAAGGTTCTACGATATCAATGGCTCTCTCTGTTATTGCAGCGAGGTTAATGGTCTATTCACAGCTATTGGGTTAACACATATACCCTCAGAGTTTATTGACAGTTCAACTCGGAGTTTAAAAGCTGTTCTACTCCACAATGGGAACAAATATCCATCTACATCAGTTGCACATTCTGTTCAAATGAAAGAGGACTATGAAAATGTCAAACAACTGCTCACTCAAATCAGGTATGAACAATATAAGTGGGACGTGTGTGGTGATTTCAAAATGATTGGTTTCCTGTTAGGTTTAAAAGGAGGGTTTACTAAATATTCAAGTTTTCTTTGCCTGTGGGATAGCAGGGCTTCAACTGAGTACTATAAAACAGTTCAGTGGCCTCCACGTGAAGGACTGCAACCAGGAAAGTACAATGTACTCAGGCAGGGCCGGATTAACCATTAAGCAAAATAAGCCCGTGCTTAGGGCATCAAGGGAAGGGGGGCACCACAGAAATTTTCCATTGTCGGATTTACCATGGATTTATTATACAATTATAATCGCGGCTTATAGCCTATAAGCTGTTGAAAACTGAATTATATATATTCATATATAGTATTTATTTTTTTTCATTGTTTGAATTTGTAGTGAACAACAACCCTTTTGAGAGAATAAATATATTTCGTTGTAATCACACACTTTACGCTTTGCGTTATTATTTTGTTTATATCAAATCTTTGAGCGCCATATTAAAAATACATATAGATTAAATATTTTCGTGTGCTATAGGAAGTTATTCTGAACGTGTGATTTGTGCATATAATATTAAATATATATTTTACATAATCATTTGGTATTGTTTTACAGAAAGATTTAGGTTTATAGAATTGTAATATAAATTAATATTAAAATAAAAGAAACTATAAACTCTCTATATTGCTGTTGTATCAAGTGATGTTTATCACGGCCATTATAATAATAAGATATACTGACCTAAGTTAATTAGCGTTGAAGAAGTTTATCTGTTGCTCTCTCTTCTTCTCTAGGGTAAGTCTATGAAGTGTACTTTATTTGTATATATAACAATATTTTATCATACACGTATCTTTATTTTATAATTTATTTATCTATTGTCATAACAGTATAAAAGAATTTAGATTGTAATAACCAGAGTGAATAATTTGTAATGTATATATAACATCAAACGTAGTTAGGACAATTTAGGCCCTAAGCAAATGTTCATATTTCCTATAATTAAATATTGTGTTTTAAATAAATAAATAAATGTAAATATAAAATGTGGCTCGTTAATAGTGAAATGTTAATATTGATATTTTTATAGATTGCGTATTATTAATTCTAATGTTAAGTATTTTTATTTTATAGGTTTCGGTTCCTTCTTTCGATTTGATTTGTATTCAACATTTCGAGTTGATATTTCGGTTGAGTTATATTTAATTGCCACTTATATTTAAATTGCCACTTTGGTTGTGTACGGTTCCCATTTTGTCTTTCTGAGAATAAAAGAACAAAGCCAAGATTGTGATATGTGTAACTGTGTTGATTGCCACATAATATACAAATAAAATATTCTTTTTATTTCTGTATTTTACAGACCCCAAGAACCAAGATGAAACGTGTTCAGTTAAGTGGTGCACAAAAGCGAAAACTATCAAAAGAGAAACAAGAGAAGACTTTGGATTTAGAGTCCAAGACTGCAAAGCTGACTGATTTCTTCACACAAGTTCCACGACCACAACGTCAACATGATATACCGATTCTGAATCAAAACCAATCTCCGTCATCAGAAGTGGACACAAATACCACTTTGATCACTTCAAAATCAAAATATGATGACGTTGGAATCACCGAGGTGTCACAAGCAGGTTCATCTACCACATGTCTCACTACTGATCTCACTTTGCCTGTAAATTCTCTTGATACCTCTACTGCAAATGTTGATTCAAGTTGCTTTACAAGACATTCTGGGGTTGAAATAATTGCTGAAAATGAAAGTTTAGTGGACCATGGTGATGGTGGTGAAATGAATCAGTCTGCAGAAGATGAAGTAAATATAGCAAAAGATCCAGGGTTGTGGCTTGATTTCTCTGCTGATGATGTGGCTTATTGGATTGCTTGTGGACCCAGTGACTGTCAACACCACAATGGGCCATTTGACAAGTCTTACCGGCATTTCAGTAGTGGCAAACCAGCAAGATACTGTTCACAAAAACTTTTCGTTGGGACAAAAGCCAATGGTGAGAAATACAAGAGAGAGTGGTTATTGTATTCACCATCAACAGGATCAGTTTACTGTTATGTTTGTAAACTGTTTGCTCCTAAAAATGTCTCACATTTTGTTATAAGAGAAGGGTTCAGTGACTGGCGAAATACTATTGTAATTGATCATCATGAAAAAAGCACTACTCACCGAGACTCTATGCTAACATACTTAACTCGCAGACAAGGTGCGGGGTTGGGACAACAGTTGGAAAAACAAATTCAGGAAGTGTGATTACTGGGAACATGTCTTGAGGCGTGTCATAGCTGTTATTTGTACGTTAGCTGAACGTGGCTTGTCTTTTCGAGGAACAGAAGAAAGATTTGGATCATTGCAGAATGGGAATTTTTTAGGGCTGCTTGAGCTCATAAGCCGGTTTGATCCATTTTTAGCAGGTCACATTTTGAAATATGGAAATTCTGGCAAAGGAAATCCTTCTTACCTGTCCAAAACCACCTGTGAGGAACTCATTCAACTAATGGCTCAAAAGGTCCACGCACTCATTGTTGACGAAGTAAAATCTTCTGGTTATTTTAGTTTGTCAGTTGATTCAACACCAGATCTATCACATATCGATCAGTTAAGTGTTGTACTTAGGTACTTAAAAGATGGACAGCCTATTGAACGCTTTTTAACCTTTCTGAAAATGAAAAGCCATACTGGTGAGGAAATGGCAAATCAGGTGTTGCAGTACTTACGTGAAGTTTGTAAGCTAAACTTTTCAAAATGTAGGGGTCAATCTTACGACAACGCTGCCAACATGTCTGGGCGTTATAAGGGGATGCAGCAAAAAATTTTAGAAACAAACAAGTTTGCTATATATGTGCCCTGTGCAGCCCATTCACTAAATCTGGTAGGCCGAAGTGCTGTTGACTGCTGTCAAGAGGCGGTTAATTTCTTCTCTACAGTGCAGTTGCTCTATACCTTTTTTTTAGCCTCAACCAGCAGGTGGGAAATTCTTAAAGGTTGTATTGGAAATGAAAGTGTCTTAAAATCCCTCTCTGATACCAGATGGGAGGCACATGCTATGGCAACAGCAGCAATTTTGAAATCTTTCCTTAAAATTTTAGAAGCGTTAGAATGTATAGCTGAAGACCAGTCACAAAAGGGAGACACTAGAAGAGAAGCAAATAATATTGCAAATAAGATGCAAGAGCTAGAATTCGTTTTTATGTTGAATTTTTGGGATGAGATTTTGCAAAATTTTCATAGAGTAAGCAAAGTTCTACAGAATAAGGATGTGAACTTAAAAACATGTGCAGATCTGTATGGATCATTAGCTGACCAACTGTGCACTTCACGAGATGAATTTGAAAGATATGAAGCAGCTACAAAGGAAATGCTACCAGATGTTGATTACAAGGCAGCTCAAACTCGCAAACGTATCAGAAAGAAGGTACCCAATGACGGAGATGCACCAGAAGTATATCTGAATGCCAGAGATAAATTTCTTATCACCACCTTTTACACAATTGTTGACAAACTTGAAACTGAGATGAGAAGAAGAGGAGAGATATACAAAGAAATAGCAGAGAGATTTTCTTTTCTAAGTGATGTGCCACATAATGTCACCACTTCATCATCTACTGAAATTGAAAGGTATTCTCAGGGTTGTAAAAAGATGATTGATGCTTACCCAGAGGACTTGAACACTAATTTCTCTGCTGAGCTTCAGCAGTTTCACTCATATGTGTGCCATAAGTTCAGTGCAAAAAAAAATGTAAAAACAAGATTCAGTCATGCTGAACTTTATAAAATAATTGTAGAAGACAATATTGAGTGTGCCTTCCCAAATGTAGAAATTGCCTTTCGTATATTTTTAACATTAATGGTCACAAATTGCTCAGCTGAGCGTTCATTTTCTCAGTTGAAGTATATTAAAAATACCAACAGAACAACTATGCAACAAGGCAGGCTGGATGCCTTATCTCTACTAAGTATAGAAGCAGATGTGTTACGTAAGATTAGTTTTGAGGATCTGATCAAAGACTTTGCAATTAAAAAAAGTAGGAGAAAACTTTTCAAATATAAATGAAGTGGAAGTATACAAAAATAAACATTATTTTCCATCTTACTGTAAGTTTTGTTTCATTTCAAAAAATAAAATTTTATTTTATGGTTTATTTTTGTTTATATTTTGAATTACATATATATGGGGCACCAAAATCTTTTAAGTGCTTAGGGCCTCTAAAGGTCTTAATCCGGCCCTGTACTCAGGGAACCTCTTGTGAAGCCTGACATAGTTCTGCTACCACCTCTCCATATTAAGTTGGGTCTAATTAAGCAGTTTGTAACTGCATTAGATTTTGGAGGGGAAGTTTTCCAACAGATTCGGGTCATGTTCCCTATACTCTCTGAGGCCAAAGTCAAGGCTGGCATCTTTGTAGGACCACAAGTCAAGGCGCTGTTGAATTCAAAGAACCTTGAAGCCAAGATGACTCCGATCGAAAAAGAGGCTTGGTGTGCTTTCCGTGATGTGGTTCGTGGGTTTTTAGGCAACCATAAAGCACCAAACTATAAGGAGTTGGTGTCAAACTTGATTAAGTGCTATGGCAAAATGGGGTGCCGCATGTCTTTAAAATTACACTATCTGCATTCACATCTAGACTTTTTTCGTGATAACCTGGGCGATGTGAGTGAAGAACATGGCGAAAGATTCCATCAAGATATTCAAACGATGGAGAAAAGGTACCAGGGCCATTGGGATGCTTCCATGATGGTCGACTATGTATGGTCGCTGATCAGAAAGGATAAGAATGTTCATACGCGGAAGTCGCGTTCTTCAGTGCATTTTTAAGGAACGAGGCTTTTTATTCTCTTATCGGTTCCCCTCATGATATATATTATATCCTTTGCACCATTTTGGGTTTGTCAAACAATTTTGGCTCAATAAACATTAATTTCCAATAGTGTTTTTATTTTCAGAAAATATTTATGTTAGCCTTCTTTATATACTTAGCCATATGAAAAGTGTGATAACCTATATTTTTGAAACGGTTGATGATAGAGCAAAACCAATATCATTTTTGAATCAGCACCCCGAAATCATTAAGAAACGACAGAAAAATCACAATAAACAGAAAATTTTTCAAATTTTGTTACCCAGTGTAATTGTTTCGAATGTAAAGCGATCTTTGATGAGGAATCGCTGGAATAGATTGTGAACTTGAAATTTGTGTAACCAATGTTAAGAAAATGTCAGTTATTTTTTTGGCACGTTATAGAATTGTTACAGGTTGTAATTTGATTATTAGTGTGAAATGTTATTTTATGCAAATGTGAAAATTATAGTTTGTTTTCGATTTTTATGAAGTGATACAAAATATCTGATGTGTGGAATTTGTCATTCTACTGATTTCTTGTCTATCTCTAACTTGAAATTGTTAATGAAAAAAAATATAAAAAGTGGCAAAATAAATAACTGTTGAATAAATAAATAAATTTGTAAAACGTTATTAATAAGTTTTCCCAGTAAAAAACTTATTTTCAAGGGGGTGATGCGAGTATAGTAATGTCTAATTAAGAATTTTAATAGTTTGTTTAATAAAGGTGATAATATAATGTTTGATTAATGAAGAAGATAATATTTAATATGTAAAAATTAAGATAAATGATGGTTTGTTTATTAAAATTATTAAATACGAATGGGCAACACAAGGAGTCGGCCGCGGAGGCTGGGTAGAGAGAAACAGCAGTCACTGGACAGCCTTTGTGTCTCTTGCGTGTAGGATGTAATTGTGTGAAATTAGAATAGGATTTCGGATCTCTCCGACTAAAATGTTTACGTAAATTTTCCCCTCGCATTACCCCGTTAAAAAAAAGTCATTTCGGCATAAATAATGAAGTCAGTAAAAATGTTAAATAAGTGTATGATTAATTCCCAGTGTCCCTTCGCATTGTTAACGGTTTCCGACCACGCTACCAGGCATCATTTATGAAGTATGCGCCGAAAGCGAGTAAAGAGAGTGTAAAGATAAATGGAAAACAGAGTAAAGTAAATAATTATACAAATGACGGAAGGGGAATCGTTACAGGGAAAATGATATATGAAGATGGCTAAAAAATAAATAAACGAGGTTTGATTTGTTAAAATTAACACGATACATCACATGGACATTTCATTCTGAATCTTCCACAGCCCCGTCTAAATACTATTTTAACTGAAGTCGTTAGCTGATTACTGTTTTAGATAAATTTGTGTATAAAATTGTGTATTAATTGTGTATAAATTTGTGTTACGGGTGTCCTTGTGAATCATGCTCTTAAGCCTACAACTCATTGTATTGAAATTAGAAATAAGGCTAATGCTAGATTGAATCTAATGCAGAAACATGTAGAATATAAATCGGCAGAAATTATAAGTAGGCTCTACACTTCATACATGAGGCCTCTTCTTAAGTATTACATTCAGTTCAGTCGTCCTTATTTAGAGCGTGACAAGGACAGACTAGAAAAAGTACAAAAGAAATCCACAAGTATACCATGTCTAGACACCTTAGTTACAAAGTAGCTTGGAGCGCTACGAGTTGTTTTACACTCACCTTAGACCTACGGGGTTATTAGGGAGTTATTTTTTCGTACGAATTGTTCATTTATTTTTATTTTTCCCCGTACGAGTTGTTTTACCCTCACCTTAGACCTATGGTAGGGATTTATGCACCTAACCTAGGGTACTAAACTGACTTAACCTAACCTAATCTAGGATAGCCTATCCGGGCGTAATATAACCTAACCTAGCGTTGCCGGAGCAACTGGAGAAAACGCACCTGATGTGACTGAAAGGTGCGTTTTCTCCAGTTGGCAAAAACGGAGGTGCGCTTTCTCCAGTTTGGGTAATTTCAGAAAATTGGCCGCCGCCGCTGACGTCAATGCTGACGTCAATGCCCCCGGCAGGGATTAATAGTTAAACTAAGACCTACTGTACTCCCTTGATGATTGCTTAGGTTGTCATGATATTTTCGTTAGTTTAAACGAAAATTACATTAGGACCGATCAATTTGTGATGCGTGATCGTTACGGGGGCTCTGCCCCCGTACCCCCGAGACCTATATTATACAAATGATAATGTAATAACGGTTACTATAGGATACATGGATGTCGAAGAAACATGCTCAATTCATATTTATCTGAATTTATGTGGCGTGATAGATTTCATAATTATGCTTTTAGTAATTTGTGTAAACACATATCAGAACAATATCCCTTTTGATTTTAGTTTCTGTATGATTTTATTGTCTGTTTTCCCTTAATAAACATGTTTTTTGTTCATTTGTTTTAATATCCTTTTTGAGTTATGTTCTAGAGGTGCGTTTTCTCCAGTTTGCTCATTTAGAGGTGCGTTTTCTCCAGTTGGCTCATTTAGAGGTGCATCTTCTACAGTTGGCAAAACTGAGGTGCGTTTTCGCCAGTTGCTCCGCGTTACCTAACCGGGACATAATATAGCCTAACCTGACCTAGCATAACCTAACCTAACCCAACCTATCATTTTAACCTATCCATCTAACTGTCTATCTATCTATCTGCCTATCTATCTTTCTATCTCTCTATCCATCTATATATATATATATATATAATATATATATATATATATATAAACCAAACCTCAAACTACCCCAATCACCAGCCAAACAACGCTGGACAATAGGAAAGGCAGAATATGCAGCGATCCCAAACTAAAGGCCTAACAAAGGACCTCTTCAACACTGAAGGAAATTAACTTCGATGTCATAGGACCAAGACTTTTAAACAACTCCCTAAGGGCCTCAGAAACGTTGCAGGGGTCAAAGTTGAAGTCTTCAAGAGAAGACTAGGCTCCTGGCACAGGGCGGTATCAGATGAACCGGTGTACCTGGTTACGCGAGGCGGAGAGAGCAGCTCGCACTGCCAGCAATGCAGCAATGCATATTCTGCCTTTCCTATTGTCTAGCGTTGTTTGGCTGGTGATTGGAGTAGTTTGAGGTTTGGTTCCTATATATATATAATTATATATATATATACTGTACATGTAGATGGATAGAGAGATAGAAAGATAGATAGGCAGATACATATCAGGTCATCCCATAAGTAATGTCGTTTTTTGGATCGGAATTTGAAGGACAAAAAAAAACTCAACTGTAACTTTTTAATCTAGTATCTATTTTCCATCGGAATCAATGACACTGCCAACGTCCTACAGGCTTTTCAATGCCATGTTTATAAAATTCAGGCGGATTTGAGGCAAAAAAACGTACAAAGACTAGTGTGCAGGTCATCTAAAGAAGTATACTATTTCTCGTCAAGATAGTTTTGCAGACTCCTGAAGAGATGATAATCTGAAGGCGCAAGGTCTGGAGAATATGGATGTGGAAGTTTTTCCCACCCAAGCTCCTCAATTTTTGCAGAAGTGATCCGAGCGGTATGAGGACGTGCGTTGTCGTGGAGGAACACGATTCCTTTCCGATTAACCAAAGAAGGTCTCTTTTCTTTTAGTGCAGTGTTCAATCGATCCAGTTGTTGACAGTAGACTTGAGCGGTGATTGTTTGGTTGTGTGGTAAGGTTTCAAAGTGTATTACACCACCTTTATCCCACCAAACACTAAGCAACACCTTCCGAGGGTGAAGATTTGGTTTTGGCTGTGGTGTCGCTGGTTCTCCGGCACAAACCCACTGTCGACGGCGCTTAACATTCTGGTACAGTATCCACTTTTCATCACCAGTCACTAAACGGTGCAAAAACGGATCTTGGAGTTCACGGGAATGAAGAGCTGTGCTAATGTTTACCCGCACCCTCAGATTGTCGACCGACAATTCATGTGGCACCCATTTAGCTAACTTAGGTACTTTCCAGAGTTGTTGCAAATGTCGATGGATGGTGGACGGGGATGAACTGAGTTTCTGGGCCAATTCTTCGACAGTTGTTGAACCGTCTTCTTTAAGTGCGGCTAACAGCAGGTCAACATCAAACTCAGCAGGGCGTCCAGAGCGTGCTGCATCTGTCAAACAGCAGTCACCATTCCTAAACTTTTGAAACCATCTTTGACATTTTCTCACATGCAGAATATCGTTGCCATAAACGTCCTGAATGTTTCGCGTTGCTTCAGTAGCACTATTCGCTTTTTTGAACTCGTAAAGCATTATATGCCTGATATGCTCTTCTGATACCGCCATGTTTATGAGGGGTTCACATAAAGCAAAACACGACTTCACTGGTCAAGGTCTGTAAAGTATGTAGCGAAACACGATAGATCTCCTTTTAGATATAACCTTCTGAAAATGTATGCTTAAACCGAGTAGGACTAGTTTAAACTTAATCTATCGTAAAAAACGACATTACTTACGGGATGACCTGATAGATAGACAGTTAGATGGATAGGTTAAAATGCTAGGTTAGTTTAGGTTAGGTTAGGTTATGCTATATTATGTCCCGGTTAGGTTAGGTTATATTACGCCCGGATAGGTTATGCTAGGTTAGGTTAGGTTGTCAGTTTAGTACGCTAGGTTAGGTGCATAAATCCCTACCATAGGTCTAAGGTGAGGGTAAAAACTCGTACGGGGAAAATAAAAATAAAATGAACAATTCGTACGGAAAAATAACTCCCTAATAACTCTCCGCAGGTCTAAGGCGAGTGTAAAACAACTCGTAGTGCTCCAAGCTATCTTTGTAACTAAGGTGTCTAGACATGGTATCATACTTGTGGATTTCTTTTGTACTTTTTCTAGTCTGTTCTTGTCATGCTCTAAATAAGGACTACTGAACTGAATGTAATACTCAAGAAGAGGCCTCACGTATGAAGTGTAGAGCCTACTTATAATTTCTGGCGATTTATATTCTACATGTTTCTGCATTAGATTCAACCTAGCATTAGCATTATTTCTAATTTCAATACAATGAGTTGTAGGCTTAAGAGCATGATTCACAAGGACACCCGTAACACAAATTTATACACAATTAATACACAATTTTATACACAAATTTATTTAAAACAGTAATCAGCTAACGACTTCAGTTAAAATAGTATTTAGATGGGGCTGTGAAAGATTCAGAATGAAATGTCCATGTGATGTATCGTGTTAATTTTAACAAATCAAATCTCGTTTATTTATTTTTATTAGCTATCTTCATATATCATTTTCCCGAACTTCCTCAGTGACAATAAGAAACATCCTGAAGGGTACAACTTAATTGTAGAATGGAAAGACTTATCTTCATACTTAATATGTAAGAGCTTACTCATGCATTTCCTACCCCTCACAACTTCTAAGAAGCACAAAAGTGACTTTATTAGCGATACTTTAAAACTTCAAGTAACTTTTTCTTATGAGAGTTTGAGGGATGAGTTTCAATGAGAAAAATTGCAGACTGAATCTGTGAAAATACTTTTAGTCAGAGTGGTAGATTTTTGGTGTGACTTAATATACATATTGTGTGTTAAAAAAACCAAGCTCCTTAGCCTGTTTTAAGAAATGCTGGATGTTTTCATTCATGAAAAAGGGCTTATAAATTGTATACACAATACATATCTGTTCAAGCAGATCTTAATTGTAATGAGCTATCTTTAACCTGAACCACCAACTGTAACAGATGAAGCTTTGTTTTAAACAGAGTATAAGAATTTGATAAATAGTAGGCCTTTAGATGATTTCATATATGGCTGGGATTGTAGACCACTTTGTTGAGCGAGAGAGATTTTTTATTTTAATAAAATATAGAAATCTTTTATAAATTGTATTGTGAATGAGTAAATACTGTACTGTTTTAGCGTATATAAGTTGGGGGATGTGAGATCTACCCTATTTAGTCAAAAGTTATGATTAATAAACCATACGATGTTGGGAAAGTTAAATATTTTAGTTTCCTTCCCCATTGAACATATTAACGTTTTCTGTATGGGTACGTATAAGAAAAAACGTTATTTGACGGTTACTCTGATAATTTAAATATTTCAGTAATTAAAAACATGCTTGAAGGAAACTTTTGCTTTGGTACAGGAAAATATCTAAGATGATATGGCTTCCGTAATAATAATAAAACAACGGAAATGGCTATTTTAAATCTTATGGAAAATGTAAATATAGCTAAGGAACAGAGAAATAATGATATCAATATTTATGGCTTTGAGTAAGGCGTTTGATGTAATTAGGGTTACCATACGTCCGGTTTTTCCAGGACATTTCCGGAAATTTTGAATATTTATAACATTGATTTCTGAGGCCATAACACTTGTTCTTATTTATAGGTACTCAATATAGACGACATGTAGTACACAGTGTATATATAACATTAATACAACGTGAGTTGGTAGATACTAATACAGATACACCCCTCCACCTCTGGAGTGTCCTCTTTTTCGAAAGTTCAAATATGGTAACCCTAGATGTAATAGACCATAATATTTTACTTAATAAATTATATTGTTACGGCTTTAGAGGAGCAATCAGTGATTGGTTTAAAAGTTATTTGTCCAATAGATATCATTTTGTATCAGTAAATAAGGTTTGCTCAACTAATGCGCTTGTCAAACATGGTGTGCCACAGGGATCAGCTCTGGGTCCACTGTTATTTTTATTATACAGTATATAAATGACCTCCCACGTTCAACGTTCATCTGATATACTGATCTTCATGTTTGCATATGATACAACTGTCTCTTTTTCATGTAAAGATGTTAATACAGCTAAGAATATATTTCATTCAGAACTCATCAGTGTAATGAAATGGTTGACCACAAATAAACTCTTCCTAAATACCAGTAAAACAAATTTCACGATTTTACTAATAAAAGAAATGTATATATTGACGAAGTCAATGTTAATGAAATCACTATAAAGGAGTGTACTTGACAAAATTTCGTGTAATGTTTAAACTCAAAAATGTCGTCCCTAAACAGGTTTTATTGACTATTTATCATAATCTAGCTCCATTTAACTGGACTCTCTGTTCCCTTTCTTTAAGCATTATTCAACCCAATTTGCTACTGTCCCTTTTATTCCAATTAATCCTTCTTCTTCTAAGAATATTGTAATTTTGTCTCTGATGACACTTTCAAGTAATTTGCAAATACTGTAATAGAAGTTAAACTAATTGGTCTATAGTTTTTAGCTAGGCTTTTGTATCCTTTTGGAGTGAAAGGTAAGAAATTGTGATTTCACACGTTTTGGTTCTATTATTATAAGTGATGTAGGTCACATCCGCATCCGCATAACATCCGCACATTTTCTCGCATCCGCATCCGCACTTTGGACTGCGGATGTCGTGCGGATGTGGACCGTTGAGATAAAACGTCATTAATAAGCGGAAATTATCAAATTCTACTATATTAATAGAACTAGTTCATTGTGCGCAAAAGTGATGCAAGCGACAAGACGAGAGGCTGTTCTTGTATGAAGTTACTCTCTTGCAACCTACTTAGACCCACGTTACAAAGCTAAGTTATTTCACCTAGTACATTAGAACGAGTTAAATCATCACTTGGCAAAGCAGTTGAAGAGCTTCAATCTCTTGAATCTGTCGCTTCGCCACCCACCAAAAGAATAAAAGTTTCAGTGACAGAACCAACACCTTCAACAAGCAAATCTATCACAGAATCTGTCTCTCAGTTTCTTGAGTCAAGCAGCAATGACGAGACCTACGCGATGTCAAAAGATGTAGTAAAAATGATCGAGAGCTATCACCAAGAAAAACGCCTGGCTGCATGTGACAATCCTATTAGTTGGTGGAAAAATACGCAGAATATCTATCCATACTTGAGTAAACTTGCAAGGAAACATTTAGCCTGTCCTCCAACAAACGTACCAAGCGAGAGATTATTTAGCAGTGCTGGATTAATATATGATGAAAAGAGAAACAGACTGGCAGCAGAAAAGGCAGAAAAATTAATGTTCCTTAAGCATAACCTTCCTATAATTAAGTTTGAACATTAAACGATGAACATCTTAGTTTACTTTATTTTAATTACTCATTTATAAATATGCCTAATAAAACTTTAAACTTAATATAAATAGTTATCAAGCTAATTAAAGATCTCTTTCTATAAGGGTGGAGGTTGGGGAAAGAGGTCGGTCGGGTGCATTTGAGTTGGGTTCACGTCCCGCATCCTGGTAACACAATTATGGTTTCTAATTGTGGCTGAAACTCAACAAAATATAACGAATTTATTTGCAGACGAATTCACTGATTGATTTCTATATTAGTTAGATGCTTGATATTATTTTATATGTTCAGAGAAAAGTACAGCAATTATTGTACAATTAATCAATTATACTACATTATAGCTACAGCTCTCTCTATACAATAACTTATTATATACGTTAAACACAACAAATCTCGAATATATCCTAAAAAATAACAAAAATGTAGACATCCGCATCCGCATCCGCGGATGTTGAAATCAAACATCCTCATCCGCATCCGCATCCGCGGATGTGAAAAAAATGACATCCGCTACATCACTAATTATTATCATTATTTACTGTAGACAACCACACGATATTGACCACAGCTGATTAAATCTAGCGAAATTGGCAACTCGTGCAACAAATTAACAAAAATTGTTCTCAAATAATTTTGTGCTGGCCCCCTGGATGGATAGTGATTCATAGTTACTCCTATCGGTGTAATGAGAGAAATGAAATTAAAAAATGTAGGTCTTTAGACCCGTACTGACATTTTTACTAGTTACTACGTAAGATATTGCGGTATCTGGCAATATGTTGCTTACATTATGACGATGAACAGTTGTGGTAATACAAATTTCCTGAAAGTTATTAATATTTTTTACTAGTTTATTTGTTAGGGGCGCTACTTTTTATTCAGGCTTTACTCTTGGCTTATCTAAATTTTAGGCTTACTTCATTTTTTTATTTCGCAGTCTTCTGAGTCGAGCCTACTTAGTATTTTATTCAACCAAAATCGCACCTAAATATTTTATGCAAACCAAACTCTTCCTTTTTCTTTCCTAGGCACTGTAACAAAGGCTTCCTTTAAAAATGAATTTATTCATTAAAAAAGTACATTAAACAGACTTAATGGGTTGTGGAAACTTCCTTAATCCCTGATAAGTTCTCCTACATGAATTAAAAGGCTAGGTAGGCTTAGACATCGATTCAAGAAACAGCGCTGAAGACAACTTTTTTAGTTCACGGGTGCCTTCCTTTTTTCAGAGGTTAAAACCTATAGTAGGGGCCAAGAACTAAGGGCTATTAAAGGGTGGATAATAGAACTTTTATTCTGGATGAATGAAACTAACACACATGAAAAACTGACTGAATACTCACAGCCTAGGCTACGTTGAAGATGGAAGATCTAGGCTAAAGATGAACCAGCCTAGCTATGTGTCCATAAACTGGACTTCCATACTTTATTGTTAAACAATTACAGCTGAAATGTCGGCTTATTTAGCCTAAATTTAATAACCGAAGGGAAATTTATGAACTTCTTACCTTGAAATGATATAAAATCTTAAATTTAATTTTTGACGCCTGTGATGAACTTTTTATTCCTGCTTCTTCTTCTCCCTTTCGGCCTTCTTATCGCGATTTTTTTTCTTTCTTCCAAAAAACATGTAGCCATTTCTATCTATGGGGTCTTTTTTCTTTTCATCCTGTATTAAGATGGAGACTGAATAAATTCGTCTGACATGAACGAGTAAAATGTCTACAAACTATGTTTTTCCCTTAACAATACGTACATAATAAAGAAATTAATTATACGGAGGACATCGCTTTTCCATCAAACATATACAAATTAAATAAATAGCGCAGTCTGGCAGCTAATCTTGTACCCCGTTTTATATATATATATATATATATGAATAGAAACGACGTAAATAAGGAGCGTCTCTGCACACGGGGAAGAGAAATAACGAATAAATTTACGTCGTTTCTATTCATTTATATACTGCGTGGTCATTGCAGTTAAATGCTAATATATATATATTATATATATATATAACGTAAAGAACGACGCTTGTATAGGAGAATATTCCGCGCAAGATGAGGAGGGAGAACGAAGCAAATGAAAAAATGAGGTAACCACCCGGGAATCGAACCCGGGATCTTCCGACTGCCGGTCAGATATGATAACCATTACACCATGGGCCTCTGCGCGTATGTAGGAGAATTACGGCATTTGATGGAGCGAGGCCCATGGTGTAATGGTTATCATATCTGACCAGCAATCGGAAGATCCCGGGTTCGATTCCCGGGTGGTTACCTCATTTTTTTTCATTTGTTTCGTTCTCCCTCCTCATCTTGCGCGGAATATTCTCCTATACAAGCGTCGTTCCTTACGTTAATTATACTGCGTGTTTGCAGTTAAAATGTATATAATGTACGGCATGCGGGACAGAGCCGGATTTAGACGTGTGGAGGCCCTGGGCAGCTTCCATGTGGAGGCCCCCCTACCTTAGGGGAAGACATAATTGAAGTCATCCATAAGATTCATAATATAATTAACATACATACACTTTCAAAACATCGTGCACTCTTGTGTCTGTCCATTCCACTCATTTCTGCAAAAAATGAAAGCCTCGGGTTACTCGGGTATTCCATTATAGTGAGAGTAGGCCTAAAAGAGTAACAAAAACAAAATAATAATCAGTACACAACAAATAGTAATTGGTAAAAGTTTATGTACTACAGTGGTATTGGATGCGCGTGTTTTTTTGTTGATCATCTATCGGGTTTTTCTAGTTTCGGGTTTTTTCTATTTTGATAATGGCTTGTCAATATGTGGAGGCCCCCAAGATGTGGAGGCCCATGGGCAGCTGCCCACTTTGCCTACTCCTAAATCCGGCCCTGATGCGGGAGGTGCCCCCTTGGGGCATTGGTTTCTGCGCGTATGTAGGAGAATTACGGCATTTGATGGAGTGAGGCCCATGGTGTAATGGTTATCATATCTGACCGGCAATCGGAAGATCCCGGGTTCGATTCCCGGGTGATTACCTCATTTTTTCATTTGTTTCGTTCTCCCTCCTCATCTTGCGCGGAATATTCTCCTATACAAGCGTCGTTCTTTACGTTAATTATACTGCGTGTTTGCAGTTAAAAAAAAAATATATATATATATATATATGCACAAAAGTAGAGAAATTGCGATGAAATTCTTTTTTCTCTAGGCTAAGTAATAATGTTAAATTAGGGGTACTTTTGCATTATCCTCCCAACACTAATTTTTTTTTATAACGGCTAACGCCTGCGGCTGGCTGTTTTTACCGTAACCTAACCTAACCAAACCTAATACCAACACTAATTTTTTTTATAATGGAAGGAAAATAAAGTACCATAACCAAAACCAAACCAACATTATATAAAAAAATTAGTGTTGAGAGGATAATGCAAAAGAACCAAATTAGGTTTTCATTTCGGTGTTTTTCTGTTTCGACAAAATGGGTGAATCCTGCAAAATTTACGCGTATGAGGTTATATTTAACTGAGTTAAGTTAAGCGTAACTGTGCTGGGCTAAGTAATAATGTTAAATTAGGTTTTCATTTCGGTCTTTTCCCGTTTCGACAAAATGGGTGAATTCCTGCAAAATTTACGCGTATGAGGCTATATTTAACTTAGTTAAATTAGGCGTAACTGTGCTAGGCTATGTAATAATGTTAAATTAGGTTTTCGGTGGTTTTCAGGAATAAATAAGGTAAATCTTAAGGAAGCGTCCCGGGAAGCTTTTTGGATATAAAACATGTTTTCCCGATGTATTTCTATGTGATTTATTCGAATTTGACATCCGTTTCAGTCGCAAATCACTCGTTTATGACTTTCCCCCACCCCCTCAACAAATAAAATATAACCTAACCTAACCTAACCAACCTAACCTAACGTGTATATAAATGTTACCTACCCATTAATATCCTGGATTATACAATTTCGCCGCCTGGAGAAGGAAGTTGTGGAAGCGGTCCTCACAGTTCGGGAAGGCCTTTAAGTACACCCGTGAGAGGTATCCCAGGAAGAAAATTTTCTGCCTTCCGTACTTAGGCGTTAAATTTCTGTTGTTGTTTTTTCTGTTTAAGGTGCTTTCAACCCTGCTGGATTATTGACACCATTTTTTTTTTTTTTTGTAGAGAAAGGTGGTGAAAGAAGTAGTAGAAAGTTAAATTTCTGACGTCCCTCCAAGTACGCTCGATGTTTATCTAATTTGCACACAACGCTGCCAGGCGCAAGAAATGCCGTCCACTTTAAAAACGTTAATTAAAATTACTTATCCTTAATAAAAATAAAAACGCGGGGGTGCATTTTATTGAGAAAAATATAATCTTTCATATTATTAATATGTTAAATCTCTGTACTAAGTATTAAGAACCGGGACCTTTCTTAAGATTATCCATAAATAAAAATGTTTAATTAAACAAATCCAGTTCAACGCAAAATTATCAAATAAAAGAACTATTTCATTGCGTGGAGCATTCTGGCAACTAATCTTGTACCCGATATATATATATATATATATATATATGTATGTATGTATGTTAAACACATACCGTGCATGGAACAAGGAACTCTTCTGGGAAAATTAAATCCACTATAGTCCGAATAAGTAATGGTAAATGACAAATACCAGAGTTTTTCTTTTTCATGATGCTAGCCCAACGTGGGCAACGGGTCTCTCGCAAAGAGGTCCCATAAATATAGCTTCCCTCACCAGCTATCTCCAAAGCAGACAGGATCCAGCTTTGGGACATGATCTAGGGTTTAAAGCAAGCCTAGTCCCACTACATTTAGAGCCTCTATATAAGTAAAAGATCGTGCATTCACGTCGGACTATAGTGGATTAATTTTCCCAGAAGAGTTCCTTGTTCCATGCACGGTCTGTGTTTACATATAAGTTTCTCAGGGGACCATTCTGAGTTTGTGTATATTAAACGGACGTGTTACGTGCCTTGAAAAGTGGACGCTCAATGTCCCGGTTGAGTTTAAGTTTTGTTTTTTTGGCTAAAAATACAATAGTTACCCCTTTTTCTTTGATTTATTCAATCCGACGTGAAGGAAACGAGTCTTTTACTTATACAGAGGTTCTGAATGTAGTGGGACTAGGCTTGCTTTAAACCCTAGATCCATGTCCCAAAGCTGGATCCTGTCTGCTTTGCCGATAGCTGGTGAGGGAAGCTATATTTATGGGACCTCTTTGCGAGAGACCCGTTGCTTACGTCGGGCTAGCATCATGAAAAATAAAACTATGGTATTTGGCATTTACCATTACTTATTCGGACTATAGTGATTTAATTTTCCCAGAAGAGTTCCTTTTTCCATGCACGGTCTGTGTTTAACATATAAGTTTCTCAGGGGACCATTCTGAGTATATATATATATATATTATATATATATATTATATATATATGGGATGGGATGAATTTCACAATAAAACACGTGAAATGAATGAATGCTGCAAACCCACAAGGAAAAAGAAAAACGATTCCAAGGCCTTTCGTGTATTCAAAGCTACACCTCGTCAGGGAATGAAGATAAAGGCGAGAAGCCCATAAATATATACAACGTACAGGAAAAACAAAACAATTAGCACATACTTAACAAGAGTTAATGAGAGGCAAAAGAAATTTTAACATGATATCGTCAATTTTATACGTCCCCGCACTGTTATTGAAAGTGTTTTTAAAATGAATAAATGCACATTCTAGAATATTTCTTTCTATTATATCTCTGTTTTTAACAAGCGCTTTAGAACTATCCCACTTGATGCTATGGTTACATCTATACATATGGTTAAATAAAGCATTGGAAGTATTAGCTGTTCTACACGCATATTTATGCTGTTTTACCCTAATATCTAACGTTTTACCGGTTTGGCCTATATATATATACTGAGTTACATTGTGTACATCCGATCGAATACACACAACCAACAACATTATCAGGGCTATTCTTTATTAGGCGTGATTTAACAGTATTATTATACTTAAAGATTACATTAATGCCAATTGCTTTAAGTACAGTTGGAAGGTATTGAAAATTAACATGGTAAGGTAGGCTAAGGATATTTTTACGCTGAAATTCCTTTACAATTACATTATTATAATACCTATTCTTGGCTTTCTTAAGACAGTTATCTAAAAATGAACTAGGATAACATAATTTAGTACCAATATTCATGATATTGCATAACTCGGAATCTAAAAATTCAGGACTGACAACTCTCAATGCTCGAAGAAACATAGCAGAGAAAATAGAGGATTTAATCGAAGGATGATGGTCAGAATAAAAATGCACATAAGAGTTATTATTAGTAGGCTTACGGTAGACTTCATATTCGAACTGATTAGAGCATCTCCAAATTTTTAGATCAAGAAAAGATAGGCTTCCATCATTTTCTTTTTCAACTGTAAACTTAATAGATGGGACTAAATGTTGAGCCTACCAAGAAATAAGTCCACATCCAAATTATTAGGCCAAAGGCATAAAATATCATCTATATACCTGTACCAAACCAGGTTAAAATTAACAATCGTAGGCAAAATTCTACTTTTAAAAAATTCCATATATAAATTAGCTAGTACAGGTGAAAGGGATTTCCCATAGCCAATCCAAACGACATAGCATAAAACTTATTTTCAAACTGAAATTTACAATCTTTGACACAAGCTTAATTAACTCAATAAGAGTGTTGTGTTGAACAGGGAAAGAATACTCAGAGATCTTATCTTTTAAAAAATCAAGTAGGTCATCAACAGGGACTTTTGTGAATAGCGAGCATACATCGAAGCTTACCAATTTGAAATTAGGGTCATTAGGGAATTTCAGTTTGTCAATAAGATCCATGCTATTTACAATATGTGACTCAGAAATAGAGCCAACTAGCGGCGTTAATAAACTAACTAACCATTTTGATAGCTTATAGGTTACGGAGCCCACTGAGCTAACAATAGGCCTCATGGGATTATTAACTTTGTGTGTTTTTACTAAGCCGTACAGATATGGTAGTGACGGATTGATACTAAGAAACTGCTGTGAAAGCCCATTATAGTTATTTTTTAATATTTCTCTTAATTTTCTGTTAAACATTTATTAACATCCTCCAATGGGTCTCTATTTAGAGGTTTGTACGTGTCACGATCACTTAATAACGTATTCATCTTTTCAACATAACTGTTTTTGTCCATGATGACGATCGAATTGGATTTGTCCGCTTTCGTAATATGTAATGAATCATTATTTTTCAGTGTTTTTAGGGCTTTTTCAAACCTCAAAGGATAATTCGATTCAAACCTCGTATTAAAAGCACTATACACACAACCTTTGGCTAAAGTCACCTCACTTTCGGATATATTACTATGTTTTTCAAAATTAATAAAACTTAGCAATCAGTAAACTGCTGGGCTTTTTTGGGACTGAGAAACCTAACCCAAAGCCTAACGCACATTTCGTATTGAAGTCTAGCTCTTGGGACGACAAGTTAACAATATTACTAAAATCACTTTTTTTGGTCCAGTAACTATTACGAATTAAATCCTCCAGTCTATTGTTTAATTTCCTATTCTGAGTTCTGCATCTTCTACGTAAGTTGTTGTAAATATCATCCAAAAGTGTACTTCTCCACGCATGAGGAACGGTGGAAAAAAATAAATTTTTTCTTACTTCGGACTCTCTGAAGGCGTTCTTCACTTCAATGTGGGCTATATTAATATGTTTCTTTAAAATAATCCTTATGTGCATTTTTATTCTGACCATCATCCTTCGATTAAATCCTCTATTTTCTCTGCTATGTTTCTTCGAGCATTGAGAGTTGTCAGTCCTGAATTTTTAGATTCCGAGTTATGCAATATCATGAATATTGGTACTAAATTATGTTATCCTATTTCATTTTTAGATAACTGTCTTAAGAAAGCCAAGAATAGGTATTATAATAATGTAATTGTAAAGGAATTTCAGCGTAAAAATATCCTTAGCCTACCTTACCATGTTAATTTTCAATACCTTCCAACTGTACTTAAAGCAATTGGCATTAATGTAATCTTTAAGTATAATAATACTGTTAAATCACGCCTAATAAAGAATAGCCCTGATAATGTTGTTGGTTGTGTGTATTCGATCGGATGTACACAATGTAACTCAGTATATATAGGCCAAACCGGTAAAACGTTAGATATTAGGGTAAAACAGCATAAATATGCGTGTAGAACAGCTAATACTTCCAATGCTTTATTTAACCATATGTATAGATGTAACCATAGCATCAAGTGGGATAGTTCTAAAGCGCTTGTTAAAAACAGAGATATAATAGAAAGAAATATTCTAGAATGTGCATTTGATTCATTTTAAAAACACTTTCAATAACAGTGCGGGGACGTATAAAATTGACGATATCATGTTAAAATTTCTTTTGCCTCTCATTAACCCTTGTTAAGTATGTGCTAATTGTTTTGTTTTTCCTGTACGTTGTATATATTTGGGCTTCTCGCCTTTATCTTCATTCCCTGACGAGGTGTAGCTTTGAATACACGAAAGGCCTTGGAATCGTTTTTCTTTTTCCTTGTGGATTTGCAGCATATATATATATATATATATATATATATATATATATATATATATATATATATATATCTTCTAAACACTAAGATTGCGATGAAGTATGTCCAGCACTGCAATGATTCGTTCGACAAATTGAGCAAATACCAGAATTACTCAATACAGTCTGCAAATTTATATTGAAACACAATAATTGGATAAAAGAGGAAAAATTAATAAGTTACCCCTAATTTAGTTTCTATTTTGTTTTAAAAATCATATTAACCTTTTTGTGTTATAGTTTAAGGATAAAATTGCGTATTGTGATGAAAATTTGTATTTGTATTAAACTTGGTTTATCTCTTTCGATTTTTTGTTTAAAAGATCACCCCACCAATTATTAAATAGGTATAGTTAAACTACGAAAAGCTAAATAGAAAAAAATTATTGGCGTTGTTTTTTTTTTTTAATTGGTTCTCATAAGCGTAGTTGTTTATGCTTAATAGCTTTGTTTACTGGGTTGTATTTGGAGGTCTTTTTGGTGTATTTAGTGTTAGTGTGTAGGTAGTTGGCAGCGTTGCCAGGTGATATCTTTTAAAATGGGACAGGTTTAAATTATTACCATACCGAGTTATTTTATGCTAAAAATAAGCTTATAAATCTAAGAATTTGTTTTACTCTCCTAAATCAATAAAAAGACTTTCACCTGTTGTTGATATCACAGGAACTATTCCTAAAAATGAGGTTTGCACTTTCTGATGATTCATAGAAAAATATCTCGCACACAAACACATGAGTTTTATCACACTAACATCAGTAGATTCGTCTATGAGCAATGAATATTTCGATTGTTTTAAATCATTAACTATATCCTCACGCAAAGCCACAGCAACAACATTCTTAATTAAACACATACATTTTGTTCGATGTAACTTAACTTTTTGAAGTACACTTCCTTTACTGTAGCTAGATATTAGCTTTATTTGGTGATCGACTGATCGTATACTGCAATGACAAGCTGTTGCTACACTAAATTTTATTTCAAACTCCTTAAGTTCCTTACTTGTATTCTGGGCATTATTACCAAATATATTTGTAATTTTATTTGTTTGTGTAAAACAACTCACATTCTTTTGATGTTTTGAAGCTTTTTCATACTTCTCAAAGGCAGAGTTACGCATATTTGTCAATACACAATTGCACCACTTACACATACAAGAACTGTTCTTCCACGAAAGCCATTTAAATTGGTTTTCCCAGTCTTTATTATAATGTCTGTTATCATTATATGTATTCTTCCACTTTCCCATATTGAAGGGCTATATATTTATATTTCAAATAATGCGATGTAACTATATTATATAAACTTGGTTATTCACTTAACATGATCAAACGAACAAAATCACAACCACATTGATTTATGTTTGATTCGCGACTGATAGGCTCTATAGTCTAGCTGCCTAGGGTCTATGCATTAAAACTAAGCGGCATGCCACGCGGCACACTGTAAAGTTTTGCAGTGCATAGCCAAAATGTAATAAAACGTTTCAATACGTAATATGTACATTGTACATACTTCAGTGGCGGCGAGACTGTGTAAACCATTTGAAGAAACGTAAATATATGTACGTTATATTTATATTCTCTTATACTTTGTTTAAAATTATATTTGTTCTTAAATGTTTCTTTTTATAATGCATGTGATAAATTTCTCAAATAGGACAAAAGAGGACAGTTTTTGGTTGTCCCCTTTATTTGAAAATGTTTAGGACAACCGAACCTGAAATAGGACAGACCTGGCAACCCTGGTTGTTGGTTTCACCATCATTCGTTTGGACGCTTGGTTGTAGCTCTCATATCGGACACGTGGTGTTAAGGGGTTGGGCTCATCTCCTGTTGATGGGGTTAGTTCCTTTTAAAAGTCGTAGGCCTCATTTCACCATATACTGTTGATGGGACGAGCTCCTAAAAGTCTATACGATTGTTGGTGCTTTTTGTGTGTGGTGGTTGTGCTCGTATATATTTTGCTGTTGGGGCTTTGCATGCATCAGATGCATCAGTGTGTGTGTGTGTGTGATAATAGGGGGTTTATGGGATATAGTTGGGGGTTGTATTTGTGTGCGCTTTGGACCATATTTAGAGACGGTCTATCAGGAGCTGGTAAGTAAGGCGGTGGTGGAGGTGGTTGGTGGGCTGTTGTGTATCACCCTGGCTATCTCAGCAGCGCCGGGTCTCGTGTGTGCGTGATAATAGGGGCTTTATGGACGCTTTTAATTCGCTCGGAGGTTATATACAGGCCATTTATGCCTTCTAAGACGCCTTCTAGCGAACTTGGTGGGGTTTAAAGTCAGAATATATGGTTTAATTAAATAAATAGCACAAACTGGCAACTCAGCCAACTGACTGATTAATATATGCTTTAATTAAATAAACCACAATCTGGCCACTCAGCTTTCTAAGCCAAGTGGCAGAATAATAAATGCTTTAAATAAATAATTATTGCTATCTGGCAACTCAGCCTCCTAAGTTAACTGGCTGATTAATATAAGGATTAATTAAATACATAGCGCAAACTGGCAACTCAGCCTTCTAAGCCATCTGGCTGATTAATATATGGTTTAAATAAATACGTAGCGCAATCTGGCAACCCAGCCTTCTAAGCCAATTTGCTGATTAATATATGGGTTAAATAAATAAATAGCGCAATCTGCCAACTCAACTTTCTAAGCCAACTGGCTGATTAATATATGCTTTAATTAAATACATAGCGCAGTCTGGCAACTCAGCCTTCTAAGCCAACTGGCTGTGGTGCCCGCTGGCTCTGGCTCATTAATATATGCTTTAAATAAATAATTATTGCTATCTGGCATCTCAGCCTTCTAAACCATCTGGCTGATTAATATATGGTTTAAATAACTAAATCGCGAATCTGGCAACTCAGCCTTCTAAGCCAACTGGCTGATTAGGATCACCTCCTCCTCTCTCTCTCTCAGGTTAGGTATGCCCCTTTGGGGGGTCAGGCCGTCCCAACTTCTCCCCCAAAGAGGTCCCCCCTCTTCCTTAGGTTAGGTATGCCCCTTTGGGGGGTGAGGTCGTCCCATCTTCTTCCCCAAAGAGGTCTCCCCCCTTGCAACAAAGGGGGGTGGGGGTGCCACCAAGCGAGGTCGGGTGGTACTCTTGCAACATATTATGCAACATTTGCAATTGCATTGCACTCATACATTCGTAACCGGGGCCCCTTGCCTCGGTTACGAACATGGGCGTCGTGGTTAGGAAAAATGAAAATGTAGGTCGGCCATTAGTGAAGAAGTGAAAATTCCTTTAAAAAATCGCAAAATTGCAAAGAAAAATTACAAAAATGCTGAATTGCAATATAAAGATCAATGATTACGGGTTACTAGCTCGGGCGAAAGCGTCAATAATCTGCAGCGCAATCGCAACAACGGTTGCAGCGACAGACACTGTGATCGTGACGTGTACAGTGTGCTTTTGCGCGTGGGGTGTGTTGCGATATGCATTCACAGCGCGGGGCCAGCGGCATATGCCGCTTTTGCCATATGGTTAATCTGGCCCTGCCGTTAGGTGGAGTAATGTACTATCCGAATGTTTTGGCTCCTCTTGCGGAGTGAGACAAGGCCTTGCTCTCCCCTATGCTATTTAATGTGTATATTGACGAATTAATTGCTCCACTTAATGAGGCAACAATGGGATGTTGTATAGATAACACAAGGATAAATAACTTAGTTTATACCAATGATATGGTATTAATAAGTCCCTCTGTTAAAGGTCTGGATCGACTACTAAAAGTCTGCGAAGTGTATTCGCAGAAATATGATATTCTTTTTAATGTTACAAAAATTAAGGTTATGCAATTTCATCCTAAAAGCTATAATCAGCCAGCTGACATTAGATTTAAAATGAAAGGTGAAGTAATTGAGGAAGTACAAGAGTTTAAGTATCTGGGTCGAACTATTACCAGCTCCTTGAGTGATGACTCTGATATAAGAAAACAATCTCGAAGCCTTTGTGCTAAAACGAATATGACTATAAGGAACTTTCGGTTCTGTACAAGTGAAGCTAAAAACACTCTCTTTCGTACTTCCTGCAGTAATATATACGGACAGCAACTCTGGGTGAATTATAAAAACGGTTCTGGCAGAACTCTAAATTTGCTGTACAACAGGTCTTTTAGACTCTTACATAAATTACCCCCGAGGTGCTCAGCTTCGCAAATATTTGCTACCCGCAATGTCCCGAGCTTCCCGGAGGTAACAAGACGTGCTCAATACAGTCTAATGCAAAGAATTAAAAATCAACCAACCCGATTATCCAAACTATCCATGAGTCCTGCCGTTTTTCCTCTAAAGTCTAAGCTATGGAATTCTTGGTACGAAAACGTCTGTCTGTAGCTCCACTTAACTTTGACATTACTGTATCATTTCTAATCAATTGTATATATTTTTATCCTTAGTATGTGAACTGTCACTGTATTAATAATATTTGTCATATGGACTATAGTCTGCCAATAAACCTTTTCATTTTCATTTCATTTAATCTATCCGATGGCCAATTCTCTTTTAACAAAATTATATGTAATAAAATTAAGAATTTTGTAACATTACCATCCAAAATTCTCCAGGCAAAACAGGTACATCCATCAGGTCAAAGCTGGGTTGGAAGGGTCACTTAACTATCTCCTGGTAAGAGGATGGGAAGGTTTAGTCAGCTAATCCTTGATAATTAACTTCCAGGTGCATATAAGCTCTGTTCTCTGTTTATGTGGTCATTATCAATTGACAAGGGGTCGCGAGGAGCCTAAACTGTATTGGTGCTAAAGAAATATAAATTAAAGTCTTCCTGAAGTGTGGTTTCCTTCTTCATATATATATATATATATATATATATATATATCAGTGGCGTGCATACAGGGTAAGCTAGGTAAGCGCAGCCTGCCCTAATAAAGTTTTTATTAAAGATATTAAAGACAATACCGTATTTTTCAAAATAGTACATACCCACTAGCCAATTATGAAGTTTATCATTAGCTACTATAATTACTATAATTATATAATATGTACATATAGTGCGTGTGCTCGCACGCAATACCGCTTACCCTGTAGACGTACCCACCGCACGCCACTGTAATATATATTATATATATATATATATATATATATATATATATATATATACTGTATATATATATATATATATACAGAACCTATCAGAGCGGGGGCTAGGAGGGCCATTTGGCCTGGGCCTCAAGCTTAAGGGGGGGCCTCAAATTTAGAAACTTTCAGGTTTGAATATAATGTTTTGCAGTGAAAGTAATAATTGGGTTTAGCTATGGGCCTCAAAAGCTGGAAGTGGCCCGGGCCTCTCTGGAACTCTGAGAGGGCCTATATATATATATATATATATATATATATATATATATATACACACACAGTGGCGGCTCGTGACTTTCAGTTATGGGGGTGCTGCCTCAGAAATTGCGAGCAATTGTGTCGATTATATATATATATATATGAGAGAGAGAGAGAAAGTCGAATAGATAAATAGATAACTACTCACTACTCAGTCATAAAAATAAGTAAAATAGTATCATAAAATCAATTATAGGGTACTTACGCTTAACGGGTAATTTCGAATTTGCCAAAAAATTTATTTATAAACAAATTCCATTCTTCTGTTTTTATTCTGAGCGAAAAAATATTCTAAGAAATGAAAGCTATATATTGTAAATAATCCAATTATTATATAATTAACTTCAATCTCACAACAAAAAATAAATGATAACGAATCATTGATAAATGCAATTCGGAAATTAAATTTCGAATTAGCAAACGATACAGCAACACAACTACCACGTCAAACAAACAAATCGGCACTGCTCTGTCCACAGTGCTTTGGATCCTCTTAAACCCGCGATTCTGAATCGCTCTTCGTACGTCCGCCACCGAGGTTTCAAGCGTTTCGAACAAAATCTGGAACTGTTAAGTACGCAGTTCCACGGGAAGGCTGAAGCTACTTTCGTGATTCATTCGTTCGGCATTGAAATAGTTTAAGGAAAAAAGGATATAATCTGATTTAAAAACTCAAAGTTCATTGAAAAAAAACAATCAGAGAGGCTGTTTTAAATATTTAAATATAAAGATCATAAGATCATGTGGGTGCTGCAGTTCCACAGTGCCTACCTGCGAGCCGCTCCTGTATATATATATCAGTGATGTAGGTCTCGAGATCGGTCTCGGTCTCGAGACCGATCTCGAGACCCAATTTACAGATCTCGATTTCGATCTCGGTCTCCGCTATTTAGATCTCGGTCTCGGCAGACGCGGTCTCGGTTTTTCTCCCCGAGACCTTTCGAGACCTCTCGAGACCGTAATGAAAAATATATGTTATTGGCATACTCATGATGGTGGCTTGGTTGAACAGACACAATTCAGAATGTTTATGAAAGTTTGTAAAAGTAAGGGACTCTAGGTATTCACTAATCAGTCACCCTGTTTTGAGTTGCCACGTTTGTCTTGCCGGGGGGGGGGGGGGGTTCTGGATTTTTTTTAGGTTAGCGCTACAAAAAAATTTGCCCCCCCCCGACCCCGTCAGATTAATTTTATTGAAAATGGAAACACTAAATAGAGAATTATATATATTATATATATAAGTATATATTATAAGGCCACTTAGTGTTGCCAAACGGCGTGTCAACCTCTGTGGCGTGATAAAAACGATTATCCTCCCATCCAATATGTATTTGAAAAAATAAAATGCTTCACAAAAATAATGCAAGAAATACAGCATAAAGAAAACAGTACCGATAAATTCAATAAAGCATAGAATAACTCGACAACCCTTCACATCACTTATATTTACAACGTACCGATTCGTAGAACAAATCGCAATTGCCAATTGTAAATGTTAAAAAAATGACGCCATCAATGATGTCACGGCGGAACTTTTATCATGCCACACCTCCCCTTAAGCTGAATTTATTTTGTTTCCTAATCAGTTTTTGGCACGTGCTGTTAGTGACAGTGTGTAGTTTAGTTTTGTATTCCATTTTATTAACTGTGTAGTGTATTCAGTTTGACTTATAGATTTGTAAATAATTAATCATACTAAAATATGTCTGATCGGTCAGCCGTTATAATTTTTGGCTATAAAAATCACAAAGACAATGTTGGAAAATGTGATGGCCACAAAAAAAAACATGGCATTTTGCAAATTTTGTGGGATATCCATAACTGATATTAGTGGAACGACTATAAATAAAAAGTACGTGTATATATATATTCATTTGTTAATTTATAGGCTACACTTTTTGCATTCAACACACTACATCTGAGAAAGTAGTTATTAGTTTATTAATATACTTAACATAGTCTAATTTCCATAGTAGTGTAAAACAAATTGAAAGGGCATGAGCTTGGTCTCGATCTCGATCTCGGTCTCGAATTTTAAGGGTCTCGATCTCGGAAGGTACTGTAGATCTCGATCTCGAACCTTTGATCTCGGTCTCGATCTTGGTCTCACAGGATCAGGTCTCAGTCTCGGACTTGGTGGTCTCGACCACATCACTGATATATATACAAGCTAGAAAAGGCCTAGCAAGCCTCTGGTGGTTTTCTTTTGCCCAAGTACAACGCAGAGAGCCTCGGAACGGACGGACCACAGTTACGACTTTGGCGTGAAAACGGATTTTCTTTTGGATTGCTACAATAAATGTCGGAACACATAGAGATAAATGCGAAGAAATAGCTGAGTTCATGATATCGAAATCTATACATATTATGGGAATCGCAGAAACCAGATGGAGAAGTGAAGGAACCAAGGTACTGCACAATGATTATAAGTGCATATACAAGGGCAGAGAAGATACCAGATCGGGTGTGGCAATTATACTGTCCCCCCGATTTTCTGAACATGTTGTTGGAGTGATAATGAAGAGTGAGAGATTGATGGGAATGGCCCTGAGCCTAAACGGAGAGAGACTATCTGTAATTCAGGCATATGCACCGTAGAGTGGAAGACCACAGGAGGAAAAGGAAACTTTTTATGAGGATCTTCAGGGAATGATAGATGGGCTGCCTTTTGGACCAAGAATTTTGATGGGAGACCTAAATGGCCATGTGGGTGGAGATCGAAACGGAAATGAAGACGTGATCGGGGCATTTGGTGTGGGAGAGAGAAATTTGGAAGGGGAAATGCTGGTAAATTTTTGTGCAAGAAATGTTCTTAGTATAATGAACACATTTTTTAAGCACCAGGAATCACATTTCTATACGTGGTATGGATGGAATAGTAGAACCGGAAGTTATGATAAGAAGTCTCAGATCGACTTTATTGTGGTGGATAAAAAGTCATTGGTGAAAGATGTAAGAGTAGTACCATCTGTGTCTTTTGACTCGGATCATAAACTTGTTAAAGCCAAAATTTTGCTTTCAGTACCACAAAATATAAAAAAGTCTAGAAGGAGAAGAGTGTGCACGGAGAATATACCAGAACAACTGGAAGAGATTAAAACTAAGGGGCTCCAAAAAACCTTAGCCCCCCATTTGCAGCTTACATGTTTACTTATATCGAAATTGTTTTTAGTGATTATAAAAATATATAAAATTCTTTATTTATTGCAGGTATTAAAATTACTCTAGCTGATAAAGTGATAATATAATGGCTTCTCAATTAATTGGTGATTCGGAGAGGCAACGTGTGATAGATCGCATACGAGCAATAACATTTCGGGAAGCTCGTGATGCTGGAGCCACCTTTATAACACGTTCATGGGTTGCCAAAAAGTTGCGAAGAAGTGAGGACTTCGTCAAAAGAAATTGGAATAAAACTTTGGATGAATGTGAAATGGATACAACCAAATCTGGGCGCCCAAATTTGCCACTCTCTCAGGAAACAAAGGACATCATTGAAAGCGGTACGCGTAAGCGGAAAAACAGCTGTGCTAAACTTTCTAGAGAGATCGAAGTGTTGAGAGGAAAGATCGTTAGTGGTGAGATCATTCGAGTGTACCGTCATAGGCAAGGTTTAAAGCCTTGGCATGAACTTCCAAAGCCAAGTAAAACTCAACTTAACATTGATGACAGAATGTGGTTTGCCCATTATCTTGAAGATTGGGATGTGGATGATTTCATGCATTTAGCTGTCTCCGATGAATTTTTTGTTTACGTAACACGTCGGCCTAACTACCAAAATGATCGAGTGTGGGCCACAACACCAGATGAAATCGATGACAATGAACATTATCGCGAATTATTAAAAAGTCCAGACTGTGTTGGTGTGTTTGTTTTGTTCACTGCAAAGAAGCTCATGTGGGTGCTGAAGCCAAATGGTCAGAGTTGGGATGGACAGTATTTTCGTGATATTATTCTATCCCAGCATGTCATTCCTTTTCTAAGAAACCCAAACAATGTTATGGATGTCGATCAGGTCACACTTCTGCACGATAAGGCCCCTGCTTTAAGGCATTAGCCACTCAACAGTTGTTGCGGAACCATGAGATCGATTTCTTTGGAAATGAAGAATGGCCAGGAAATTCTCCTGACCTGAACGTCTGTGAACACATTGGATCAGTTATAAAGGACAAGGTTGAATGTCTCTTGTTTCAAGAACCTGCAGCAAATCGATTTTCGAAGGATACAATGACGCAACACATTGAAACTGTTTTAGCAAATTTGCGTAACGCTCAAGATCTATTCACGTCACTTTTGGCAAGCTACCCAAAGCGAATTCAGGCTGTCTTGGAAGCCAATGTCGGGAACACCAAGTTTTAATTGTTTCTCATTAAATGCAGGATTAAATTCTCTTTTGTAAGGTATGTTTAGTTTTACTGTACTTCTAATGGTTTAGGCCATGGACGGGGGGGCTAAGGTTTATTGGAGCCCCGTAGAACTGAGGAGGCTTTCGGACAAAGGGTAGCTACGGAAATAGTGGAGGAGGTTTGGATTGAGTTTAGGAGAACGATGGAAGGAATACAGCGGGATGTGATTGGAGAAAGGGCGGTTGGAGGGTCAAGAAAGAAAAAGACGGCATGGTGGACCCAGGAGGTAAAGGAGGCAGTGACAGATAAGATGCGTGCTTTTAGGAGATGGCTTAAGGATCGAAATGAGCAAACAAGGCAAGAATATGTCCATATGAGAAACCACACCAACGAGGTTAAAAGAAGAGCGAAACGTCTGTGTGGAAGAAAATAGGTAGAGATTTAGAAGAGGATTTTCAAGGCTCGAAGAAGTTACTGTATAGCATGGCTTCTTTGAAGTATAAAAATGGAGAAAGCAAGAAAACAACAGTGGCGATTAAAAATGCACATGGCGAAGTCCTCACTGATAAAAGCGAGGTGGCCGCACGCTGGAAAGAATACTTTAGACATCTTTTGAATAATGAGAACCAATATGATGAGGTGAGACGGAAGGAGCGGGTAAATCATGAGGAGCATGAGAGGGACAGAGAGGTCACTAGAGAAGAGGTTATTCAAGCACTAAAGAGGATGAAGAATAACACTGGTCAACACTCATTTTATTGCCAATCATATTAGAGTGATTTTGGGGTAACTTTGTGGTGCTGATTCCGAATATGACATCGGTTTTGCTAGATTGGCTCTAATTTATGAGATAATTGGTACCCCACTGAAACACGTAAAAATGCAAAAAATTTAATGTTCAGGCGGAGCCTACTTACAAATTGCATTGAAATTGTCTCAAATCATACAAAAGTAAACACATGAAATACATAATGGCATTTTATTCGGTCTCACCATCTAGAATGTTCCGGTAGTTTCCCATATGCACGCGTTATGGTTACGTTTCCTATTAATTGAGGGTATTCATTATCTCAAGAACTAGAGCCAAATCGGAAAAACTACTTTAATTTTGGAATTCAGCAACCCCAAAATACCCTAAATTCGTAAGAATTTCCTTGGCAACGAAAAAAAAATGTTTTTTTGTTGACCTGTGTAATAAAGCTCCCGGACCGGATGCAATTGTCACAGAAACACTAAAAGCAGCTGGTGATCCTGTTGTTGGACTGGCTGCTAAGCATTTTCCGGGTGGTGTGGTTGCAGGGAATTGTACCGGCAGAATGGGGCAGAGCAATTATATGTCCTATATATAAAAAGAAGGGAAGTGAGCAGGAATGTCAAACCTACCGTGGCATATCTTTGATGTGTCATGTGGAAAAAATATATGAAAAAATTCTGGAACATAGAATACGAAACATACTGGAACCTGGGTTACTGGACTATCAATGTGGCTTTCGTGCAGGCCGGAGTACTATCGATCAAATTTCAGCCATAAGACAATATCTTGAGAAGAGCCGAGAATTCAATTTGGACCGCTTCATATGTTTTTTGGATCTGGAGAAGGCATTTGATAGTGTGCCCAGGGAGAAGCTGTGGGTAGTTCTGAGTGAGAGAGTGCCACCCAGGCTTCTGAGAGCAGTAATGAATACCTATAGGGTCTCCCAGAGCACGGTGGTGGGATCGGAGGAGTGGTTTGATGTAAGTACAGGAGTTAAACAAGGGAGTGTTCTGTCACCCATTTTATTTATTGCCTACATCAACAGGGTTATGGAACACAACTGAGGAAATTGAAGAGGAAATGGAAATTTTTGGATATGCTGATGATGTGGCTGTTGGGACTAACACAGCACAATCCCTGAAGAGAATATGAGGTGAGATGAGAGATTGAGGGAGTATGGATTGACACTGAATTATGATAAAACTGAATATATGGTGGTAACGAGGGGAGCGAACGAGGATGGAATCTTTGTTGGGGGAAGAGAAATGAAAAAGACGGACACATTTAAATACCTTGGTAGTGTGATAGAAAATGATTCGAGTATGGATGTAGCGGTGAATGAAAGAATTGCTAAATATATCAGAAATGTTTCCTTCCTGTACCCCCTATTGAAAGACCAAAACATCCCTAAAAAGGTAAAGACGCATATATACTCAACAATATTGAAACCAATCTTATTATACGGCAGCGAGACTTGGGCCCTAACCACAAAGACGAGGGGAAAACTGCAAGCAGCTGAAATGAGGGTCCTGAGATTGATAGGAGTAAGTACATTGGATAAAATAAGGAACACTGAAATAAGAAGGCGATTGGGTGTAACTTCGGTTAATGAGAATATTGAGAGGAACCAACTGAGATGGTACGGGCATATCCAACGAATGCCGATGGAAAGGACAGCAAGAAGAATGCTGGAATAGGCCCCTCAAAACAGAAAACCAGTTGGAAGACCCAAGATCCGATGGATGGATAACATCAAGAGTGCTGTCGAGAAGTGTGGAATCAGTCTCCAACGGGCGAACTTGATGTGTGGAGATCGTGAGGCATGGAGGGGGCTCGTCCGAGGGCTCCCAATTAGCAGACCGCTTTAGGTCTACCAGGCGCCTGGTAAGAAAGGTTAGAATATATATATATATATATATATATATATACCCCGTCTACCCAAACAAAGGGTTCACTCTAAAAACATCCATGGAATCAACATTTTTCAAACAATCAGTGTGAAACTTATACACGTAAAAGATGCATAAAACATCTACCTGTAAACCAAATTTCAGTTCGAAGCTATCAAAAATAACGATTTATTAAATATTTCCCTAATAATACTACAACTGATGCTCAAAAAACTAATCAAGAATCTTTCATTTCCATTTTCATTTTTGTAAATTCTAATACCTTGTTACCTCGTTGCGGTTTCGTGCGTCGGTCTCTCTTCGCACGAAGGTCAAGCTGGTGGCCCCGCCTCTAGGTCTGGCTTGGTGGAGGAGCGAGTTGCTCTCTTGTGTTCTCCACTGCTCATAGCCAGGTACATCCGGCTCATCTGGTACCATCTTGAGCCAGGTATCTAGTCTTCTCTTGAAGACTTCAATTTTGACCCCTGTAATGTTTCTGAGGTCCTTTGGAAGCTGGTTAAAAAGTCTTGGTACCCTGACAACCAAACTATTTTCCTTCAGTGTTGAGGAGGTCCCTTGTTGGGCCTTTAGTTTGGGAACACTACATATTCTGCCTTTCCTATTGTCCAGCGTTGTTTGGATTGTAATTGGGTTTAGTTTGAGGTTTGGTACCAGTTTTTCGATCATTTTCCATATGTAGATTATGGTATACATCTCTCTTCTTCTTTCCAGGGAGTACAGATTTAGTTTATGTAGTCTTTCCCAGTAGTTGAGTTCTTTGCATCCATCAATCTTGCTGTTAAATGTCTCTGCATTTCTTCTAGTTTATTAATTTCTTCCTTTTTATATGGGAACGTCAAAACTGAGGAGTATTCAAGTTTTGGTATGATCAGTGTTTTCAGCAGGGGAATCATTACTGTCTTGTCCTTCCGTTTCATTTTATGTGCTATTATACCATGATCGCATTTGTTGAACGCTTTAGCAAAATCCGTGTATATGACATCATAGTTTTCATTGCCTTCAAGTGCATCTAGGATATTGTTATAATGCTCTATAAGTTGTGATAAGCATGATCTTCCAGATCGGAATCCGTGCTGATTTTCGTTGAATCTTTCCAGTGTCTCCAAGAAGTCATAGATTTTCCGCTTGACTATTCTTTCAAATATTTTGGTGAGGTGGGACGTCAATGACACTGGTCTATAGTTCTTTGCTTGAGATCTATCCCCGCCTTTATATATTGGGACAATGTTTGCTCTTTTCAAGATGCTCGGTATTTTCCCAGTGTCTAGGGATCTTCTCCGTATTCAGTATAAGGGCTGTGGCGGATTCAGGGAGGGTTCGGGGGGGTTCGATCGATCCCCCCTAAACCAGAACCACTCTAAACCAGAAAGCCCCGCTCCCAAAGCTAACTGACTGAACATACAAGTTATTTTACAAACAACACTAAAAGCACGTAATATACCCTTTTGCTTCATTTGTTTCAGATCGTTAGTCCACCCTGTGTCTTACTTTAATACTCAAAAGTCTAAAAAGCAATATTCATTCAAAGTATTTATTCAATAGAATTTTCAGTTTACAATGTCAAGAAGAGTTAAACAGCAACCAAGAATTGACTGATTTTTTGGTCCATCATGTTTGGTCCATCCCACATCAGTGGCAAGGTAAGTAACTGTATTGTAAACTAAAACAATGACTTTAAAAACTACTTACGGTTACTGATCGATTGCTCATATTAAATTCATTGTCTCTCGTATTGACAGTGATAAAGAGGGAGAATCTATCCCGACTGCAAAGAGGATTCGCAGTAGCGCCACTGATACCGGTAGGAACACGTGTTGTACGACAAGCTGACTCACAGAAAACCATTTTTCTTGTTTTGATATATTTTGCGGTTAAGACTAAAAACTAAAGTAAGCTAAATCTTATTTAATTTTCTTAATATAATTATAATAGCTCTGCATTTCGTTTTTACTGCAGGTGACCCTGCTTGCCATGCATCAGTACATGATATTGACGTTGGTACCCTGTTGCGTCAGAAAATTCCTGTTAGATCTCTGCAACAAGCTGAAAAGTTCAATGTCATAACTAACCATTTTCAACCAGCAAAGAATTATTCTTTCCCCAAAGTGTTTATGAATGGTTGTAATCGGTCTTTTCAAAGCTTTTGGCAGCAACGCTATCCTTGGCTGGTGTACAGCAAGGAATGCGATGGTGGTTTCTGTCTCCCATGCATTCTATTTGCTCCACGAGAAAACCTTGGTGCTCTCGTGAACAATCCATTTACACGGTGGACAAAAGTAAGTACGGTGTGCGGTCAACACGAGAACGCCCTTTACCACGTACCAATAGTTCAGCAAAACCCCAAGGCAATATATGTGCATTACAATTCTCATGTCCTCAATCTCATCATCGTAAAAGCTTGTAGCCTACCATCTGTACGCAATATGGCAGGAACCATAACTGAGATTTCTAACTTTTTCAATTATTCTCCAAAGCGACAGAGGTGTCTGGAGAAAGTAATAAGCTTGGATCAGCCAGAATCTCAAAAATCAAAGATCCTGATACCTTTGCCACACTCGTTGGGTAGAACGCCATGAAGCATATGAAACATTTGTGCTCTTGCTGCCAACAGTTATTAAAACATTAGAAGTTATTCCAAATAAACCACAGTGCCAGCAGTATAGTTCTGAAACACATTGGAACTGGGATAGAGAGACACTTCAAAAAGCATACAATTTCTATCACACGTGTTGTTCGTTTCAATTTCTTATTTCCTTGACTGTTGCCATGAAAACTTTGGCAATCATCAAGCCGTTAAGCATCAAGCTTCAGGAGAAATCAAACGACATCGTGACGGCTTACAACATGATCTCGGACACACAGAAAGAGCTGAAGGAAGTGAGAGATAAAGCTGACGATGTGTTCAGGGGATGGTATTTGCAAGCTGCGCAGATCAGTTCTGTTGTGAGTACTGAACCCAGTGTACCAAGGACAACTGCCGGACAACAGCACAGGACACCTGAGGAATATTATCGTCGCACTCTATTTCTTCCTTTTCTGGACCATATTATGCAGATGTCTACAAGGTACGTTTGTAGAACACGAACTTCTAAATTCTAAAAATCTGACAGTTTTCCGTAACACTGTGGCAACGCCAACCGGTCAGGATCCGCCCCCTGCATTCTCCACCTAATTAATGAACTCTTTTTGTTATAGATTCGGTCCCGCTCAGAAGATAGCTGTTCAGTTACTTGGTCTTGTTCCCAGAGTCACCGTTGAGCCAGCAACAGACATTACTAAGATTTCTGTGATGTACGAGTCAGACCTTCCCAGCCCTGGGACTCTTGACATCGAATATATGCGATGGAAGAGAAAGTGGCAGTCAGAGAACGCCAAAGCAGATTCGCTTCAACCTGCATCAAAGGTAGATTATAGTTCTTCGTATACCCATCTTGGGGTGACAATTCTTCGTATGCTCCGATTACACAGGCCTGCGATGGTTTTGTTGTCTGAAATATTTTATCACTTATATAGTAATTTTTGCACGCTGATTCCGAAAATAATATTCATTTTTCGCCATCACGTACAGAGTTTGCACAAAATGTCATATTTCATATTACATGTGTAAGTAATTTTCATTAAATTTTGATTAAAAACTACGGCCTATAAATGCTTATAAATGCTTGGTTTTACCAAGACATCAAAGAAATGGAGAAGAGATATCAGGGAAGGTGGGACATCAGCATGATGGCTGATTACTGCTGGATGTTGAAACGGGATACTCCAGAATTATTACATAAAAGAAAAAGAACAGCGCGTACATTCGAGACTAAAAAGCATAGATCTCACAAGAAAAATCAGGACAAATAAAGATGAATATGTAATTGACGTTAATAGTCTTCTTTCTTTTTATTGACGTTAATAGTCTTCTTTCTTTTTAAAGTTGTTTGCATTTGTAATTAGTATAACAAAGCGAAATAGGTACCTAATGTAAATTGAAATAAATAATATTTATTTATGTTGCTTTTTCCCTTCCAGTTTGCAGAAAATCCTTAAGTGATAGAAAAATATGGACACTTTATTCGAAATCAGCGTAGTTGAATTATATAAAATCAGTTATGAGTAAGAAAACAACTATTACAAAGTTCTTTCGCAGGCCTGTGTTATTTAGTATTTAATATTTAGTGTAAAATTTTCTAACTTAATTGTAACTATCACTTTTTCTTCCCAGGATTGCGATGCCGATATATTCCCAAACATCAACTGCTTGTTGCGAATTGCTTGCACCATACCCGTCACTTCTGCTGACAATGAACGTGCCAACAGTACCTTGAAACTTGTGAAGGGGTACCTTAGGACTACTATGTCCACGGAGAGATTGTCGGGCTTGGCGGTGATGAGCATTCATTACGACAAGCCCGTGGATTACGAAGCTGTAGTTCAACGGTTCGCTGAACAGCAACCCCGACGAATGGCGTCGCCGATCCAGTCTTTGAGAGTCGGGAGATTAACTGATATCTCAGTCAACACAAAACTTTGTCAAGAAATATAATAACTTCATTTATATTAATGAACAAAAATAGAATGATAAAGTATGATTTTCAAAAGAAATTTAGGTTTTGATATTGTGAAATTTTCGTAAACAGTGTTTCTTTAAGACTTATCACGAATTTTGCCTTGCCTTGTATAATTTTCTTACAAATCAGCACATAACTTACTGTAGATGTAAAAGCTGATAAACTTGAACAAACACCCCGCAAATTGCTTAAAAATGCGTTTCTGAGAGCCTTAATTTTCAAAATTTTCAAGGGGAGCATGCCCCCGGACCCCCCTAGAATTCTTCGGCGCTCGTGCCAAATCCCCCTCCAGAAAATCCTGGAACCGCCCCAGAAGGGTGTAGCTATTTCATTTTTACAGTTTTTAATTAATAGTGTGTTCCATTCGTTTGGACCTGCAGCTGAATGTGATTTCATTTGTTCTATAGCTCTCGCTACATCTTCTGGGATAAAATCAAAGTCTGTTATACATTTTCCTTGCAATTTCTTTTCGACGAATGCATCTATATCAGATATTGCTTTGTCACTTTTTGGGGTACTGAAGACCGATTCATACTGGGTTCTCAATGTTTCAGGTATTTCTTTTCGATCGTCTGTTAGTTCATTATTCCCTTTCCTTAAGGGCCCGATAGTAGCGTGCGTTTTTCTTTTCCTCTCCGCTGTAGAAGTATTGTGGATTTTCCTTTATTGCTTCTACTACCTTTTCCTCTTCCCTGTCAGTATTGCCCTTTATCAGAGCTTGTATTTCCCTATCGATACTCTCCAGTTTTTCTTGTATTACTTTCCTAGCATTGTTGTCTCCGCAATTTGCTAACTTCGTCGCTACTCTCTTTCTTTTGTGAAATATTCTTCTCTTTTGCCTCTCTAGCCAGTTCCTCTTTCCCTTTGGCTGTGCTTTCGGAGTATATTTTTCCAAAATTCTAAAAGTCTTTTCTTCCAAGGTTGTTAGCATTTCCTCAGTTGTCTTATTCTCTAAAGCTGTTCTCCAGTCTATTTGGGCCACGTGTGATCTGATTTCTTCCCAATTTATGGTCTTGGAGTTTAGGTTAAAAGCCCCAAATTTGCTTCTTCCTTCCGTATGTGTATTGTCTTTTAATGTTATCACCATATTTGTTGATAACTCGATTATATTGTGGTCTGAGATAATAGTTGGGGTTATTTTTATATCGGCAATCAAGTTCGTGTTATTTGTGAATACTAGATCTAGGCAGTTATTTTTCCTGGTATTTTCTGTTATCTCCTGTGTCAGCATAAACTCGTTTGTGAGAGCCATCAGCATTTTTGCTTGCTCCTGGTCCTCTCTTGTGCCCCCCTTATCTTGTATAAATATATTTCTACCCACCTTTTTGTATTTTATAAATAGAAAATTAAAATCACCGCAGAGTATTATATTAGGGGATGGAGAGTTTACGGACTTTATTAGGGTTCTGATATCATGAATGGCATCCGAAAGATTTTCATTTGGAGAGTTTGGAGGTCTATAGATGACTATCAGTACCACGTTTAGTTTCTCTATTTTCACTGCAAGGGTTTTCACGAAGCTGTTTGATTTACTTATTACCGTTTCTGTCATATGCCTCTCATGTATATAACTAGCACAGCCACCTTTACGTCTCGTTGTTCTATCCGCTCTCAGTAAGTTGAATCCATTGATATGCAGTTCTTTCTTAAGATGTGTTTCTGTGAGGCATGCGATGTCCACCCTTGTTTCGTCCATAAAACCTTTAAGGTACGAAACTTTGTCTAGAGATATACGATTTTGTTTTGCAGGGTTATAAAATATAGTGAATATGCCATTTTCAGAGGAAGATAAGATTATAATTAAGCATTATAGACTAGAAAAGGGATATGGACGAACGAAACTACTCTCCGAATTCCACAACAAAGGATGGACTCTTGGTGGTTTGGGAAAGCTTCTAAAGAAAACTGACGAGACTGGGGATATCAAAAGAAGAAAGGGAAGTGGGCGACCAAAAACTGTTTGCATACAAGACAATACTGACGATGTCGAAGAACGTATATTAAGTCAGGAAAACCAGCCAGGAACCCAATTGAAACCAGCTCACATATCAAAAGAGTTACAATTATCAGAACCTAGTGTGAGACGCATAATTAAACAAGATCTTCAACTAAAACCTTTCAAAAGAGTGCATGGGCATAAGATTACTCAAACTGATGAGCAGAAACGAGTTCAAAGATCAAAACAAATCTTACAGCGAGTAACATGTGATAAACTTTCAAAGGCTTTTTTCAGATGAAAAGAGACTCACTGTGGAGCCACCTCGGAACAATAAAAATTGACAGAGTTTACTTGCACGTCCAATGTAAGAATGAAATACCTGATAGCAGACTTTTTGCAACCAGAAGTCATTTCTCAACTAGTGTCATGGTGTCAGTTGGCATATCAAAGTTAGGAAAAACATCCATTCATTTTATTGAGCCTGGTGTAAAAGTCAATGCCGAGTACTATCGAAATACTCTGCTGCGAAACATGCTTCCTGAAATGCAAAATCTGGCCAACGGTGGTTATTATCTTTTTCAGCAAGACGGAGCAACGTCCCATACAGCAATAGCAACTGTGGAATACTTAAAAAATAATGTCACAGAATTACTTGAACCCCAAAATTGGCCTCCTAACACTCCTGACCAATGTCAGACTATGGAATCTGGGAAAATTTGGCACAGAGAGTTTACAGGAGTAGGGTGACTGCAGGGCCGTTTCCTCCAATAGGCGACTGCCTAGGGCCCCGCGGCTACTAAACTTCGCGAAATTGGAGAACGAAGCATTATCAAATCAGTGCAATAAGCTCTCAAACGCATTAAGCTTTGAAGATGAAGCTGACATTGACGGGAAGGAACTAGCTCTAGAAGTTAAAAACTTACCAAGTTTACCGTCAGATAACATGACGGCAATAGAGCTTCTCTCTTTCATTCAGAAAAAGCAGCTGAAGGAACTGTTCCCAAATCTTTGGATTGCACTTCGGATCGCTTGTATGCTATCTGTGACAGTGGATTCAGCAGAAAGAAGCTTTTCCAAGCTGAAGCTCATTAAGAACTACCTAAGGTTGTCAATGGGACAGGATCGCCTCAGTGGACTGGCCATAATAAATATTAATCGTAAAGTTGGCCGGCAATTGTCGTATGACGAGATCATCGATGATTTCGCTTCAAAAAAGTGTAGGAGGCAAAATTTCTGAAGGATACGATAGGGATTAAATTCGAAATAATCTTTGTATTTATTGAGTGAAATGTTTTAAAAAATGTAAAAATGTTTTTGTTCAAAGTGTGCAGTGTTAATTATGTTTAAAAATTACAACAAAAGAAACCAACTTTCAATAAAAATTTCCATTTTGGCAATGCAGATTTGGCTTATTGTGTGCAATGCTAGTCATAGGCATATTCTTTAAAATAAATGAAAAAAGTTAGTAACCATTTCGCTTTCTGTCCTATTTGTGCCTATCTCTCTCTCTCTCTCACACACACACACACACACACACACATATATATATATATTATATATATATATATATATATATATATATATATATATGCAAAAGAGACCAGCATGATCGCGCTGCCTCATGGATGAAAAAGTTCAGGACTTTGTGCATGGCACGTGGGGCTTTCCATATTGTATATATATATATATATATATATATATATCACATTATATGTATATAAGGCAGATGTTTTGATGTATATCTGGCAAATGATCAGCTAATGGGGAGGGGCGGCGGAACCTATTGCGCGATGGCGCGCCGCGCACCTCCTTGCTCAGTTAATATTTTCGGCGATTCATGGCTTATATTTATATATGTATCAGTCTGTTTCTAAATTCAACGACCGTATGTTCGCAAAAACATTGACAACGCGTACCAACCACGTGTGGCCGTGAAATTAGCCAATAGCGGTGCGATTTTACAACTACATCATTGGGCGTTTGAATCACTCGTCGGCGTAAATTGCCGTGAAATGGTGCTGTTTCTTTGTGCTGCAGCTGAGTGCTGTGGTGCTAACTTGGGTGTTTGTTTTGTTACTACAACGCTGCGTGCGTTGCATTGCATGATGTAGTAATTTATTTCCACTTTTCGTTGTGTTTCATGTTCATTTTATAATGGTATGGATTTGGATTGTTGTGAATTTTTGTGTATTTAATTACTTTCTCTTCTCTTATTTTAACTACTTTTCTCTTATTAATTACTTTTGTTGTGCGCAACTCCTTCATTTATGTAGTGCGCACCTTTTTCCGATTGCACTTATTTCGTACGCGCGTGTTCATTTATTTCAGGATGACTCTGCCTATCCACTCGGATGGCCTTTCAATTTTATACGCAGTTTCCCTCGGCTTACTTGAAGCCGACTTTGAATTTTCAAACTTTCAATGTTAATTTACTCTCAGCTTACAAGAGAGACCTATTGCAAGGTAGCATAAAAACGACACACTCCCTCTTATAAAGTTTATTTAATTTCACTCCAATTAAGACATAAATTGAAAGAAATATGCGGATGTACGATTATAAATTTTGTTTAAAAAATCAAATTTTTTATTTAAAGAAAATGTTTGCAAGTATTTAAGTCTCAAAAAACATTTATACAGAGGAGTTTTTTATTTGCGTGTAACTTAAAAAACAACACTAAATTCAAATTTCGTAATCTAAGGAGTTTACAAAAATGCTTTACTTAAAAAATTTGGGAAATTTACTCTCAACAGTTCTGCGCGAGTTCCGCAGAGTTTTTTCCAGGAAAAAAGTCTGCCAAATAAATTAGATTTCTTCTCACAATAAGTGAATGGTCATGTACTAACTTCCCGGGTTCCCACAGAACCCACTTCAACACAAGATATTGACTCTTCCCTGAGGAAACCTAATATGGCGCAAACTTAAAGTTTAACATTTAATGAGAACAAAATTAACTTAAAAGAATTTCCACAACGTTCTTTTTTCCGGTTACTAACAATAAAGCTCTTACACACAAATTCACAAAAACAAAAGAAATTCAGATTTTAGAACAACGTGAGACAATTTCAAATCAACTTAGAAATTTTCAAACATGTCACAGATTTTAAGGAGTTATTCTTACAAGCCACTTTTAGCTTTCGAAGACGGATCTACAACTGCCTTATAACTCCAAGTTACACCTCAGGATTACAAGAACTCCCTTTGGTGTCTAGAGGGCCTATCAAAACCATTTTCATTACATGACATCATTCGTACAAAATTATTAATCTTCTATTGGCTCTAATCTAAACTTCGTTAAATTCTACGCTCCGCCTTTAAAGAAATTTTCAAATTAAAATTTAAAATCTAAAAATTAAAATTTAAAAATTAAAATTCAAAATTAAAATTTTAAATTTTCTCTCGAGGGTTTCCCTTCGACGAAACCAAGAATAAACAAACCGAAACTTTATAAGGTTCAAAATGAAACGGACCCTTGTTAAGCTATATTTTCCCCTTTCGTACTCAACCATAAATCTAACCAAGACTGTCAAACAATAATTTCTCTTCTCTGATTACACACTCAGCATTCGGCTATACCCAGGGTACCGGCACTTTTTACTTTGGTCGGTGTTCATTTTAAAAGATTTAAATTTTCACGCGAAATTAAATCGATTTCAAAATCACTTCACTCTTTCTTTCTACCTTTTTATTTACATTTTCATGAGATTTTCGCGTACAAATTGACCGTCACAACATCCCTCCCCTCCTTTAATTTTGCACTCCGATGAAAACTTCCTTAACTAGGGGCGGTTATCATCACTAGATTCACAATTTTCACTACTTTCTTTTTACTTGTCCCCTTTATTGGGACATTAACACTGGCACATTTAGTTTTAATCGTTCTCGGTTTCTTCGTAGTGTACTCCAAGTCTGGGCCTAAGAGCATAGGGACGCTCGATCAGTGGCTCTGTGAAGCAGCCTGTCTGCTTTGTCCGGGAGACCCTATTCCCACTCTCAGTCACTTCTGGAATTTTGACTCTCTCACAGTGGTACTTGTTCCATTTTGGGCGAGGCGTCGAACGACCGTTCCGACTACCCCCTCCCCTCCCCGTCGTCTATACCTCAGCCACCATGCTGACGTCTTTTTTGTCTTCAAGGTAGTCCTCGTCATTTTTATTCATTAAGAATAACTTTACTGCCTCCCTGAGAAGTTTGAACTTTCCTTGGAGATTTTCGCTCTTTGATATTTTCAAATTACTTTAAGATTCACTGTATATCTCATGCAGAGGAGAGTAGACGTCCGGGGGGACCATTAGGGTGTGTCATGCTCAGGTCGAATATTGAAAAACTTGGAATTTCATAAGCGATTTCATCAGTTAATGGGATTCTCAGACACACCTTCAGTGCCTTCTGGGAAGCAAGGAGATCAACCGCAATGTGATATATCTTTAGAGATAGATGTTCAAGCGGCAACTTCAAGTGAACCCCCAAATAATCAGGATCAACCCTCATCTACATCACAAAGTCACCCACCCACCCATCACCCACATAGTCTGTTTAACGATTCTGGCAACTGGCCCGTTCCAATGACGGACAATTTGAGAATCGAACTCATTAAACGTGGACCATCACATTTGAAAAACATGAATGGACCCTTTCCAGCTGATTCAAACAATAGGTCAATGTCAAAAGTTTGGTATTTCAAAACTTTGGAAAATGGCGAAAAAATTGAAAGGTCATGGCTAATCTTCTCACCTTCAAAATGTAGCTTGCATTGCTTTTGCTGTCGTCTCTTCAACAACATCTCCAGTGCATTTGGAAAAGAAGAAGGATTTTTTGCCTGGAGGAAACTGAATCCAAGAGTACCTGAACATGAAAACAGTCCATATCATACCCGATGCTTTGAATAATGGAGAGTTGTCTATGCGCCTTCAGTTGAATGCTACAATAGATAATGCACATCAGTTGCAAATAAAACATGCTACTGCTAAGTGGAAAGAAATACTGAGACGAATTTATGACTGCATCATGTTCTTGGCAAAACAAGATCTTGCATTCCGAGGGCACCGAGAGAACTTAAATGAAGAAGCTGGGCTAGCTGGCAATTCTGGAAACTTTTTGGAGTTAATAAAACTAATGGGCAAATATGACCCAGTAATTAGGGAACATCTTACAAAAATACGAATGACTGACAAGATATCCACTACGTATTTGTCACCTAACATTCAAAATGAGTTCATCACACTAATCGGCTGTAATGTTCGAAAATGTATAATTGATAATGTGTCTAGTGCAAAGTACTTTGCAATAATTTTCGATAGTACACCAGATATATCGCATATTGATCAGATGTCTCAGGTAATTCGCTATGTGTCGATTAAAGATGGTAATGTAGAGGTGAAGGAATCCTTCGTTGATTTTATTAAATTAGAGGGGAAGACTGCTGAGGCAGTTACTGATCTCATTGTCACTAAGCTCCGTGAGGATGTGCTGGATATCCAGAATTGTTATGGTCAAGGGTATGACAATGCTGCTACGATGGCAGGTATTCATCTTGGAGTTCAACGCAGAATTCTTGATGTTAGCAAACACGCTGTTTTCATTCCTTGCAATAACCACTCGCTGAACTTGGCTGGAGTTCATGCCGCGGGACTGAGTCCTAATGCTGTAACTTTCTTTGGAACAATTGAACGAATTTTCGTCTACTTTTCTTCCTCTACTCATCGTTGGGATGTCTTCTTAAAACATTCCAAAATCACTGTCAAGCGAGTCTCTGATACGCGGTGGAGTGCTAAGTATGATGCTGTTTCTAGTCTTAAGAAGAACTTGACTCACGTTGTTAGTGCCTTGGAAGAACTGAGTGAAGGGGTCTCCGAAAATCTGGACACAAAGGGCGATGCTGAAGCTCTGTTGACCTCCATCATGTCATACATATTCATTGTGTACTTATTTTTCTGGGATCCAGTGCTGAAAGAAATCAATGATGCTCAGCTATATTTTCAAAGAAAGGGACTTGCTTTGGACCAGTGTGCATTAAAAATGAACTCTTTATCCGTGTTTTTAACTAATGAACGAGAGGCAGTAGTATCAAACGCTGCAGATGCCGCCGAAGAGTTCTGTAATGAAATGGATATCAGTATAGACCGCAGAGTCAGGAGACGGAGAAGAATGCCTGGAGAGCAAGCTCGTGATGCTGGATTGACCGTGCAAGAGGATGTACGCAGATAATTTTTTGAAATCATGGATCGTTTATTAGCAGAAATTGAAAAACGCACAGTTTGTCTTAAAAACATGAATGATCGCTTTGAATTTCTGTCTCCTTCGTACCTTTTGAATCAGTCCAAAGATGAAGAAATTAATACCAAGGTCAATAATTTTTCTTCCATCTACAATGACATTAATCCAGGAAGTCTACTGGAAGAAATAAAGCGTTTGCGCAGACATTTGCTCAGTTTCGAAAGCATAAGCGTCGACGATGATCCAAAGAACTGGGATATGTTAAAACTACTTCAGTGGATCGTTAAATGGGATCTAGTGGAATCTTTGCCTCATATAACAATTGCCCACCGGATCTGTCTAACTACATGCATGTCCGTGGCAAGTTGCGAACGAAGTTTCTCGAAACTGAAACTTATAAAAACTTACCTCAGGTCAACTATAAGTCAATCTAGACTGAGCAATTTGGCGATTATTTCAATTGAACGCGAAGTTGCAGAGATAATGGACATAGAAAAAATCATTCATGAATTTTCTGTTATGAAAGTCCGAAAACTTATGTAGTGTATTATGTACGGTACATTATATAGTATTGTTAAAATTGAAGTTGCTTTATTTAAGTTTTTCTTCCAATAAAAGTTTTGTTTAGAAGTGTATTTTTGTAAAGGAATTGTTTTTAAAATTGAAAATTGTTGCGGGGGGGGGCATTTTCGCCCCGAGCGGCAAAACGTATTGGTACGCCTCTGCCTGACAGCTATTCAGTTGCGGATGGGGAGTCACAGAAACTCTGCAACCCAGAACATCCTGCAACTGTAGAAGGGACTCAGTCACCCCCGAAAAACGGAACTTCAAAAGAAGAGACTCATCCTTCAGAGGGCGGATATCATAACGACAGGGAACCCCCACCGTCTTAAGACGCTGAAACACCCGTCCCGAGTTGCCCGGAAGGGAGCAAGCGGAAGGGCGGAGAACAAGGAACCTATCCACCGGACAGAAATTGACAGCAGAGACAGGTCCATGCGTGACGGTAACCGAGAGTGGGCGAGAGAACGAGGGCCGCGAAGACCCCGCCCTACGGCTACCACGAGTCCGGCCACGAGAGCCAGACGCCGCAGAGGACGAGAGGGGGCCATACGGCTTTAAGGTCAATCCAGCGGAGGCAGAGGCCGCTGAACGACCAGAAGTAGAAGTCTTATCCAAATCCAAGGACGAGCCAGAGTCGTCAACAGGAGGGGATTGAAGTTTTGAAATTGAACCCATAAACAATAGCATTACAAAAAGGACAGCCTCGACCCAAGGCAATGCACCATCCGCCGCTGCATCCTTCAACGCAGGCCCAACGTCCCGGGTAGCCCTTCCCCGAACCTGACTGTCGTTTTAAAAACAGCAGATTGGCTCTATGGAGATTTGTCCGTTAAGAGCCTAGCAAAGACCCAATCCAGACGCAGCAGCGGTCCGGGAGCCCGTACCGTCCCCAGAGCACGGCTCAGCCACGGAGCGATGCCCCCCAGCGGGTGCACCCGATGACCCCAAGACTACAAAATACAAACAGAGGGGGGGGGGGATGCTACAATTGACAGAGGCCCAAGACCGAGTCAAGACAAAAGAAATTGCGGGAGATACGGAAAAAAAGGGGAGCAAAAAGAAAAGGAAGGGGAGAAAAAAAAAAACGCAACTAGGTAACTCTTCGCTCACACCCCGCGAGGAGTTGAGGAAACCCCCAACAACCCACGAGGTGTTCGGGCCCCCTCGGCCCGGCAAGCCGGAGTACCTAATCGAGGGGAATATATATATATATATATATATAGTAACAGTTTTTGACGGTGACCACTGGAAATGTATATTTCATTACGTTCATAATCGTACAGTGACTCTGCGTATATACTTAATGTGTCATAGTTAGTAATAGTTACGTAATTCTTAATGTGAAAAGATGTCTGGGCACTGAACCGGCGGTATCTGGAGCGTTATTTAAAGGGACCCCTATCGGCGTTCCCTCCACCTCCACCCGAAACACCCCACCATCTAGGCTCCCCTACAAGCCTACTCCTCCATCGATACAGGTACAATGGGATCGTCTGCTGAAAATCGTGATCTTGTACAAAATCCTTCGTTATGTTTTATATTTGACAAAATAAATCATATTAGGTCAGACCTTCTCGTATCTGTTTGTATAATTTCTATGATTCGGAAGAAACAGAACATGCGAGGGTTTTTTTTTTTTTTTTCCTTTCTCTAACTCACCGCCGATTCGTACCGAGAGAAAGCGGTACATATCTCGGCGAGGCAGTGGGTGGGTGGTGTTACTGTGTTGGGGTGGTAGACTAGGGGGGTGAGTAAGGGTCAGTTGCTGGATAGTGGGTAGGAGGGGTATGGTCTTAGATGCGATGGAACAAATGGGAGTGAGTGAGGAAGAAGAAAATAGCTTCTGTTGAAAAGTTGGGGGCCTTCGGCGAGTATGGATCGTAGATGGTCGGGTATGGGATTTTCGGCCGAGAGAGGGAAACACCTGCGACGAAGAGCGGACAAGTTTGGGCATTCCACCAGGAGGTGTATGACAGTGATAGCGGGATGGCAGGTAGGGCAAAGCGGGGCTGGCGATCTCGCCATAAGGTGTCCGTGGGTGATGCGGGTGTGGCCTAGGCGGAGACGAGCTAGAATTACTTCTTTATGGCGAGACCGGTGGAATGAGGAAGCCCAGTATCCTATTTGTGACTTGATCATGTGGAGTTTATTTTGTGAGGCCTGGTCCCATTCCCGCTGCCATATGGAGCGGAGAGTCGGGAAGAAGTCGGAGAAGGAGGGGTCAGGAGGAGGCCGGCAGTGAGCAGGCCGTCTTTGCCGTGCGGTTCGCCTCCTCGTTACCCTGGATGCCGACATGAGCCGGGACCCAGCAGAAGGCGACTGTCTTGTGTTGGAAGGCCGTTAAAAAGTGGAAGGTTTGCTGGATGGTACAGACGAGCAGGTGAGGAGGGTTAAATCTTTCTCGGACAGAATCACCGCTGAGGAGGCCGCACCAGCCTCCGAGCGGGAACCATCTGTATAAATGGCGACTGCGTCCGGGTGTTGGGTTGCGTGTTCACGGAAGAGTGACTTGTATACCGGGGCGCTCGTGGTATTCTTCGGTAGGACACACAGATTCCTGCAAAACTTGATAGGGATGAGGAGCCAGAGGGGGGGAGTAGATGTTGTATGAAATGGGGATAACTGAGGGGGCGGGCATGTTGGAAAGGTCAAGGAAAGAGCGGACCACTTCAGTGAAGTGCCAGCTCCGTCCCTGGGGTGGTAGTTTAGAAACGGCCATGCCCAAAAGCGGATAAGGTAGCCTCTTTGCACGGAGGTATGTCCTCATGAGGAGTAGACCCCGTCGGAGGGTGAGAGGGTGATAATCGCAGTCCACGTGGAGGCTGGAGGCAGGGGAGGAGCGGAAAGCACCGGTGGCGAGGCGGAGGCCTCTATTAAGTACCTGGTCCAAGATACGGAGGCGGGCGTTGGAGGCTGAACCGCAAACTGCACTGCCATAGTCCAGCTTCGACTGTACCATGGAAGTGTAAAGGCGAAGAAGAGAGCGTCGATCTGCACCCCCATGTGGTGTGGGAGAGGTGATCCAGGAGAGCGAGGGGGCGTCGAAGGGATTGCTTCAGGTGCTTGAGATGGGGAACCGAGTTGAGCCGTCGGTCTAGGGTCAAGCCCAGAAAACGTGTGGAGGGTACCACCTCAAGAGGACTGCCGTATAATGTGACAGAGGGAAGAGGAAGGGTTGCGGGTCTTCTTCTACTGAAGAGCATACATTTGGACTTGGGGGTGGAGAGGCGGAAACCCACCGACGTCGCCCACCTTTCCACCCGGTAGATGGCGAGCTGCATTTGCCGTTGAACGACGGACGGTTCTCGCCCTGCGAAGTAGATCGCAAGGTCATCCGCGTAGATGGAAGAGCGGATGGTGGGTGGAAGGCATTTTGAAACCGTGTTTATGACGACGGAGAAGCAGAGAACACCGAGGATGCTTCCCTGTGGAACCCCGTCCTCCTGCACGAAGGTGTCAGAGAGGACTGAGCCCACCCGGACTTTAAAGGTTCGGGAGGAAAGGAAGCCCCTGATGAAGGTCGGCATGGCTCCGACGAGGCCTAGATGTCGGAACTGACTGAGGATCATTGCTGGACGGGTGGTGTCATCGGCCTTCTGAATATCTAAAAAAATTGACAGTACGAACTGTCCATTGTCGAAGGCATCCTGTATGTCTCGGCTGAGGAGCAGGAGGGGATCAGTGTTGGAGCGGAATTGTCTGAAGCCGGACTGGGTAGCCGGGAAGGAATTGCTATTTTCAAGGACGAACGCTAATCGCGTAGCGACCATTTTTTCAAGGACTTTGCCGGCACAACACGTCAGGGCGATTGGTCTGTAGTTTGTGGCGTCCAGGGAATCTTTGCCGGGTTTGGGGATAGGGATGACGTGGGCCTCCTTCCACCTGGAGGGGAAGGCGCCCTCTATCCATATGCGATTGTATAGGTCTAGCAGGAAAATTTGTAAGGTAGTGTGGATGTGCTGGATCATGCCGTACGGAATACCGTCCAGACCGGGACAAGGGGATCGTCGAGAGGCCAGTGCCGCCTGTAGTTCACGCATGGTAAACAACCGGTTGTAAGTGCTGTCTATGGACGGTGGAGAGGGGCTATCGTTAGGGGCGAGTACGGAATCGACTGCAGAGGAAGAAACGGCGGCAAAGGTAGAAGCGAGGTGGTTTGCCACCGACTTGGGCTCGTATAGGAGTCCGTCGTTAGTCCGGAGGACCGGGGGTCGGGAGGGGACATGTCGCCTCTCGACACCCCGTACCTTCTTCCAGATAGTAGCCGAAGGTGTGGTGGCGGTGATGCCGGACACAAAGGCACACCAAGAGGCTCGACGCGCTGTCTTCATTGTGCGGCGGGCGATGGCCCTGGCCCGCTGCATCTCCTTGCGATGGATGGGGAGTCGCATCCGGTAGAAGCGCCGAGTAGCCTTCTTCTTGGCGCGCACTACAGGGTCGACCAAGGCACCCGTCGGGCGCGGGGGTAGGCGGATGGTCGTGGGATGCTAGTGCTTGCAGCCGCTATAACGACGGACTCGAAATATGCGATGCACTCGTCGATAGATGGAAAGTGGGCAGTTGTATTGTCGCGGAAGCGGGCCCAATTCGCGTTGGTAGTAATCCACCTTACCGGTACCCGAACAGTCTGGTCGGGCCAATTGAGCGTGAGTTGAATGGGGAAATGGTCACTTCTATAGTCCTCTGGGAGGACTTGCCATGTGAAATCTAGGAGGGCATCAGTCAAAACGAGGGACAGGTCTATACAGGATGGAGTGCAGGTGGTGGCATGGTAGAGGTCATCAGATATATGTTGTGTGTGAATGGACGTGCTGTTTTACTCTCTCTATTAAACACCCAAATTAGAAGGGAAAAATCTATTCGGCGGTTATTCTGTTTGCACCCGAAAGTGCATAAAGTATCAGTGAATCCGTGCATATAAATTATAAAGTGAAGTTCATTAAAATAAAGAAAGTGCAATACAGTTTATATCATCTATCACCAGTTTTAACGTATATATTCAAAACGAAAAACGAAATAAGGTTGGGCATTCGTGAAAGTTTGAAACAAGGCAGGAAAAAGTTCATAAAAACGCAAAGGCCAGAAACCTCTCGAAATACACCCGACCATCGAAACATCGAAAGAAAGGAAACAGAAACAAAAAATAAAAAATAAATAAATAAATAAATAAATAAATAAATAAATAATTTGGGTGGGCACGTTTCGTTATAGAAAATTACAAAATAAACAATAAACTTAAACCTTTGCAAAATATTTTAATATCTACGCTCCACACTAAAACCAGTATGCAAGTCAACATGGCAGAGGAAGGAAACAAAAACAGAAACCCATGCATAAAATGTGCATTAGACTGCAGCCTACATGCATTAAAATGTGATGAATGCAGACTATGGATACACTACAAATGTAGTGAACTACCTATTTATTTCCTACTCATCCTTCAAAATTCAAAAAGGAAATTCTCATGCTTTAAATGTGCTCGTGCGACTATGACAGACAATTTGAAGAGCTTGAAGTAGAAGTGGCAGGTGAGTTACAGGAGGAGGAAATTATCATTGCAAATGCAGAGCTTGCTGAAAAAGTGAGAAACCCTCAGGATGAGACCCTAGAGAGAGGGACACTGCAAGCAAAAAGGGCACCAAAAGAGACAAAACAAGAACAGGAAATAGACATTAAGACCTTCAACAAAGTGAACAACCCCACTGTACATAGTCACCAAAAAGCCAAAAGTGAAAACAAGAAGCCAGTATGCAAGTATTACAGGAGGGGCTTGTGTAAATATGGACTTAAGGGAAGAGAATGCCCATTTGCTCACCCACCACTCTGCAAAAAATTTATACACGATGGGAATGGCATTTCTGGATGTAGATCCAATGCAAGATGTCCCTATTTTCATCCCCAAATTTGCCAGAGCTCATGGTGGGAAAGAAGTTGTTTTAAAGAGAACTGCAATCTGGCCCACCTGAAGGGAACAATCCGATTCCAACCACATCAAACTCAACGGAGAGAATACCAGGATAGTGAGCCTACTATCCCTCAGCACTATTTGGCCCAAGGGGTGCAAGAAAACCCAAGACCAAATACCATTCCTGCACCCAGATCTTATGCTGATGTAGCGGGTCCAGGTAAGCCCACTGGTGAAAATAGTACAGCAAGCAACCATGAAACCCCATTGGGGTTTTACCACCTCATAAAACAAATACAAGACATTCAAAGCTCACTTGGGCTCCTCATACAAAAGCAAACGAGAACCCCAGCAGGAACCCTTCAAATGCCCTATATGTGGGAGATGAAACAAATGGCTCCACAAATGTATCAATAATTTACTTAAACATCCAGGGCCTTTACCCAAACTCAAACCATACCAAAGTACCTTACCTAAAGAGCCTAGTGGAAACACTACTAGCACAGTTATAGCCCTCACAGAAACACACCTGAACCCCATGATCATGAGTAGTGAAATTGCAATCAAAGGGTACACCACCCATAGATGTGACAGAGAAGACCGTCTAAATGGTGGTGTCCTGATGTACATCCCTGAAAACATTCAAAGTGAACTGCTCATGGCATACTCAAATGGAGCCTGTGAACTCCTAATCATCATGCTCAGCATAAATAAAGAAGACATAATACTAGTGAATATCTATAGCCCCCCAGATAGCTCCCATCTAGAGCTCACTGAAGTTCTGGAAAAAATCAGGCAATGCCCAGCTATTGTAGACTCAACAAGAGACTTAATCATTACAGGAGACTTTAATCTCCCAAATTGCACCTGGAACCAATATGGTGGTATGAAATCAGGGACAAAAAGGTCCAAATCAAAACACCTGAATGAGTTTATGGAAAAACTGCTCCTAGTACATGTCCACTGCCCAACTAGAAAAAATAATATCCTAGATTTAGTGCTGACAAATAATGCAACTACAATTGACCACATTGTTATAACACCAACTATACACTCCGACCACAATGTCATGCACATATTCACAAACTTGTCCCTCCACAAATGTAAGCAAGACCCATGCCAAACGAACTTGCCATACTCTGACCTAAACCTGCACAAGTCAGACTGGACATCAATAAATAACTGTCTGGGAGAAATAAACTGGGAAGATGAATTAGAAAACCTAAAGCCAGAAGAATGCTGGAGTAGAATACAATACCTGCTGTCATCAGCATTATACAAACACACACCAAAGAAAAACGATAGTGCACAGAAGCACCGGACAAAAGAGCACAGATACAGAAGGACACTTATGAGAAAGAGAACAAAGCTATCTAAACAACTGACAAAGCAATTAAGTGATACAAGACATAGTAACATCCGGAATCAGATACTGATGTTAGAACTTAAAATAAAGGAGTCAACCATAAGAGAGAATATTGATAATGAACACAAAGCTATTGGCACTATAAAGGAAAATAGCAAATTCTTCTTTAGCTATGCTAAACGCAAAGCAGTTATCAAAACGAGCATTGGCCCATTGCTTGCTAAAGATGGACTAACTCTCACATCTAATACACAGGAAATGGCAAACATTTTACAATCTCAATATGCTTTAAGCTGGAGTACCCCTGTAGTAGCAAAGAAAATAAAAACTACAGCATTTTTTGATAGAGAAGAAAATGACCAAGACAGACCATTATTGGAAGATATACAAATAACCACTAGAGATATACAACAGGCAATAACAGAGCTACCGGGGAGTTCAGCCCCTGGTCCAGATGGAATTGGAGCCAAGATTCTTAAGGAATGCAAACATACTTTATCTCTGCCTTTGAAAATCCTGTGGAGATCCTCACTAGACACCAGTAGAATACCACCAATCATGAAACAAGCAAATATTACCCCAATCTACAAAGGAGGCAAAAGAAAGGAAGCCAAGAACTATAGACCCATATCTTTGACTTCCCATATTATTAAAATATTTGAGAAAGTCCTGAAAAGGCACATTGTCAGTTTTATAGAAAATGAACATCTCTTAGAAGACTTTCAACATGGCTTCAGACACAAGAGATCCTGCCTTACTGAACTTATAGACCATTGCAATACAATCCTACAATACTTGGGAGAAAACCACAATGTTGATGTCATCTATCTAGACTTTGCAAAAGCTTTTGACAAGGTTGACCATGGTATATTATTCCATAAACTAAAAGAACTTGGTATTTGTGGAAAAGTAGGAAAATGGATCCATGCCTTTCTCTCTGACAGAAAACAAATAACAACTGTAAATGGAGCAAGATCTATAGAAAAAGAAGTGATTAGTGGAGTGCCGCAAGGCACAGTACTAGGACCAATTCTATTCATTATAATGCTAAACAATATAAACTGTAACCTAGGAAGCTCTCTCCTGTCATTCGCAGATGATACCAGAATACTAAGACCAATTACAGAAAAAGAAGACTGTGTAGAGCTACAAAAAGATCTACAAACTATATATGCATGGGCAGATGCAAACAATATGGCCTTCAATGAAGACAAATTTGAACTAATTAAGTATGGACCAAATAAATACCTGAAAGAACAATTCAACTACCCACAGGAAAAGATATTGCACAAACTGATCATGTCAGGGATCTAGGGATTATATTATCTGAAGATGCAACATTCAACAGGCACATTGACAAAGTAACCTCATCATGCAAACAACTAATTGGATATATACTGAGGACATTCAGAACTAGGGACAGTATGACCATGCTTACCCTGTGGAAATCACTTGTCCTTCCACGCATTGACTACTGCTCTCAATTATGGTTTCCCCACAAACAAAATGAATTGCAAAAAATTGAGGGCCTCCAAAGAACCTTTACCTCGTATATTGTGAAAAACTATATAGGGCATTGGGTTGATTGCCTGTTACCCTCATCCGTTGGAAATGTCCAGCAGATTTCAGTGGAGAGTGAACGACAAAAGCCCTATATATTTTAGTTAGAGAGTTATGAATATGTAGGTCTTTAAAGGACCTCTTTATATTTAATTGTTTATGGTAATTTTAGCGTCGGGATTTTAGACACCCTAGAATGAAAATGAAAATGAAATTGCCTCACCTTAATTTTGATGGATCTTAGTTTGCTTCGATGCAGGGCGTTACGATCTTTTTCGGTGTAGGGCCGCCACGATGGAGTTACACGACGAATTAACACTTTGTTACTAATATAGGCAATCACTTATTAACCCCTGAAGGAATAGGCCTACCCTTTTATAGTCATTAGGTTTTATATTATAAGGAATTCACACAGAACTTTAGGGAGGACTTTAGACATCCTCCCGTTTAAAGCGTTTACTGTAACATAAACAGCCCTGAGACTATTCCTTTAATATATCTTCATATTTCTGTATAAATTGCTGATTTTGCAAAGGTTGTTGACTCTTTCTCCCTTGTTTTTGCATGGGTTAGCGAATGGAAGATTTCGTTTCACGTGGTTATGCAGACCGACGCCTACATACGGTTTCCATGTATGTATGGCAATCATTTCATTCCCATTAGGCTATGTCAACAATCCCGAGCCAATTTTGTATAGATAATTAATTCAATTAATAATTTATATTTAATTATGAAATAAAGGTATCACATACGATACCATGTTGTGGTTTTTCCATATACTGGGGGGGGCCGGAGAAAATTTGTTATAGATCAAATTTTTTGATAAACTGTGTGTTTTAAACCATGTGAAATGGATTGAAAAGAATGAAATAGGAATTTAGGAAGAGAAATGTTACTCAAGACCTATTTAAATATAAAAGTTCAAGAGGTTAGCTTCTCAAGTTTGGTTAAAGTTATTTCAATCAGTTCGACTCCCCTTAGGTATAGGAAATTTATGGAATTTAAGTAAAGTTATTAACTTTTGCTCATTATTTATCTGTGTAAATTTTATGTCACCAATTTTTAAATGCTGGTTTACTAATGTTGTTTTGGAGTTTCGTCATGTTTTGTTTTGTTAATGATTTATGTTTTAATTAAAATGACTTCTACGTTGGTGAGTTAATTGAAATGTACTGTACTTCCATGTTATGTTGTTTGGTTGAAAGAGTTTGTACTGTATTCAAACCTCCTACCACTTCAGACTAGTCAATACCCGTAGTTTTAGTGGAGTAAATGTTACTCCTCCACAGGTAGATCTGGAGGGCTTGGGGCTTTGAATCCTGTACTATTTTTATGCTGTTTGGTCTCTGGCCATGAGAGGCCATAAAACCCTTGTAATAGTTTGGGCTGTGGCCAAGGGGAGGCCACAAAACCCTTGTAATAGTTTGGGTTGTGGCCAAGGGGAGGCCACAAAACCCTTAATAGTTTGGTCTGTGCCCATGGAAGGCCACAAGAACCTTGTTATAGTTTGGGTTGTGGCCATGGTAGGCCAAAAACCCTTGTAATAGTTTGGGTTGTGGCCAAGGGAGGCCACAAAACCCTTGTAATTGTTTGGGCTGTGGCCAAGGGGAGGCCACAAAACCCTTGTAATTGTTTGGGTTGTGGCCAAGGTAGGCAACAAAACCCTTGTAATAGTTTGGTCTGTGGCCATGGAAGGCCACAAAAACCTTGTTATAGTTTGGGTTGTGGCCATGGTAGGCCAAAAACCCTTGTAATAGTTTGGGTTGTGGCCAAGGGAGGCCACAAAACCCTTGTAATTTTGGGCTGTGGCCAAGGGGAGGCCACAAAACCCTTGTAATTGTTTGGGTTTGGCCAAGGTAGGCCACAAAACCCTTGTAATAGTTTGGTTGTGGCCAAGGTAGGCCACAAAACCCTTGTAATAGTTTGGGTTGTGGCCAAGGGGAGGCCACAAAACCCTTGTAATAGTTTGGTCTGTGGCCATGGAAGGCCACAAGAACCTTGATATAGTTTGGGTTGTGGCCATGGTAGGCCAAAAACCCTTTTAATAGTTTGGGTTGTGGCCAAGGGAGGCCACAAAACCCTTGTAATTGTTTGGGCTGTGGCCAAGGGGAGGCCACAAAACCCTTGTAATTGGTTGGGTTGTGGCCAAGGTAGGCCACAAAACCCTTGTAATAGTTTGGGTTGTGGCCAAGGGGAGGCCACAAAACCCTTGTAATAGTTTGGTCTGTGGCCATGGAAGGCCACAAGAACCTTGTTATAGTTTGGGTTGTGGCCATAGTAGGCCAAAAACCCTTGTAATCGTTTGGGTTGTGGCCAACGGAAGGCCACAAAACCCTTGTAATAGTAATAGTTTGAGCTGTGGCCAAGGAAAGGCCACAAAACCCATCTTAGATTACCTATAATTAATTTGCGTTTTATTTGTTATTCCATTTTTGTTTTTCCTCACTTTTTAATATAAAAGGTGTAGCATTTTATAAAGTCCTCACTCTTTCCAAAATGAAAGGGTGTTGCAATTTAATTTATTTTCCATAGGAAATATTACAATGTTTTGTATATATTTTATACTGTATGTATAATTTTAATTTTGTGATGTTACAGTTCTGCACTTAATTTTTGTAATGTTACAGTTCTGCACTTAATTTTTGTGATGTTACAGTTCTGCACTTAATTTTTGTGATGTTACAGTTCTGCACTTAATTTTTGTGGTTACAGTTCTGCACTTAATTTTTGTGATGTTACAGTTCTGCACTTAATTTTTGTGATGTTACAGTTCTGCACTTAATTTTTGTGATGTTACAGTTCTGCACTTAATTTTTGTGATGTTACAGTTCTGCACTTAATTTTTGTGATGTTACAGTTCTGCACTTAATTTTTGTGATGTTACAGTTCTGCACTTAATTTTGTGGTTACAGTTCTGCACTTAATTTTTGTGATGTTACAGTTCTGCACTTAATTTTTGTGATGTTACAGTTCTGCACTTAATTTTTGTGATGTTACAGTTCTGCACTTAATTTTTGTGATGTTACAGTTATGCACTTAATTTTGTGATGTTACAGTTATGCACTTAATTTTTGTGATGTTACAGTTATGCACTTAATTTTTGTGATGTTACAGTTATGCACTTAATTTTTGTGATGTTACAGTTATGCACTTAATTTTTGTGATGTTACAGTTTTGCACTTAATTTTTGTGATGTTACAGTTATGCACTTAATTTTTGTGATGTTAATGAGTCTTATAAGTTATATGCTGAAATAAATTTTATAACCTACACCATAGGTTGAATTATAAATTTAGTGTTTTTAGTTAGAATAGGCCTTGAGTGTAAAGAGTAGTGTCTACTTTGTGAGGTAGGCTTCGTAATTTATTATTATTTATATGTAATGAAAAAGCCAAACATGGAATAAATTTTGTTCAGATGTCAAAATGTTAATTTTATTATTATTTGTTTGTTTGTTTTAATTCTGTTTTTGTTATTTTATTCAAGGTTAAGGTTTTCACAGCAAATAACCCTTCCCCACATACGGACCACCATGTGAAAAACTATATAGGGCATTGGGTTGATTGCCTGTTACCCTCATCCGTTGGAAATGTCCAGCAGATTTCAGTGGAGAGTGAACGACAAAAGCCCTATATATTTTCGTTAGAGAGTTATGAATATGTAGGTCTTTAAAGGACCTCTTTATATTTAATTGTTTATGGTAATTTTAGCGTCGGGATTTTAGACACCCTAGAATGAAAATGAAAATGAAATTGCCTCACCTTAATTTTGATGGATCTTAGTTTGCTTCGATGCAGGGCGTTACGATCTTTTTCGGTGTAGGGCCGCCACGATGGAGTTACACGACGAATTAACACTTTGTTACTAATATAGGCAATCACTTATTAACCCCTGAAGGAATAGGCCTACCCTTTTATAGTCATTAGGTTTTATATTATAAGGAATTCACACAGAACTTTAGGGAGGACTTTAGACATCCTCCCGTTTAAAGCGTTTACTGTAACATAAACAGCCCTGAGACTATTCCTTTAATATATCTTCATATTTCTGTATAAATTGCTGATTTTGCAAAGGTTTTGACTCTTTCTCCCTTGTTTTTGCATGGGTTAGCGAATGGAAGATTTCGTTTCACGTGAAATAAATGAAGGTTTCACGTGGTTATGCAGACCGACGCCTACATACGGTTTCCATGTATGTATGGCAATCATTTCATTCCCATTAGGCTATGTCAACAATCCCGAGCCAATTTTGTATAGATAATTAATTCAATTAATAATTTATATTTAATTATGAAATAAAGGTATCACATACGATACCATGTTGTGGTTTTTCCATATATATTAAACAATCTGATGGGCAACAGGTGAGTAAAAACAAATTAAACTACTGGGATAGGCTTAGAGGCCTCAACCTTTATTCCATAGAGAGAAGGTTTGAGAGATACATCCTAATCTACACCTGGAAAATTCTAGAAGGGCTTTTAGTTGCCCCCAATACTGAACCAATTGTGCCCACCTTAACAAGAACTGGCAAAATGTGTAAAAAATATCACCTCCCACCAAACAGTCTGAGAAGGATTCAAACCCTTCAATATAATAGTATCTCTATGCAGGGTTCTCGCCTGTTTAACTCCTTGCCTCAGTACCTTAGAGATATAAGTGCAGTCCCAGTAGATACTTTTAAAAAACACTTGGACATGTTTTTAGCCAACATACCCGACCAACCCACAGTGTCAGGGTATTCCTCTGCCAGACCAGCCCCCACAAATTCAATAGGGGACCAAATCATATGGCAGGAGCGAAAAGGAGGGTGGCGACCCCGTCGTGGCCCCGCCTCAGGAGGCGCTGAGCGGACTTCGTGGGAGCAGCGCACCCTTGAGGCAGAAGCGCTTTAAGGTAAATTTAAGGTAAATGTAGGAGAGCCATCATTGAGGCACTCGAAGGGGAGCTCGGTCATGACAGTAATCAGGGTTGGGGCCATATAAGTGGAGTGTGTGTCGCCCCACAAGGGGTGGCGACTATTGAAATCGCCCAGTAGTAGAAAGGGCCTGGGGGAGTTGTTGTACGACTTCCACCAGGTCATCGCGGGAGACTTGAGTGTGGGGAGGGAAGTAGATTGAGCAGACGGTGTACTGTCTATCCAGGGAGAGCCGGGCGGCAATCACCTGTAGCGGGGACCGGATAGATAGATTGTGGAAGGGAACTGCGTGGTGTATGAGAATGGCAGCCCCCCTTCGAGTGCAGGTAGGAGGCGGGGTGGCGATGCAGGAATATTCAGTAGGGCAGGGCATGGGCCTGGTCCCCAGGATTAGTTCCTGAAGATAGACACACACCGGACGGGAAGTGGCAATCTGGGAGTTAAGGCCTTCATAGCTCGCGAATATTCCTCTGCAGTTCCAATGTACTATTGTAGTTTTCGGGAGATCCATTAGTTAATGAAGGGGGATGAGTAAAGGTGTAGGTGCAAGGAGGTTGGAGTGTGAAGGGAGATCTGGAATTCGCGAAGGTGAAGGATGGGTCAGGAGCATGGCTGGCTATCTACCGTTCACCAGGGAAGGAATCGGTCGGCCAGTCGATCCCCGCGGAGGTTGCGGGGTCGAGTCGGCCGAGCGAGACCGGAGGCGTGGATCACGGCAGTCAGAGGAGCGTCGTGGGCTGAGAGGGTCAGAAGTGTTTTGGCGGGCTTCTGTGGTCGGTCCAGGAGGGGGCACTTTACTTCCCAAAGTGGCGCCTCCCCGCCTGTCCGGCGTCTCACGGCGGACCCTAGGTGGCGATAGGGGGGTACCAGAAGGACCGGGCGGGTGGGAGGGAGGGCGTACTCAGGGTGGCTGACAAGGAGGGGGCTGGGGATGTTGGGGTGGAAGGAGGTGAACCAGAGTGGTCTCGTGGAGGGGTGGAAAAAATGGCATCAGGATGCAAGGGCAGATCCATGAGAGTCATGGGCGCAGCCGAGCTCCCCTCGGTCACACCGTGTAGCTGCGCCAGGGCCGCATCCACTAGACCCTCGGGGGAGAGGATATTGTTCAAATTGGGTCTCGTCGTGGAGGGGCAGGTCATGGATTTCGGCAACTATTGTCAGTCTGTGGGGGTAGAGTGGTGGGACTTCCGCGGTGGGGAGAGATGGACATCGTAGACGTACTGGGCGGTGTGAGGGTCCGAGCCGTCTTCTTGGTTCTAGGGGAAGAGGGGAAGACACGTTGAAAGGCCGGAGGGTCTGGCGACTCGCTCCGGCGTCTCCGCCTCGTCGGCTTGTTCCGGGCGGTAGGTTCGGGCGTGTGCAGAGAGTACTGGGAGGGCAGGGTTTGAGGTGGATGAGGCCTGGGTGTCCTGGTCCCAGACTCTTGGGGGGGGGTTGTGGCAGGTGAAGTGCGTGAAGAAGAGGGATGGTGGGGGGACAGGAGACCGTCGAGTCCTGCGAGGATTTCCTTTGGGAGGGATAGGGAGCAGTGGTCGAGGGGAGTTTCGGCGGCAGGCCAGGGCGGCGTGCCGAGATGACAGAGCCGAGAGCGGCGGCGTAAGACACCCCCGGAGTCACCTCCCGACTCCGCACCCTGTCTCGTGCCTCACGGGGGCTAAGGAAGTCCGTTACCAGCAGGCCTCGGACCTCCTTCTCGAACTTGAAGAAAAGGCATTCGCGGGATGAAGAGGGGTGTGCGCCTTCACAGTTGGAGCATTTGGGTGTGTTGGGGCACCTGTCAGGGTGAGCGATTTGTCCACAATGAACACACAGTTGATGCGGCTGCCGACAAACGGAACTAACGTGTCCAAACTTGTTGCATTTAAAGCAACGGGTCGGGTCTGGGATGTATGGGCGGACAGAAAACTCGCATGACGCGCGGTCTCCCATATCCCATACAATGCAGTCGGGAGGGATTAAGGTATTGAACGTAAGGAACAGACGCGGGGTGGGGTAGGGGGTGCCTCCCTGTCGGGATGTGAAGCGATAAATCTTAGTGACTCCCTGGGGTGCGAGGTCCTCCAGGAGCTCGTTCACTGCGATCGACAATAGGCGGGTGGCGTAAATAGTGCCCTGACTCTGGTTCAGGCGAGGGTGTGGGGAAACGGACAGCGAGCATCCAAGGACCTCAGTGACGGAGAGTAGGGCTTTTGTCTCTGCGGCTGAGCGTGATTTTACGAGAAGGGAGCCATCCCTCTGTGGGCGTACATCATAGCGGCTGGAGTTGCTGTGGGTTCGGATCGCCTGGAACGTCCGTTCAGAGTTGGTCGGAAGGGACCCAGATGTAGGCCGGATCACCAGGAATTTGTGGATACTTGGAAGGGAGAGGGAGGCTGTAGAGACGAAGTGGACTGGGATATCCAACGGTCGATAGGAGGGCCGTGAATGCCGGCTTCCCAGTCCGCTGCGGGGCTCTCTCCGTGGGGAGATGGGGCATATGGGGAGAGCAAGAAGCAAGTCGGGAGGGATTAAGGTATTGAACGTAAGGAACAGACGCGGGGTGGGGTAGGGGGTGCCTCCCTGTCGGGATGTGAAGCGATAAATCTTAGTGACTCCCTGGGGTGCGAGGTCCTCCAGGAGCTCGTTCACTGCGATCGACAATAGGCGGGTGGCGTAAATAGTGCCCTGACTCTGGTTCAGGCGAGGGTGTGGGAAACGGACAGCGAGCATCCAAGGACCTCAGTGACGGAGAGTAGGGCTTTTGTCTCTGCGGCTGAGCGTGATTTTACGAGAAGGGAGCCATCCCTCTGTGGGCGTACATCATAGCGGCTGGAGTTGCTGTGGGTTCGGATCGCCTGGAACGTCCGTTCAGAGTTGGTCGGAAGGGACCCAGATGTAGGCCGGATCACCAGGAATTTGTGGATACTTGGAAGGGAGAGGGAGGCTGTAGAGACGAAGTGGATTGGGATATCCAACGGTCGATAGGAGGGCCGTGAATGCCGGCTTCCCAGTCCGCTGCGGGGCTCTCTCCGTGGGGAGGTGGGCCGAAGGAGGGTGAGGGGGGGCATATGGGGAGAGCAAGAAGCCGGGTTTTGGAGGCAAGTCGTAGGTGGAACTTGACTTTCGCGAAAGCGGCTGAGGTGGGCTGGGGCGAGACCCCTGCTCCAGAGAGTGTAGGTCCAAGGGCATATTCGAGGAACGGACTGGGGTCGGCAACGAAAAAGGAGAGTGCAAGCGTTCCGCTTCCACAGGGGAGTCAACCCCATCAGGTTGCGGTCTTCCAGTGGTAGAGGACTCGAGGGCCTAGTTGCCCACCACCCGAGTTTTGATAGTAGTAGTAGTCCGAGAATGAGAAGCAGTAGTCGTAAGCCGAGGGGGAGAAGTATCCATAGCAAACAAAAAGAAAACTCATCCCCCGCGCGCATCCAGCCACCACCGACTCCAACAAGGGAAAGACAGACGAATCGTGGGCACACTCGGTCCCACCGCCAATAGATGACACGCAGGGGAGATACACCCGTACCCAGTCCCCGTGCCTGAAAGGCGGCCACTCTCATCCAACGCGCGGTGAAAGGTGGCAGGGACAGGGCTTGAGTTTGGTTGAAAAGCGACAAGGGTGCAGGGCAACCACCTTCCATACCCAAGGGCCTAGGAAGGGGTCAAAATCAAGGTCCAAAAACAACGCCAAAAAGAAATAGAAGCATGAGATCAGCCGGGTCCCCAAACGGGTCCGATGGTCCACGAGGGCAGAGAAAGCCCTTACACCGAAGATGCATTCCCACATTCGCCACAGAGGGACGCGCCCTATCGCTCGGGACAAAGCAAAGGGATGCGAGGGTAGTTAAACATCCTGTTCAGTGCTACCCTCCCAACTCGTAGAGGTAACTCTAGGAACAAGAATATCGTAAGAGACATTATAAATAAAGTGTCTACCCTCCGGGATAGAGAACGATATTACCTTCTACGTTACTTTCATAGAATACCGATAATCTCTAAGGGTGATGTAGACGTTTCGGTGCTCCTCAAACAGTATAATGAGGTACAAAAGTCGTTAATTAAAATGAAACACCAACACGTGGTGTCAAATCAGGAAAATGCGATTTCGCTAGAACAATTTCGGTTAGTTAGATGCGTTGAAAGAGACGCTCCTCCCAAAGCCTAGTTACTCGGAAGTCGTTCAACAAGTCAGAACCCCAAGAAACGCGTCGGGCAGCGAGGGAAACGAAATCACCCCCCAACTACCCCCCCTAACGTGGGGTGGAAACTCAGCCTGCGGGGGAAGCGGTCAACCTCCCTCCTGTTCAGGAAAGGACTGCTGCTCCCGATTTCACAATAAGGAACAGGGACTGTCCAATGCCAAGAGACGAGGCATCGCTGCCCTCTTCTTTACTTTCGACTGCAGGGTAGAGGCGTTCGTTTACTCAAACGCCTCGCTCGGCATGCAGTTCTCCCCCCTCTCACGGAAAAAAGAGGGGCACGCGTGTCCGTCAGGATATAAACACCGCTAACAGACCCTCACCAAGGCACAGAGTAGGGAAGAGCCTCCTATTCCCCAGTCAGGCGAACCCTGCCTCAGGGAAATTAAGGGAAAAGGACGGGTGGATTACGGTTAACAGACGCTCTTCACGGAGAGTTCTTCAACCTGTCTTCGCAGCAAAGCCACCAGTGAGGAATCTCACCCTCTTTTTGTCGCGAATTCAGTTCTCGAACGAGGAAAGCAATATTCGACACATGATGGAAGAAGTCTATGGTGAACACAATATATTGTTAGTTAATAAACTAAACACAAAATCTCCATATTATAACTCATTTAAAGTAATAATTAAAAGGTGTAAATTCGCAATTTAACCCGTAATGAGTCAGTGACCAGACGGTATTATCGTTAAGGAGTTTATTCACTTTTGCCGATTAGATAACAGGCCAAAAAAATAATAATAATAATAATAGGCGCCCTAACGGTAATGCCTGAAATTTGTACTGTGTATAATAATAATCATAATAAATTTTCTATCAGTCATGGTGGATAACTTGTTGAAAATAGTCTCATATAACGTAAGGTCAGTAAAGAATTCAATTGTAGATGTTTATAAAATCTGTGACAGTGCAGATTTGATACTCCTGCAAGAGCACTGGCTACCTAAGCAAGAGCTAAAATTGCTCTCTACCATCCATGATGACTATGTACCATGCGTCATCAGCAGTAGACTTGTCAGATGAATTAATGTACAGTAGGCCTTTTGGTGGTGTTGCTTTCTTAATAAGGAAAAATTTGTCAAAACAAAATTTTTTTAACAAGCGATAATGTAACGTTGTTAGGCATTGAATTACAAGTGAACAATGATTGCATATTAATTGTAAACTGTTATTTACCATACAACAACGGCAGTAATCTAGCTGAATACATTGATTTGCTGTACAAAATTAAGTCATCATCAGAAAACCCCAAATATTCTCACTGTATAATAAGGAGGGGACTTTAACGCGCATCTGAGTGATGAACACAATACAAATATTTACACTGAAAACACTTAGTAAACAAAGCCTATCAGAAATTAACTTGACAGTGCACCACGCCAACGGCTATAGTTATACTGATTGGTTCACAATTAATTACGAAACATGTGCACATCAAATGAACTCGCAACTTAGAAAATTTTAATTTTAGCGAAAACATATTCCTCAAAATTAGTTAAATTCTCACGAGTAAAATATATATATTAAAATTTGTCATAAATAATATGACAAATTTTAAATACGATGACAGAATTTATATATTTTAAAACAGTACTATAGAACCAGTCTTATAAAATCGCTAAAATTAAAATCTGCCAAATTAAACTTTTGCAGTAGCCGAGTAGCGAAAATTTATTTACATATACTTAGCAGATTTTAATTTTAGCGAAAAATATTTAGTGATCCCAAATCCACGATGATGCCATTTCAAGTCAGAATAGGAATATAAAATATTATTTAACCAAAAACCACAAGGTAAAAAGGGCCAGTTCCGTATTGTCCCCCACGCAAAATATGATTTTATTGAACATTAGGATCATAAATTATTTTGATACAGTCTATTAAAAATTCAAAATAAAACGCAAAATATGATTTTATTGAACATTAGGATTATAAATTATTTTGATACAGTCGATTAAAAATTCAAAAGGGTCCATTCTTGATTGTAGCATAACGGCGCCACAAAAATTCGCAAATATCCATATCGATGTTGGTTTTTCGAATACCAGGTGATAACTTGCGCCTAAGCAATCGCCAAAGTGATTCTATAGTCTGTGTGTTGGCACCAGTCTCACTATCAATGAATTCTTGGGTATGGTTCACTGTAAAATGTCCGAAACCAAAGTCAGTGAGACGATAATAAGATATTACAATTATAAATTTTTAATAAAAAAATGTCGGGGGCAATACAGAACTGTAGCCAGGTAAAATTATGAATAAATATTAGGACCTTAATTAGACCTTAATATTAAAACCTAATTAGACTGATTAGAAAACGTGTCACGGAACCCCTGTTAAGCCTCCGTGGAACCAACCCCAGGGTTCCGCGGAACACAGTTTGGAACCACTGAATTCTAAAGGATCGAATTGTTAGAGTTCATATTCTGCATGATTTCCTTCTTTGTGCTCATAGACCATTACCTTACCTTATGTTGTTTCGTGCGTTGGTCTCTCTTCACACGGAGGTCAAGCTGGTGGCCCCGCCTGTAGGTCTGACTTGGTGGAGGAGCGAGTTGCTTTCTTGCGCTCTCCACCGTACACAGCCTTCTTGCACTCTCCACCGTACACAGCCAGGCACACCCGGCTCATCTGGTACCGTCCTGAGCCAGGCATCCAGTCTTCTCTTGAAGACTTCAACTTTGACCCCCGTTACGTTTCTGAGGTACTTTGGAAGCTGGTTGAAAAGTCTTGGCCCCCTGACAACCAAGCTATTTTCCTTCAGAGTTGTGGAGGTCCCTTGTCGGGCCTTTAATTTGGAAACACTACTACACATTCTGCCTTTCCTATTTTGCAGTGTTGTTTGAATGGTAATTGGGTTTAGTTTTAGCTTTGATACCAGTTTTTCGATAATTTTCCATATGTAGATTATGGTGTACCTCTCTTCTTCTTTCCAGGGAGTACAGATTTAGTTTACGTAGTCTTTCCCAATAGTTGAGTTCTTTGCAGCCATCAATCTTGGCTGTGAAATGCCTTTGCGTTTCTTCTAGTTTATTAGTTTCTTCCTTTTTATATGGGGACGTCAAAACTGAGCAGTATTCAAGTTTTGGTATAATCAGTGTTATAAGCAGGGGAATCATTACTGTCCTGTCCCTTCTCTTGAACGTTCTTAGTACCTGTCCAGTGACTCTTTTTGCTTTATTTATCGTTATCTGATTTTGTGTTTCGAATTTCGCATCATCTATCGTTATTATCCCGAGATCGATCGCTTTCGTGCTTCTCTGAATTTCCTGTGTATCTGGAGCATAATATGCAGTCTGTTTAAGTTCTTCTTTTCTACCATATCTCAGGAGCTGAAATTTCTCGGTGTTAAATGACATGTTGTCTTCTGACCATTTGTATATTTTGTTCGTGTCCCTCTGCAAGGCTTCCACGTCATGTACATCGCTGATTTTTCTGCTGATCTTTGTATCGTCTGCAAAGGATGTTACTATATTGTTACTGTTTACTCCGCTGTCTATGTCTGTTACCATGATAATGAACAGGAGTGGGGCCAGTTCCGATTCTGATGATGATATACCTTGAATTTTGACGACCTGCAGACGTTCTCTGAGGAAGTTGTAGATCCATTTTCCCACTTTGCCTGTTATTCCCATATATTTAATTTTATGTGCTATTATACCATGGTCACATTTGTCGAAAACTTTAGCAAAATCTGTGTATATAACATCATAGTTGTCATTGCCTTCCAATGCATCTAGGATATTGTTGTAGTGTTCTATTAGTTGTGATAGGCATGATCTCCCTGATCGGAATCCATGCTGATTTTCGTTAAATCTTTCCCGTGTCTCCAGGAAGTCATAAATTCTCTCTCTAACTATTCTTTCAAATACTTTGGTGAGGTGGGACGTCAATGACACTGGTCAATAGTTCTCTGCTTGAGATCTGTCCCCCTCCTTTATATATAGGGACAATGTTTGCTCTTTTCAAGATGCTCTGTATTTCCCCAGTGTCTAGGGAATTTCTACATATCTAGTATAAAGGTGTAGCTATTTAATTTTTACAGTTTTTAATCAATAATGCGTTCCAATTGTCCGGACCTGCAGCTGAATGTGGTTTCATTTGTCCTATAGCTCTCGCTACATCTTCTGGTGTAAAATCAAAGTCTGTTAAATACTCTCCTTACAATTCCTCTTCAAAGAATGCATTTATGTCAGGTATCGCTTTGTCACTTTTTGGGGTGCTGAAAACTGATTCATACTGAGCTCTCAATGTATCAGATATTTCTTTTGGATCGTCGGTTAGTTCATTATTTCTCGTCCTTAAGGACCCAATAGCGGCGCGCATTTTTGTTTTCCTTTTTGCATAGCTATAGAAATATTTTGGATTTTCCTTTATTGCTTCTACCGCCTTTTCCTCTTCCCTCTCTGTATGGTCCTTAATCAGGGCTTGTATTTCCCTATCGATACCCTCCAGTTTTACTTTTATTGCTTTCCTGTCATTATCTCCGCAGTTGCCTAACTTCGCCTCCACTCTCTTTCTTTTGCGGAAAAAGTCTTCTCTTTTGCCTCTCTAGCCAGCTCCTCTTTCCTTTTGGCTGTGATTTCGGAGCATATTTTTCTAAAGTTCTCAGCGTTTTTTCTTCCAAGGTTGTTAGCATTTATTCAGTTGTTTTATTCTCGAACATTGTTCTTCATTCTATTTGGGCCATGTGCGATCTGATTGCTTCCCAATTTATAGTCTTGGAGTTTAAGTTAAAGGCCCCGAATTTCTTCTTTCCTCAATATGTGTATTGTCTTTTAATGCTGTCGTCATATTTGTTGATATCTCGATTAAGTTATGGTCCGAGATAATGGTTGGGGTTATTTTAATATCAGCAGTCAAGTTCGTGTTATTCGTGAATACCAGATCCAGGCAGTTATTTTTTCTGGTATTTTCTGTTATCTCCTGTGTCAGCATAAACTCATTTGTAAGAGCCATCAACATTTTTGCTTGCTCCTGGTCTTCCCTTGTGCCCCCCTTGTCCTGGTGAATATATATATTCCTATCCACCTTTTGTTATTTTATAAATGCGAAGTTTATAGTCTCCGCAGATCATTATATTGGGGGATGGAGGGTTTATGACCTTTATTAGCTTTCTGATGTCATCAATGGCCTCCGAGAATTTTTCGGTTGGGGTGCTTGGAGGTCTATAGATGACTATTACTATCACGTTTAGTTTTTCTATTTTCACTGCTAGGAGTTCCACATAGCTGTTTGATTTACTTATTATCGTCTCTGTCATATGACCTTCCTGTACATATTGTTAGAAAATCTAGGAGGAAGAACCATTGTTGTCCCAAGGCAATATGATGACTAAGCTGATTGATGCAGCATTGCTTGTATATATTAAGTTAAGGTGCATATATATCCATCTCATAATTGTAAGGTTAGTGAAAAATTAACTTAATTTAGAGCTAGCATTTTTGAGCTCTTGTGGCATCATTGTTTGGTCACACTGTTGGCATCATTTTGGGGCGCTGCGCGTTCTTTCTACTCGTTTGTGGGATGTCGTACGTACAGGGTGTGGTCTGTTAGAGAGCTCTCTTGCAATTCAGTTTGGTTGTTTAGATACAAGATTGTTGCATCGTGCAATAGTCCAGGTTGCGTTGTTGTTGTTGCAAGGTTGAGAAAGAAGACCATAAATAGTACCCCTTTTGTTTATATTAAATTCATGTAACAAAGGTCTAAGGTAGGCCCGCATCGAGTCAGCAACCCTGAGGTAGGACCTAATAGGATCTCAAATCCGTAAGTTTTAATTTTAGCTTAACTTGGGCTGTAGGTAGAACTGGCCCTTTAGAATTTGGCCGTTCACGGCTCAGCTGGGATTTTGAACCCAACAAATAAATAAAATAACATGGTCCTTCAGAACCGGATTCCACCCCAAAACTGAGTCAGTGACTATTTTTCGGCAAAGTTCTGATTGGGCAAATTGTAGCCCAAGTTAGGCCTAGACGGGTTGAGTATTATTGAATTAAGGTCCCAGGGTAGAAAGTTTGGTCGCCCAATTGCGAAACTTGGACAGTCGTCTGTCGTCGTTTTTGGCCTACATTTTACCGGTTTGGTTAATTTTCGGTTATTATTGAATTAAGGTCCCAGGGTAGAAAGTTTGGTCGCCCAATTGCGAAACTTGGCCAGTCGTCTGTCGTCGTTTTTGGCCTACATTTTACTGGTTTGGTTAATTTTCGGTTATTATTGAATTAAGGTCCCAGGGTAGAAAGTTTGGTCGCCCAATTGCGAAACTTGGCCAGTCGTCTGTCGTCGTTTTTGGCCTACATTTTACCGGTTTGGTTAATTTTGGGTTATTATTGAATTAAGGTCCCAGGGTAGAAAGTTTGGTTGCCCAATTGCGAAACTTGGCCAGTCGTCTGTCGTTGTTTTTGGCCTACATTTTACCGGTTTGGTTAATTTGGGTTATTATTGAATTAAGGTCCTGGGGTGGAAAATTTGGTATTCCATACTGGTGTTTGGTTAGTACCCCACCCAGCAATTCAGTTTATTTGAAAGTAAAATTTGCGTTTGATCAGTTTGGTTAAGTATTTCTGCCAATTCAGCTCATTTGGTATTGAGCCCAATTGTTGTTTGCATTGAAGATGAGTGCATCTGAATTGAACAAATTTATAAAAAGGAGAAGCGCCTACAAAGGTCTAATTACAAAGGTCATTGCCACTATAGATTCTGCCATAGAGCAAGAGGATTTACGCTTAGTGACTGCGCAGCTTTCCATATTAGAAACTAAAAAGATTGCTCTAAGTGAGGTAAATGTTAAAATTGAGGCTCTTATAGAAGAGGATGAAATAGAAAATAACATAATTTACTTTGAAGAGATTATTGATGATATAATTAAAGTAGGCCTCCGAGCAAAAGAGTTTAGCAGCTCAGTACAGTTAGAGACCAGGTCTAATAATGAAACACAACACTCAACAAATGATGTTTGTGAAGTTAAGGTTAACAGATCTGTAGTTCAATTACCGAGGCTTGTACTCAAAACATTTTCTGGTGTATTCAGGAATGGCAAGGATGGGCAGACAGTTTTCAATCAGCAGTTCATTCTAGTCAAGTGTTAAGTGCCGTGGAGAAGTTTAATTATTTGCGGTCCCTCTTGGAAGGGGAGGCAGCAAAGACTATAGCAGGATTAGCATTAACAGAGGCTAATTATAATGTGGCTTGGGATATATTAAAGAAACGGTTTGGTAAGCCAGAGATCTTAATTAAAAGCCACCTCCGTGCACTTTTAGCTATACCTCCTGTTAATAATCCTAATAGTGTCAAGAAGTTACGGCAGTTATATGATAAATTTGAAATTAGAACTAGGTCCCTGGACAACTTGGGTGTAGGAATGGAAAGGTATGGTATAATGTTGGTTCCTACACTGGAGTCTAAATTGCCTAGCTCAATTTTGCTTGAATTAAGTAGGGGACACTCTGCAGAACATGTGTACATCCCCCTTCATCAGATGTTAAGTCTTTTAGGCACAGAATTAGCAAGACGAGAGGGAGTTGAGTTTGCACAGTGGGATGGTAAACAAGGGGACAAAGGCAGGCACAGCACCAAAGTTTCCACAAAAAGGAATAGCCCAGGTACAGTGTCAGCTCTACATGCATCCTCTGAGAATAAATTAAAGGGAATCAAGGAATGCATATTTTGCGAAGGCAACCACAAGTCATATAAATGTGAGGTGGCTGAGGCTTTACCCCTTGAGGAGAGAAAGGACAGGGTAACTAAGTCCACAGCATGTTTTAAATGTTTTTTGAAAGGTCATAGAGCAAGGTTTTGTAAGTTTAAAATTTTGTGCAAAAAATGTCATGGTAGGCATCAGCCATTATTGTGTGAAAACACTCCTAGTAGGCCTACCCCCCAGAAGTAGAGACATCAGTGGCACATGCCACTGCTATGCAAGGGAGTAAAAGTAAAGGGGGATTATTGCAAACAACTGCAGCCTTATTAATTGGGAATGAGGGAGAAGCTACTGTAAGAGTGTTGTTTGATAGTGGTAGCCAGTGTAGTTTTATTAAGACCAGAATTTCCAGAAAATTGAAGTTTAAAGAACTTAAGAGGGAAAATTTAAGAATTTCTGGGTTTGGGGGTTCCGTTCAAAACCGAACCAAATTTAAGAAGGTAGAAGTTCTGGTTAAAGGGTTGTTACCGCAAAGTCCCACTATCAAGGTCCAAGCTGTAGAGATTGAGGAACTTTGTGCTCCAGTCACTACTTGTTTAGATATGGCATGTGTCCAAGAATTGCAAGTTAAAGGAATTAATTTGGGCAATAATAAGTTTGAAAGAACAGAAGATATTAGTCTTTTGATTGGAGCTGACTATTATTGGGACTTCATCACTGGTAATATTGTCCGCACATCTCGAGGCCCGGTAGCTATTGAAAGTAAGCTAGGCTGGATGCTACATGGTAGTTATTGCAATGAAATGGAAGTTAAGGCTCTTTTTGTTAAGATTGAGGAGAACAGCCATGGTCTGGAAAGGCATTTGAAAGCGTTTTGGGAACTTGAATCTATTGGCATAAAGGACAAACAGGCAAGTACAGTGAACAATGATGTTTTAGAGCAATTTGAAAAAGGGATTGGGTTTAGAGATGGTTGCTATGAAGTTGGCCTACCATGGAAGGATTCTTGCAAACCCGGTTCAAACCTTCAGCTAGCTAATCGGAGGTTGGAGACTTCATTGTACAGGCTAAGAAAAAATGAGGAGTTGTTAATTGAATACAATGAGGCCATCCTAAGTTATGTAAGGGAGGGCTATGCTGAAAGGGTGCAAGGTGAGCTGGTGAGCCAGGAGGCACATTATCTGCCACACCATGCAGTGGTACGGCGAGACAAAACTACCACCAAACTGAGGGTAGTTTTTGATGGCTCAGCCAAGGACAAAGGTGGTGTGTCCTTGAATGACTGTTTGGATGCTGGGCCAAATTTAAATGCAGATTTATTTTCCTTGTTACTGAGATTCAGGTTTGGTAGAGTAGCATTGACTGCAGATGTGAAGCAAGCCTTTTTGCGGATAAAGTTAAAACCAGAGGACAGAGATGCAGTAAGGTATCTGTGGGTGGATACGAAAGACTTGTTGGAAAATGAACCTAAGGTTCAAGCATATAGAATGAAGTCAGTGTTGTTTGGCCTCAGCTCTAGTCCATTTCTGTTGGCAGCTACTATGCAGTACCATTTTAAGAAATATTCTGAAGTCTATCCTAACACTATTGAACACATAAGGAAAAATTTTTATGTTGATGATTTGCTGTGTTCCGTGGATAATACAGAAATGGCTAAACAGATATTCATGGAGGCTAGAGCTATAATGAGGGAGGCTGGCATGGAGCTTAGAAAATGGCAGACCAATCATTCGCAATTACAAGAGCTTATGAGTCATTCCTGTGTAGTACCTGATGCAGCAGAAAGTATTGAGGATTCTGGTATTAAGGAGTTGTGGGCAATAGACGCAAAGGTGCTAGGCATTGTTTGGCAGCAAGATGATGATTTGTTTACCTTCAATGGGAAATCTTTAGTAGAGCTGGCTGAGAATGAGACAAGGTGGACAAAACGTACAGCTCTTAGTTTGGCTTCAAAGGTCTTTGATCCTCTTGGATTCCTGGCTCCATTTGTGATAAAGTAAAAAATTTGGTTTCAGAGCCTCTGGGAAATTGGACTTGGTTGGGACCAAGAGTTACCTGATCATATGGTGGTCAGGTGGAAATATTGGTTCAAAGAATTGGCACATCTTGGAGACATTGAAATCCGAAGATGGTACTTTGGAGAGTTGAACAATAGTCCAGACAATTTGGAGCTGCACATCTTTTGTGATGCAAGTGAGGAAGCCTATGCAACTTGTATTTATATAAGAGGCGCATTGCAAGAGGAAGTAAGTTGCAGGTTGGTTGCTGCAAAGAGCAGAGTAGCACCTTTGAAAAGGCTTTCTGTTCCAAGGTTGGAATTGATGGGTGCAGTTATTGCTAGTCGGCTTGCAGTTATAGTGCAAAAGTCTTTGGCCCTCTATGAAATTCCAAGCTATTATTGGACAGACTCCACTATAGTTTGGCACTGGTTAAGAAGCCAGGCAAGGAAATGGAAACCATTTGTTGCCAATTGGGTGGAGGAAATTCAAGCGCACACAGATCCCAAGCAATGGAAGCATTGTCCAGGCACCCAAAACCCCGCTGATTTACCAACACGAGGAATTTCAGTGAAAGATCTTGCACAGTCAAGTTTGTGGTGGAATGGGCCGGAGTGGCTAAAACTTGGAAGTGAAAACTGGCCTTCTGATCAGCCTATTGTAGGAGAATGCCAGACTGAAGAAGCATGGGTGAGTGAGGTGAGAAAATGCGCTGTGAACAGTTGTCAAGTTATGCAGCAGGACCCCATATTGAGGCTTGAGGACATTAGCAGTCTGAAAAGATTGTTAAGAGTGACAGCATGGGTATATAGATTTACCAACAACATTAAGGGAGAAACAAGAAGGGAAGGAATTCTGAACAGTAATGAGATTCAGCAAGCCAGGAAATACTGGGTGGTATATATGCAGAAGGAAAAATTTGGTGAAGAGAGAGAATTGCTCACCAGCCATCCATTACAGGTTCTACCAACACATTCTGCGCTCAAGGGTTTGGATGTGTTTTTGGATCAGGATTTATTGAGAGTAGGAGGTAGACTACAGTTTTCTGGGCTTCCAGAGGAGAAAAGACATCCAATTTTGCTACCTTCTGGGGGGCACTTTGTGGACCTTTTGATCCTGGATACTCATCATAAGCTGTTACATGCTGGAGTTAGAGAAGTGATAATAGAGATCAGACAACAGTTTTGGATTCCCAAAATTAGACAAGTAGTAAAAAAGGTCGTGCATAAATGTGTGGTTTGCAAGCGTTGGAGTGCAAAGCCTTATTATGAAAAGGTGGCTCCACTTCCAAGAGAACGGTGTGTCTATACTGCCCCATTTGATGTAGTGGGAGTAGACTTTCCAGGGCCAGTCTATGTGTATGAGCGAGGGGAGTCTAACAAAGGTTATATATGTCTTTTCACCTGTGCTACCACCAGAGCAATCCATTTGGAGTTGGTAAGGAACTTAAGTAGTGATGTATTTCTTTTGGCCTTTAAAAGGTTTGTGAACAGAAGGGGTTTCCCAAATAAAATCATATCGGATAATGCAAAAACCTTCAAAAAGGCTGCAAAGGAACTCCAAGAAATTTGGTCCTTGCTAAAAGAAGAAGGATTCCAATCCTACTTTTCACACCAAGGGGTACAGTGGGAGTTTATTGTTGAGAGAGCACCATGGTGGGGAGGATTTTGGGAAAGGCTAGTGAGAAGTGTAAAGTGTCCATTAAAGAAACTTTTAGCTAATGCTCATTTGAGCAAAGAAGAATTCTGCACTGTTTTATGTGAAGTAGAAGCAATGGCGAACAGTAGGCCTATCACTTTTGTTTACAACAGTATGCAGGATGCAGAGCCATTGACACCAAATCATTTTCTTTGTGGTAAACGATTAACATCAAGCCCCAGTGTGCCAGAAGACTTGCAGCCTATCCAGAGCACTCAAGGAGAGTTAACCAGACGGTTCAGGTACCTTGAAGAGCTACAAGATCAGTTATGGAAGAGGTGGCAGATGGAATACTTGCCAGAACTCAATTATTACCCATCAGGCAAGGTAAAGGGCTCCAATGCAAATTGTATCAAGGTGGGAGAAGTGGTAATGATTGGGGATGAAAGACCAAGGCAATGCTGGAAGCTTGGCATAATTGAAGAGTTGTTTGTTGGCAAAGACAATTTAGTTAGGTCTGCACTGGTAAAGACTTCAGGAGGAAAGTTAAAGAGACCTATACAAAAACTCTATGCTTTAGAAATCAGCAAAAAACAGAGATAGTCAAGATGAAACATTTGAGTTACAGCCTCATGGAGAAGGCTTGGCTAACCTTGCAGAAGGTAATGACAACAATGCCTCTTCGGTGGGGAGTGTTAGAAAATCTAGAAGAGGAAGAACCATTGTTGTCCCAAGGCGATATGATGACTAAGCTGATTGATGCAGCATTGCTTGTATATATTAAGTTAAGGTGTATATATATCCATCTCATAATTGTAAGGTTAGTGAAAAATTAACTTAATTTAGAGCTAGCATTTTTGAGCTCTTGTGGCATCATTGTTTGGTCACACTGTTGGCATCATTTTGGGGCGCTGCGCGTTCTTTCTACTCGTTTGTGGGATGTCGTACGTACAGGGTGTGGTCTGTTAGAGAGCTCTCTTGCAATTCAGTTTGGTTGTTTAGATACAAGATTGTTGCATCGTGCAATAGTCCAGGTTGCGTTGTTGTTGCAAGGTTGAGAAAGAAGACCATAAATAGTACCCCTTTTGTTTATATTAAATTCATGTAACAAAGGTCTAAGGTAGGCCCGCATCGAGTCAGCAACCCTGAGGTAGGACCTAATAGGATCTCAAATCCGTAAGTTTTAATTTTAGCTTAACTTGGGCTGTAGGTAGCACTGGCCCTTTAGAATTTGGCCGTTCACGGCTCAGCTGGGATTTTGAACCCAACAAATAAATAAAATAACACATATATAGCACAGCCACCTTTACGTCTCGTCGTTCTATCCACTCTCTTTCTTATCAATACAATGTTCGCAGTTTTCACAATTTCCTTGGCAATCTTTAAGACGAGTTTCTGAGAGGCATTTTATCAACTTATGCGCAACACAACCTAACAAGAACTCAATAGGTAAGAATAATCGCGTCGATTGGTCTCATGTTAATATACAACAGAGAATAGAACACAAAGACAGAACAGGTCACCTCCTTAATAATTTAGAAATTTTGCATCTTGCCTGTAGTAATCCTTGTTCAAATGATTCTCACTGTAAACTCATAGATAGGTATTATACGACGATAGTAGCCCTGTTAAGAGAAACAAAGACCCCTGATTAAATCTTACAACTATCACACTAAGATTATTCCTGGATGAAATGATTTTATTGCCCCCCTGAAAAGGGAATCGAAAGACGCCTACGATTTGTGGTGTTTTCATAGTAGACCCAGATAAGGACCAGTATACATGAATGTGTGTAGAAGTAGGGGTCAGTATAAGGCGGCCATAAGGCGATGTAAACAGGAAGAAGTCTATTCGAGCATCAAAAGCCTGTGAAGCTCGCACAAATAACGATAACAAATTTTTGAAGTTTGTTAAGAATCAAACGGGTGTCAAAAATGCCCTCCCTGCGACAATTGATGGGGTGTCGGGGGAAGATGAAATGGCAAAGCTGTGGAAAAACCACTACTCAAACATTCTTAACAGTGTGAGAGGGATAATCTTAAGATAGATTGCAGCGAAACGCCTGTGGGAAGGACATGGGAAAATACTTTGATATCAGTTCCAGAAGTAGAGAGGTTAATTAAAGAGTTAAAGACTGGTTCTCCGTCAGGGGTAGATGACGTATCGAATGAGCACTTAAAATATACGAATGACATGGTATGTCTGCATACATCATTCCTCTCATCAGCCATGCTTGCTCATAGCTATATCCCTGCAGAGTTCATGATATATATGTTGCCCCTGGTCAAAAATAAGTATGGAGACATTCCGTCCAGCAATAATTACAGGCCTATTGCTGTCGCTTCCTGCTTCTCGAAACTACTAGAAAAACTCTTGTTACTCCGATTAAATGATTACCTATGAACATCTAATCAGTTTGGTTTTAAAAGGTCCCACTCAACTGACCTGTGTATCTATGTACTTAAGGAAATAATATCTAAATACACTGACAGTAATTCAACTATTTATAGCCGTTTCCTAGATATAAGGCATATTATAGAGTGAACCATAATATTTTATTTAAAAACTTACAAGACAGGAAGGTTCCCCATGTACAGTGCTTACAAGAAGTCTCACGCCTCTGTCTCGTCCCAAGCTAGTCTGCTAGGTATAAAATGGGCGGTCCTTATGGCAGCGGAGGTGTGTTCGGATTGGTGCACATAATTGCTCTAACCCCATCAATGACGTCCACATTATCTTTGTGTTAATCACTCTATCTATTTATATATAGAGACATATTGTATATACAGAGATGGGCAGTAACGCGTTACATGTAACGACGTTACAAAAGTAACGAGTAACGGTAACGCCTGAAAGTGTTTCAAATGTATCAATGTAACGGTAACGCTTTGCAAAGTTTTTATCAATGTAACGGATTTTTTCGTTACTCGTTACATGTATAAAGCTTATAAACCCAAGGAAAAGTTGGTACACACGGAAATTACGAAAAAAACTTTCTATCATAATTTAACTAACTCGCTTGAAACTGCTGTAAGGAAAATAGTAAGAATTTCTAAATCAAAACGTGTATCTTCGCCGCGTACGCTCAATGCCCAACTGTAAAGACGTAATAATACTATAGTGCTTTGTGCTGACGTGTTCGGCTTCATAATCATAAGTAATGTCGAGCTTCATATTCTATCATATTATGTATCATAACTTATGTAGCTATTGAATCGTGTTTACAAACTAACAATAATAAATCGATACTTGAATTTGAATTTGATAACATTGCCATTCCATTCATGAGGACTATTAAATGCAATTCACTATTCCGTGTTAGTGGCAACAACTAAATTTATATTTTCTAGGTCTCATCATCTTTCCCAAAAATCATTGGGGTGTAAATTATTGTGCAATATATCGTTCTAAAGAGAACAACATTTATATAGTCAATAATAGCAGCTATTACAATTTATGTGGTATGGCTGCCATTTGTAAGTTTATCTGTAGTTTCAAAATACGTGTAAAGGCACATACACAAATATCAAATGTAACTAATTACTTGTAACGTCTTACCTACATGTATCGAGTAACGGTAACGCTTTAAGGATTTTCAAAAGTAACGATGTAACGGTAACGCCGAGTACATTTTCGACGTGTAACGAGTAACGGTAACGCCGCCCAATTTAATGTAACGGTACCCATCACTGTGCAGCAGTTTGTATACGTGTACGTAAGTTTTCAAGACTCGTAATCTTCGTCTGATAGACGTGCGATTTGATAAAGCCCCATGCAAAGAAATCTAAAGGGGTTAAATCTGGTGATCTCGCTGGCCAAGGTCTGTTGCTTCCGCGTCAGATCCAGCGATTTGGAAAACGTCCATTTAGATAATCCTGAACAATTTTGGCATAGTGACAAGGAGCACCATCATGTTGATAGACGGCGGTACTAACAATCCTATCCCCAATCAGCTGAGGTTCAAGGAATTGCTGCAACATGTCCAGATAAATAAGCCCCGTAACTGTAGCTTCAGCAAAGAAAAAAGGACCATAAACCTTAGATTTTGTTAAACCCATCCAGACATTAACTTTAGGTGAGTCTCTTTCCCAATTTTGGACGAAATCATTCGGTCTTTCATCTGCCCAAATTCGACAGTTATGGCAATTTACTTTTCCACACGTATGGAAAGTGGCTTCATCACTAAAGAGAATGTTGTCCATTAAATTATCACTCCAGATTTGTTCTACGAGATCAGCACACACAGCACTTCGTCGAGGGAAATCTTCCTCATGTAAATCATGTAAAACCTGCAAATGATAGCTTTTCTTCTGCAAATTAACTTTCAGAATTTTGTGCACAGATGACGTCGGGAGGCCGAGTCTGTGTGATGCGGCACGAACGGACGTACGTGGCTCCTCAGTGATAATTCCGCGTACTGCATTCACGGTAAGATCTGACATACACGGTCGTCCTGATCTTGCTTCATCATTTACAGATCCCGTTCGTTTAAATTTGTTCACCAATTTTCGTATTGTCTTGTCTATTGGCCCCAGCTTATGAAATCTCCTTCTAAACTTCTCTCTGATGTCATTGTATTTCTTTCCCTCGATTCGCCAAATTACTATTGCCACACGCTCTTCTGTATTCATTGTAAGGGCTTCTGAAAAGAAAAATAGAAAAAAATAATTATTTCACAAAAATAGATCCTGACTTTATGTACACCCTGTATACTACTATATACAGTATACTATATTACGTAATAATTACGATGAACAAATCAAATGCAAATTTCTCTGACTCACGGACCACCAGTCTTGCTTTAGACTGATGACTTTCATAAGATAGAATAGGTTACTACTTAAAACAATGGATAAACTATCTATTAGTGAGACGACCATGACTTCCTCGAAATGCGAGCGCGTGAGAGGTTCACTGAGGAATTTGGTCATTAGATTCTTCACGTAGGATATGTATCACAAACAACAATATTGACAACAATTCCCAATTCCCAACATCAACATTCCACACAATCACAGGACCAAAATACTTGGGGGTCACATACAACACATCATTATCTTTTGCAAACCACATTCAGGATATTAAAAACAAATGTACGTCAAGACTTAACACGCTTAGGGTACTAACAGGCACAAACTTTGGACACCAGCAGGAAACAACATCACTCATATACAAACAATATATTCGCTCAGTTATGGACTATGCTAGCCCATGCTGGGCACCCATTATCTCAAACACACACATAAACACCTTACAGACAATACAAAACAACGCACTTCGTATCATTACAGGATGCACTCAAACACCACCAATAGAACACCTGCACACAGAAACAAAAATACTGAAAGTTAGGGAACATTTAGACATGAGGGGAACACAATTCATGGCAGCAGCGACAACTAACCACACAACACCCTTGCCACTACATGTACAATCACGCACCGACACCTCGCACCATTAAGGTAACACCAGAGAGACATTATAACCAAATACTCCATTCCATACCACGCCCCACAGACATTACACAGTACAGAAAACACATACACACACACACACACACCTAACCCACAAAGCACTGACACGACTCGGTCCGAATGCGGTCCTAGGTGCGAAGCCGCCACCCATTAACAGGTCAGAGATCAGCCTGAGCAGATCGGATCGAGTTAACTTAGCACGATTCCGATGTGGACATCACCCCAACTTACTAACATATAAACACAGACTAGAAAACTCCATAGACGACACCTGCCACCTGTGACAGGACACACCACAAACAATTGAACACATTATGACAGACTGTACCGCTCTAGCACAACAACGAACACAACACACCACCACTAGTGCGCTGAACCTCTGGTCCACTCCGAAGAGGGCGATCGGTTACCTGCGTGCCGCCGGCTTGCTCGATCAGGGTGGGCTGATCGGCTAAACAACAATAATTCCCAACAATTACTTATATCAATCATTGCATTTGAGCAAATAATTTAGACCTGCGTCAAAATAACTTAGGTATCATGCCGTGATTTGGGATATTTGCGGAATTAGTCGTTCTCTATAGTCTACAGTACATATTGAGACGGTATAATGTAATGCCCAGCTAATATTATGATGACTAGGATTACTCCATAACCATCCCAACATCCCGAAACTTGGTCATTCTGCTTCTTAATCATTTGTATTTTAAACACTAAAATGTAGCAGAAGTGACGTAATAATGGACGTCATTGATTGGGTTAGAGCAGTTATGTGCACCAATCCGAACACACCTCCGCTGCCATAAGGACTGCCCATTTTATACCTAACAGACGAGCTTGGGACGAGACAGAGGCGTGAGACTTCTTGTAAGCACTGTACATATTAAATTTATTGAAATTTTGGTATTCCACCAATCTTTTATCGATAGGTGGGGCAATGTACTTACTATCCAAATGTTTTGGCTCCTCTTGCGGGGTGAGACAAAGCTCCTTGCTCTCTCCTATTGGCGGATTAATTGCTCCACTAAATGAGGCAAATGGGATGTTGCTTGTGTCCACCTTTGTTCATGCTTATGGCATTACGTAAAGGCTGTAAACGTTTGATGACCCAAACGTGACTAGCCATTTTTAACCAATCACGGCTCATCATCTTTCTCGTAATTTTGTGATTTCACAAAATTTGAGAGTAATATTACCATTCAAAAATTTATCTGAACTTGCTCTTTAAATAACGACGACCTCGTTAATACTGAACAAGAGATACAACGTAATAACATTTAATTACATTTTTATTGCTCGTCTATTGTCAAAAGAAAATTTAGGAATAATCTAGAAACTTAATCCAGATGAAGAATCTTAGAGATTGAAGATGACAAGAAAAAAGAAGTCATCACTTGGAAGAATTACAGTAGATGTGTATTGTTCGAAGGGTAATAGCGGCCTTTCTCAGGAACTACGGTAGCAGCAGCTGACGAGAAAGCTTCTAACAGTGGCTGTATCCTCCAGCGCGGGACACGTCAACGAGAAGAGGTGGCGACATCAAACCGACACATCAAAGCGCTGGTGGCCAAACTTCCTCAAATCTCCGTGCAACGGGCCGTCTACGGTTGACCAGACTGGCAGTCGACGGCCTGTTACGTGGCACGGTCAGAGTGCCGATCGGCTCCCGGGGCCGGACCTATACCAGCGTGCTAGTTTTTCATTTACGGGGAGCAATTGCGTGCTCCCCGGACTACTATTACTCTTCGGCGACATTAAGACTAATCCAGACCCCACTACAACTTACATATGTCACCATACACAAAGACAGACACAATAGGACCATGAGACGCATACATAAGCATAATATTAACATATTACAGTACAACGTAGAGAGCCTCACAAACAAAATCATGCAGCTTAGGTAATTCGTACACAAACAAAACATTCACATTCTTGTATAAGAAACAAAACTAAAACGCACACACAAAACACCCACCATCCCTGACTTCACGGCGATCCGTCAAGATCATACTCGGGGTCACGGGGGTGGACTCATCACTTACATACGTTAAAGCATTAGCAAGACTGATGCCACCCAAAACATTACAAACACAATCCAAAGAGATAACACGATATAAATACAGGCAGTTAACATTAAAACACGCGCAAAACACACCACCACACACATCAACATTTACATCCCACCAGATAGTTCACCTCAGGTGCCAGCCAATTACAATCCACAGTTACACAATCTGGCCTCTCTCACTAATATCATCTTAGGAGGAGACTTCAACGCTAAAGACACTAGTTGGTACCTGCACAACCAAAACAACACCAGAGGCGCCAACATCGCTTACAACATGGTACTTTTATTTTTTAATTAAATATAAATTATTAATTAATTGAATTAAATATCTATACAAAATTGCCTCGGGATTGGTGACATAGCCTAATGGGAATGAAATGATTGCCATACATACCTAGAATCCGTATGTAGGCGTCGGGTCTACATAACCACGAGAAACATTTATTTCGCGTGATCAAATTTTCCATTTGCAACTCATGTAAATTACAAGAGAGACGGAATCAACGACCTTTGCCAAATCAGCAATTTATAATAAAAATACGAATAATATATTTGAGGAGTGGCAAACTGAGAGCTGTTTAGTAAGAGCAACGCTTTAAGCAAAGGAAGATGTACTAAGTCTTCTTTAAAGTTCTGAGTGAATTCCTTATAATATAAAACTTAATAACTATAAAAAGGATAGGCCTATTCCTTCAGGGGTTTAAATAGTGACTGCCTATGTTAGTTACATCGAGTGAACTCATTGTGTAACTCCATGGTACCACGGCCCTACATCGAAACAGAAGCGAGGTCCAACGAAATAATAAGGTAAGGCAAATTCTTTCTTTACCATATGGGTAGTCCAAATCCCGAAAACAATTAAATATAAAGAGGTCCTTTGAAGACCTACACATACATAACAAACTAACGAAAAAACATAGGGCTTTTGTCGTTTACTCTCCACTGAAATCTGCTGGAAATTTCCAACGGATGAGGGTATCAGGCAATCAACCCATAGCCCTATATAGTTTTTTCATACCACATCAAGCAGGATACTCAAACTCCTCCCCCCCAGACATAACGTTCTGTTTCCCCTAACTAGCAACCATACACACTGGAGAACAGAAAAACAACTGTCACCACACCACCTGCCCATCATCATTATAACACGTTCTACACACTGCCCCAATAGCCTTAGGCACACTTACAGAAATTACAAGAAAGCTGATTGGGAACAGTTCAAAATACAGACTGAGGAACAATTCACCACATTAAACAGCACACCCATCATAAACATCAATACATTTAATCAGATCATCAATAATGCAAACAAATACATACACAAGGGCAACATTAAGAAATACAACCCACCTCATAAGGCAACGTAACAACCTCAAACATAACACAACCACACACAGAAGCCATAAAACAGCAGATACAACAGCTCAACACAGAAATAAACAACTTAAAGAAAAACAAACAAACATTAGGGAATTCATAACACTAAACCACTCCACAGATACATCCAGGCTATACAAGACTATAAACAGCATTACCCACTCTAACAGCGGCATTCACACCTCACACGCGGCTATCTGTCGCAGTCAAGATAATATCCCAACCAGAAACACGCAGACAGACAAACAGCTAGACACAAGAAAACCTACAGACTCGACACGACCATTACACCCTTTAATACAGACCAGACCACCAAGATCATCAAAAATATTAAGAATTCGAAGGCTACTGGACCAGACAACATATCAAACATACACCTTAAACACTTGGGCCCACAGGGGATACTAGCTCTCACAAACATCAGCACATATTCATACCAACACTATTATTCCTGACATATGGAAACAAGGTAAAATTATTACACTACTCAAACCAAACAAAAATCCAACAGAACCAGCTTCCTATAGACCCATTACTTTACTATGCACACCTTCCAAAGTAACAGAAGTACTAATCTTACAAATCACCAACCCACACATACCACTATCGCCTACTCAACATGGATTCAGACCTCACCACTCAACCACGATATTACTCACTAACCTTACGCTGCACATCATGGATGGCATCAACTCCAAACGACCAGCTCAACGTACACTATTAGCAACAATAGACATTAGTAAAGCATTTGATGCTATCGCACGCTTCCCTCTCATAAACAAAATACTCAACACAAACATGCACAATAACACAAAAAGGTGGCTGAGCAACTATCTATCAGGAAGATACATGTCACATTTAATGGAAAGTCATCTAAAAACAAGCTTTTTCCGAACGGGGTCCCTTAAAGCTCTGTTCTCTCACCAACACTGTTCAACTTATACATGCATGACATTCCAACACCCATATATAACACGCTTACCTTATCATCATATGCAGATGACATCACACTAACATCCACCCACAACATCGACACCGCTACAAATAACCTACAAACATACATAAACAGTATACAAGACTGGCTCACACACACAAGACTCAAAAGTAGCGCCCACAAAATCAACCATCACCTTGCTTACAAGGTAACACACACACACACACACACACACGGTCCGAATGCGGTCCTAGGTGCGTAGCCGTCACCCATTGACAGGGCAGAGACCAGCGTGAGTAGATCGGATCGAGTTAACTTAGCACGATTCCGATGTGGACCCATCACCCCTTACAGACATATAAACACAGACTAGACAACTCCACAGACGACACCTGCCACGACAGACTGCACCGCTCCAACGCAACATATCACTAGTGCGCTGAACCTCTGGTCCACTCCGGAGGGGGCGATTGGTTACCTGCGTGCCGCCGGCTTGCTCGATCAGGGTGGGCTGATCGGCTAACCAACAACAACTTAGTTTATGTCGATGATATGGTGTCAATAAGTCCCTCTGTTAAAGGTCTCGATAGGCTACTAAAAGTATGCGAAGTGTATTGGCAGAAACATGATATTCTTTTTAATGTTACAAAAACTAAGGTTATGCAATTTCATCCTAAAAGCTGTAATGAGCCAGCTGATATTAGGTTTAAAATGAAAGGTGAAGTAATTGAGGAAGTACAAGAGTTTAAGTATCTGCGTCAAACTATTTCCAGCTCCTTAAGTGATGATTCGGATATAAGAAAACAATCTCGAAGCCTTTGTGCTAAAGCGAATATGTCTATAAGGAACTTGCGATTCTGTACAAGTGAAGCTAAACTCTCTTTCGTACTTTCTGCAGTAATATATACGGACAGCAACTCTGGGTGAATTATAAAAAAGGTTCTGGCAGAACCCTAAATTTGCTCTACAACAGGTCTTTCAGACTCTTACATAAATTACCCCCCCCCCCCACATGCTCAACTTCGCAAATGTTTACTATCCGCAATGTCCCGAGGTTCCCAGAGGTAACAAGACCTGCTCAATACAGTCTAATACAAAGAATTAAAAAACCAACCAACCCGATTATCCAAGCTATCCATGAGTACTGCCATTTGTCTTCTAAGCTATAGAATTCATGGTACGAAAAGTCTGTCTGTAGCTCCACTTAACATCGACATTACTATTATTTCTAATCAATTGTATATATTTCTATATATATAATATGTGAAGTGTCATTTTATTATTAATATTTGTCATATGGACTATAGTTTGCCAATAAACCTTTTCATATTTATATATTTATATATTTATATATATATATATATATATCGGGTGGCCACAAAAAAACTTTACTTAATTGAAAGTTTAATAACTGCAACAATTCAAAACTTATGCGATTGAGATTTTGCCCACATTAACAGATGCATATAATCTATAATTGCTGGAATTTTCAAATATGTAGGTTCTATAGTTTTGTTACAGTGAACAATTTAAAAGCATATGTCTAAAAATAGCATGCCTGGTGTGCATCTGACACGTACGTGCGCTAGCGTAGGCTAAACCTAATGTAGCGTAGTATGACACGCGCGCTGGCGTAGGCTAAACCTAATGTGAATTTGCTTTCTTTTATTTTTCCGCTAAAACCCCCCGCCAGCATGACGTTAAGTAAAAGTGATAAAGCCGTCATAGAAGCATGTGTCAAGGAAAAAGGTTGTAATGGAAATAGGATTGTCCGAGAATTCCCCGCAAAGAACTGGACTCGTCAAAGTGTTTATAACTTAATAAGAAAGATAAAGGATACTGGATCAACAGCTAGAAAACCCGGCAGCGGCAGGCCCAAAAGTGTTTCAACAGAAGAAAATAAGGCTGCCGTGGAGGAACCGATTCAATCCCAGGAGAATACACCAGGAACTCATCGCTCCCAGAGACAGATTGCGTACGACCTTGGGATTTCTCGCTCCTATGTACAAGGGATTGTAAAACGTTTGAAATTGAAGGCCTACAAGAGAATTCGAGTTTCTCGGCGTGATCAGAATGTAAGGCAGCGTAGAAAGACCCGCTGTAAATCCCTATATGAACGCTACTCAGCTGAAGACGTGTAAAAAGTTGTGTTTACAGACGAAAAGGATTTCACGTTGGAGGTGGCCAAAAACAAGCAAAATGACAGGGTTTATGGTTCAAGGAAAAAGGACATTCTTCCCTCCAGGCTTTATCATGAAACCTCACGATTCAGCAGAAAAGTAATGGTATCGGCGGGAATTTCATGGAAGGGGAAAACACGAATTCATTTTATTGCCACAAACGAAACTAAAGTTAACTCTGAGCGCTACATCAACCTGTTAGATAATGGGTTACTTCCTGATTGTCGTCAGCTGTATCCTGATGAGGCCTACATTTTCAAGCAAGTTGGGGCACCCGCCCATACAAGCCGAGCGACCCAAAATCATCTAGAGCAAGAGACCCCTAATTTCATCAAAAAGGATGAATGGCCGCCTCAGTCTCCCGACTGTAATCCGATGGACTATTCAGTATGGGATTCCCTCACCCTCATGGTGAAGGTTTACGGCAGCCAGAAAGACAAATTCACCGAAGATGAACTTAAGGAGAAAATCAGTAGAGCATGGGAGGATATCACCTTAGATGAGGTTCGAAAGTGCATCTCCTCGTGGAAGAAGCGATTGAGGGCAGTTTACCAACAGGGAGGTGGTTACATTGACCATTTGTTTAAGTAAATTTTGTTAAGTTCAAATTCATTTTCTTCGGCATGCTATTTTTAGACATATGCTTTTAAATTGTTCACTGTAACAAAACTATAGAACCTACATATTTGAAAATTCCAGCAATTATAGATTATAACCATCTGTTAATGTGTGCCAAAGCTCAATCGCATAAGTTTTGAATTGTTGCAGTTATTAAACTTTGAATTAAGTAAAGTTTTTTTGTGGCCACCCGATATATATATATAGAGAGAGAGAGAGAGAGAGAGAGAGAGTTACAAGGAAAAGAAGTACATCAAAAGGCCTTGCAGCCCATACCGAGGAGGTACCAATGGCAACGGGTGCCAGGGAAAATTTTGTAAAAGTTTATTTTTCTTTCAACTATCCTAGCAGTAGTAGAAAACTGGATAGAAAAGTAGAAGGCTCTCTCCCAACCCTCCGCTCCCTCCCTGCCAGAGGCAGGTACGGAAAAAGGTTGAAGAAAATACCTTGACCCTGGAAAAGTAGCCAAGGAAATTTTACAGGAAAGTGGAGAATATATAAATAGCTCTATATTTAGCTTGCTCACAGAGACACCGTGCAAGCGATCTCCTGCAGAGTTTTCTTATGTTTTAGTCTTGAACTATGAGAGTATTCAGTACTTTGTCTAGCCTATTTTTAAACACATTTACACTTTGACTGGAAACAACCTCTGAGGGAAGTTGGTTCCAGATATTAACTATTTTATAGGAAAAGAAATTTCCGCAGACTGAGGTCCTAAATGTCTTTACACACTCAAATAGTGTGCAAGATTTCGTCTACCCTTTTCTTGAACTGATCCACAGAGGAACTGTTCACAACTTCCGAAGGTAACCTGTTCCATGTGTCACAGATCTTATACGTAAAGTAATTCCCACACACACTAGTCCTAAACCGTTTCAAATCCAACTTCCAACCATTGTTGCGAGTTGGGTTATCATTTAAACTAAACATACTTCTAAAATCGACATCGTTCAACCTGCGTAAGAGCTTGAAAACCTCGATCAGTTGACCGCGCAGCCTCCGAGTTTCAAGCGAAAACAAGTTCAGGGCGCGTAACCGTCGATTGTAGCCCATATGCCTAACGGAAGGGATTAACTTTGTGACCCTCGCCTGCACTCGCTCCAGCCTCTCAATATCTTTCCTGAGGGTGGGCGACCAGAACTGCACAGCATACTCCAGGTGCGGCCGAACAAGGGAATTGTACAGTGAGAGCACAATCTCCTTGTTCCGAAACTGAAATTGCCTCCTGATATAACCCAATAGTTTCTGGTCTTTCTTTTCCACTTCTACACACTGTTTCGTAAACTTAAGATCGCTGCTAATTAGCACACCCAAGTCCTTTTCTAAATCAGGCACCTCGATATTACTACCCAACATCGAGTAGTCCGACTTCGGATTGGCGTAGCCAATGTGCATCATTTTGCATTTACCCAAGTTGAACGGCATTTGCCATTTTTCGGACCACTCTCCTATCCTACCTACGTCCGCACGCAGTTCCTCGATTGCTTCGGGCGTCCCAACATTGGCCCCAAGCTTGGTGTCATCAGCGAATTTGGCGATCCGACTGACGATGCCACTGTCGATATCGTTTATGTAAATGATAAACAACAGTGGCCCCAAAACGGAACCCTGAGGAACCCCACTAGTGACCGAGGCCCAACCCGAACTAGCCCCTTTAATTACCACCCTCTGCCGCCTGCTCCTCAGCCAGTTTTCAATCCACCTACCTATTTCCCCACCGATATCCAGCGCGCGCACTTTCGCCATTAGCCGGCGGTGAGGTACCTTATCAAAGGCTTTCTGAAAGTCGAGATAAAGTATATCAATCGCCCTACTCTTATCGTACTCACTCAACATGACGTGGAAAAACTCGAGCAAGTTGGTGAGACACGACCTATGCCGTCTAAACCCATGTTGGGAGTCCCCAAGCAGCTTGTAGGAATCCAAATGGTCAACGATCCAATCTGCTATTATCCCTTCTAATAATTTACCTACAACTGAAGCGAGACTAATGGGACGATAGTTCCCTGGACTTTCGTGATCCCCTTTCTTAAAGATAGGGGTCACGTTGGCTTCCCTCCAGTCACCAGGCACCTGGCCCATCTCCAACGATTTGTTGAAGACTGTAGCCAGGTGGGGAGCCACCTGGTCGCGCACTTCTCGCAACACTCTGGGGAGAAACTGGTCTGGCCCAGGAGCCTTAAACGCGCTCAGTTTGTCTATTCTAGAGGCAACGACTGTCGCGGTACATCTAACATTATCCAGGCCAGCACCTTCGTGCCTCACGCCTGGCTTGGGGATGACGCGGGTATCCTCCCTGGTGAACACTCTACTATTAACATAACTGAAGAATTCCTTAGGGTTCCCCTTGCAGAGGCTTGCCACCCGTAGTTCTTCGTTACGTTTCGCTAGCCTAACCTTCGCCTTCACTTCCCTACACAGGCGGACATACGCTTCAGTGTTCTCGTGGGAACGATTGGCCTTCGCCCTCCTATACGCTACTTTCCTATTTCGGATAGCCGAAGCGATGTCACGATTGAACCACTTAGGCTGCGTTGAAGCAGGGGTGACCGGTTTTGAGGGTATGGCAGCAGACTGCAGCACCATAAACTCGTCCCGGAATGCACTCCACACTCCCACAACATCGCCGCCAACCTCTAACCCCATCTCTCCTACGCTATCCCTGAGGCTAACAAAGTTCGCCCGCCGGAGATCGAGCTTACTGCCTCTCGAGTTACTACGCTTCATTCGAGGGACGCACACACGGAACCTAATAAGACCGTGATCACTCCCGCCCAATGATTCGTCAACAGTGAGGCCAGTGACGAGGTTGTCTTCGGTCGTGAATACTAAGTCTAGAACGCTTTCGCCTCGTGTAGGCTCGTTGACCCAATGAGTGAGTAAGTTCTCATCAGCAAAGTCAACTAGCCTCCTCCCTTCAGCATCGGCAGTCCTGTTTTCCCACTTTATGCCGCGACAGTTGAAGTCTCCTAAAACTACACACACACCTTATCCCCTAGCAGGCTACTGAGTTCGGTGTACAGGGCTGTATCCTCCTCGAGGAGATGCGGAGATCTGTACACCAAGATTAACCTATAGTTCGTCCCTCCCACGTTCAGATCGACACCAAGCAGCTCCCGTTCCGACCGGAACTGGCAGTCAACCGGACTCAACGTGTCTCTGACGTATATTAGTACCCCACCCCCCTCCCCACGGGTGCGGTCTTTGCGAAACATTCTATACCCGGGCATTTCGAACTCCCCAACGTAGTCCCTACGATCAGTATGAATCCAGGACTCGGTAATAGCAACGATATCCTGGTATTCTGATGCTAAGAGCGCCCGTAGCTCGCAAAACTTGTTCCTGATCGACCTAGCATTAAAAAGCATTGCACGGAGGGAGCTTCCCCTATTCTGACCGCCCCCTAGCACGACCCGTTTCCTGAACAGCCAGGGCTGTCGGGAGTTGAAGAGCCCCTCACTAACGAGGGGGCAACTTCCGCAGGAGCCTGAGCCCCCTCCAACGTAGGAGGAGGATCACCCACCTGTACCTGGACGCACCCTTCAGTTGAAGGTACGTCTGCCACCGGCTCATCATCATCCCTCCCCGGTGGGGGCCCATCATCTCTCCCCGGACTCGACCTCACCATTCTGTATAGGTGCCGGTCGAGCAGCGCGCCTAGCACACCTTTACCCTTGTTATTGAGGTGGACACCATCTCTCTGGTAAAGGTCCCACCTACCTGAAAATGCGTCGAAGGGGTCAATAAACCTCACGCCCAGCGGGACGCACAAGTCTTGCACCCTCTCGTTGATGCCAATGACCTTACTGAGTGCGTGGTCACTGGCATTCATTCGCGGTAAAATTCCCATTAACATTCCCCTGTCTGTCTTCAGTTTTAGATCATCCGCAAGAGACATGATCTCGGTGAAGATCCCCTCTGAAAGACCTACCCTACCGCCTTTGAGAGAGAGAGAGAGAGAGAGAGAGAGAGAGAGAGAGAGAGAGAGAGAGAGAGAGAGAGAGAGAGAGAGTGAGTTACAAGGAGTTACAAGGAAAAGAAGTACCTCAAAAGGCCTTGCGGCCCATACCGAGGAGGTACCAATGGCAACGGGAGCCAGGGAAAATTTTGTAAAAGTTTATTTTTCTTTCAACTATCCTAGCAGTAGTAGAAAACTGGATAGTAAAGTAGAAGGCTCTCTCCCCACCCTCCCTGCCAGAGGCAGGTACGGAAAAAGGTTGAAGAAAATACCTTGACCCTGGAAAAGTAGCCAAGGAAATTTTACAGGAAAGTGGAGTATATATAAATAGCTCTATATTTAGCTTGCTCACAGAGACACCGAGCAAGCGAACTCCTGCAGAGTTTTCTGAGGTTTTAATCTTAAACTATGAGTGTTCAGTACTTTGTCTAGCCTATTTTTAAACAGATTTACACTTTGACTTTTAACAACCTCTGAGGGAAGTTGGTTCCAGATATTAACTATTTTATAGGAAAAGAAATTTCCGCAGACTGAGGTCCTAAATGTCTTTACACACTCAAATAGTGTGCAAGATTTCGTCTAACCTTTTCTTGAACTGATCCACAGAGGAACTGTTCACAACTTCCGAAGGTAACCTGTTCCATGTGTCACAGATCTTATACGTAAAGTAATTCCCACACACACTAGTCCTAAACCGTTTCAAATCCAACTTCCAACCATTGTTGCGAGTTGGGTTATCATTTAAACTAAACATACTTCTAAAATCGACATCGTTGAACCCTCGTAAGAGCTTGAAAACCTCGATCAGTTGACCGCGCAGCCTCCGAGTTTCAAGCGAAAACAAGTTCAGGGCGCGTAACCGTCGATTGTAGCCCATATGCCTAACGGAAGGGATTAACTTTGTGGCCCTCGCCTGCACTCGCTCCAGCCTCTCAATATCTTTCCTGAGGGTGGGCGACCAGAACTGCACAGCATACTCCAGGTACGGCCGAACAAGGGAATTGTACAGTGAGAGCACAATCTCCTTGTTCCGAAACTGAAATTGCCTCCTGATATAACCCAATAGTTTCTGGGCTTTCTTTTCCACCTCTACACACTGTTTCGTAAACTTAAGGTCGCTGCTAATTAGCACACCCAAGTCCTTTTCTAAATCAGTCACCTCGATATTACTGCCCAACATCGAGTAGTCCGACTTGGGATTGGCGTAGCCAATGTGCATCACTTTGCATTTACCCAAGTTAAACGGCATTTGCCATTTTTCGGACCACTCTCCTATCCTACCTAGGTCCGCACGCAGTTCCTCGATCGCTTCGGGCGTCCCAACATTGGCCCCAAGCTTGGTGTCATTAGCGAATTTGGCGATCCGACTGACGATGCCACCGTCGATATCATTTATGTAAATGGTAAACAACAGCGGCCCCAAAACGGAACCCTGAGGAACCCCACTAGTGACCGAGGCCCAACCCGAACTAGCCCCTTTAATTACCACCCTCTGCCGCCTAATCCTCAGCCAGTTTTCAATCCACCTACCTATTTCCCCACCGATACCCAGCGCGCGCGCTTTCGCCATTAACCGGCGGTGAGGTACCTTATCAAAGGCTTTCTGAAAGTCGAGATAAAGTATATCAATCGCCCTACTCTTATCGTACTCACTCAACATGACGTGGAAAAACTCGAGCAAGTTGGTGAGACACGACCTATGCCGTCTAAACCCATGTTGGGAGTCCCCAAGCAGCTTGTAGGAATCCAAATGGTCAACGATTCTATCAGCTATTATCCTTTCTAATAATTTACCTACAACTGAAGTGAGACTAATAGGACGATAGTTCCCTGGACTTTCGTGATCCCCTTTCTTAAAGATAGGGGTCACGTTGGCCTCCCTCCAGTCACCAGGCACCTGGCCCATCACCAACGATTTGTTGAAGACTGTAGCCAGGTGGGGAGCCACCTGGTCGCGCACTTCTCGCAAAACACTGGGGAGAAACTGGTCTGGCCCAGGAGCCTTAAACGCGCTCAGTTTGTCTATTCTATGAGCAACGACTGTCGCGGTACATCTAACACTATCCAGGCCAGCACCTTCGTGCCTCACAGCTGGCTCGGGGATGACGCGGGTATCCTCCCTGGTGAACACTCCCGCAAAGTACTCATTAAGCACATTAGCGATGTCCGCGTCGGAGGTCCGCAGAACGCCGCTTCCGTCCTTTAAAGGACCTATCATGCTTCTAATGGGCTTTCTACTATTAACATAACTGAAGAACTCCTTAGGGTTCCCCTTGCAGAGGCTTGCCACCCGTAGTTCTTCGTTACGTTTCGCTAGCCTAACCTTCGCCTTCACTTCCCTACACAGGCGGACATACGCTAAAGTGTTCTCATGGGAACGATTGGCCTTCGCCCTCCTATACGTTACTTTCCTATTTCGGATAGCCGAAGCGATGTCACGATTGAACCACTTAGGCTGCGTTGAAGCAGGGCTGACCGGTTTTGAGGGTATGGCAGCAGACTGCAGCACCATAAACTCGTCCCGGAATGCACTCCACACTTCCTCAACATCGCCGCCGACCTCTAACCCCATATCTCCTACGCTATCCCTGAGGCTAACAAAGTTCGCCCGCCGGAGATCGAGCTTACTGCCTCTCGAGTTACTACGCTTCACCCGAGGGACGCACACACGGAACCTAATAAGACTGTGATCACTCCCGCCCAACGATTCGTCAACGGTGAGGCCAGTGACGAGGTTGTCTTCGGTCGTGAACACTAAGTCCAGAACGCTTTCGCCTCGTGTAGGCTCGTTGACCCACTGAGTGAGGAAGTTCTCATCAGCAAAGTCAACTAGCCTCCTCCCTTCAGCATCGGCAGTCCTGTTTTCCCACTTTATGCCGCGACCGTTGAAGTCTCCTAAAACTACACACACCCTATCCCCTAGCAGGCTACTGAGTTCGGTGTACAGGGCTGTATCCTCCTCGAGGAGGAGATGCGGAGGTCTGTACACCAAGATTAACCTATAGTTCGTCCCTCCCACGTTCAGATCGACGCCAAGCAGCTCCCGTTCCGACCGGAACTGGCAGTCAACCGGACTCAACGTGTCCCTCACGTATATTAGTACCCACCCCCCTCCCCACGGGTGCGGTCTTTGCGAAACATTCTATACCCGGGAATTTCGAACTCCCCAACGTAGTCCCTACGATCAGTATGAATCCAGGACTCGGTGATAGCAACGATATCCTGGTATTCTGATGCTAAAAGCGCCCGTAGCTCGCGAAACTTGTTCCTAATTGACCTAGCATTAAAAAGCATTGCACGGAGGGAGCCTTCCCTATTCTGACCGCTCCCTAGCACGACCCGTTTCCCGAACAGCCAGGGCTGTCGGGAGTCGAAGAGCCCCTCACTATTGCTGTTGGAGGGGGACTAGCTGCTGGGAGGGAGAGAGAGAGAGAGAGTTACAAGGAGTTACAAGGAAAAGAAGTACCTCAAAAGGCCTTGCGGCCCATACCGAGGAGGTACCAATGGCAACGGGTGCCACGGAAAATTTTCTACACACTCAAAGAGTGTGCAAAATTTGGTCTAACCTTTTCTTGAACTGATCCACAGAGGAACTGTTCACAACTTCCGAAGGTAACCTGTTCCATGTGTCACAGATCTTATACGTAACGTAATTCCCACACACACTAGTCCTAAACCGTTTCAAATCCAACTTCCAACCATTGTTGCGAGTTGGGTTATCATTTAAACTAAACATACTTCTAAAATCGACATCGTTGAACCCTCGTAAGAGCTTGAAAACCTCGATCAGTTGACCGCGCAGCCTCCGAGTTTCAAGCGAAAACAAGTTCAGGGCGCGTAACCGTCGATTGTAGCCCATATGCCTAACGGAAGGGATCAACTTTGTGGCCCTCGCCTGCACTCGCTCCAGCCTCTCAATATCTTTCCTGAGGGTGGGCGACCAGAACTGCACAGCATACTCCAGGTACGGCCGAACAAGGGAATTGTACAGAGAGAGAGAGAGAGAGAGAGAGAGAGAGAGAGAGAGAGAGAGAGAGAGAGAGTTACAAGGAGTTACAAGGAAAAGAAGTACCTCAAAAGGCCTTGCGGCCCATACCGAGGAGGTACCAATGGCAACGAGTGCCAGGGAAAATTTTGTCTTTCAACTATGCTAGCAGTAGTAGAAAACTGGATAGAAAAGTAGAAGGCTCTCTCCCACCCTCCGCTCCCTCCCTGCCAGAGGCAGGTACGGAAAAAGGTTGAAGAAAATACCTTGACCCTGGAAAAGTAGCCAAGGAAATTTTACAGGAAAGTGGAGAATATATAAATAGCTCTATATTTAGCTTGCTCACAGAGACACCGAGCAAGCGAACTCCTGCAGAGTTTTCTGAGGTTTTAATCTTAAACTATGAGTGTGTTCTGTACTTTGTCTAGCCTATTTTTAAACAGATTTACACTTTGACTGGAAACATCCTCTGAGGGAAGTTGGTTCCAGATATCAACTATTTTACAGGAAAAGAAATTTCCGCAGATTGAGGTCCTAAATGTCTTTACCCACTCAAATAGTGTGCAAGATTTCGTCTAACCTTTTCTTGAACTGATCCACAGAGGAACTGTTCACAACTTCCGAAGGTAACCTGTTCCATGTGTCACAGATCTTATACGTAACGTAATTCCCACACACACTAGTCCTAAACCGTTTCAAATCCAACTTCCAACCATTGTTGCGAGTTGGGTTATCATTTAAACTAAACATACTTCTATAATCGACATCGTTGAACCCTCGTAAGAGCTTGAAAACCTCGATCAGTTGACCGCGCAGCCTCCGAGTTTCAAGCGAAAACAAGTTCAGGGCGCGTAACCGTCGATTGTAGCCCATATGCCTAACGGAAGGGATCAACTTTGTGGCCCTCGCCTGCACTCGCTCCAGCCTCTCAATATCTTTCCTGAGGGTGGGCGACCAGAACTGCACAGCATACTCCAGGTACGGCCGAACAAGGGAATTGTACAGTGAGAGCACAATCTCCTTGTTCCGAAACTGAAATTGCCTCCTGATATAACCCAATAGTTTCTGGGCTTTCTTTTCCATCTCTACACACTGTTTCGTAAACTTAAGGTCGCTGCTAATTAGCACACCCAAGTCCTTTTCTAAATCAGTCACCTCGATATTACTGCCCAACATCGAGTAGTCCGACTTGGGATTGGCGTAGCCAATGTGCATCACTTTGCATTTACCCAAGTTAAACGGCATTTGCCATTTTTCGGACCACTCTCCTATCCTACCTAGGTCCGCACGCAGTTCCTCGATCGCTTCGGGCGTCCCAACATTGGCCCCAAGCTTGGTGTAATCAGCGAATTTGGCGATCCGACTGACGATGCCACCGTCGATCTCATTTATGTAAATGTAAACAACAGTGGCCCCAAACGGACCCTGAGGAACCCCACTAGTGACCGAGGCCCAACCCGAACTAGCCCTTTAATTACCACCCTCTGCCGCCTATTCCTTAGCCAGTTTTCAATCCACCTACTATTTCCCACCGATACCAGCGCGCGCACTTTCGCCATTAGCCGGCGGTGAGGTACCTTATCAAAGGCTTTCTGAAAGTCGAGATAAAGTATATCAATCGCCCTACTCTTATCGTACTCACTCAACATGACGTGGAAAAACTCGAGCAAGTTGGTGAGACACGACCTATGCCGTCTAAACCCATGTTGGGAGTCCCCAAGCAGCTTGTAAGAATCCAAATGGTCAACGATTCTATCAGCTATTATCCTTTCTAATAATTTACCTACAACTGAAGTGAGACTAATAGGACGATAGTTCCCTGGACTTTCGTGATCCCTTTCTTAAAGATAGGGGTCACGTTGGCCTCTCTCAGTCACCAGGCACCTGGCCCATCTCCAACGATTGTTGAAGACTGTAGCCAGGTGGGGAGCCACCTGGTCGCGCACTTCTCGCAAAACACTGGGGAGAAACTGGTCTGGCCCAGGAGCCTTAAACGCGCTCAGTTTGTCTATTCTATGAGCAACGACTGTCGCGGTACATCTAACACTATCCAGGTCAGCACCTTCGTGCCTCACAGCTGGCTCGGGGATGACGCGGGTATCCTCCTGGTGAACTCCCGCAAAGTACTCATTAAGCACCTTAGCGATGTCCGCGTCGGAGGTCCGCAGAACGCCGCTTCCGTCCTTAAAGGACCTATCATGCTTCTAATAGGCTTTCTACTATTAATAACTGAAGAACTCCTTAGGGTTCCTCTTGCAGAGGCTTGCCACCCGTAGTTTCTCGTTACGTTTCGCTAGCCTAACCTTCGCCTTCACTTCCCTACACAGGCGGACATACGCTTCAGGTTCTCGTGGGAACGATTGGCCTTCGCCCTCCTATACACTACTTTCCTATTTCGGATAGCCCGAAGCGATGCCACGATTGAACCACTTAGGCTGCGTTGAAGCAGGGGTGACCAGTTTTGAGGGTATGGCAGCAGACTGCAGCACCATAAACTCATCCCGGAATGCACTCCACACTCCCTCAACACGCCGCCAACCTCTAACCCCATCTCTGCTACGCTATCCCTGAGGCTAACAAAGTTCGCCCGCCGGAGATCGAGCTTACTGCCTCTCGAGTTACTACGCTTCACCCGAGGGACGCACACACGGAACCTAATAATACCGTGATCACTCCCGCCCAACGATTCGTCAACGGTGAGGCCAGTGACGAGGTTGTCTTCGGTCGTGAATACTAAGTCTAGAACGCTTTCGCCTCGTGTAGGCTCGTTGACCCACTGAGTGAGGAAGTTCTCATCAGCAAAGTCAACTAGCCTCTCCCTTCAGCATCGGCAGTCCTGTTTTCCCACTTTATGCCGCGACAGTTGAAGTCTCCTAAAACTACACACACCCTATCCCCTAGCAGGCTACTGAGTTCGGTGTACAGGGCTGTATCCTCCTCGAGGAGGAGATGCGGAGGTCTGTACACCAAGATTAACCTATAGTTCGTCCCTCCCACGTTCAGATCGACGCCAAGCAGCTCCCGTTCCGACCGGAACTGGCAGTCAACCGGACTCAACGTGTCTCTGACGTATATTAGTACCCCACCCCTCCCCACGGGTGCGGTCTTTGCGAAACATTCTATACCCGGGAATTTCGAACTCCCCAACGTAGTCCCTACGATCAGTATGAATCCAGGACTCGGTGATAGCAACGATATCCTGGTATTCTGATGCTAAGAGCGCCCGTAGCTCGCGAAACTTGTTCCTAATTGACCTAGCATTAAAAAGCATTGCACGGAGGGAGCCTTCCCTATTCTGACCCCCCCTAGCACGACCCGTTTCCCGAACAGCCAAGGCTGTCGGGAGTTGAAGAGCCCCTCACTAACGAGGGGGCAACTTCCACAGGAGACTGAGCCCCCTCCAACGTAGGAGGAGGGTCACCCATCTGTACTTCGCCGCACCCTTCAGTCGAAGGTACGTCCGCCACCGGCTCATCCTCATCTCTCCCCGGTGGGGGCCCATCATCTCTCCCAGGACTCGACCTCACCATTCTGTATAGGTGCCGGTCGAGCAGCGCGCCTAGCACACCTTTACCCTTGTCATTGAGGTGGACACCATCCCTCTGGTAAAGGTCCCACCTACCCGAAAATGCATCGAAGGGGTCAATAAACTTCACGCCCAGCGGAACGCACAAGTCTTGTACCCTCTCGTTGATGCCAATGACCTTACTGAGCGAGTGGTCACTGACATTCATTCGGGTAAAATACCCATTAACATTCCCCTGTCTGTCTTCAGTTTTAGATCATCCGCAAGAGACATGATCTCGGTGATGATCCCTTCTGTAAGACCTACCCACGCCTTGAGGAACAGGTCATTGCCACCAGCGTGGACAACGATCGCAGTCCTCCGACTATCCACGCGCACCTTCTCTACCTCCTTCCTTAAGTGCGCCGTTCCCCGCCCAGGTAAGCACCTTACCTTCCTCCCATCCCGGTTTGCAGAAGCAAAGTACTTCTCCTGGCCCCTGATCTGCGAGTCCCCAATCAAAAACGGTGTCTTCCTCCTTCGAGCACAGGAGACTAAAGCGGTTAGAGGTCTTGACAGGGGCAACTGGGGTCTCAGGCTTCGGCTTCGCAGCCTTCTTGCCCGAGACCTTTCGAAACCCGTCGCCACCCATACACGCAGTTACACCACCCGACCCACCCCGACAGGTAGCTACATCCTTCGGTTTCTTTGGGCCATCAGCAGGCCCCTTCCCACCCTTCTCTATCGATCCCTTCCCACCCTTCTCTATCAGCCCCTTCTTTGAGCCCTCCCTTTGTTCTTGATACTTAATCTTACAGTTTGAATCTGCTGGTGTGTTTTTAATTTGATCTTGTCCACTGGGTTGGATTTCCAGTGCTACGACCCTAGCTTCAAGCTTTTTTACTATTTCCTTTAGCTCTTTAACTTCCTTTTCGTGGTTGTCTTTAAGTTTACAAAACAAACATACACTAAGGGATGTGATATCGCTGATATTACCCTCTGGGAAGTCTACGCACCAATGATTAACTTTACATTTAGAGAGAGAGAGAGAGAGAGAGAGAGAGAGAGAGAGAGAGAGAGAGAGAGAGAGAGAGAGAGAGAGAGAGAGAGAGAGAGGGGAGAGAGAGAGAGAGAAGAGAGGAGAGAGAGAGAGAGAGAGAGAGAGAGAGAGAGAGAGAGAGAGAGAGAGAGAGAGAGAGAGAGACCCTCGTCCAACGCGGGGGTTAGGTTCCTCGACAACGGCGCGTTAGATAAATCCGCGTTGGACAAACTTAATACCTTATGGAATAAATGGGGATACGTGAACGCGACCGCGTAAAGTCTCCCATTAATTCTTATATAGGTAGATTTTTATTCACACACAAATTAATTTCCCTACCTATAGTGTATATGAAATAAGAAAACAAAATCATAAACAATGATATTTACATATGATAAATAAAAATATATTAAATGAAAATAGCACGTATCTTCGCTCTTTCGGATGGTGTGTATGGTACTCATTCACGTGATTTTATGCTCATACCATCAAGCAACTTATCTAGAATCTTTATTTTTTCGACTAATGTCATAACCTTACGACTTTTCTTCTCTTCACTATCACTTACAGATGCTTTACGTTTTGGTGCCATACTGCTGTCTAAGGGTAATAGCAAAACAACGGCAAAATACGACAAAAACAATCCAACACAACTTCACTGAACTTAACGCGGTAGCGGGACTGAGACAAAGGGTGACGCGAGAGGGAGGGAGATGCGGGAGTGTAGGAGAAAACACTAGAGCTGGACAAACACGCGTTGAACGAGGGTAAAACTCGTATAACTCGGACAAAAAAATTCCCTCAGGAAAAACTCCTTACTCGAAATTTGTTCGAGTTGCACAGGTGAAAGCTGAGACCACGTGGTACACTCCGATACCCGTCTTCAACACAGCAAATCGATTCCATCACGTAACATCCTCACAAGCTACCACTTGTTCATCATTACATTTTACTTAGGTTATTCACATGTACACTTACGAGTATATATTTTTTTTTTCAGAAACATGGTTTTAAGTTCTTTCTTTATTTATACATTTTTAAAATAGGTTTTTTTCCAATACTTTAAATTTTACCTCCACAAAATCCCCTATTTCTCGGACTACCCCTCCCACACCAATGAATATGAAGCACCTGCTAGAGTTGACCATTTCAGAACTGATAAATGACATTCACCTCTACAGTGCTTTATTCACATTTTTTTAAAACTTTTTGGATCACATTCTTCAGTGTTCTCATATTTTTGCTGCTTTTATTTTCACTCTTCTGGTGACTCAGGAGAAAGTGCTAGCGCTTCTCATTGAACGTCGACACTGTTAAACGTTTGACTTTCGTTTCTCTCCGGGTTTCATTTTTTGCTCTTCTTTCCATTGAATTTTGTTAGCTCACTTACCTATCTTAAAATGATAAGTATTTATTAGGGTACACATATTATGAATGTTTTAATATTTTTATCATCATTCATCTATTAAATAATTAAAATTTTCAATAAAAATTTAAATTACAAAAATCAAATAAACTAAATTTAAATGAACTACTAACTGATAAATTGAGCAGAATAATTGGCGTTTTCTGCTTAATCTCTAGACCTTTATTACTTTTGTAAAAGCGCACACAAATTTTCACAAACATCACAATAAAGATTTCTAATGCTTCTTGAGAAACCTTATCAGAAAAACAAGGTTTCTCTCGACTTCTCCTTCTGTAAGAGTAACTGAAACAAACGCTTTGAAAAACTGACTTAGACAGAGTAACAGCCTGGGCAGATAAGTGGGAGATGAAATTTAATGTTGATAAGTGCAAGGTTATGCATATTGGGCCAAAAAATCCAGAATTTGAATACAATATGAATAGAATTTGGACTAATGAACTTAAACCTTCAAATCACTGTATGGTAATCAGAAATAAAGCAAATGCTAGACTCAATCTCATGCAGACACACATTGAATACAAATCACCCAATATTATAAAGCAACTATACATTTCATATGTGAGACCCCTCCTCGAATACTGTATTCAATTTAATAGTCCCTATTTGATCAAGATATTGAAAAACTGGAAAAAGTACAGAAACGAGCAACAAGAATGATCCCATCTCTAAGACAATTGACATATAAGGAAAGACTGGCGTATCTAAACATGTTCTCATTAAAAAGGTGGTGGTTAAGGGGTGATATGATAGAGGTGTATAAAATAAAAGGGTTGGATAAGATAGATTTTGAGTCTCTTTTCATTAAAGATCACAATAACCAGACTAGAGGTCATAGTATGAAATTATTTAAGCCAAGATGTAGAACAAATTTAAGAAAACATAGTTTTACAAACAGAGTAATTAAGTTTTGGAACAGTCTGACAGAAGAAGTGGTGACTTCAGATACACTTGATTCTTTCAAAAGAAGGTTGGATAGTTTGATGTCTGCAAGGGACATCTGGTGATAGTGTTTAAGCCCGTTTTTATTGCATGAATGGTACCAGTTTATTTCATATATTATGTGCATTTAGGTGATAGATCCAACAGCTCAACACAAGTGTTGTGGGATATAGGGAGGCAGCATCTTGGGTTAGGGGATACTCTCTGTCTGTATACCCCATTTAAAGAGATTCCTCTGCCGAGCGGTGCCCTCCATAGTACTGTGAGGTATTGAAAAACTCATGATCTTCACTTACCCCACAAACACCTTTAAATGGGAGACCCAAAATGGGTGCACACACATTTCTACATTACTGTACAGTCTTTACAGCCACACCTACACTTTTCCTCCTAAGTATATATTTTGTAATGTATATGGTTGTAATTGTGACTTGGTCCGCAATTGATATGGACCGTGACTTATTTTTGGTTGGCAAGGTACTGGTATTGATGGGTACTGTAATGAAATTGACTGGATTCTTTGGATCTGATATAATTGCATGTCAGTTATAAATAGATACGTATAGTGTAACATATTTGTGGATAGTAGCCTATTATGACTTTGATCCTTTGGATCCAGAGATTCTATCTTTAGTTTTAAATTGATAATTAATTAGTTTTAAATTGATAATTAGTTTCGTAAAAATTGGTTGTTGCCAATGTACAGGCAGTTTTTACATAGTGGAGCCACCTCGGTGGGCCGAAGTGGCCCCTAGTGTGCCCACTATAAAAATTTCTTATGTTCGTAGCCAAATTCAAATTATATGTTCTGTGGAAATAAAAAAAAGTATTTCACTTGTTCAAATATTTATATGGGAAATATTTAAATTATACCTAAGAAGCCATGAACACACTTACATTTTTAGATGAGAAACCTGGTAACACTTCGTTAAAAAGTATTTGCAGTATTAATTATAAGCTCTTTTAATAATGTATGACATATCAATGAAGGCTTGAATTAAGGATGTTTTTTATTCATATGCGCTTTTAAGTTGACCTTCTGACTAAATTTCTTTGAACAAAGGGAACAAACATAAGGTTTTTCTCCGGTGTGACTGCGCATATGACGGTCAAGCCCAATCTTCTCCACGAATCGCTTGGAACATAGAGAGCAAGAAAATGGTCATTCACCCGTGTGTTTAAACATAATGTGTGTTTTAATTTGATTAGTCCTATAACCCTCATAACTACAGTACGGACATTTATAAGTAAGCGGGGAAGTTCTTTTAGTCCTTTTACTAGAACTCAAAGTTCTACGCATGAAAGCCCTGTCTCCCTTATTCTGTTGACAAGTTCTTGAATTGGTTTGAAAAGTCACATTAGATCCTGATTCCTCCATTCCTCGATTCATTTCAGGCATCTGAGAAATAAAATTTAAATGATAATGTGACATTACCATTAATCACCAAGTCACCTCATTTAATCTTTAACTTTGCAAATAAAATTTTGTCACATTTCGAATGCTATAGTTTGTAGGTCTAAGTTTAATTAAAAGAAAGTCTCTTCTCTATATTTAAACTATGGATACATAATATTCTTTTGATCTACAAATGAAAAGTAATTTATTGAAACTATATATTTACAAGTATTTTCAATGTAAAAGCATTTTCTATTAAAAAAAGAAAAAACAACTTTTGTCCACCCCACAAAACATATATAAATATATATATATATATATATATATACACACACACACTTTTCAAAGGTTCCGTGTGATGATTCTTCATTTCACAAAGATCAAGCTTGTCACTACTCCTCTCGAGTTGGCCTGGTGAAGTAGTGAGTTGGTTTCTTGTACTCTCCACCTCACATAGCCAGGTACACCTGGCTCATCAAGGATTGTTCTGAGCCAGGCATCTAATCTTCTTTTCAAGATGTCCACTGCAATACCACTCGTGTTCCTTAGGTCTTTGGGCAGCTGATTAAACAGTTTTGGTCCTCTCAACAAAACTATTTCCTTTCAGGGTTAAGGATGTTCCCTGTCTCTCCTTTAATTTGGGAACACGACACAGTCTTCCTTTTCTACTTTCTACCATTGTTTGGGGAGTTACAGGGTTCAGAGTAAGATTAGGGACTAGTTTCTCCATTATTTTCGAAGTGTAAATGATGGTGTATCTCTCTCTCCTTCTTTTCAGTGAATATAGGTTTAGCTCATGTAACCTTTCCCAGTAATTTAGTTCTTTGCACCCCTTGATCTTGGCTGTGAAGCTTCTCTGAATCCCTTCCAGCTGTCTAATGTCTTCTTTTTCATATGGGCATGTTAGGACTGAGCAGTATTCCAATTTGGGTATGATCAGTGTTTTCAGTAGAGGAATCATTACATTCCTATCTCTTCATTTAAAGGTTCTCAATATCTGCCCTGTTATTCTCTTTGCTCTGTTTACTGCTATCTTATTTTGTGTTTCAAATTTCACATCATCAGTCATTACAACCCCTAAATCTTTTACTCTAGAATTTCTCTGAATTTCCTGTCCATTTGGGGTATAATATTCCATGGATTTTAGGTCTTCTCTTTTTCCATACCATTACCGCTGAAATTTCTGTGTTAAACTCTTTGTGTCATCACCAAAGGATGTTATGATATATATATATACACACACACACACACACACACACACACGGTGTTTCATAACATGTGGGATGCACTTTCAGGATAAATTCAGGATGTGAAAACAATGAAAAAAGCTCATATAAACATATGCCCAAAATCGCTTTGTTTCCGAGTTACAGCCCATTTTATGTTCCAGCAATTCTTTCTGCAAACTGTTTACAAACACTGCTTGCCGACAATGTTTGTGAGTGTGTATGAGACTTATTTCATGTATGGCCTTGCTGATTGTAATGTTTCATACACTCTATGAAATGTTTCAATATCATTGAGTGTAGTGCCATCAGTCAGTCAGAGGTGCATCGCAGTATTTCACTGTTCGTATTCGTAACTTCTTACTGTGAATAAGTGCAGTCTAGTTAAAAAAAAAACCTAAAACTTTTTGTGCTATTCAGTGATAGTGTGCATTTGAAGTGAGAATGGAGGCTTATTCAAACAGAAAACTGGCAGACATGCATCTCATGTATGGACTTACCGAGTGTAATGCAGCTGCAGCAAGACATTGTATGTGGAAAGGTTTCAGAATCACCATCTGCCAGATAAGAAGACTTTTCAGAGAATAGACGAGTGTCTTGGTAATACAGGATCATTCAACAAGCGAGTTTGAAACAATTGAACACATTATGACAGACTGTACTGCTCTAGCACAATATAGAACACAAAACATCACTAGTGCGCTGAACCTCTGGTCCATGCTAGAGGGCAATTGGTTACCCGTGTGCCACCAGCTTGCTTGATCAGGGTGGGCTGATTGGCTAACCGACAGCAGCAGAGGGTGTAAGATACACAACAGCTTTACCCATATCACATTCAGAGAGTACAAGGCCTTACTGAAGCTGATTTCCCACCATGGAAGGCTTTTTGTACTTGGTTCCTTTAACAGTGTGCTCACAATCCTCTTTTTCTATCCTCCATGTTGTTTTCAGATGAGGCTGTCTTCACAAGAAATGGCGTGATCAATTTTCACAACACTCATCAATGGGCTGAAGAGAATCCACATGCCATCATCCAGTCAAGGCACCAACAACAATTTAGTATTAATGTATGGGTAGGACTTATTGCCAACAACTTAATCAGTCTTTTTGTTTTGCTTGGAAGATTAACAGGAGAATATTATTCCAATTTTCTAAGGAATAATTTAAGTGATTTACTAGATGAAGTTCATTTTGGTGTCTGACATTGTACCATATGTGGTTTATGCATGATGGTGCTCCGCCTCATTTTAGTAGAGTAGCCAGAAACTAATTTGGATGACCATTTCCCTGAATCGTCCAGAGTTGAATTGTAAGGTAAAGTTTGAGCGAAGAGTTCAGCTTTGTCTGGAGAAGAGACAGCAACTGAGCCATTGGAATGGAAAAGAGGAGGGAAAGAAGAGGAAGTAAAGTTGTTGTTGAGGTTCTTAGCTAGATACCAAAAGGAGTGAAAATAATTAGAACTGGATATATTTTCACATTTTTGTCGGATGAAGGAATTTTTGGTGAGTTGAAGAACAGATAGCATTAGAACAAGTTAAACCAAGGTCATTTTTGCATTAGTAGTAGGAGTAGAATGTGGAATGTACGCCTCCATACCCGAGAGAATCACCTCTGTGATGCACTCATCACACTCAGAAAGGCCCGGGCCATGAAAGCAGTAATCATTCCATGGGAAATCAGAGGTATGGTACTGCCTAAGGGCATCCCAATCAGCAGTGCCGAAATACCAAAGGCCAAATTGGAGCAATAGGACAGGAGACAAATATAAGATTGTGGTCAGAGGAGCCCAACTGAGCAAAAAGTTTCACAGAGTATGAAGGAGGATGAGAGGTTAAGAAATAAATCCAGAATGTTGGGCCTACCTCCAAGGTGATCAGGGATACAAGTTGGGTGCTGTACAATCTGCTCTAGGTCATTTAGGATAGAAAAGTTGTAAGCTAGTTCACCAGGGATGTCAGTGAAATGGGAGAAAAGCCAAATGTGGTGGTGAACATTGAAATCTGCTAAAATGGAAATTTCAGCAAAGAGAGTGGAATAGAATGTATTCCACTTTGGAAGCGAGGCAGTCAGAGAATTTTGGATAGTCAGTAGAATTAGGGGAAAAGTAAACAGTGCAGATGTATTTAGTTTGAGTGGCATGTAAGCTGTAGCTAGAGGGTATAGAATTATGATGATTTGAGTTTGGGAATACGAGAACAAATTAGGTCATTGCGTACATACACACAACATCCACCTTTGTAGTGAAAATGAGTATAAAAAGTAAGAGAGTACAGAAAAAGGGTTGCTGTCAGTCATCCCAGACACCAAAATTTCACTGAGGAAAAGATGGTTTAGAGGAGGAGAGGTGGTTTTCAACGGATTGAAAATTTGAGAAAAGTCCACAAATGTTGCAGAAGTTTAAGAAGAGGGAATCAGAGAGAGGACCAGAACATCTCAAATGGGTGGTGGCAGATCCAGCCCTGCTGTCTGGGTCTATGTTCTTGGTATTGGCAGTGGGGGAGCCAGAAGTGGGGGCATTTATTGATGACTTTTTTTTTATTTTGAAAAGATTATGTAGTATGTAAGATGCATGTATATGTAGTGAGGAATAGGGAGAGAAGTGTGTGTATGAGAGCATGCTGAACTGTTCATAGGGTAGATGAAACATGGAGAAAGATCAGCTAAGGAGGACAGTGACAGGAGAAACAAGAGTTCCAGCATTCCCTATCTTCTGTCTAACGTACCCCCGAGAGTACTTCCCTGGTCGATTGGTGTCCATAATCTCCTCCATGTGATAAAGTTTTAATGATCCAAGATACCAAAAGTATTACCTCAGAAAAAAATTACCCTACTACATTTGTGAATTATCACACACTCATCTCACTTGTGCCCAGTTGCCTGCATGCACACACACACACACACACCTGCCAGTAGTCACTCAATAAAAAAATGATACGTTTCTGTATGAATTTTAAATTAATGTTTGAGTTGAAGTTTTGGGCTACTGGGTAGCCCAGCAGTTAAGACGCTGAGTTGCTGATCAGGAGATCGAGTCCGGGCAAGGACTTTGTAATTTCTGACTGCCCATGGTGGGTCATGGTTCAGATTCCACATTAAGCTATAGGTCTACGTGGAGCAATCAGTTTAACCTTCATCAGTTTTGCAGAAGGAAAACAAAGGTTCACCAAGGTTACATAAATAATTACCCCCACCAGGATTGAAATCCAGAACTTCTTCAGTGGAAGGCAAGGGCGCTGCACTATGCCAAGATAAAAGTTAGTACAACCTGGCACATATTTCAACACCTGCAGAAATATACAACACTTCTACATCCAAAGGAGTTTTCCGCACTAACGCCCTACACTTGTCAATGGCAGCATTTCATTCAAATCTCTTGCGTAACAGTCGGGCTCCATTGATAGGGTTGCCAAATGTCCTCCACAAAAATACTGGACACCAGCAGCTGGGGGGGTAGGATGTAAAAAGTAAAAATGTATTTTCTTCATTACATGCAAATTGGTTCATTAGATGCTTTATAAATCAGTTAATTATATGGATAAATAACATTTTAACCAGAAAATAATATTGCAACCAATTTACAAATAACTGAAAACATTTAGCTATTAATGAAAAGAAATCAACTTTATCTGCATTTAACTTTTATTCAAACAAAATTACATAACATGCACAAAATTCCATCCATTACAGCACTGTGAAACTATCCAATTCTTTATCAGATCTCAATAGAAAAATATGTAAAATAATTATTGACTTTAAAAAAAACCAAATAATTATGGATAACCCTAAAAAGCAGACAATCTATTAAAAGCTACACCTATTAAGACAAATAAAAAAGCAAAGATATAAAGATGTGGTTTACTTTTACGTGTCTGGTATTCTTTGATTTTTTTTTAACTGGACTGTCCAGTTCATTACCGGATACCTGGCAACCCTACCCATAGAGGGAATATCACTGGAGTGGGCTCGATTAGGAAAGTTTTTTTTTTTTTTTCCCCAGTAAAATCGAAATATATATACTGTATATATAAAAAAAATTGGATTTCTTCACACAAGTACACTTTTACTCAATTTCAAGAAAAATAGTGCTGGAAAACATTTTAAAAACCAAAGCCAATCAGAAGTTAGAAACAGGTTAAAAAAATTTATTTTGGTAATAAACTTTTAATATTAACTTTATTAATATACTGTAGCCTAATTCTTAATTTGCTATATCATCTTCATTTACCACTCTTCCTTATCTAACCCCAAAATTTCTTCGACTCCTCAAATACTTGTAAAATTTTACAAGCTTCACAGCTTTCTCTGCCCCAATCTGCTGCGCAGCCCAGTCCAGACAATGATAAAAGTGGAAAAACATGCATATAGCTCAACATTTTGAAAAAAAAAAAAAAAAAAAATCCTAAAAATCCTCAAATAACTTTTGTATATGGATCGTCACCTTTAATTTTGAAAACCAAGATTCCATCTAAGAATTGTGACTTATTACTGATGATCCAGTCTTCAGATGAAAGTTCAAAACAAAAATCTGCAGTTTTCTTTTCTGCACTACAATCCATAACCCTTTGCAAATATGAATTGCTTCCACTGTGAGCGGATGTGGTAATAACTAGGTCCTTTTTCAGTGAAGACCATCCATCCTTAAGTAAGGTGATGGTTGAGTGGCTTGTCACTTAATTTCTCTTCTATTTCACCATTTATTTCCTCAAGCATGTAGCCTGGCCCTAACATACTTCCCATTCTTTTGTTCTAGCAGCCGGAAATGCAACTACATTGCCATAAAAGGATTTAGCTACTGTGTATGCCTATCATTATCTTTTTCTTGATACTAGGTTGTCTTTACCACAAAGCCAAGCAGTTGCAGCTGCAAAAGTTTAGCTTTTTAAAGTGTTTGAAAGGGATTTTGTGGAGAAACTGGAACTACTGGAGATATCTGAGATGTTGATGCTGAACCACTACAAGTTTAAACTGGTGAGCAAGATGAAAGTGGAGACTGAAGGGGTCCCTTTACAGATATTACAATTGGTTCAAAAAGTTCAGGATTAACTGATGGTGTGGATGCTGTTGCTTTATTTCATTTGGTACACTTTCGTAAATGCTAACATATGCATTCTACCTTTGATGTTAATTCTATGCCAATGATTGCATTCCATTTTGGAACTATTTTTTATCTTAGCGACCTCTCTGCTCATTTATTACCTTGTTTTCTTCCACTTTCTGGTAAATTTAACCATTTTATGTTTAAAAAATTACTCAAGTGTATTGAAAAAATTTACTCAAGTGAAAATTGATACAAAAGAAAGTGAAATGGCTAACTATTCTGAGAAATTCAGAACTGAAACTAGACTTTTGTACCATACTCCAAATATACAGGATGTCCCAGAAGTCCTGCCCCAAAGGCAAATATCATGTTGTACATTATAGGCCAGGATTTTTCAGACACCCCGTATATAGCCTCAGGGATTATTCTTGTGAAACTGTCTACTCTTATAAATACCAGCATGGTGTAGGTACCTACACATACAGTGATGGGCTTCAGACATTTTCAGCATGCATGGAATTCTGAGTCACTATGGAGTCGACCAGCCACTTAGTTACTCAATGATTCTGGACTATGTTCCACCAAAGCAAAGCCACCATTGACTGCATTTTCTCTTTACATCTGTTGATGTCATTACTCAAAATTTAATAGCCTTCATACTTTGAAATTACATGACAAAAATTTCCTGATTAACCCTCATTTTACAAGCGTACATGTCGATTTGGCTACTCACTGGTAGTTAAAAGCACTGGCATTTTCACAAGAATAATTCCTGAAACTATATATATAGTATATAGGGTCTCACCACCTAAAAAGTTTCTCTTAGCCAAAATATTACATCCTGTGAAATTTCAGCTCATTCGGAGGTGATTTAAGGGGTCCCTGGAGCCCCCCAAAAAATACCCCATGGGCTCTTGACCAATCAGAATTCAGTGAGCTCTTGTGCACTGAGTATTCATTGCAACTCAACACATTTGGCACCATTAAGAAGAGCTTTGCATGTAGATTTGAAAACCATGTACTGTAATTTGATAGTACCAGATAAATAGACAAATAATTTTTGCGTCAAAATCTCGAAAATTTCAGCATTATTGCAAGAGCTTCTTTTGCAACACTTCATTTATGGCACATCCAACTCCAGTGATTGTGTTGTTGACTTACTAGACAGCTTTCTAATTGCTTTGTTTCATTTCAGGCATTTCCTCCCCATCATCTTCAATAGCAACACGTACCTCTGACGAAGTTTGGTTGACTGGACACTCCCAAGAGACAATCACTGGTGTTCAACCTTCATCAAGCCATGATGTCATGTCAAACTTTACATATCACCACTGCAAACAAAAACTGACAATTTGTGAAAGTGCCCGGAGAGTACATGACCTACTTCTGCCAATCTGGATCAAGTCATGACTTTCTGTATGACAAAAACAGCATGTCATACAGAAGGTCATGGATCTGTACAGCCAACATATTGGTTTATGAAAGAAACACTGTGCAAGGAGTAACCCAAAAGACCTGAAGAAATTTAGAAGAAATTTGGCAAACTGATAGAGAAGCCTGTTCTACACCAGCCACACTGAAATGGATCGACTCATCAACATCGAGGACTGACAATTTCTGGCATTGCAATGAGAGTCCCTGACTGGGTTCATTTGATCTGTGGACAGTAAACTTGGAGACCAAAGGAGACTAGGACAGCTCAATGTCTCAGTCTATTCGCCAAGTATGTGGTAAAGGAAGCAGCAATTCCAACTACATTAGCAGGGTAGGAGGATGGATCATCAAGTAGAGATGCACATGGGTAGTGTATTTTTTTAATTAATCAAACACTAACTAGGTATAACCAAAAAAAAAAAAAAATCATCAATTTAAGTTGTTCCCAAGTACAAATTAGTTTTTTTTTTAATTTTCTGATCTCACAATCTCGCAAGAACTGAAAAAAGGATCATTATCTTCAGACTCAGTACATTGCATTCTGATGAAGCACAGAAGCAGGTAATTATACTTCATAATTTTGCTTTTAAAATATCAAGTTTACCTAATATATGTACAGTCCCCTGCAATAGTTCTGCTCCACCCTCTCCGAGATGTGGTGGCAATGCAGTCCCTCTTTTTCCCCCACCCCTCACTCACTCCCTCTCCTCTCGCTATTCCCTCCTCCTGCCTCCTTGTCATTTTCTTTTGATTTACCTTCATTCTTATTTTCCATTTTCCTTCCCCTTCACCTCATACTAATACATGACCCTTCTCTTCCCCCATCCCTGCTCCCCAATAATTACTTCCTCCCATGTCTCTCATTCCTCCCACCCTCAACTACTTCTGTCATTTGTGTTTTTGCTTCTTTCCTTTTTACCTTTCCCTTCTAATCCATTCTCTTTTACATAATAACTGACTCACTCATCCAATCACTCACTCAATTTTTAATAAAACTTCCTCTATAAATACTCAAAAATATATTAACAGCTCCTGAAAATGTTCGTGTATATCAATAATCTTGTTTCTCTTTCAATACACCAAAAATGATGATATTACAAGATCAAACCATCTACATGGAATTGCACAACAGCTGAAATTAATCATCAAAATGTAGAGGAATACAACAATTATATGCAAGTGTTAATATCAAATCACGATATGACAAAAAGTAATGCATCACGAATGATCCCAAAATTTGAAGGACACTGTAATTTGGCGTGTCAGATTATGATTTGAATATTATCTAATTTTAAACTGTTTGAACCCAGCAACAAAATATATAAAATAATGTATATTAACATGTACTGTATGTAAAAATGAATAAGTCTAACATTCATTTTTGCATATAAAGTCCAAACTCACATGACACTAATTGTGTATAAAATGCAAATTTGGAAAAAAAATTAAGTAATTGATGAATTATTTCTTTTTTAAATTACCTAATCACTTTTTTAGATTAAGCTTAATCATGTTAAATTCTGCAATGTTTGTTTTTTCGTACTCTCTCTCTCTGTTGTAAAAGATGAAGTCATAACTTCCCAAAACTCTAAATTAACACTTAATTTTAAATTTTAAGCATTTAATTTTGGCTCATATGCATGTTTAATTTTAATCCATAATAAAATGTATATTTCAATTTCCATTTTTAGTTAACTTGGCAAATCATAACATCAGATCTACCAATATGCTGTTAAAAGAAAATTATGACTTCATCTTCAAATATCTTGCTTATCTGCCAGTATGCTGTTACAGCCAAAATTTATCTTCAAATATTTTGCAAAAAATATTCAGCCTATTGAGAATAAAAACAAAACAGGTCAACGTTAAATAATAATGATGTCAGTCACCAATTTATAGGTATATAAATGCTTGTAGTTTTTCAAATTATCATTCCGATTATTCTGATCTGACCTAGAGGCTGAAGCATTATTTATAATATTTTAGAAGCAGTAAAATTCAGTCAGAGGATCTCTGTCTTCTCCTTTGAGCTCTGCTTTCTCCAGATAATTTAGTTTTAAAATAGAATAAATAATTTCCTGATACACTACAAGAATGAAGGAACTGTCAGATAATTTAGTAAGTTTTCACAGATTCCTCCAATCCACTATAAGAAAAATCAGAGTGTAGTATGAAAGAAACTACTGTGATTCCCTGCACAGTACCAGCTACCCCAGAGTGAGAAAATCTGATGCTGCCACCTAACCAGAACCCCCATCAACCTCTAACCACCCAAGGCCAGAGAGGAGGGTTAACATATACAGTATATTACAGGATAACTTCCCTGTTCATACTGCCAGGATCATCAGACAGTGGCTTCAGGAACAATGAGATGTCAAGTTGCTGAACTGGCCCATCAAATGATGTGACCGAAACCCCATTGAAAATGTGTGGGCAAATGTGGCTAATGCTTGGGAGCCTGGGCAGGACTGGATATCTCAGCACCTACTGCAACACACCATGGCAGCGTGGGAACTTTTCTGCAGGAATCCACAAGTTATCTACAATCATGTGACATCTGTTCCAAATAGGCTATAAGAGGTCATTAATAATAATGGAGGATGGACCAAGTATTGAGTTATATATAATGATGTTATGGTTGTGATGTAGTAAATATGATATATTTATTTACTTGAACAACTGTCAGTTCCTTATAGTTTGAACATTATGTTCGTTTATTTTTGTAATAAAAAATTGAATGATGTTATCATTATCTTTCCATGGATACACCTTTTTCTGGATAATCATTTGTTATTGATGCATGGACTTTAAACAAAAATGTTCTTGCCTGGAGGAAAAGTCGATACTACAACTTATTTTACACTTTAACTATAACATGGCCACATGAAAATCCTATGATTGGAAGTTTTCAAAGTATTCCACATTTGTGAAATAACCTAATTACAGTGGAACCTCAATATACGAACTTAATCCGTTCCTGAGGGTTGTTCTGATATCGAATTGTTCGTATATTGAACTTTACCTTTGCTGAGGAGTGATGATGGCCTAAGTGGAAGCTGGAGAGGAAGGTGGGGTGGAGGAGGGAGATTATTGTTTGGAAGGGGAGTCACCTTCCATAAAAACATCAGGTAACTCCCCTTCTGGTGTTCTGTCTCTTTTCCGTCTCTTTGCAGTAGCACTAGAAGATGCTGGGGATTCACTAGCACTTGATTTTTTTTCTTTGGTAAAGAACTTGTCCAATGTTGTCTGTGTCTGCCTACTCTTCAAAATATTTCTAAAGTATGCAATCACATTGTCATTGAACAAATTGATGCTACTATTCACTACAGCAATGTTAGGGTGCCATTTCTCCACCATGCTCTGTGTTTTAGCCCAATGAAAACACAACATTGACCAGCTTCTTTCGGTTCGGATATGAGGGAATGGTTCGTATACAAGGACAATTTTTTCTCGAAAAAGTTGTTTGTATACCGATTTGTTCGAATAGAGATGCGTTCGTATATTGAGGTTCCACTGTACTCTAATCCCTAAATTTAGGAATAATGTTTGAATAAAATACATAGTCATCTTAGCATTACCACCAAAACTACAGTGAACAATATATTTATTCTGTCATTGGTTTTCAAAAAATGAAAGTATTACTATGACAACACCTGAGAGGGGGAGGAGGAGAGGGAGGGTGGGGGACTGGGGTTTAAGAGGGACTGTGTTGTCTCCACATCTCAGAGAGGATGGAGCGGAACTATTGCAGGGGACTGTACATCCAAAGAAGACAAAATCACATTTATCAATATATTTTTTATTTCTGTTTCCAATAATGCTTATTTTAAGTAGAAATTTTTTTTATTTATTTATAAAATCGGTCATCTCCATTTCAGTACTGAAAATATCCATATTTCACATTTGAAGAATATTTGGTTAACCTTTCTCAGCCCAGTGGGTCCATATAAACCCATAATAGTGTTTTGTGCATAAATTGTATAATTTTGCCCATTGACTCCATTTGGCCAGAAAGTCACTTGCCATGGAATGAAGCTACTGAGTTTGGGTAGCAGAAATAATTGTTGTAAGTTTTATTTAGAGAGAACTTTTATTTCATTTTATAAAAAGATGCTCAAGATTTTCAATTGTATTAGACACTTATAAAAGTATTGCTTTCCAATTCATACTTATTCAGGATGCTTGAGCTTGAAAATCTACTGGCCTGCTCTGCTCACAAAGTAAATGCAAAAAAATGAATGTTATGAGGCAATAAATTACTGAGCTGATGTGAAAACAACTGGCCTCAGCCAACAGGCCAATGGAAATTTCACACGCTGGTTCTATCCCATCATAAAATGGACATGTTAGGGGCCTTGAAAAGTGGATGCTCAATTTTGCCAGTTGAGGTTAAGTTTTGGTTTTTGGCTAAAAATATGTTAGTTGCCCCTTTTTCTTTGATGGATTCAGTCTGATGTGAATGCAATGAGTTTTGTGCTAATACAGGGTGCCTGGAAAAAGTGGTACACATTTCAGGAGGCTATACTACACTACCCATGCAAAATACTGGAAGGAATTAAATACTAAAATGGAGTGTGACACTTACAGTTTTATTAGTAAATTTCTACATGGACTCCTTTCGTGGCATGACATATGTCTAGCCAATAATCAATTTCAGTCCAGAAATGTTCAATGACCGTGTGGATTTTCAGATCCCCAAACTCTGCAATTATGCCTATTAACACCACCATTTGTGCGGGATGTGGCTTTGTCTGAAAAACAAATTTCGCTTAGAAAACCTTCAATTTCTTCTATCTGATCCAGAACATGAGTAGCAAACTCAAAATGTTTCTTTTTATCATTTGGATGAACCTTTTGAAGAAGTTGCAGTTTGTAAGCATGAAGTTTCGTATAACACATCATGTACAGTACAGTTGATTTGGGTAGATTCAACTGTTGACTGCAGAGTCTTACAGACTTCCTTGGACTGTGTAAAAATGATTGCCTAATACGCTCAACATTGTCTTCTGAAGTGTGTGGCTGACCTGTTGATTTGTTAGGTAAAACATTTCCTGCATCTTTAAATTTCTTGTGCCACTTCTTGATAGCATTACCACTAGGTGGATCTCCACCATGTTCACTGGAATGCTCTCTGTACTCTGATAACTGATTTGAATTCAACAAACCATAGCACACACTGTGCTCTCACTTGTGGGTTTTTCATTGCTTTGACACAACTACTCTCACCAGCAACTCTAAACATGCTGACGCACCGAGGGCAATAACCACCAGTTATGCTGTTGCGCATCAGAGGGTGCACAGACACACATCACACATATACAAACAAAAACTAAGTTTTTACTCTCCATTTTAGTATTAGTTCATTCCAGTATTTTGCATGGGTAGTGTAGTATAGCCTCATGAAAGGTCTACCACCTTTACTGGACACCTTGTATTGAGGTTCTAAATATAGTGGGGCTAGGCTGCTTTAAACCCTAGATCTTGTCCAAAAGGTGGATCCTATGTGTTTGGCAGATAGCTGGTGAGGGAAGCTATATTTTGGGGCCTCTTTGTGGGTGACCTGTTGCCCACATCAGGCTAACATCATGAAAGGGTAAAAACTATTGTGTTTGTCATTTACCATTACTTATTCAGACTATAGTGGATTTAATTCTCCCAGAAGAGTTCGTTGTTCCATGCATGGTCTGTGTGTAACATAAAAGATCTCAGGGGACCATTCTGAGTTCTATCCCACATACCTTTCAAAGGTTCCATGCGATGATTCCTCATTTCACAAAGGTCAAGCTTGTTGGCCTGGTGAAATAGTGAGTTGGTTTCTTGTACTCTCCACCTCACATAGCCAGGTACGCCCGGCTCATCAAGGATTGTTCTGAGCCAGGCGTCTAATCTTTTTTTCAAGATGTCCACTGCAACACCATTTGTACTCCTTAGGTCTTTGGGCAGCTGATTAAACAGTTTTGGTCCTCTCACAACAAAACTATTTTCTTTCAGGGTTAAGGATGTTCCCTGTCTTGCCTTTAATTTGGGAACACAACACAGTCTTCCTTTTCTACTTTCCACCATTGTTTGGAGAGTTACAGGGTTCAGAGTAAGATTAGGGACGAGTTTCTCCATTATTTTCCAAGTGTAAATGATGGTGTATCTCTCTCTTCTCCTTTTCAGTGAATATAGGTTTAGTTCACATAACATTTCCCAGTAATTTAGTTCTTTGCACCCCTTGATCTTAGCTGTGAAACTTCTCTGAATGCCTTCTAGCTGTCTAATGTCTTCTATTTTATATGGGCATGTTAGGACTGAGCAGTATTCCAATTTGGGTATGATCAGTGTTTTCAGTAGAGGAATCATTATATTCCTATCCCTTCCTTTAAAGATTCTCAGTATATGCCCTGTTATTCTCTTTGCTCTGTTTACTGCTATCTTATTATGCGTTTCAAATTTCGCATCATCAGTCATTACAACTAAATCTTTTGCTCTAGAATTTCTATGAATTTCCTGTCCATTTGGTATATAATATTCCATGGATTTTAGGTCTTCTCTTTTTCTGTACCATAACAGCTGAAATTTCTCAGTGTTAAACTTCATATTGTTGTCTTCTGTCCACTTGTAGTCTGTTCATGATGGTTTGTAGAGATCCTATATCTTCTGGGTTTCTTATTTTTCTACTGATCTTTGTGTCATCGGCAAAGGATGTTACTGTGCTTTCTCTGGTAATGTCCTCATCTATGTCAGTTAGCATGATTATGAAGAGTAGTGGAGCTAATACTGTTCCTTGTGGTACTGAGCTGAGGACCTCTGATTTTGATGAAGATACTCCTTGTACTGTAATGACTTGCCACCACTCACTAAGGAAATTATATATCCATTTCCCTACTATTCCTATTATTCCCATATATTTCAGTTTATGTATTATGATTCCATGGTTGCACTTGTCAAATGCTTTGGCAGTCAATGTATATTACATCACACTTTTCATTACTTTCAAGTGCATCAATAATGTTGTTGCAATGTTCCATTAGTTGTGATAAGCATGATCTGCCTGACCAAAACCCATGTTGGTTATCATTTAATTTTTTCTGAGTTTCAAAAAGTCAGATTTCCTGTCTAACTATTCTTTCAAATATGTATTTTGGCGAGATGACATGTAAGCGACACTGGCCTGTAGTTTTTGGCCTTGGATCGATCTCCTTTATATATTGGGACTATGTTTGTGCTCTTCAGGATGTCCGGTATTTCTCCCGTGTTTAGTGATTGCCTCCATATCCAATATAGGGGCTCAGCAATTGCATTCTTGCAGTTTTTGATCAGTGTGGCATTCCATTTGCTGGGTCCTGCTGCTGACTGTGCTTTTAGTTTCCCTGTAGCTTGTGTAATATCTGTCATAAAGTCGAAGTCTGTTATACTTTCCCCTTGTAGTTCTTCAAAGAACATGTTTCTATTGCATATCAGTTAGTTCAGTTTTTGGGATACTGAATGATGATTCATACTGAGCTCTTAATATTTCAGCTACTTCTGTTAGATCATCAGGTAAAACACTGTTCTCATTTTTCAAAAGTCTGATAGTCGCATGGTTTTTCAACTTCCTTTTTGCAAAATTATAGAAGTACTTTGAGATAACTTTTATCACTTCCATAGTATCATCATCATCTTTTTCTGTATGCTTCTCAATTAGTTCCTGTATGATGTCATTGATACTCTGCAGTTTATCATTTAATATTTTTCTGATATTGTCATCTTTACACTTACTCTACTTAATTTTGCAGTCACTTTTTCTCTTTTGGAACAATGACAATGACCTCTTTTGTCTCTTGAACCAGCTTCTCTTTCCCCTTTGCTATATTTTTGGGACATGTCTTTCCACAATTTCCAGCATCTTCTTCTCTAAAGTCATTAGCATCTCTTCCATTGTCTTGGCCTGGAAAATGGTTTTCCAATTTATTACTTCCATGCTGGATGCAACATCTTCCCAGTTTATAGCTTTGGAGTGAAAATTAAAAATTTTGAATTTGTTTCTTTCTGTTGTTTGTGTTTCCTTTGTTTCCTTTTGCTTTTGTACTGGTTGTTATTTCAATAATGTTGTGGTCCGATATTATAGTTGGGGATATTTCTACATTATTAATTAGGTTGTTTGTGAATACCAAATCCAGGCAGTTGTTTTTTCTTGTGTTTTCTGTTATTTCTTGTGTTAACATAAATTCATCAGCTAGAGCTAGTAGCATTTTTACCTGCTCCCAGTTTTCCCATGTGCCCCCCTTGTCCTGGTGTACATATATATTTTTTCCTATCCTTTTATATTTCATGAATGGGAAATTAAAATCACCACAGAGAAAAATATTTGGGGTTGGACAGTATAGATCTTTTACCCAGTTTTTTACCTCTGTAATGGAATCTGAAAATTTTGAGGTTGGCATGTTTTGGGGTCTGTACATTACAATTAGTACCATATTTAATTTTTCAACTTTTGCTGCTACACATTCTATGCAGCTGTTTGAGGTACTTATAGTAATTTCTGCCATATGCCTTTCGTGTGTATAAATAGCACATCCTCCTTTACGTCTCACTGTTCTGCTGGCTCAGAGTATGCTATAGTTGTCAATTTGTATTTCTTTTTTGTCAACACAGAACTCTCAGTTTTCACAGTTCACCTGACAGTCCTTTAGATGAGTTTCCATGTGGCATGTACAGTCTGCTCCAGTTTCTTGCATGAGTATTTTCAAGTATAAAACTTTGTCTGGGGAATGATTTGATTTAAGGCCCTGAATGTTGGCTAGGATTATTTTTATTTTTTCTCTATTATTTTCATATACAGGTGGTTCTGATTCAGTTTCCAATAGTGGTGCTGGTTTCATTGCCTTGTGGTCCTCCAAGAATTTGCCTTTTATCTTTGTCAGTACCTGTTGTCCCAATAATGCATGAAGTGTCTTTGTGTGTGCCTTCTGTCCAGCTCTCGGATTCCTATATTTGTCAGCTGACTTTGTATTTGCTGGATAGTATTTAGCAGTTGAATTGTGTTGGTTACATCTAAAAAATTGGTCCCCTTCTTTGATGTTTGTTTTTCCTGTTCACCCATTGCAGTCCTTTGAGGGTGGTGATAACAGCATTTTTATCTATATTTGCACCTCCCATATCTTGCATAGATGTTGCCGACAGTAAGATGGTGGAACTTGGACTTTTTTCAAATTTGCAATATCCACTTCTGTAATGTGTGTTACACAATGTGGGATGTGCATAGATGCATTGCCCATCCTGATATCTGCAGTTCCCTTTTGTGTAGTATTTATATCCTGTACCAGTATTTTCTACATTTCTACTCATTATCGTATTATTTTTAATATTCTTAATTTTGGTATTATCATTATTTTTGTTTGGCTGTTTATTTCCTATGTTTTTAGTTATTATCTTTTTATCATTTTGCTTGTTGGACAGTTTTACTACCTCACAACTTTTACTTCTCTCTCTCTTCTTTCAGCTATGTCTTCTATATATATATATATATATATATATATATATATATAATATATATATATATCGGGACATGATACCCCCATTAAGGCAGCCATATTTTCATCAATTTCTCCGCGCCCTTAGGATCGCCAGTCCGGAATACATCGATGCCGAATTGGAAAAAATCAACGGTATTGGAAGTGATTTGTGTTATCCATCTGCGTTTATGGAATCTTGTCTCAACAAGGCAAAACGAACTTTCTATCGTGTCAATATTAACACTCATACTTTGTCAAAAAATATTTTAGTACTTCCATTTTTCCCGGGCTTTTTAGGCATTGCTAATGTACTTAAACTTTTGGATATTAATGTAGTATTTTCATATAACAATATTGTGAAAAATATCATAGTAAAAAATAGCCCTACCAATAATTCAGGCATTATCTATAAAATTGGTTGTAAACAATGTGATTCCTTTTACATAGGTCAGACGGGAAAGGATTTGCACACACGTATAAAACAGCATCAATATTCCGTTAGAACAGGACAGTTGTCCAGTGCCCTTTTTGTCCATTTGTCAGAGTTAGCCCACTGTATTGATTGGAATAATGCTTCAGTTTTATTCCATTCAAGCAACATTGTTAATAGAAATATTCTTGAGTCTGCCATTATCCAACTTTCAAATAACTTCAACATAAGCAAAGGTCTTTTTCAACTCGATCCTGTTATGTTGAATTCCTTTAAAGCAGACTTAGATAAGAAGTGTAAAACATTAAATCTTTGGTAAACTTGTCTTCTACTTTATTAACTTTTAATTTGCATTTTATTTTTTTATATATATCGAAACCTGACCATAGGCAGAAATGTGTTAAAACCCGGACAGAGTTCTAGTATAAATTTGTATTTTTATAATCCATTTGAGCTTGTGCTAAAAATCGATTAACTTTTAATTTGCATTTTATTTTATTTTTTTTTTTATATATATCGAAACCTGACCATAGGCAGCATTGTGTTAAAACCCGGCAGAGTCCCAGTATAAATTTGTATTTTTATAATCCATTTGATCTTGTGCTAAAAATCGATATTTTTCCTTACAATCTGTACGCCTCATTGGTAATCCTTTAAGGTTTTAATTTTAATTTTTATTATTTTTACTTCTCTGTTATTGTATATGTATGTATGTATGTATGTATTTGTATATATAGATATGTATGTATATATATATATATATATATATATTGTGTGTGTGTGTATGTATGTTATTTTTTTTCTTTTTCTTTTTTTTTCTTTCTGTAACCTATATATAGGCTTAACCTTTTTATATACTTCAGTGTTCCTGAGGATGTCATTAGACGAAAGCGCTTGAGCACCATTTTGTGTTTCCTTTCCTTCGTGGTTTATTCATCAAATATTTTTCACGTGTTACCTTCGTGAAATAATTTTCATATATATATATATATATATACAGGGCGTCCCAAAAAAATGTATACACACTTTAAATACTTATAAAGGCAGTGTTTATTAAAATACATTTCATTTTCAAAATGTAATAGAATCTACAGACATTATTTAATTGTTTTGTCAATGCCTGTTTTCAAACTGACGTCTGTTCTGGTCCAGGCACTGCTGATAACGCGAAGCAATGGAATCGCAAACATCATGAAACATTTTGTTTGGTATTTGTGTGCATTCTCGTTCAATGGCCGCTCTCAATTCAGCGACTGTTGCAGGTTTTATAGCGTAGACTTTGTCTTTTAAGTATCCCCATAAAAAAAGTCTAGTGGTGTGAGGTCTGGTGAATGCGGAGGGTATTCTACGAAACCCCTTCGTCCAATCCACATCCACATCGTGCCAAGTACCACTCGCAATACTCCACTCTTCGGTCCGGATCATCTTCATTAATAGCATGGACTAATCTTGGAATGTAACTTTTCCATTGACAGCGCTTCAAAATGCGTTGGACAGACGATTCTGAAATTCCTACCTCACGACTCGCTTGCCGCACAGATTTTCTTGGACTTTGGTGATACGTTTCCAGTACTCTTTCTTGCTTTGTGGGGCTTGTCGATGTCCGTGTCTTCCGGAACTCTTCTTGTGGACATCTGAACAGTTCCATCAGCTTCAAACTTATCTCTAATTCGAGTGATGGTAAGTCGCGTTGGTGGATCTGTTTGAAACTCCCTCCTAAACTGTCTTTGCACTTCAACTGCGTTTTCACACTTCCAGTAGCATTTTAGAATGAATTTCCTTTGTTGAAAGCTTAGTCTGACTGCCATTATTAATTCTAATGGGTTTAACTTGGAAAGAAAGAAACATCAATTGAGCTATCAGCTGTTAAAGTGTGTATACATTTTTTTGGGACGCCCTGTATATATATATATATATATATATATATATATATATATATATATATATATATATATATATACCGTATATATATATATACACGTCAGTGGCTTTGACTACCATATCAAGATCTGGTACCGGAGTATTGGGAGGGAGATTTACCAGTATAGAGACCCAGTATTCCCTCTTGTTAAAGCTGGTGACAACATTCATGTCTTGTATGGTGACACTGATGGCGATCGATGTTTCAGACTGGTTCTCCTTTGCTCTTGATCCACCGATGATTTTGTAGACCTTGACTCTAAGAATTAGAACTCAGGCAGGATCAGATACTGCCACTTTATATAATGGTTTGGCAGTCTGGAGTTCGCTGGATACTGGATCAAGCAAAAAGAACCTGACAGATTTTCAGTTAGCTCATACATTATGAGTCTCGGGTTCCCTACATCCCCATCTGTGGTCTGTTATGTCATGACCAGGGATCCAAGAGTAGCATCCTTCAACACAATCACTGTGGTAGATTCTTGGAATCTCGGTGGAGTATTCTGAACATCTGACATTTACTTTAACCCTATATGGACAACTTTTACAAATTTCTAACCTTTCATATCCACGTATTTATAACTTAACCCTACAGAAAATTCTGTCCATACAGGGTTAAGATGGAGACATCACCAAGGAGAGCTTGAAGGTGTTTCCAGTAGTAAGACAAGGGTTTCTTCTGAAGAAGAAATCTCCAGAATGTTCTGAAAGTCATCTGCTCAGGAACATCATCAAAATCTTCACTAGGCTTACCATCATTGAGGCAGGCGATTGTGAGGACCTCCTCCATTTGATCTATGTCAAACACCAAAATGTCCCCGAGGTCAGTGGACACTATAGGGCAGTGGTTCTTAACCATTTTAGACTGCGACCCAAATTCTGGTCACAGGGCCAGCTCAGTGACCCATGCCTTCAAACAGTTCACTCGTAATAGATAATAAAATAAATAAATAAAAATAAATAATGGTAAAGTGATTAGGGATAACATAAATGATAAATGACAATTTAATGACCCAATTTTGGGTCATGACCCAGGGGTTAAGAACCACTGCTATAGGGGCATCTTCAGCCACAAAGACTTTAAACTACTACTTTTTGGAGGTGAGCTTGCACACAACATATATATATATATATATATATATATATATATATATATATATATATATATATATTATATATACAGTAAACCCTCGATAAGTCAGATTATATAGGGCTCTAGCCAGTCCAACTCATTGAAAAGTCTGACTCATCGTGAATTACCTTAATTACCCCTAAAGAGGCATAAATACTCTCTAACCTTTTAAGTTTGATTAGCGAGAGTCTAATACAATGTTCAAAATAAACAAAATAAACAATAAAACTTTGTTTCACTTACCGTTGCTGGAATTATTTTGAGCATGAAACAAAAAATTTTATTGTTTACCTTTTCGTACAATATAGTATTAAAAAAACACTTCAGTTAGTAAAAGAAACAAAATAATAACGGCACTTGACATAGGAAATAAAACACTTCTCTCAGTAAAATAAACAAAAGAATAATAGCACTTGACAGAAGATGAGTCTGACTCATCCTGAATTCCAACTCAACGAAGTTCGAGTTATCGAGGGTTTACTAATATATATATATAACATATATATATATATATATTGGTGAAATGAAATAAATATTGGGACTCTAACCTACTTGTTTCAGTCATACTTCAGTTTACACTATGTTCCAAATTATTAAGCAATTACATTTTCTCCACTGTTTTCAAAAGTTTTTCACTAATTTCAATGAAATTTATAGCAAATAACCACTACATGTAGCAGCATTGATGATATTCATTTCAATAAAATATTTTGATAATTAAAATAATTCTCATTTTATTGAAAAATATGTAAAATATGGTGTTCCAAATTATTAAGCAAGTATTCTATTTACAGATCTAAATGGTGAAAATGGGTAAGAAGGATTTGACCCCAAATGAGAAAAGAAATAGTCAATCTATTCACTGAAAATATAAAATCCATTGAAATTGCAAAGCAGCTTGGCAAGGCTCATCAAACTGGAAAGAAGTTTGTAGCAGAGGGTACCAAACTGAGGCAGCGAAGTGATAAAGGAGCTGTAAGAAAAGTAACAAGGCGGCAGATATCTGTAATCAAGTGCGAAGATGCAAAACATCCATTGTCCTCAAGTAAAGAGGTTCTTGAGCAGGCTGGCATACATAATGTACCAAGAACATCTCAATGTAGAATCCTCCAAACAATTGGAAAGATGTGTAAACTACACTTCAGCCACCATTAACACCCAGGCACAAGCAGCATATTGAATTGGCATGTTATTACATGAAAACAGATTTTAAGACTGTATTGTTCACTGATGAATGCAGAGCAACCCTTGATGGACCTGATGGTTGGTCAAGAGGATGGAGTGCTAAGGGTCAATCTCTACCATGGAAGGAGGTTTTCTTTTTGAAAGTCTGTGTAAGATTGGGCATTTATTTTTACACGACCAGGCACTCTGTATGGACCAACAACTCCATTGCCTATCAATCCTGCTCAAAACATGACACCACCTCCACCTTGTTGGCATCTTAATCTTGATGGTAGAGATTGACTCTTAGCAATGCATCCTCGATCAATGCTACAGAAGGAAAATGAAGACATCAATCAAACAGGGAAGTACTCCGGGAACACGTCAGACAGAAGATTGTGCATGCTGGAACTCCCATTTCCCCTGTCAGTTCTCCTTATCTGATCTTTTTCTGTGTCTCAACTATCCTGTGAGTAGTCCAGCATGCTCTCAAACACACACTTCTCTCCCTTCCTCTCACTACATATACATGCAACTTAGACACTAGATAATCTTTTCAAAATTAAAAAAAAAAAGTCATCAATTATAAGAACCTTGGAGTCCCCTGGGGAGGGGACCATAAACATCCCCACTTCTGGCTCCCATGCTGCTGATACCGGGAATGCAGACCCAGGGAGTGGGGCTGGATCTGCTACCACTTATTTGAGATGTTCTGATTTACTTTTCATTAATTTCTGCAACATTCGTGGCCTTTTCTCAAATTTTCAATCTATTGACCACCACCTCTCCTCCTCTAAACCTTTTCGTCTTTTTCTCACTGAAACTCCAGTGTCTGAGACAACTGATAGCAACCCTTTTTTGTACCCTCTTACTTTCTCTATACTCATTTTTACTCCAAAGGTGGATGTTGTGTATATGTATGCAATGACCTAACTTCTTGTATTCCTGAACTCAAATCTTCCAAATTCTATACCCTCTGGCTATGCTTACATGCCAATTTCAAACTAAATAAATTTGCACTGTTTACCGTTCTCATAATTCTACTGACTATCCAAAATTCTTTGATTACCTCACTTCCAAAGTGGAATACATTTTATCTCACTCTCCCTTCACTGAAATTTCCATTTTAGGAGATTTCAATGTTCACCACCACCTTTGGCTTTCCTCCCATTTCACTAACATCCTTGGTGAACTAGCTTACAACTTTTCTATCCTAAAGGACCTAGAGCAGATTGTACAGCACCCTACTCGTATCCCCAATCATTTTGGATGATCTGGATTTATTACATTCTGGATTTATTTCTTACCTCTCAGCCTTCGTCTTACTCTGTGAAACTTTTTCTCCATTGGGCAACTTTGACCACAATTTTATATCTGTTTCCACTCCAACCACTGAATCCTCCCAAGAGGAGGCATCTTTGGCACTTTGGCACCGCTGATTGGGAGGCCCTTAGGCAGTACTTCTCTGATTTCCTATGAAATGATTACTGCTTCTGTGGCCAGGAGCTTTCCAAGTGTGCTGAGGGCATCATGGAGGTGATTCTCTCAGGCATGAAGGTGTAGATTCCATATTCTATGCCTACTACTAATGCAAAAAACTCTTTGTTTAACTTCACTTGTTCTAATGCTATCTGCAACAGAGAGGAGACTTTCAGAAGTTACTGTCACCATCCAACTCCTGACTCTCACTCAGCTTATATTTCTGACTAGAATCTGGGCTCAACTCTAGGAAGGTGTATGGTCCTGATGGTGTTCCTCCTGTTGTTCTTAAGAACTGTGCTTCTGCACTGACACCCTGCCTAGCCAAACTCTTTCATCTTTGTCTTTGTCTTTCATCTGGTACTTTTCCTTCCTGCTAGAAGTTTGCTTTCATTCAGCCTGTCCCAAAGAAGGGTGACTGCTCTCAACCTTCCAGCTATCATCCAATTGCTTTGATTTCTTGCCTTTCTAAAGTTTCTGAATCTATCCTGAATAGGAAGATTTTTAAATACCTCTCTTCTCACAATCTTCTTTCAGATCATCACTATGAGTTCCGCAAGGGACACTACTGGTGATGATCTTGCATCTCTCTCTGACTCTTGGTCATCCTCCTTTTGGGATTTCAGTGAAAATTTTGCTATTGCGGTAGACATATCAAAAGCTTTTGATAGAGTCTGGCATAAATCTAATTTCCAAACTGCCCTCTTTCAGTTTCTATCCTTCTATCTGTGCCTTCATCCCTAATTTCCTTTCCAGCCAAGCTATAGATGTGGTTGTAGATGGCCACTGTTCTTCTCCTAAAGGTATTAATGATGGTGTTCCTCAGGGTTCTGTCGTATCACCCACTATTTTCCTTTTATTTATTAACCCCTTAATGATGGGTGGCATGCCTGTCATATGAGCACTGAAAGCCTCACGCCAATATAATGGCTTCCCATCATTAAGGGGTTAATGATCTTTTAATTCCACTTCCTGTCCTATTCACTCCTATACCAATGATTCCACTCTTCTCCACCAGCTTCCCAAAGCATCCCTCTCAACAGTCACTCCATGATTCATGTAGTATGGCTATGGAACACCTAACCTCTGATCTTTCTGCTCTATCTGACTGGGGCAGAGAAAACCTTGTGGCTTTCAATTCCTCAAAACCTCAGTTCCTCCATCTGTCTACTCATCATAATCTTCCACACAAAGTGTATCCCCTTACCTTCAACAACATATGACTCAATCCTTCCTCTTCTCTTAACATTCTTGGCATTTCCTTTTCTCGTAATCTTTCCTGGAAAGATCACATATACTCTCTTTCTAAAACAGCTTCTAAGAGGTTAGGTGTACTGTGCCAGCTACTCAGTTTCTTCACTCTCGTTCAGTTGCTGTCTCTGTACAAGGGTCTTGTCCACCCCTGTATGGAGTATGCTTCTCATGTATGAGGTGGCTCAACCCACACAGCCATACTTGACCAGGTGGAATCCTTTTCGTCTCATCAATTGTTCGCCTCTTACTCACTTAGGGTTGCCAAGTGTCCTTTATTTCAAAGGACAGTTCTTTATTTCAGCTCATGTGTCCTTGTCCTTTGATAAACTTGGAAAGGAGGCCATATGTCCTTTAATTCAGTAATTGACTCTCAAAATTTTATTCATCACTAAAAATTTGAGATGGAGATGTTTTCAAACTTAATTAATTCGTTAATTGGGAGAAGTGAGATTCAACATTCAGATGTGATTTCTAGTAAATCAGAGTTGGCAATCCTGCCCCCATTGCCCATTGCCATCCTTGCTGGAGAGGAATGAGGAAGGCATCACCTGCTAACATATTTTTTGTGCTTTGCCAAATTGCCATATTAAACCGGCTTCATGAGTTTTTGACGTGATTCTATTTTTTATGAGTTGAAGAATATCTTTAGATGAATACTTAGGTAAGAATACTTAATTATATACTAGGTTTCCCTCTCTTAGAAAGTTAGAAAACATTATTTTATGTGTCGCTATTTCCAACACTGAAAGTTTTAAGAACTGCTTAAGTACGCCAGGTAAATGGCACCTCATCTTAAAAAGCAATGGTTTTAAATGTATAAATATTTTCAAAGTGGTGTCCTATGCTTTGTCGGTGCCTGGAACATCAGCATATTGCGAAAGAATTTTCAGTGTAATGAATGCTAAGTGGTGAGATGACAGAAACAGATGTTCAGTAGAATTAATAAAAAGTGAACTTTTGATTTATTTCAATTTAAAAGACAATTGTGCCGATTTTGCTGGCAAAATAAAAAATGATACAGCTTTACTGAAGGCTGGTTGAAGTCAAGATAAGTACAATTTTATGAATAAATAAAGGATTCATTCATTATAATGATTTGTAAATATTTTCCTGTCTTTAATTCACAAAATATAATAAAGAAATTTAAAAATGTTTCATTTCAATACAGTAGTGTGATTTTACAAGTGTACAACTTTCTAGACATATTTTATCCATAAATATAAAAAAGAAATTGTAAAAAATATTGCACAAGTAAATTTTTATCATGATAAGCAATGGAATATACTGTAGCGTGCAAGTGTCCTTTATTCAAGATCTGTTGACTTGGCAACCATATACAGTAACTCACTGTCCTCAATCCCTCTCTCTCTTCACCACAATGTTGTCTCACTCTTTCTTACTATTGTTATTATAACAGACACTGCTCTTCTGAACTCTCTAACTGCATGCCTCCTCCTTTGAGGAGAGCACGCAGCACCAGACTTTGGGACCTAACATTGGGTCAATGAGATGAGTATCTTTTCTCATTCTTTTTCTGTCCACCTCTCTAACACAAGAATTAATCAGTATTTCCAGTCTTTCATCTACTCAACCAGTCACATCTACTCAACCAGTCAACTCTGGAACAATCTTCCTCAATCCATCTTTCCGCCTATCTATGACCTCCAATCTTTCAAACGAAGTGTCTAGGTATCTCAAAAACCCTGGACCTCTTTTTTTTTTTTGTGTGTGTGTGTGTGTGTGTGTGTGTGTGTGTGTGTGAGATTATTTGCTATAAATTCCATTCAAATTGGTGAACAACTTTTGAAAACATTGAAGAAAATTTAATCTGCTTAATAACACTGGCCAACAAGTATTTTTCATCAGATATAATTATGGGTGGGCTAGATAGCTGTTGGGGCGCTGATTCCAAATCTGTTTTCGGTTTTCCTCTAGCTTGTCTAGTTTTCGAGATGAGACTGATCATAATATATATAATAAATATTATAAACCGAGGGTCCCAAAAGTCAGTTTACCTAATGTTGAGTTTACTACAAAGAAAAAACTTTTTATAAATATATTTACAAAACATAAGAAAACAAAGAAAAAAAATTTCTGAAACATATTTACAAAACATGAGAATAGTTCTGGTTACAATAACTGTTCAAAATGTTGTCTATGTTGTTTGATGCACATATTGTATCTGTTAACAGTTGACCAGCAAATTGTTTTACATAGTTCCTTATCATTGCTTAAGACCTGGAATTCTTCACAAATGTAGTCTTTAAGGTCCTGAAGACATGCTGGCTGTTTGCTATAAAAAAAAATTGTCATAATGTTTAGAATAATCATCAGGAGAAAGCATTTTCCTCAGTAAACTGACTTTTGGGACACCTTGTATATATATATAATATATATAATATAATATATAGAATATATATATAAATATATACAGTATATAACATATAATATATAAATAATATATATATAATATAAATATAAATATATATAATATAATATATATATAATATATAATATAATATATAATATACGGTAATATAATATAATATAAATAATATAATAAATATAATATAATATAATATATATAAATATAATATGTATAAATAAATATATATAAATAAATATATATATATATATATAAAATAAATATAATATATATAAATATAATATAATATATATATAAATATAATATAATTATATATATATATATATATAAAATAATATAATATATATAAATATATAAATATATATATATATAAATATAAATATAATATAATATATACATATAAATATAATATAATATAATAATATATAATAATATATATAATATAATATATATATATATATATATATAATATATATATATATATATATTATATATATAATAAATATAATATACGGTATTATATATATAATATAATATAATATATATAAATATATATAATATATAATATATAATATATATATATAATATACATATATATATAATAATATAATATAATATAATATATATAATATAATATATATATAATAATATAATATATATATATATATATATAATATATATAATATACAGTATATATAATATAATATATATTATATATATAAATATAATATATAATATATATATAAATATAATATAAATATATACTATAAATATAATATATATACTATAAATAATATATAATATATATATAAATATAATATATAAGTTATATATATAAATATAATATATATATATATAATATATAGGGTGTACATAAAGTCAGGATCTATTTTTGTGAAGCACTTGGAAATTATATGGAATTCAATCATAAAATGATAAAGTGGTAACATTTATTAAATAATTAAGAGTAGGATTCGACGTGATGCCCATCAGTATCCCTGCACAGCTCAAATCGTTCCGCAGCATTTCTAAACACATTCTGGAGCATTTGCGGGGTTATATTATCTGCAGCAGTTTGTATACGTGTATGTAAGTTTTCAAGACTCGTAATCTTCGTCTGATAGACGTGCGATTTGATAAAGCCCCATGCAAAGAAATCTAAAGGGGTTAAATCTGGTGATCTCGCTGGCCAAGGTCTGTTGCTTCCGCGTCCGATCCAGCGATTTGGAAAACGTCCATTTAGATAATCCTGAACAATTTTGGCATAGTGACAAGGAGCATCATCATGTTGATAAACAATGGTACTAACAATCCTATCCCCAATCAGCTGAGGTTCAAGGAATTGCTGCAACATGTCCAGATAAATAAGCCCTGTAACTGTAGCTTCAGCAAAGAAAAAAGGACCATAAACCTTAGATTTTGTTAAACCCATCCAGACATTAACTTTAGGTGTCTCTCTTTCCCAATTTTGGATGAAATCATTCAGTCTTTCATCTGCCCAAATTCGACAGTTATGGCGATTTACTTTTCCACACGTATGGAAAGTGGCTTCATCACTAAAGAGAATGTTGTCCATTAAATTATCACTCCAGATTTGTTCTACGAGATCAGCACACACAGCACTTCGTCGAGGGAAATCTTCCTCATGTAAATCATGTAAAACCTGCAAATGATAGCTTTTCTTCTGCAAATTAACTTTCAGAATTTTGTGCACAGATGACGTCGGGAGGCCGAGTCTGTGTGATGCAGCACGAACGGACGTACGTGGCTCCTCAGTGATAATTCCGCGTACTGCATTCACGGTAAGATCTGACATACACAGTCGTCCTGATCTTGCTTCATCATTTACAGATCCCGTTCGTTTAAATTTGTCCACCAATTTTCGTATTGTCTTGTCTATTGGCCCTGGCTTATGAAATCTCCTTCTAAACTTCTCTCTGATGTCATTGTATTTCTTTCCCTCGATTTTCCAAATTACTGTTGCCACACGCTCTTCTGTATTTATTCTAAGGGCTTCTGAAAAGAAAAATAGAAAAAAATAATTATTTCACAAAAATAGATCCTGACTTTATGTACACCCTGTATAATATATATATATATATATATATATATATATATATATATATATATATATATATATATATATATATATATATATATCAGGGGCGACGCGACGTCAGACTTTTCACATACGTCAGGCACAGGCATTATGGGCTTGATATGACTTCGATAGAATTCATATTAATGAATATGTAAATTTTGTTTTTTAAATAATTTTGCTTTTGTTTTCAAAAATTACTTAAAGCCTACTAAATCAATAAATTGTTTAATAATTATAATCACTAACTTGTATTTTATTATGTCCTTAGAGAATGTCTTCATCATATTTAATCTACCATGAGTCATTTATACATAAACTTCAACCTCTTCAGTTTCAATGCAAATTCTTTGATAACCTTGCCATGTAGAATCTTTTGCCTCTCCAGGGAAACCACAATTTCTTTCTCTATTGCAATTCGTGCTAAACATCCTAGTCTTTCCTGACCAGTTCTGTTCCTTAGATACGTCTTAATTCGATTTAATGCTGAAATACTTCTCTCTGTGGATGCACTGCTCACTGGTATAATTAAAATCAATCTAAACAGTTTTGCAGATTCACTAAAAGCTTTTTCTAAATCTAAGTCAATGCATAATTTTAGCAGTTCTTTGACATTTTTGCAGGCAGTAAAATCAGGATCTTTATAAATGTACTTCAATGTAAATGGGTATCTAAGGTCGAGTAAAAAAGAAGAAAAACTCACACACACACACACACACACACAAAAAGCACAAAAGAAAAAAAATTCAATGCATTGAAGCGAATACGACACAGTCCCTGAGGTAACTGACAATGAGGAAAGCCGTGTGCAATTCATAGTTGCCACATATCTCTATTTTCACTCAAACAGCTTTCTGAGGATGAGATTTGGCATCCATCGTAATGTTAGGCACTTAGAAATATGCCTGACTTGTAAACTGAAAAACTTGCTTTTCTCTTCTTTGAAAAAATAGATTGACAAAATTATATACTTATCCGATTGTTTTGACAGATGCTATACTAATGTTGATTTTAAATTACATTAAATTTCGTAAAAGTTTCATTTTTTCATAAGTGTGATTGATGCAAGGCATCGGAAATGATGCCTGACCTGGCTTTGTGGCTTAATGCACTCAGTCACTCAGGCGTCATAAAACAAGTCTGACTTTGCCCAAAGAAGCAGTGCATGGAGAGAATGAAAAAATGTGGCATTCTAAAATTTATATTGCTCTAATAAAGTGACCACAATAAATAGATCTTTGAAATACACAAATTTAAATTTACATGATGACCAGGAAATTAAATTTATTTTTCTTTTAAAGTTAGGTCAGGCTGAGCCTGACCTGCCTGACCCCCGCCGTCGCCTCTGATATATATATATATATATATATAGAAATTATTTCACAAGGTAACACGTGAAAAATATTTATGATGAATAAAACAACGAAGGAAAGGAAACACAAAATGGTGCTCAAGCGCTTTCGTCTAATGGACATCCTCAGGAACACTGAGGAACACAGTGTTCCTGAGGATGTCATTAGACGAAAGCGCTTGAGCACCATTTTGTGTTTCCTTTCCTTCGTGGTTTTATTCATCTATATATATATATATATTTTTTTTTTTTTGTATTGGGGGCGTTTTACCGCCATTTCCCGCTATACGCTAGCGGATATCATGGCGAAGCAGATATGAGAGAGAGAAACGGAGACGGGGGGAAAGGCACTAGAAGTGGGAGGACCGCGGACGACGGGTGAGAAGTCACCTAAAGCTCAGAGAGGAGGCGAGATTGGGAGAGGAAAAGGAAAAGATGGTCAAGCGAGAAGAGAGGGCTCTCAGCGAGCATAAGACGTAAACGATCGGGGAGGGGGAAATCAGAGAGGAACGGGAAGGCGCGACGACGTACTGACGACAGGGTGGGCATTCCACAAGGATGTGAAAGACGGTGAGGGGCGACTGGCAGGAGGCGCAACAAGGAGCCTCCTGCCGGGACATAAGATAGCCGTGCGTGAGGCGCGTATGGCCGATGCGAAGCGCGCAAGGACGACCTCTTTGTGTCGGGAGCGGTGGAAAGAGGACGCCCAATATGACAGGCGGGGGCGGATGGACCAGAGTTTATTTCCGGTGGCATCGTCCCAGGACTGCTGCCATATGGTCGTAGAGGGACCGAAAGACCTGCACATAGTCAGAGAAGGGGAGCGGGCGGGGAGGGGAGGCATCGAGGCGGCGGACCGGGCTGTGCGGTCAGCCGCCTCATTACCGGAAACACCGACATGGGCAGGAACCCAGCAGAAGGTGACCCGGATCCGGTGAATGGTGTGCAGGACATGGTACTCCTGTTGAATAATGCGTACGAGGGGGTCCGGGAATCATAGCGCTCGAGCGCTTGAAGGGCGCTCAGCGAGTCCGAAAAGATGGTACAGGAAGACCGCGAAAAACCCGATACCAGACGGAGGGCTTCCAGAAGGGCAAAGAGCTCCGCGGAAAAGATGGAGGCCTGAACCGGCAGGGGGATACCCCGGGAGGTAGGTGACAGCGACGGAGAGAAGACGGCGGCCGCGACACCTGCAGGGGAGCGCGAGCCGTCGGTGTAGACGGGAACATCGTCCGAGTGTACGGGAAGATGGGCCAGAAAAGAAGACCGGAGGACAGTAGGAGGAGACTCCTTACGCAGGCCACGGAGCGCCTGGCAGCGGCAGATAGGGGTGGTCAGCCAGGGGGGCGACAGGTCGAAGGAGAACGGCAGAATAGAGGGTGGGGGGATCCCCAGGGACGAAAAGATGTCGGCCAGGGAGGCAGCGAAATGCCACGTGTCAGGCCGGGTAGCGCCTGGGAGATCGCGGAGAAGAGTAGGGACCTCGGGAGCGGCAGATGCGAAGGTAACACTTCGCCATGAGAAGGCCCCGGCGAAGGGGCAGGGGGGGGGGGTGTCCGCAGTCCACCTGAAGACTAGCGACAGGGGACGAGCGGAAAGCACCCGACGCCAGGCGAAGGCCACGGTGGAGAAGAGGATCCAGCATACGGAGTGCCGGAGAGGAGGCGGAGCTGTAGACCACACAGCCTAGTCGATGCGGGATTGCACCAGGGAGGTGTACAGGCGCAGCAGAGTACGCCTGTCCGCCCCCCAGGTCATGTGGGACAGGTGACTCAAAAGGGAGAGGGTGCGGCGAGATGATTGCCGCAACCGCCTAAGGTGTGGAACCCAACCGAAAAATTCGTCGAGGGTCATACCCAGGAATCGAACGGATGGACGAGGGGAAGAGGAGTGCCGGCAAGGGTAAGGGAAGGTATGCGACAGACGGAGGCGCCGAGGACGGAAAAGCATACTGGAAGACTTAGAGGGTGAGAAAGCATAGCCAACCGAGGACGCCCAGCGAACCACCGCGTTGATGGCTAGCTGGAGTCGACATTCAGCCAAAGACGGGAGGCGGCCAGAGCAATAGATAGCCAGGTCATCGGCATAGAGGGAGCTACGAACGGAAGTAGGCAGGACCGTAGCGACTGTGTTCATCACTAGTGAGAAACACAGGACGCTAAGGACACTACCCTGAGGGACACCCTCCTCCAACGGAAAGCGGTCAGAGAGGGTAGAACCGATGCGGACGCGGAAAGAACGGGCGGACAAGAAGTTATAAATAAAGGAGGGGAGAAAGCCTACGAAACCCAGGGATCGTAAGCAGTCAAAGACCGCGCTCCGCCGAGTAGTATCGTAGGCCTTCTGGAGGTCGAAAAAGACGGCGAGTACAAAGTGACGCCGGGAGAAAGCCTCCTGCACGTCGTGGCTAAGGAGGAGGAGGGGGTCGGTGGTAGACCGGAAGCCAGCCTGGGTAGCAGAGTATTGGTCACTCGCCTCCAGAGTAAGGGACAGCCGCGAGGCGACCATCGCCTCCATAACCTTGCAGGCGCAGCATGTCAGGGAAATGGGGCGATAGTTCGACGGGAGTGAGGGGTCTTTATCGGGCTTCGGGATGGGGACGACGATGGACTCACGCCACCGGTCCGGGAATGAACCCTCCAACCAAATCCGGTTATAGAGGTCCAGTACAAAGCTGAGAGCAGAGGGGTGGAGGTACCGTAACAAGTCATAGGGGATATTATCGGGGCCGGGTGCGGAGGGCCTCCCGAAGCTCCGTCATGCGGAAGAGGTGATTATAGGGGTCATCCCTATGAGGTGGAAAATCCGGAATCCGGTGGGTCGCGGCGGGAATGGGGGGAATCGGAACTGGAGATGGCTGCGAAGTGCGCCGCGAGTGCGTTCGCGACGGCCTCCGGATCGGAGACGAACTCGTCGTCCCCGACCCGAAGCACCGGGGGTCGAGGGGGGACACGGGTCCCCTCAAAGCTACGCACCTTGCGCCAAACAGTCGAGGAGGAGATCCCAGACACGTAACTCCGCCAGGAGGTACGCCGGGCCAGTTTCAGGACCCGACGGGCCACTGCCTTCAGGCGCTGAAATTCTATCTTGTGCTCCAGCTGGCGGGTCCGGTAGAAGCGGCGGCCGGCACGGCGCCGCTCCTGAACGGCATGGGAGCACTCTGGGGTCCACCATGGGACGCTTCGCGGCCTGGGGGAACCAGAGGTACGGGGGATGCAACTGGCAGCAGCCGAGAGGATCTTACTCTCGAGGAAGGCGAGGGCCTCACTGACGGAGGGAAAGGCAGGAATTGATGGCGAGATCGCCGTGCCCCTCGCGTATGAGGCCCAGTCTGCTCGGGCGAACAGCCAGCGCGGGCGGACAGAGGTGGGGAGGAGGAGACGGGTCGGGGTAAGACACACTGGGAAATGGTCACTGCCGGAAGAATCCGGCAGGACCTCCCAGGTGAACTCCGTCACGATTTCGAGAGAAACCAGGGAAAGGTCGATACAGGTGAAACTGTCGTGGGTCGAGTGAAGGCAGGTTGGGGAGCCATCGTTCAGAAAGGTGAACTCGAGCTCGTCCATAAGGGAGAGAAGGGTCCCGGAGAGAAAGGTGGAGAAAACGTCCCCCCAGGCCGGGTCCCGACTGTTGAAGTCCCCGAGAATCAGAAAAGGGCGGGGAAGCTGAAGAATTAGGTCACGGAGAGAATCGGGTGGAGGGCGTACGTTAGGGGAGAGGTAAAGAGAGCAGACCGTGAGCTGGCGCCCCAAGGAAAGGCGCACGGCCACAGCTTGCAGGACTGTACGGAGCGGGAGGGGGCGGAAAGGGACGGAGCGGTGCACGAAGACCGCGGCGCCCCCCCTCCCCGCCCCATCGAGAGGCGGGGAAGGGAGCCCGCAGTAACCGGACACTCGAGGGAGGGAACGGGATCCCAGAATCGTCTCCTGAAGGCAGAAACACGCCGGACACCTGGAGGCCAGGAGAGAGGAGAGACTCTCGAGGCCTACCAGGAGCCCGCGGATGTTCCACTGCAGGAGCGAGGTATAGGGAGGGGTAGGAAGGTCAGCGTAAAGGATGGTTATGGGGTGGGTGGGCCGATCGGGCGGCCGGAGATTAAAGAGGGAATCGGAAAGCCCCGGAGTTCAGCGAGGGACGCCGAACGAGGGCGAAGGCGAGGGGGAGGGGGAGTGGAAAATAATACCTCACCCAGAGGCATTGGCAGGTCGAGGAGAGAGATGGGGCGGGTCAAGCGCGGGGGCGTGCACGTCCCACCCACGCCGACCAGGCGGGCGAGTTCCCCCTCCAGTGGGTCCATCGACCGGGCCGGAGGGGTGTATCTCAGCCCCCACCACGAGGGCCGTCGGGGACCCCAGGGGGGAGCGTGCATAACGGTTGCGCAGTGGGGACGGTGAGGACACCGGGGCGGTAGGGCGAAGGGGGCGTTTGTGTTTGGGAGAGGAAGGTGATGCGAGGCTTATGGCTTCGAACCTTTCGGGGTCACCACTGGCGCGGCGCTTGCGGCCCCTACCCCTCCGTCGTGCGGCCCGCATGGGTGACGGCGGGTCACGATCCGGAATGGGGGTGGCCGAAGGCGCCGGTGGAGAGGGCGTAGAAGGGGCAGGGGGGGTTGCCGACGAAGCATCGGTGTTAGCGGAGGGAGCACGTGGGGACGCGCTGGTAGTACGGGGAGCCGCGGTAGGAGTCCGCTGGGCGGCAGAGGATGGACTGGGAGTAGCGGACACGGTGGGTGGAGGCGCGTTGGGAACCGCCGGTGAGGACGGGGTCCGGGAACGGAGAGCCTCGGCGTACGAGGCACCACGCCGGGCCTCGCAGCCACGCAACCGGTCCCGCGCCTCCCGAGCGCTGAGAAACTCTGATGAACAGAGGGCCCGAACCTCCCTTTCAAAGAGGAAGGACGGGCAAGAGCGGGATGAAGCAGGGTGTGGTCCATGGCAGTTGGTGCAGGAAGGCGGAGCAGTACAGGGCAAGGGGTGGGGAGGGCCGCCGCAGCGGACACACAACGGGGCCGGCTGACGGCAGGAGCTGCTCACGTGGCCAAACCTATTGCACTGAAAACAGCGCGTAGGATCTAGCACGTATGGTCGTACTGAGAATTCGCACGCTCGTCTCTCACCAAAGCCCCAGAATACCGAAACGGGGGGCACCAGTGAGTCGAAAGTGAGGAGCAGGCGAGGAGAAGGGGCGGTTGGGGACAGCGATCTGTCGGGAAAGCGGTACACCCTCACAACACCCTGGGAGGCGAGGTCAATCTGGAGGTCTTCCACCGGGATGGGTAGAAGACGAGCAGCGTAAATTGTGCCCTGGCACTGATTGAGGCGGGGGTGGGGGGACACCGTAATCCCACAGCCCAGGACATTGGGGATAGCGAGCAGAGAGGAGGTTTCGACAGAGGAACGCGACCTTATCAGAATGGAGCCATCCCTCTGAGGCCGAAGGTCAAAACGAGCCGTCCCCGTCACCCCATGGATCGCTCGAAAGAGGCGTTCATGGTTAGTGGGGAGGGGCTTGGAGGAGGAGGGGCGAAGAACGAGGAACTTGTCCACCGTCCAAAGGCCGAGCGAAGACGTCGGGCCAAACACCACCGGTACCTCGAGGGGACGGGGAGACGAGAAAGGCGGACGGCGACGTCGGGTCCCACGTCCCCCAGGGGCCGAGGGGGCCGGGGGCGATGAGGCCCGACCGGAGTGGGAGGCGACCGGGGCCGCGGGCTTCCCACCTGAGGGCGAAAAAGCAGGTGGGTCCCTATCGGGACGTGGAATATGGGGGGATCCAGGGGTCGGGGGGTCCACTGCAGGTCCATCCGCCACTGGCGGGGGTCGGGCAGCGGCGCCACGAGCCTGGGGAAGAGAGGGAGAGGAGGTGTCGGCAAGAAGAGCAGACGGGGTGGGCGAGGGCTGCCGACTGCCCTTACCAGACCCAAGGTCCAAAGAGGTAGTCAGAGGGAGGTCAGATGCACAAGCCGGGTCGTCAACGAGGTCCATTAGATTTGTAACTGTTTCCATAAAGAAAATTTTTATTGTTGTTTCGCGCCCGGAGCCGCGGGAACCGATTACCCGGGGCCCAAGGGGACCAAGCGCATGCCGGCGGGGGATGGGTGCCTCGTCCCATGTAGGTACCCCCGTTTCAAAAGGGGCCCTTGCAGCGTCGAAAGTTCTCCCCCGCCGGCAGCAAAGACCAAGGCCCCCCAGGGTCCCAGGCCTGGGCACCCTACCAGCCAACTTAGTCCGGCCCCGGCCATGGGAGCGAGACCCCCAGCGACCAGCCCCGGCAGCCCACGGGGCGCGCGAAGTGAACAGAGAAAGCAGAAAAAACAGAGGGGGCAAGGAAGAGGGTAAAGAGGGGAAGACAGGAAAGAGGGGGCTGTAGGATAGCAGGGTATGCTAAAAGTCCACTTCGCAACCGGGCGGGGGACCCGGCAGGGCCCCCAGCCGCGGCTGACCCCCCTCGCCACATGGAGGCAGGAGCCCGCGGGCGATCCACCCCAGAAAGACCACCCGCGGGGAGGGGGATATATATATATATATATATATTATATATATATATATATATATAATATATATATATATATATATATATATATATATATATATATAACATAATAATTGAGGGGTCCCACATCTTAAGGTACCTAAATGCCAAAATTAAAATTTGCCAGAATTCACCTCCAAAGTTCAGCAATATTCTTGCAATAGTATATCTGTTATTAATTGAGCTAGAGCGTTCATTTTTGGCTAAATTAGAGTTCTAAGTATGCTAATGAAGATGTTGATGAGTTTTTGGAATAGATTTTCATATTTTATATTTATATTTTTAAATTTTTTTATTTTCTTATTATGCTGAACTTTGGGTGAACTTTTGGCCGGTGATAAGAGGTGAAAAAAGTAGTTCGCTTCATAAGGTTTTCAACCATACTTCTAGTGTCGTAAGGTCATTATAACCCAAACCACGCGATAGAGGAAGGGTGAAAATAGTGATATCCATCAAAAACACGTTTTTGCCTGTGGTGGCGCTTAGGTACCGTAAGACACGCGACCCCTTATATATAATACACAATATATAAGGCGTGTCCTTTATATAATATAATAATATATATAATATGCATATAACTACATATAATATATAATACTATATATACAATATGTAATATGCATCCTTTATACATATAGTGGAGTATTTTGTCATTGCAGCTTAGGTGTAGGTTTTTGCTTTACCATTTCTGTACCCTCATGTATGGCATTTTGTCATTTCAACTTAGACTTTACGCAGGTTGTCTTGCGATATTTTAGGTGAGAGCAGTTGCTGGCTACAAATTTGCAAACTTGCACATGTACACCCTTTTATTCTTTGGCATAGTAGTCACATGTCTAGTTGTGTGTTGTTTTTTTTGTTTTTTGTGTCACCCACTTTTACACATTTTATTTTTTTTAGGTGATTTACATCAACCCACTCATTGATCATCATGCCTTGAAAGTGTAAAAAATCACTGACAATTTCTGTTACGTTTGCACTTGTTCGTGACTAAATCACAATGGCATACAATCACGATGGATCTTCGGAAAACTTACTGGTCATACTTCGGCTGTCCACTAGGTGACCAAGATAAGGCGTGGGTGCCACATGTTATCTGTACTGCTTGTTTGAATGGATTATGTGACTGGTTAAACCAAATTTAAAGGTTGATGCTGTTCGCTATACCCATGATATTGTGGTGGGATTCAGTTAACCTAACGGCCACACCAGACAAAATATAGACATTTTTATTTTAAGGCCTCCACACAACCAGGGTGCTCACCTTGAAGGGTTGCTAGATCCAGGCTCACCACCCAGACCTCCAATTCCACAACCGCTGGCTCGCACCACCAACAATTTCTCACTTGTTTTACAGTTTTTGCAAGAGTAACTTCCTTCTGTTAGTATTTCAATATTTTTGGCAGCCTTTTCTTGATAAAATTTATAGTTCTTTTGGTTTAATAATGGTCTTCAGTTTCTCAGACAGATCTAGCTTGAATTTAGTTCCTTCCTTTAACAACAAAGTACTTTATTCCTTTTGCCAAAATGTTTTAACCAACCAATACTTTATTCCTTTTCTTAAAATATTCTACTATTTATTTTCTGTTTTATCATTTGAGTCAGTCTTGACACCTCCACAAACACCAGATTGTTTTTTCCACTTCTCACAGCACTCTCAAAACTCGAGTTTTGACACACACACGCCGATTCTTGGAATTTATTAGCTTGTTAACACTTTTGAACATCACAAGCTTCTCTCTGACAAGGATCACCTTTCATGTTATTTTTCTTCAAATGTTAATTTTTATAGACAATATTCATGGATAGGTCTTATAAGCAAATAAACCAAGGCTTTGCTAAAATGTTGTAACAAATATGTACTTAATGCCTTTCACTAACAGGTTTTAACAAGCACTTACTTAATTCTTTTCTTTTTCTTACTATATTAACACACAAATGTTTTATTCCTCATTCCTTGCTAACAGGTTTTACAAACAATTATAATTATCTTTATCCTTTTCTCTAAAATGTTTTGACAAACAATTATCTTTATCTTTATTCTTCTGGAAAGAAAGAGAGAACCATGAAAATTCTATCTATACAAGTATTTCAATCAAAAATTAAATAAACTTAATACATAAATAATAATAATAATCAAGGCCAGGGGGAAAGGGCTGACAACTAAAAGGGGAAAAAGGGTTCACCCTCCACAATATGGAGGGAGCTGAGACACCATTATGGCGATTGTTACTTCTGCAATGTTAACATAACTGGATTCTCCATGAAGAACAAGCATAACATCATTTATCCAAACAGAGACTCCATGATCAGACCGATCCCTCATGATATCACAATGCCAATTCTGGTACCTCCACAGCATGGACTCGATTCTTTAGAAGACAAAAGTGAATCCAACGAAGGTGCAATTGGCAGAGATGCAGGACCTTCGGTCCATCTTGACTACACGCCTGATGAAGAGCAATCGGAGCTGGAGAGGCTTACCCAAAATGAGTTGAATGACCTCATTAGAGACCTAGCCCTCTCCAAAGAGAAATCAGCACTTCTCTCCTCGAGCCTCAAGCAGAAACACTTACTTGAGAAGAATGTCTGAGTGTGTTACTATCAAAAACAAACCATGATTTGGTGACATTCTTTACAGTAGACGGTCCACTCTGCTATTGCCATGATATCAGTGGACTTTTCAAGAACTTGTCACAGATACACACACCATCTGAGTGGTGCCTCTTCATTGATTCCTTACAGCAAAGTTTGAAAGTGGTTCTCCTGCATAACAGGAACTTAAAGCCATCCATCCCGATCACCCACTCCATTCATCTAACGGAGACGTACGATAATATGAATATACTACTCGAAGCAATCCAATACAGCACTCACCAATGGAATATCTGTGGTGATTTCAAAGTCATTGGTATGTTAATGGGCATGCAAGGAGGGTTCACAAAACACTGTTGTTTCCTATGCCTATGGGACAGCCATGCTACCATGGATCATTACATCAGACATGACTGGAATCAAAGAAGCACATACGAGCCAGGAATGGGCAGTGTCCAGTGTGTTCCTTTAGTTGATCCAATGATGATTTTCCTGCCACCTCTCCACATTAAGTTTTGCTTAATGAAAAATTTTGTGAAAGTGATGGGTAAGGTGAATTCGAGATGGTTTCAATACCTTGTTGAGAAATTTGCAAACATCAGTGCCATGAAATTGAAGGAAGGAATCTTTGTGGAGCCCCAAATCAGGGAGGTTCTGCAGGATGAAGGCTTTGAAAAAAGCCTCAATGCCTTAGACCTAAAAGCATGGCAGGCTTTCAAATGCATTTGTGGAAACTTCTTGGGTAACTACAAGTCTCCCGCATACAAAGATGGAGTTCAGACTGTTCAATGCATATCAAGAAATGGGCTGTGCATATTCTTGAAAACACATTTTTAACATTCGCAGCTAGATTTCTTTCCCAAAAACCTCAGCATGGCAAGTGACGAACAGGGGGAATGATTCCATGAAGACATCCAGTCAATGGAAAATTGCTACCAAGGTTTCTGGAATGAAAGTATGCTGGCAGACTACTGCTGGATGTTGTACCATGATCTGGACAAAGTTTACAAAAGAAAATCGTACTCACAACGTTTTCAGGTTGGTGTACATTTCTTTTTGTGAATAAAGTTGTACGTTTACGATAAATTGAGCTGAAATTAACACCAGTCATATTTCGATAACTAGATGTGCTAGAAGAGAACCGAAAACAGATTTGGAATTAACGTACAAAACTGGTCTAGAAAAGTGTGTATACATCTTTGATGAGAGAAAAAAAAAAGTTTGATTTTGTCAATCAGTGTAATTTGAAATGTAGTGTAGTGAGCCAATCCATATCTATACTCCTCATCATGATCTATACTCACAGGGTTACACTCGGTCATGAATGAATTTCATTTAACATTTCAGCAAGAATAGATCCTATAAATGGAGCAATACAATTTTCTATAATAGACATGACATTATGAAATTAATGTTCGTATGAAGTTCCTTAAAGTTTCAACTTCTGTTTCTATTACATATGTTTAATTTTAACATAAAAAATAAATAAATGCAAGTCCCAAACTCTGACATTAGAGTACTTTCATTAAATGTACAAATTAGAATTCTATTTTTTTAAATTCATATACTTGACTCTACAACAAATGTTGAAAAAATAAACTTTAAAAAAAAGGATAAATTGAAAAAAGTGAGCCATCTTCAATTTTTAAAGTAATTTGCATAGCAGCTAGAAGTATTGCATAACACTGGGGAACAAAAAATGTTTTTTTCTTGGTGCCTGAGATTTTAGACCTTATTCTGGATATTTTCATGCCACTGATTCAGAAAATATCATCCATTTTGTTCTAGCAGCTCTAGTTTTTGAGATATTGCATATGTCATTACCTACTTTTACCCTTCTGGAATGTATTATGAGTTGCTCGTAAATCTAAATGCATCTGTATAATTAAATTGTAGCTATGATTTTGCTGATGTTGCTGTTTTGCATGTGTATTGTACATGTACTAACGTGAATTCTTTCCTGTTACAGGTGTTGACATGGCTTCATCACAAAGAAAGTGTTTAAATCATCCAGATGTGTTTTGTTTTATCTGCGGAGAGTACACGTTCATTGAACAGAGAAAAACTATTACTGATTTTGTGAAAAAAGCTTATTTTGCCTATTTCAAAGTACAACTAGGGGACCAAGATAAGCCATGGGCTCCTCATGTTGTGTGTAAAATGTGTACAGAGCATCTGCGGCAATGGACCAACGGAAAGAGGAGGTGCCTGAAATTTGGTATACCAATGGTATGGAGAGAACAGAGAAACCACAGTGATGACTGTTACTTTGTTTGGTGAATATAAAGGGCATCAATGGACGTAACCGGAGTAATGGACGTATCCTGACATAGACTCAGCTAGACGGCCTGTTTCACATTCAGATGAGTAACCTGTCCATCATTCAGCCATCTTCCAGAGCTCCCTCAAGATGATGATGAATCTGCTACTGACAAAAAGATATGTGGGCAAAATGACAGTGATTTCGAAGGACCGTCATCAGTTGCAGAAGGTTTTAGTCAACATGAATTAAATGACCTCATAAGGGACTTAAGTCTTTCGAAGAAATCATCTGAATTGTTAGCTTCCAGGCTGGGAGAAAAAATTTACTGCTGCCGGGAACCAAAATCATGTTATATCGCGACAGAGAAAAGGATTTACTGCCCTTCTTCTCAAAAGAGAACGATTTAGTTTTGCAACAATGTGCGTGGATTGCTGATGAAAATGGGCATATCGGAATACACACCAAGTGAATGGCGGTTATTCATAGATAGCTCCAAACGGAGCCTAAAATGTGTTCTTCTACACAATGGCAACAGATACAGATCAATCCCAATTGGTCACTCAGTCGGTATGAGAGAAGAGCACGGGACAGTCGCCCTAGTCCTAGAAAAGATATCATACCGAGACCACCAATGGGTGATCTGTGTGGATCTGAAGATGGTGAATTTTCTCCTGGGCCAGCAGAGTGGTACACCAAGTACCTGTGCTTTATATGTCTCTGGGACAGTAGAGCTAAAGATGAACACTCGGTGAGAAGACAGTGGCCTCTGAGAGAAAACATGGTGGTTGAAGAAAAAAATATCATCAAAGAAGCTTTGGTTGAGAGAGAAAGGATCATATTGCCACCACTGCACATCAAACTAGGTTTGATGAAACAATTTATAAAGGCTTTGAACAGAGATGGGACATGTTTTGGCTACATATGTAGAAAATTTCCTGCGCTGAGCATGGAAAAGCTGAAGGCAGGTATTTTCGATGGACCGCAAATCCGGGAACTCATGAAAGACCCGCGTTTCCAAGATTCAATGGACAACATTGAGGCACGTGCGTGGTCATCGTTTAGTATGGTTGTGAAGAATTTCCTTGGGAACATAAGGCCGATAACTACGGTGAACTAGTGGAGAATATGCTCTCTTCTTTTTGTAAACTTGGCTGTAAAATGAGCATCAAACTGCATTACCTCCACAGTCATTTGGATCGTTTCCCAGATAACCTCGGTGATCTAAGCGAGGAACAGGGTGAACGATTTCACCAAGAACTAAGGACCATGGAAGAATGGTACCGCGGACGATGGGATACTCACATGATGGCAGATTACTGCTGGAGCATCCAACGTGAATGTCCTGGCACATCTCATCGCAAGAAATCTCAGAAACGCGGTTTATGTGAGATGTCTCAATGAAAGAACTTTTTTTGCCATTCGTGTCTCAAGCTTGTTTGAATTTAAGAAATATTTTTTGTACCTTATGCTTGTTTGATGTTAATACACTATTTTTGCTGACATTCATCATACTTTTGTATTCAATTGACAACAACAGTGATTGCCAGTCAGCAATTATATAATATTATATACATTATATAGAAATATATATACAGGGTGGGCCGTAAGTTTCCATACATAGGAAAAATAAACATTTTTTTATGGACAACCATTTTTATTTATATAATATGCTCTACATGGTTGCCATTGTTTTGAAAACACATTTCAATATGTGTTCTCCACTGTTGATGAACACGCATTAGCACAGTTGACGTTATGCTTGTAATGGCGTTGGTGATACGTTCCTTTAGATGATTTATGTCTCGTATCTTTTCCTGATACACCATGGCCTTCAAGTGCCCCCAAAGATAGAAATCAAGGGGGGTGAGATCTGGGGATCTGGGAGGCCACTCCACAGGACCACACCGACCAATCCAAGCATCCGAAAACTGCTGATCCAAATACCGACGCACGTATTTAAATTTTCCTATGTATGGAAACTTACGGCCCACCCTGTAGATATATATCATATCTTGATAAGCAGAGCTGATGGAGAAAAACTAATGTCATTTTTAGAATCAGCGACCTCAATATACCCAGAAACAGGTCTAACATCTAAGTCACCAAAAGTTGTTTTCCCCAGTGATAATCTTTCCGAAATGCAAAAACCTGTAGACCAAATATTTAAAACATTTTACTTAGTGAAGTTTATGGCAATGATGACTATTTGCCTCGACCTTTAGTCAACTCACAAAAACCTTTAGTAAAGAGTGATAAAATACCACTTTAATAATAGGCAGAATATTGAATGTTAAATGGTTGAAGGGTCTGAACATACAGAGAAATACTGGAAGTGTCATAATGTTTCCATTATCTATCAACTATTTACTTAGCTTTAAGCCTTACGCTGTGGTCTAACTAAATATTGTCTGCCCGAAATATGACGCATGCTGTGTCATTACAGTGTCCAATGGATTATGGACTGCCAATAAACCTTTTCCTTTTTATTTTCATACTATACTGTTCCAGAAGGTGCAACAAAATCTCCCTATCTATAATGCATTTTCTCTTAGCAAGAAAATATTAAATGTCGACTTCTTTATTCTTTACGTGTCTAGTACCAAATTTTAATGAAAATTTAAGAGCAAGGTAAAGTCACAAAAGAATAATACAGTACAAGTCTCAGTCAGTTACAACTTTTTATTTCATATCTAATATGAACACTTCAAATGGGCCAATTAAATTCACTTAATAACGAAGTTACATAACTAAGTGACTTCTTATGGACCTGGACTTCCAACAACTAGATAGAAGCTCCCAAGCTGTCAAAAAGCAGTAAGCTAACTTACCTGTACCATTATTATCAGTCAAATTTTTATTGTAAAACTTAACACACTCGTCACCCACCAGCTAGGAAAGAAATTAACTTAACCATGGATCCAGGCATCTGGATTTCATGTATTTATTCATTCACTTATCTATTTATTTATTTACTTTTGCAGTTTAAAAAATTTGCTTTTCAAAGTTATAAGATTAGCTACCTCGAAGCTTACTTCTAGCTTTGAGCCTACCATAAATCATTTCAATCTGAGGTTGGTGAGTGAAGGTTTGCCATGCTTAAACTTAATTTTTTAATATTTTTTTAAACTCAGTCCCAAAATAAGGAAACACAATCATGGAGCTTTCTTATAACAATTAATGTTCTAAAGACTTTACATGAAATATATTAAATTTAAATGGTTTGTGTGTGCTTTCCATTAACTCCTGAACTCAGTCAGGTTCCATCATGACTGCATTCAGCTCCAATTAAAATAGAAAACTTTTACATGAATTAAGCTAATGAAGGTCATTTCAAATAATTTTCATTGTAATAATTTAAGTAAATGTAACTAACATCCCCACATATGTTATTCTTACCAGCTTTTATATAATATATATATACACCTTTCAAATGTTGCATGTGATGATTCTTCATTTCACGAAGGTTAAGCTTGTCACCCTGCCCCTCAAGTTAGCATGGTGAAGCAGTGAGTTGGTTTCTTCTTCTCTCCACCTCACATAGCCAGGTATGCCTGGCTCATTGGGGATTGTTCTGAGCCAGGTGTCTAATCTTCTTTTGAAGATGTCCACTGCAACACCACTCATGTTCCTTAGGTCTTTGGGCAGCTGATTAAACAGTTTTGGTCCTCTCACAACAAAACTATTTTCTTTCAGGATTAAGGATGTTCCCTGTCTTGCCTTTAATTTGGCAACATAACACAGTCTTCCTTTTCTACTTTCCAGTGTTGTTTGGGGAATTACAGGGTTCAGAGTAAGATTAGGGACTAGTTTCTCCATTATTTCCCAAGTGTAAATAATGGTCTCTCTCTCTCTCTCTCCTCTCTCTGAGCAGGTGCGCGACCAGGTGGCTCCCCACCTGGCTACAGTCTTCAACAAATCGTTGGTGATGGGCCAGGTGCCTGGTGACTGGAGGGAGGCCAACGTGACCCCTATCTTTAAGAAAGGGGATCACGAAAGTCCAGGGAATATCATCCTATTAGTCTCACTTCAGTTGTAGGTAAATTATTAGAAAGGATAATAGCTGATAGAATCGTTGACCATTTGGATTCCTACAAGCTGCTTGGGGACTCCCAACATGGGTTTAGACGGCATAGGTCGTGTCTCACCAACTTGCTCGAGTTTTTCCACGTCATGTTGAGTGAGTACGATAAGAGTAGGGCGATTGATATACTTTATCTCGACTTTCAGAAAGCCTTTGATAAGGTACCTCACCGCCGGCTAATGGCGAAAGTGCGCGCGCTGGGTATCGGTGGGGAAATAGGTAGGTGGATTGAAAACTGGCTAAGGAATAGGCGGCAGAGGGTGGTAATTAAAGGGGCTAGTTCGGGTTGGGCCTCGGTCACTAGTGGGGTTCCTCAGGGTTCCGTTTTGGGGCCGCTGTTGTTTACCATTTACATAAATGATATCGACGGTGGCATCGTCAGTCGGATCGCCAAATTCGCTGATGACACCAAGCTTGGGGCCAATGTTGGGACGCCCGAAGCGATCGAGGAACTGCGTGCGGACCTAGGTAGGATAGGAGAGTGGTCCGAAAAATGGCAAATGCCGTTTAACTTGGGTAAATGCAAAGTGATGCACATTGGCTACGCCAATCCCAAGTCGGACTACTCGATGTTGGGCAGTAATATCGAGGTGACTGATTTAGAAAAGGACTTGGGTGTGCTAATTAGCAGCGACCTTAAGTTTACGAAACAGTGTGTAGAGGTGGAAAAGAAAGCCCAGAAACTATTGGGTTATATCAGGAGGCAATTTCAGTTTCGGAACAAGGAGATTGTGCTCTCACTGTACAATTCCCTTGTTCGGCCGTACCTGGAGTATGCTGTGCAGTTCTGGTCGCCCACCCTCAGGAAAGATATTGAGAGGCTGGAGCGAGTGCAGGCGAGGGCCACAAAGTTAATCCCTTCCATTAGGCATATGGGCTACAATCGACGGTTACGCGCCCTGAACTTGTTTTCGCTTGAAACTCGGAGGCTGCGCAGTCAACTGATCGAGGTTTTCAAGCTCTTACGAGGGTTCAACGATGTCGATTTTAGAAGTATGTTTAGTTTAAATGATAACCCAACTCGCAACAATGGTTGGAAGTTGGATGTGAAACAGTTTAGGACTAGTGTGTGTGGGAATTACTTTACGTATAAGATCTGTGACACATGGAACAGGTTACCTTCGGAAGTTGTGAACAGTTCCTCTGTGGATCAGTTCAAGAAAAGGTTAGACGAAATCTTGCACACTATTTGAGTGTGTAAAGACATTTAGGACCTCAGTCTGCGGAAATTTCTTTTCCTATAAAATAGTTAATATCTGGAACCAACTTCCCTCAGAGGTTGTTTCCAGTCAAAGTGTAAATCTGTTTAAAAATAGGCTAGACAAAGTACTGAACACACTCATAGTTTAAGATTAAAACCTCAGAAAACTCTGCAGGAGTTCGCTTGCTCGGTGTCTCTGTGAGCAAGCTAAATATAGAGCTATTTATATATTCTCCACTTTCCTGTAAAATTTCCTTGGCTACTTTTCCAGGGTCAAGGTATTTTCTTCAACCTTTTTCCGTACCTGCCTCTGGCAGGGAGGGAGCGGAGGGTGGGGAGAGAGCCTTCTACTTTTCTATCCAGTTTTCTACTACTGCTAGGATAGTTGAAAGAAAAATAAACTTTTACAAAATTTTCCCTGGCTCCCGTTGCCATTGGTACCTCCTCGGTATGGGCCGCAAGGCCTTTTGAGGTACTTCTTTTCCTTGTAACTCTCTCTCTCTCTCTATACAGAATGGTGAGGTCGAGTCCGGGGAGAGATGATGGGCCCCCACCGGGGAGAGATGAGGATGAGCAGGTGGCGGACATACCTTCAACTGAAGGGTGCATCGAAGTACAGGTGGGTGACCCTCCTCCTACGTTGGAGGGGGCTCAGTCTCCTACGGAAGTTGCCCCCTCGTTAGTGAGGGGCTCTTCAACTCCCGACAGCCCTGGCTGTTCGGGAAACGGGTCGTGCTAGGGGGTGGTCAGAATAGGGAAGGCTCCCTCCGTGCAATGCTTTTTAATGCTAGGTCAATTAGGAACAAGTTTTGCGAGCTACGGGCGCTCTTAGCATCAGAATACCAGGATATCGTTGCTATCACCGAGTCCTGGATTCATACTGATCGTAGGGACTACGTTGGGGAGTTCGAAATTCCTGGGTATAGAATGTTTCGCAAAGACCGCACCCGTGGGGAGGGGGGTGGGGTACTAATATACGTCAAGACACGTTGAGTCCGGTTGACTGCCAGTTCCGGTCGGAACGGGAGCTGCTTGGCGTCGATCTGAACGTGGGAGGGACGAACTATAGGTTAATCTTGGTGTACAGACCTCCGCATCTCCTCCTCGAGGAGGATACAGCCCTGTACACCGAACTCAGTAGCCTGCTAGGGGATAGGGTGTGTGTAGTTTTAGGAGACTTCAACTGTCGCGGCATAAAGTGGGAAAACAGGACTGCCGATGCTGAAGGGAGGAGGCTAGTTGACTTTGCTGATGAGAACTTCCTCACTCAGTGGGTCAACGAGCCTACACGAGGCGAAAGCGTTCTAGACTTAGTGTTCACGACCGAAGACAACCTCGTCACTGGCCTCACCGTTGACGAATCGTTGGGCGGAGTGATCACAGTCTTATTAGGTTCTGTGTGCGTCCCTCGGGTGAAGCGTAGTAACTCGAGAGGCAGTAAGCTCGATCTCCGGCGGGCGAACTTTGTTAGCCTCAGGGATAGCGTAGAGATGGGGTTAGAGGTCCGGCGATGTTGAGGGAGTGTGGAGTGCATTCCGGGATGAGTTTATGGTGCTGCAGTCTGCTGCCATACCCTCAAAACCGGTCACCCCTGCTTCAACGCAGCCTAAGTGGTTCAATCGTGACATCGCTTCGGCTATCCGAAATAGGAAAGTAGCGTATAGGATGGCGAAGGCCAATCGTTCCCATGAGAACACTGAGCGTATGTCCGCCTGTGTAGGGAAGTGAAGGCGAAGGTTAGGCTAGCGAAACGTAATGAAGAACTACGGGTGGCAAGCCTCTGCAAGGGGAACCCTAAGGAGTTCTTCAGTTATGTTAATAGTAGAAAGCCCATTAGAAGCATGATAGGTCCTTTAAAGGACGGAAGCGGCGTTCTGCGGACCTCCGACGCGGACATCGCTAATGTGCTTAATGAGTACTTTGCGGGAGTGTTCACCAGGGAGGATACCCGCGTCATCCCCGAGCCAGCTGTGAGGCACGAAGGTGCTGGCCTGGATAGTGTTAGATGTACCGCGACAGTCGTTGCTCATAGAATAGACAAACTGAGCGCGTTTAAGGCTCCTGGGCCAGACCAGTTTCTCCCCAGTGTTTTGAGAAGTGCGCGACCAGGTGGCTCCCCACCTGGCTACAGTCTTCAACAAATCGTTGGAGATGGGCCAGGTGCCTGGTGACTGGAGGGAGGCCAACGTGACCCCTATCTTTAAGAAAGGGGATCACGAAAGTCCAGGGAACTATCGTCCTATTAGTCTCACTTCAGTTGTAGGTAAATTATTAGAAAGGATAATAGCTGATAGAATCGTTGACCATTTGGATTCCTACAAGCTGCTTGGGGACTCCCAACATGGGTTTAGACAGCATAGGTTGTGTCTCACCAACTTGCTCGAGTTTTTCCACGTCATGTTGAGTGAGTACGATAAGAGTAGGGCGATTGATATACTTTATCTCGACTTTCAGAAAGCCTTTGATAAGGTACCTCACCGCCGGCTAATGGCGAAAGTGCGCGCGCTGGGTATCGGTGGGGAAATAGGTAGGTGGATTGAAAACTGGCTGAGGAATAGGCGGCAGAGGGTGGTAATTAAAGGGGCTAGTTCGGGTTGGGCCTCGGTCACTAGTGGGGTTCCTCAGGGTTCCGTTTTGGGGCCACTGTTGTTTACCATTTACATAAATGATATCGACGGTGGCATCGTCAGTCGGATCGCCAAATTCGCTGATGACACCAAGCTTGGGGCCAATGTTGGGAGCCCGAAGCGATCGAGGAACTGCGTGCGGACCTAGGTAGGATAGGAGAGTGGTCCGAAAAATGGCAAATGCCGTTTAACTTGGGTAAATGCAAAGTGATGCACATTGGCTACGCCAATCCCAAGTCGGACTACTCGATGTTGGGCAGTAATATCGAGGTGACTGATTTAGAAAAGGACTTGGGTGTGCTAATTAGCAGCGACCTTAAGTTTACGAAACAGTGTGTAGAGGTGGAAAAGAAAGCCCAGAAACTATTGGGTTATATCAGGAGGCAATTTCAGTTTTGGAACAAGGAGATTGTGCTCTCACTGTACAATTCCCTTGTTCGGCCGTACCTGGAGTATGCTGTGCAGTTCTGGTCGCCCACCCTCAGGAAAGATATTGAGAGGCTGGAGCGAGTGCAGGCGAGGGCCACAAAGTTAATCCCTTCCGTTAGGCATATGGGCTACAATCGACGGTTACGCGCCCTGAACTTGTTTTCGCTTGAAACTCGGAGGCTGCGCGGTCAACTGATCGAGGTTTTCAAGCTCTTACGAGGGTTCAACGATGTCGATTTTAGAAGTATGTTTAGTTTAAATGATAACCCAACTCGCAACAATGGTTGGAAGTTGGATTTGAAACGGTTTAGGACTAGTGTGTGTGGGAATTACTTTACGTATAAGATCTGTGACACATGGAACAGGTTACCTTCGGAAGTTGTGAACAGTTCCTCTGTGGATCAGTTCAAGAAAAGGTTAGATGAAATCTTGCACACTATTTGAGTGTGTAAAGACATTTAGGACCTCAGTCTGCGGAAATTTCTTTTCCTATAAAATAGTTAATATCTGGAACCAACTTCCCTCAGAGGTTGTTTCCAGTCAAAGTGTAAATCTGTTTAAAAATAGGCTAGACAAAGTACTGGCAACACTCATAGTTTAAGATTAAAACCTCAGAAAACTCTGCATGAGTTCACTTGCTTGGTGTCTCTGTGAGCAAGCTAAATATAGAGCTATTTATATATTCTCCACTTTCCTGTAAAATTTCCTTGGCTACTTTTCCAGGGTCAAGGTATTTTCTTCAACCTTTTTCCATACCTGCCTCTGGCAGGGAGGGAGCGGAGGGTGGGGAGAGAGCCTTCTACTTTTCTATCCAGTTTTCTACTACTGCTAGGATAGTTGAAAGACAAAATTTTCCCTGGCACCCGTTGCCATTGGTACCTCCTCGGTATGGGCCGCAAGGCCTTTTGAGGTACTTCTTTTCCTTGTAACTCTCTCTCTCCAGTGAATATAGGTTTAATTCGCATAACCTTCCCCAGTAGTTTAGTTCTTTGCACCCATTGATCTTGGCTGTGAAGCTTCTCTGAATGCCTTCTAGTTGTCTAATGTCTTCTTTTTTATATGGGCATGTTAGGACCAAGCAGTATTCCAATTTGGGTATGATCAGTGTTTTCAGTAGAGGAATTCATTATATTCCTATATAGATCCCTTCATTTAAAGGTTCTCAGTATCTGCCCAGTTACTCTCTTTGCTCTGTTTACTGCCATCTTATTGTGTGTTTCAAATTTTGCATCATCAGTCATTACAACCCCTAAATCTTTTGCTTTAGAATTTCTCTGAATTTCCTGTCCATTTAGGGTATAATATTACATGGATTTTAGGTCCTCTTTATATCTGTACCATAACATCTGAAATTTCTGTGTTAAGCTTCTATTTTGTTGTCTTCCATCCAATTGTAGATTCTGTTCATGTTTGTTTGTAGAGATCCTATATCTTCTGGGTTTCTTATTTTTCTACTGATCTTTGTGTCATTGGCAAAGGATGTTACTGTGCTGTCTCTGGTAATGTCCTCATCTATGTCAGTTAGCATGATTATGAATAGTAGTGGAACTAGTACTGTTCCTTGTGGTACTGAGCTGAGGACCTCTGATTCTGATGAAATTACTCCTTGTACTGTAACAACTTGCCGCCGCTCACTAAGGAAATTATATATCTATTTCCCTACTTTTCCTGTTATTCCCATATATTTCAGTTTATGTATTATGATTCCATGGTCACACTTGTCAAATGCTTTGGCAAAGTCTGTGTATATTACATCATAGTTTTCATTACTTTCCAGTGCATCAATAATGTTGTTGTAGTGTTCTATTAGTTGTGATAGGAATGATCTGCCTGACCAAAACCCATGTTGGCTATCATTTAATTTTTTGTTTCCAAAAAGCTATAGATTTTCTGTCTAACTATTCTTTCAAATATTTTAGTGAGAAGAGATGTAAGTGACACTGGCCTATAGTTTTTGGCCTCGGGTCAATCTCCTCCTTTATATATTGGGACTATGTTCACACTCTTCAGGATGCCCAATATTTCTCCTGTGTCTACTGATCATCTTCATATCCAATATAGGGGCTCAGGAATTGCATTCTTGCAGTTTTTGATCAGTGTAGCATTCCATTTGTCCACTCCTGCCAGTGAGTGTGCTTTTAGTTTCCCTATAGCTTATGTAATATCATCTGTTGTAAAGTCGAAGTCTGTTATACTTTCCCCTTGTAGTTCTTCTTCAAAGAACATGTTTCTATTGCATATCAGTTTGTCAGTTTTTGGAATACTGAAAAATGATTTGTACTGAGCTCACTATATTTCAGATACTTCTGTTAGATCATCAGATAAAGCACTGTCTTCGTCTTTCAAAGGTCCAATAGTCGCATGGTTTTTCAACTTCCTTTTTGCAAAATTATTGCCTCTATAGTGTCACCTTCTTTTTCAGTGTGCTTCTCAATTAGTTCCTGTATGACAATCGATACTCTGCAGTTTATCATTTAATATTTTTGTGATGTTATCTTTACAGTTACTTAATTTTGCAGTCACTCTTTTTCTCTTTCGGAACAATGACCTCTTTTGTCTCTCGAACCTGCTTCTCTTTCCCCTTTGTTGTATTTTTGGGACATGTCTTCCAACAATTTCCAGCGTCTTCTCCTCTAAGGTCATTAGCATCACTTCCGTTGTCTTGGCCTCGAAAATGGTTTTCCAATCTATTACTTCCATGCTGGATGCAACAACTTCCCAGTTTATAGCTTTGGAGTGGAAACTAAAAATTTCGAATTGGTTCTTTCCTTTCCTCTTGCTTTTATATTGATTGTTATTTTAATAATGTTGTGGTCCAATATTATAGTTGGGGATATTTCTATATTATTAATTAGGTTGCTGTTGTTTGTGAATACCAAATCTAGGCAGTTGTTTTTCTTGTTATTTCTTGTGTTAACAAATTCAACAGCTAGAGCTAGTAGCATCTTTACCTTATCCTGGTCTTCCTGTGTGCCCCCCTTTTCCTGGTGTACACATTTTTTCCTATCCTTTTATATTTCATGAATGGGAAATTAAAATCACCACAGAGAAAAATATTTGGGGTTGGAGAGTGTAGATCTTTCATCCAGTTTCTTACCTCTGTAATGTAATGGAATCTGAGAATTTTGAGGTTGGTGTGTTTGGGGGTCTGTACATTACAATTAGTACCATATTTAATTTTTCAACTTTTGCTGCTACACATTTTATGCAGCTGTTTGAGGTACTTATAGTAATTTCTGCCATATACCTTTTGCGTGTGTAAATAGCACATCCTCCTTTATGTCTCACTGTTCTGTTGGCTTGGAGGATGTTATAGTTCTCAATTTGTATTTCTTTTTTGTCAATACAGAACTCTCAGTTTTCATAGTTCACCTGGCAGTCCTTTAGATGGGTTTCCATGAGGCATGCAAAATCTGCTCCAGTTTCTTGCATGAGTCCTTTCAGGTATAAAACTTTATCCGGGGAATGATTTGATATAAGGCCCTGAATGTTGGCTAGGATTATTTTTATTGTTTCTTTTTTGTTTTTGCATACAGGTGGTTCTGATTCGTTTTCCAATAGTGATGCTGGTTTCATTGCCTTGTGGTCCTCTGAGAATTTGCCTCTCTTCATCTTTGTCAGTACCTGTTGTCCCAATAACGCATGAAGTGTCTTTGTGCATGCCTTCTGTCTGGCTCTCAGATACCTATATTTGTTAGCTGACTTTGTATTTAGCAGCTGAATTGTGTTGGCTACGTCTAAAAAATTGGTAGCCCTCTTTGATGTTCATTTTTCCTGTTCACCTGTTGCGTTCCTTTGAGGGTGGTGGTAATGGCATTTCTGTCTGTATTTGCCCCTCCCATACCTTGCATAGGTGTTGCAGACAGTAATGTGGTGGAACTTGCACTTTATTTCAAATTTGCAATATTCTCTTGTATAATGTGTGTTACATAATGTGGGATGTGCATAGATGCATTGCCCATCCCAATATCTGCAGTACCCTTTTGCGTAGTATTTACAAACGGTATTTTCTATGCTTCTACTACTTGTTATCTGGTTATCTTCTATGTTCTTAATTTTGATACTGTCATTATTTTTCTTTGGCTGTTTATTTCCCATGTTTTTATTTTTTATCTTTTTATCATTTTGTTTGTAGGGCAGTTTTAATATCTTGCAACTTTTACCTGTCTCTTTTCTTTCATCTATGTCTTCATTCTGTATTATATTGTTATTCGTTATTTCATCCTCTCTCTCATCCAACTAAAGTTTCATTGGGACATTTCCAGACTCTCGTTTCCCCATTTTTCCATCCTTTTTTGTAACACTCATATTTGCTTTCTCCATTTCTTTAAATACCACAAAAGAGTTTACCATCCATGTACAGTGCTTACAATAAGTCTCGCGCCTCTGTCTCGTCCCAAGCTAGTCTGTTAGGTATAAAATGGGCGGTCCTTATGGCAGCGGAGGTGTGTTCGGATTGGTGCATATAATTGCTCTAACCCCATCAATGACGTCCATTATTACGTCACTTCTGCTACATTTTAGTGTTTAAAATACAAATGATTAAGAAACAGAATGACCAAGTTTCGGGATGTTGGGATGGTTATGGAGCAATCCTAGTCATCATAATATTAGCTGGGCATTACATTATACCGTCTCAATATATACTGTAGACTATAGAGAACGACTAATTCCTCAAATATCCCAAATCATGGCATGATACCTAAGTTATTTTGACGCAGGTCTAAATTATTTGCTCAAATGCAATGATTGATATTAAGTAATTGTTGGGAATTGTTGTCAATATTGTTGTTTGTGATACATATCCTACGTGAAGAATCTAATGATCAAATTCCTCAGTGAACCTCTCACGCGCTCGCATTTCGAGGAAGTCACGGTCGTCTCACTAATAGATAGTTTATCCATTGTTTTAAGTGGTAACCTATTTCATCTTATGAAAGTCATTAGTCTAAAGCAAGACTGGTGGGCCGTGAATCAGAGAAATTTGCATTTGATTTGTTCATCGTAATTATTACGTAATATAGTATACTGTATATAGTAGTATATAAGAGTTTATTGGTAGCATATCATATGACAATTCCCATAAACATGTGATGGCCTCGATGTTGCTAGTTTTTATTTTTTTCCTGAAACTATTACCTTCTCATAGTTTGTTTCAACAATGCATATATTATCATCTCCACGAGCGTAAACATTGCAAGAAAAGATTCTAACTAAGGATAAGTAAAGTTCTTTCATGGTCACAATATATACTTTTATAGATGTCAAACATAAAAATATAATAAAATTCTATATTAACATAAATATATATTCGATACACATTTACGTCATGGCTTTAACATCAGTATTTCGTATAGCTTCCTCCGGCATCAATAATTTCTTGCAATCGTTGCGGCATAGAAGAGGCCAGATTGTAGGGAATGTTTGGTGTTCGACGTAAGCTCTCCCAACTATTCCTCGTGTGAGCTAAAAGTGCTTCAAATGTTCTTTCATTGCGTTGCTCCCATTCGTTAATCATTATTGCCCAAAGGTTTTCAATCGGATTCATATCAGGAGAACGTGGTGGCAGAATTAGATTAATAATCTCTAGCTCCCTTTCCTCCTCCTTCGTAATTCCCCACCCAACCTCGTTTCCTTCGACATAGCAACGCTTACCTCCATCCTCATTCCACTTCCTTCATTAAACCTATTATCGCTTTTACTGTCCCTTCCTTCCATCCTTCAATGCCAGCGTTTTTAACCCTAGCACATAAATTATATAATATGGAATCTAACACCTTAGATCTCTGCGCATTCATGTTACTTGAAGACGCCTGTGTCTTAGGGGAATCTAAGTGTTGAGAGTGGGCTTGAGGGGGTAGTCTATAGATTACTACAGATGACCTTGAACGCTCCAACTATTTAAAAATGATTATTTATTACGCACATCATATGGCATAATACACACATGAATTTAAGTATCTTACACTATAGGAATGGAATTGAATACTACCAGAGTTAAAAAGTTGCAAAATATGATAGATTAGTTTGTATTAAGAGGTTACTAAGAGAAAAGGATTTGGGATAGAGCGGAAGGCAGAGTATATATTTTCTCGAGTTTCGGTTATTATTAACGTTATATGGATACATTGCCATGCGGTGTGATCAGAGGGAGAGAGGGAGAGAGAGAGAGAGGGAGAGAGAAGAGAGGGAGAGAGAGAGAGGGGAGAGAGAGAGGGAGAGAGAGAGGGAGAGAGAGAGAGTTACAAGGAGTTACAAGGAAAAGAAGTACCTCAAAAGGCCTTGCGGCCCATACCGAGAAGGTACCAATGGCAACGGGTGCCAGTGAAAATTTTTTACACCCTCAAATAGTGTGCAAGATTTGGTCTAACCTTTTCTTAAAATGAGCCACAGAGGAACTGTTCACAACTTCTGAAGATAACCTGTTCCACGTGTCACAGATCTTGTACGTAAAGTAATTCCCACATACACTAGTCCTAAACCGCTTCAAATCCAACTTCCAACCATTGTTGCGAGTTGGGTTATCATTTAAACTAAACATGCTTCTAAAATCGACATCGTTGAACCCGCGTAAGAGCTTGAAAACCTATCAGTTGACCGCGCAGCCTCCGAGTTTCCAGCGAAAACAAGTTCAGGGCGCGTAACCGTTGATTGTAGCCCAAATGCCTAACGGAAGGGATTAACTTTGTGGCCCTCGCCTGCACTCGCTCCAGCCTCTCAATATCTTTCCTGAGGGTGGGCGACCAAAACTGCACAGCATATTCCAGGTGCGGCCGAACAAGGGAATTGTACAGAGAGAGCACAATCTCCTTGTTCCGAAACTGAAATTGCCTCCTGATATAACCTAACAGCTTCTGGCTTTCTTTTCAACCTCTACGCACTGTTTGGTAAACTTAAGGTCGCTGCTAATTAGCACACCCGTCCTTTTCCAAATCAGTCGCCTCGATATTACTCCCCAACATTGAGTAGTCCGACTTGGGATTGGCATAGCCAATGTGCATCACTTTGCATTTACCCAAGTTAAACGGCATTTGCCACTTTGGACCACTCTCCTATCCTACCTAGGTCGCACGCAGTTCCTAGATCGCTTCGGGCGTTCCAACATTGACCCCAAGTTTGGTGTCATCAGCGAATTTGGCGATCCGACTGACGATGCCACCGTCGATATCATTTATGTAAATGATAAAAACAGTGGCCCAAACGGAACCGTGAGGGAACCCACTAGTGGACCGAGGCCCAACCCGAACTACCCCTTTAATTACAACCCTCTGCCGCCTATTCTTCAGCCAGTTTTCAATCACAACGCGCCCATCCCACCCGGCCCTACGAAGCGGGCCTACCTTTACCCCTTGATTTTACGACGCCTAAACTTCATCAACCAAAGCATAGCGATCATTGTTTCAAAATTTGTTAATATGTATCTGTGTAGCGGTAACGCCAACAGATGGAACTGCTTTCCATATCGTCAGCTGAACCTACTTAAATATATACATATTCGCATGTCTACTCCGTCTGGTAACGATGACGCTACCAGATCGAAAATCTACTAAAACGCAAGGAAACGCCTACACTAACTAGTCTTCTAGCAAAGAACGCAGCGTCTCGCTGATCTGGTATGAACTGCAAATCACCAGAACTCACCACGGGGAGACAGACAGACAGACAGAGAGAGACAGAGAGAGACAGAGACAGAGAGAGACAGAGACAAAGAGAGACAGAGAGAGAGAGACACACACAGAGAGCTTTTAAATCACACCTTTTAAATGGTTTGTGGGTAAAGGCTTCACGTATGTTATTTTAGTCCAGGGTAGTTTATGTGGAGGTGTTAACGTAACTTGCACTTGGGACTGTTAATTGTAAGACAACTACCATAGCTGGGACTGAGACACGTTATCCCCTGCATACTCTATATATATCTATATACAGTATGTCTCTATATATAAATAGATAGAGTGATCGACACAATGATAATGTGGACGTCATTGATGGGGTTAGAGCAATTATGTGCACCAATCCGAACACACCTCCGCTGCCATAAGGACCGCCCATTTTATACCTAACAGACTAGCTTGGGACGAGACAGAGGCGCGAGACTTATTGTAAGCACTGTACATGTGTCACACAGAAATTTGATTCCCACTATCTGTTTCGTGTTTGAGATGAGAGGTATCTTCCTATCATCCCAATTCATACATATAAAGTCGTGCAGTTTTTGACAGAAATCACATCTTATTGCTGCATTTTCAGTTGTTTCCAGATTACACAAATTGCAGATTAAGTGAGAATTTGGACCTCATGCTATTCATTAATTAGCATAAAAAGAAATACACAAATTATTTATTTATTTTTATTTTTTTACTTTCTCTTTTCTTTCCTTTCAATGGTCATGGGGGTTTTCTGACCTTTGCATTTTATGACCTTTTTCCTGCCTTGTTTCAAAATTTCTCAAATGCCAACCTTATTACAGTTTAAATATATACATGTTAAACTGGTGATAATTTATGTAAACTGTATTGCATTTTCTTACTTGTAATGAATTTCATTTTATAATTTATATGCACAGATTCACTGATACTTTATACACTTTCAGGTGTAAACAGAATAAACCACTGAGTAGTTTATTCCCTTCTTTTTTCTGGGTGTTAATACAGACACACAACAGGTCTGTTCCCCACAAGGTACAAACTATATATATATACACCTCATGGTGTACAGATGTTTCATTTCTGCTCTGTGTAATAGAAATAACTAGTGTTTATAAGTTCAGCGGTAAATGCTATCTTATACCAGTATATGTGTGTGTTAAACATTAGTGAATTCACAATAATAATTTATTTAGTGAAAGCCGCTGGCATATAGTGCGTACAAAGAAAAACAATATCAATTGAAACAATTTGAAAGTAACTCAAACAGAAAATCAGCCCCTGAGATTTTTACATTAGGCCTATACAGGGAAAGAAGAGAAAATTCGAAAGAGCCATAAAACAGGAAGGTCAAGTTTGAGACAAAATTTGAGAAGTAAAGAGGCAAATAATAAAGTAATAAAGGAAAGAATGGCAAAAAATACAAATAAGTGTGTAAACTGCAGTAAATTCAGGAAGCTGAACAGAGCTGGATTATGTTTAATAGAATGCGCTGCACACCAGCTCTGTGATTGTAAAAATGAAGCAGACCAGATGATGGGCATAAAATGCATTCTGTGCAATAACTTTAAACATTCTAAATGCATGAATCAGGTAAAAAAGACAGGAAAGTGATAAACAGAATAAATAACAAAATCATAGGCATTTATGGCTTCCTGTGCATCAAGTGCATGGAAAAAAATAAGAATATGGTACAAAGAGCAATGAAAATGGGCAATCCATGTTTACTGACAGATGATGAGGAAACACTAGGAAATGCTGACACAAGCACAAGGCGCAGGACAACACAATAAAAGAAAGCATGCTACAGCAGGAACACAAGGTGTAGGACAACACAATACAGAAAAGCACGCTATAGCACGCTACACTACAAGGAGATGCAAAAGTAGCCTCAGAGAATGAAATACCCCTTGCCAAATTGAGATATAACAGGAACACAAGAGAGAAAGAGGGATACCAGGAACACAAAGGAGAAAGAGAGAGAGACTAGGAACACTAATGAAAACTCACCAAAGACAAAAAAAAACACTTAGTTGGGAAGAAGTGGTGGTGGAACAGAAGAAAGCAATCAAATCACATAGGGCTCATAAGGAGATTAAACAATGGGCCATATGTGAATACTATAAAACAGGGTCATGCATATACGGGGCAAACTTCAGGTGCAGTCACCCCAAAAAATGTTTCGATATGATGAGGAATGGAAGATGCAGATACGGACAAAACTGCCACTTTTTCCACCCTCTTATGTGCAGACAGTCACTGACAGAGAGAAAATGTCTAAATATAGTGCCCATATTTTCACAAAGGTACCCAAAGAAGAGAATGAGGAAGAACAGACCCTATCCTTATTAGAAGGTAACAAAAAATAATTTTTTAGAGGAAATGAGAATGATAAAAGCACAGTTTGCCCTGCTAACAATAAAGGACAGGACTCCACAGGTATATGTTCACACCATTACATACATCACCCTTCTATCCAACACCACCCACCAATAATATAACAACTACAGTGGTATCAAGTGCTGCAACCCCAATTCTCCCAAATGCAGCAGCCAAACAGGAACTGACATCAACCTAGAAATGACCACTACATAGGAAAAATGGAACACGGAAATTAGAAACCTGATAAATGTTTTATACACAAATAGTCAAGGCCTCTACACAGACCATGCAGACTGCAAATTACAATACTTAGAGAATTTAGCTATCGAAGCCAGCATAGATATTATATGCCTAATGGAAACACACTTGCATAAATGCGAAAAAGGCTGTGAAAACTGCATCAAGGATACTGAATTAGCATTGCTGGACTACAACATACACAGAGCAGATAGACTGGCTAGACGAGGGGGAGGGTGTCGCATCTATGGGAAAAACACACACACATGTGAAGTGAAGGTAAACAAATCAAACAGCATAGTTGAAGTTATTATATTAGAAATAAAAGAACTGAACCTAACCATTATGAACATCTACAGACCACCAAACACCACAAAAAGTGAATTCCAATTTGCTAAATAAAATAGAAAACATTAAAATTACTTGAAAACTCCAGCAACAAATACTCTAATTTTTGGAGATTTTAATTTCACTTTCATAACATGGAAGAAAAATGACGAAGTTATACTGTATATGTTGAGAAGTTTCATGGCAACATTACAAAAGATGATAGAACCCAAGCAACAATGCCATTATATATTATGGTACATTATGCCCTTACCCAGGAAATCTGTGAAGCCACCAGAAAAGAGAATGTTTTGGATTTAATCTTGACAAATAATGAGATAATAATAAATAAAAAGGTAATGCACACTAAGTTTCCCGACCATAACCTCATCAATATACAACTGAAGTTAGCACCCAGAGGTCCAAAAATGCATCCTCGAGAGTCAGAAGGAATATTTGAGGGCTTAAACATAAATTCAAAGAAAGTAAATTGGGAATGTATAATTAGAGGCAAAACTACCTACTACCTACAAGAAAAAGACTTATACAACCCAAATCAACATGGCTTCAGGGCTGGAAGATCATGCCTATCATAGCTACTAGACCACCAGGAGAAAATATTGGAAACTGTGTTGAGGACAAACATAGATGTAATATATCTGGACTTTGCTAAAGCCTTCGATAAATGTGACCATGTAAACATAGCACACAAACTTAAGAATACAGAAATTACTGGAAAGCCAGGAAGATGGATATTTAATTTCTTGAAGCAGAGAACACAAAGAGTAGGGTAAATGGAATTTAATTGGAAGTCCCACAAGGGTCAGTGTTAGCTCCCTGGATCAAATGTAGAATTTGGACCCCAGCCTTCTTTAGTTAGCTTTATAAGGCTAACTAACGAAAATATCATGACCTAACCTAACCAATCATCAAGGGCGTACAGTTAACCTAATGATTGGTTAGGTTAGGTCGTGATATTTTCGTTAGTTAGCCTTATAAACAGGGATGGGGTCAAATACAATTGCCCAAATACAAATATAGATACAAATACACTATTTTTTTTTACGGCCAAATTCAAATACAGATACAATATTCAAATTTATAAATCCCCAAATACAAATATGAAGCTTCAAATACAAATAAAATGCAAATACAATTTTTACTGTATTTGCAAATTTCGTACCAATTTCATCCTAAATATAAACGGATAATATTTACTTGACTTCGGCTACCCCTCAAGTAAGACAATACTGGTATAGTACTTATTGTATAAAACTTAACATTGCAATACTTTGGCTCTTATCAAAGTAGACTTCATTTTCACACCAAGGCAAGAAAAGTAACAAATTCCTCTTGTTTATTATTTTTATTAGAGAAAATTATTTCACACTTGATATTTCTGCACTTTTGCATAATTAAAGAAAATAAATTCATATTTCTCAATGTTTGATTTTTACTGTTCATATCAATTTGTAGTTATATAGTCTGTAGTCTGTACAATGGATTTAAAACATTTAACTTAAATTACATTAGTGTATTTGACTGTATTTGAAGCAAATACGGCAAATAAAAGGCTCAAATACAAATTCAAATACAAATATGCAGCTTCTTAAATTCTCAAATACAAATACAAATGCAAATATCCATTTTTGTGTATTTGTAAATACAAATACAAATACGCAGCTTCTTAAATTCTAAAATACAAATACAAATATCCATTTTTGTGTATTTGTAAATACAAATACAAATACGTATTTGACCCATCCCTGCTTATAAAGCTAACTAAAGAAGGCTGGGGTCCGAATTCTACATTTGATCCAGCTCCCTTGCTGTTCATAATAATGATTGCAGATATTAAGGACAGTAATGTATCATGTTTCACAGATGACACAAAGCTATGTAAGGAAATAGTGAATGAAGGTGACATAGAAAAATTACAAAATTACATTGAAGCATTATTCCAGTGGGCAGACTACGACAATATGAAGTTCAACAAAGAAAAATTCCAACTTCTAAGATATGGTAATAACAAGGAGCAGGGTTGGGATATTTGTATTCATTATTCATATTCATTAATACAGCATTTTCAAGTATTCATTGCATAATCAGTATTCATACAAAAATATGAATACATGTACTCATAATGTATTCAAATAGAAGTGCAAGTATTTAAGTATTCATGAATACTTTTTGATTACATTTTGTTTGTCAAGATATTTTGTCCATTCAAATAATCATTTTAAAAAGCAACATTTGGCATCTTATTTACATGATTTGTAAATTTGAGATGGGTGATTAGTGATAGTCACCCAAAATATGTTGTGGATGGAAGAGGTTGCGAAAATCTTTTAGTTAGTGAAAATGAATTCCACAATTTAATTAGTGATTTTAGTGAAGAGGATGATAATATACAAAATGATATAACTATTAGCAGTTCTGTTGACAGCAGTAGATTTGAAAGGCCCAAGATGTTTAAATTTATCATAGGCCTAGCCTAGGCTAAATCCTAATAATATCTGATGGTTTTTTAAATTTTGTATCATACTTAGCCAAGGGTCTTGGATATATATAATACCAAATTAAAAACCCATCAGATAGGCCTACTTAGGCTAGGCTCTAGCTAGGTATAAATTCCTAACATGATTAGTCTTTTGTCTGTTGTTTTCAAAGGAAACCATTTATAATCAATAAGAAGTTTGAGCAAATCACATATTTGACTGATATGACTTTCTGAAGTGAAATTGTGTGTAATTTGTGTTGTGTAGCATCTGATCGTAATTTTGAAAACTAGAGAACTGCCACTATGTCTGGCAAAAGTAAATCAATAGTATTTTCGCATTTTGAGATGTCAGCCAATGCCAGTGGTGCAGTAAATGCAAAGTGCAAACATTGCCCAACAGAGATATCGGCCCTGCCAACAGTACATCAAATTTAATTTCCTCTCACATCAAGGTGAGTTAATATCCATAGAAAATTTTAAATTTAATGAATTAAAAATACATGTACACACACACACACATATATATATATATATATATATATATATATATATATATATATATATAGTGACAGGGTGTCCCATAAGTCTGGAACCATAGGGCAAAATTATAAAAACAGCAATAAAAATGCCAAAGAGACTTTTGGGGACTGTTTGTGAAATGAGCGTGGATGGTAGTGGCTGTGTCATCATCAGTGGATGTCCTCGGAGGTCCACTGCATGGTTTATCTCCTATGGATCCCATTTCCCTGAACTTTGCTACAAGTTTGCCAACACAGCTGTGTGTTATCAGCGCGCAGTCCAGATGCAATCTGTTAAATTCCTCAGCAACCTCCCTCTGATTCCAATTTCCTACAAGCAGAATTACCTGGATGCATTCTTCCTCACTCAAAGACATCATGGCCACTTGCATAAATGGAAAAACATGAATTACTTATTTTACCCTATGGTTCCAGACTTAGGGGACACCTTGCATATATATGTATATATATATATATATATATGATACACACAGACCATGCATGGAACAAGGAACTCTTGAAACCATCTCTCCCATCTTGAAATGGACATGTTATGTGCCTTGAAAAGTGGATGCTCAATTCTGCCAGTTGAGGTTTAAGTTTTGGTTTTTGACTAAAAATATAATAGTTACCCATTTTTCTTTGATGTATTCAATCTGACGTGAAGGCAGCAAGTCTTTTGCTTATATTGAGGTTCTAAATGTAGCAGGGCTAGGCTGCTTTAAACCCTAGATCCATGTCCCAAAGCTGGATCCTGTCTGCTTTGCAGATAGCTGGTGAGGGAAGCTATATTTATGGGACCTCTTTGCGAGTGACCCATTGCCCACGTCGGGCTAGCATCATGAAAAAGAAAAACTATGGTATTTGTCATTTACCATTACTTATTCGGACTATAGTGGATTTAATTATCGTAGAAGAGTTCCTTGTTCCATGCACTGTCTGTGTGTATCATAAAAAACTCAAGGGACCATTCTGAGTTCATTCCCATATATATGTATATATACCAGTATACATATATATAGGCAAAAGAGAAGACTTTTCCGCAAAAGAAAGAGTGGAGGCGAAGTTAGGCAACTGCGGAGATAATGACAGGAAAGCAATAAAAGAAAAACTGGAGGGCATCAATGGGGAAATACAAGCCCTGATTAAGGACCATACAGAGAGGGAAGAGGAAAAGGTGGTAGAAGCAATAAAGGAAAATCCAAAATACTTCTATAGCTATGCCAAAAAGGAAAACAAAAACATGTGCCGCTATTGGGCCCTTAAGGACGAGAAATAATGAACTAACCGATGATCCAAAAGAAATACCTGATACATTAAGAGCTCAATATGAATCAGTTTTCAGTACCACAAAAACGTGACAAAGTGATACCTGACATAAATGCATTCTTTGAAGAGGAATTGCAAGGAGTATATATAACAGACTTTGGTTTTACACCAGAAAATGTAGCGAGAGCTATAGGACAAATGAAACCACATTCAGCTGCAGGTCCGGACAATTGGAATGCATTATTGATTAAAAACTGTAAAAATGAAATAGCTACACCTTTATACTGGATATGGAGAAGATCCCTAGACACTGGGGAAATACCGAGCACCTTGAAAAGAGCAAACATTGTCCCTATATATAAATGAGGGGACAGATCTCAAGCAAAGAACTATAGACCAGTGTCATTGACGTTCCACCTCACCAAAGTATTTGAAAGAATAGTAGAGAAAATATTTATGACTTCCTGGAGACACGTGAAAGATTCAACGAAAATCAGCATGGATTCCGATCAGGTAGATCATGCCTATCACAACTAATAGAACCCTACAACAATATCCTAGATGCATTGGAAGGCAATGACAACTACGATGTTGTATACACAGGTTTTGCTAAAGCTTTCGACAAATGTGACCATGATATAATAGCACATAAAATTAAATACTGTATGTGGGAATAACAGGCAAAGTGGGAAAATGGATCTACAACTTCCTCAGAGAATGTCTGCAGGTCGTCAAAATTCAAGGTATATCATCATCAGAATTGGAAGTACGCAGCTCAGTACCACAAGGGACAGTACTGGCCCCACTCCCGTTCATTATCATGCTAACAGACATAGACAGCAGCGTAAACAGCAACAGTATAGTAACATCCTTTGCAGATGATACAAAGATCAGCAGAAAAATCAGCGATGTACATGACATGGAGGCCTTGCAGAGGGACACAAACAAAATATATACAAATGGTCAGAAGACATCATCATCTCATTTAACACTGAGAAATTTCAGCTCCTGAGACATAGTAGAAAAGAACTTAAACAGACTGCATATTATGCTCCAGAGAGACAGGAAATTCAGAGAAGCACAAAAGCGATCAATCTCAGGATAATAATGACAGATGATGCGAAATTCAAAACACGAAATCAGATAGCAATAAATAAAGTAAAAAGAGTCACAGGACAGGTACTAAGAATGTTCAAGAGAAGGGACAGGACAGTAATGATGATTCCCCTGCTAAAAACATTGATTATACCAAAACTTGAATACTGCTCAGTTTTGACATCCCCATATAAAAAGGAAGAAATTAATAAACTAGAAGAAACACAAAGGCATTTCACAGCCAAGATTGACGGCTGCAAAGAACTCAACTACTGGGAAAGACTACATAAACTAAATCTGTACTCCCTGGAAAGGAGAGAGGGAGGTACACCATAATCTACATATGGAAAATGATCAAAAAACTGGTACCAAACCTAAAACCAATTACCATTCAAACAACACTAGAAAATAGGAAAGGCAGAATGTGTAATGTTCCCAAATTAAAGGCTTGACAAGGGACCTCCTCAACTCTGAAGGAAAATAGCTTAGTTGTCAGGGGGCCAAGACTTTTCAACCAGCTTCCAAAGGACCTCAGAAATGTAACGGGGGTCAAAGTTGAAGTCTTCAAGAGAAGACTGGATGCCTGGCTCAGGATGGTACCAGATGAGCCAGGCATGCCTGGCTATGTATGGTGGAGAGTGCAAGAAAGCAACTTGCTCCTCCACCAAGCCAGACCTAGAGGCGGGGCCACCAGCTTGACCTCCGTGTGAAGAGAGAGCAACGCACGAAACAACATAAGTTTCATAAGGTAAGGTATATATATATAGGGTATATATACACATACACAGTACTGGTCAAAAGTTTAAGTACCTACTAATTTCCAATGTTTTGCTGCTTAGTTCATGACATAAACTTCAAATGCAAACTTAACAGGTACTAGAGATGAATTTGCTTACCTGGCTTTCATAGTGTATGCTTCAGTGCATCTGCCCTATGCAGTGTGTTGTAATACAGAAGCTTTTTCAAAATGTGTTAATTGACATCTAGCATGCAACCTAAAATTAATGCCATTAGCCCTGCACAAAGGTCCAAAAACAGTTTAAAAGTCTTTACTGCAGTAGTGTGTTTCTTCAGGAGTATGTTAATACAAGTGTTCAGTTATTAACATGCGCTGCAGGTCTTTACATGTAAAATCCTTGCAGAGGAGCTAACTGTGTAGTTTAAGGTATATTTGTGTGTTTCAAAAAGCAAAAATGGGTGCCAAAGCTCAGTTAACAACAGAAAAAAGACAATCGATTGTAACTTTGAGAAATGAGGGCCAATCACTGAGGCAAATTGCAAAAAAAATTAAGAGTTTCTGTGAATGCGGTTGCTTGTGCCATTAAGTGGTATTTAGAAACTGGTCAAAATATGGGCAAAAAAAGGTCAGGGTGACCAAGAACCACAACAGACTCAGAGGACAAGTATATCTGAGTCACCAAGTCTGCGCAACAGACGCCTCACAGT